>OY757011.1:35798532-36998532 GCA_963580285.1 Lucinisca nassula
GAAAAAAGAAACATAAATCAAGATGTACTCTTGACTGCTATGACTTCAAACTGTACAGATATATACATGTATGTAATTTCTTTCTTTTTTTGGTCTGCTGTATTGGCCAAAGGCCGAAGCCCGAGGCCAATACAGCTGACCGAGGACCTGAGGCTGTAACTTGGTCAGATTAATGACAGTTTTGACACAATTAACAAACATGATTATTGATTTTTGACCTGGTGTTAATATGGATGACCTCCGATCAATACAGGATAGTCAATTAATAATAGACAGTTCAGATGGCCACAACTGTTCTGACAATCTCTTAAATGTATACTGATGCTCCTGCCACTATATGATCAGTAACGAGATAATATATCCCCTGCTAGTGAGTGACTATTACTTGTTTGTGTTGGAGTTTAACGGCCAAGTCAACACGACTTAGGTCATTTTTGAGCCAAACAGTTTACCTATCCACACTTTTCCTGGGCAGGCTTATACCATTGCGGTTAACCAGAACAGTGCATTCTTTCGTCAGAAACTGACAACTGCCCTTCTTGAAACAGCGGAAGGGAGAGAATGACCCTAGAAAAGATTTCATGATCAATCTCCATGAAAGAATGTTGCCGACCCCGGCAGGTATCGAACCAGTGTCCTAATCACCAGTCAGAGGCGCATCCGACCGAGCTACCGAGGCCAGCACAAGTAGCTATTACAACCCATTTTATAAAGTAAACCTTAAAAACTGGAAATGGCCAACACAGGCCCAGATCAGATGCCGCACGTTGCCGCATACCAACAGAGCCTTCACTGTTTGTCATTTTCTTATCCCATTTAGTACCAGAAACCTCAAATTTGGGTATTTGGCAAACAGGCGTATCTACCTAGTTTGTCTCTGGTGGATTACTGAATTTATTACATGGCGTTATTACATTCTCAGACGCGACATCAGATGATAAAATAGCTTTAGATAAGCACAGTTGTTTTAATGTTTTAGATGCCAAAAAAATTGTTGTTTTTTTGTAACAGCAAACAATTTGACCCTTCTCACGTGGTACTCTAGTACAAGAAAGCAGATAATTTTCTTCCAGAGTGGTCAATTTTGTAGTGAAGGTAATGTTTGGACTTCTTTTTATAGTAGGAATCCATATTGACATTTATGGGTGTCAGTTAATCCTTTTTGTACCAAATGGAATCTTCCTCTTTATATGTAGCAGGAGTCCATTTCAAAATTTAGGGGTTTCCGGTTGTCTTTTCAAAATTTATAGGGAAAATGGCTTGACTTTTTGCAAACAGTGAGGCCCTGATCCTGTGTTCTGCAGCATCTGATCTGGTCATGCACCCATGTTACATGTACAATGTCCTAAATGGTCACACTTACTAATGACAGAATGTTTACATTGTTAAAAATCATAAATAAAATTTGATATTTCAGGCAAGATGGGAGCAACGCTCAATAAAAACTTTGGCAAATTGGCACCATTTTGTTAAACCTTTTTGTACCAAATGGAATCTTCCACCTTATATATTATATAGCAGGAGTTCATTTCAAAATTTAGGAGAGTCAGGTTGTGTTTTCTTCAAAATTTATTTGGAAAATGGCTGAACAGTGGAGGCCCTGGTCAGACGCCGCAGAATGTGGCGTCTGATCTGGGTCTGCACTGTTTCCCAGAGCACCCGTTTCGGGGTGTCCCGTACTTAATGGGTTAACCCTTGTCCTGCTGAATATTTATATGTCACACCCACTACCGTTTATCAACCAATCAGATTATTTGATGCAAATTATTGCAACAAATTCACAATCTGAATGGCAAACAATGTAGATCCTGATCAGATGGCTTTGTCAGAAGCCATCTGATCTGGATCTACATTGTTTCAAAGATAAGGCATATCCGGGATTAGCAGGACAAGGGTTAATGCACTTACCATTAATACAGATATGATGAACGATGACAGTAACATCAAGGCAAGAAGTTCTAGATCTTTGGATACCAACTGAAAGAGAAAGAAGAGAAAACAAACTTACAAGTCTGAGAGAGATGTTTTACAAGAGGGCCAAGATGGCCCTGAATCGCTCACCTGACATAAAGTTGTCACATAGCTTCTGGATGGATGGATGATTTATTTAAAGACGCTCAACCCTAACAGGGCATATAGCGTCTAAAACAGTTATATATTATACATATAATTTTGCAAGATTAAACAATTAAAATTTTGATAATTACAGTTTGTTAAAAAGACCGATTTCTTTAAGAAAATTGATTAATTGGTAAAAAGGTACATTATTAAAAAGATCTTTCATCGTAGTAATGTTAAAATATTTAGATCGTATATGATTAAATTCAATACATGATATGAGAAAGTGAACGGTTCGTTACAAGATATACAGAAAGGTGCTTGTTCGTTTTTTAAAATGTAGGAATGAGTGAGTCGTGTGTGTCCAATACGGCATCTTGTGATTTTAGTTTGCTCTTTCCTATTATAATTCAAAAAAGTGCATTTGGTATGAAAATTCGGTTGTATTTGGTTTAATTTATTATTAGTTTCTTTTTCCCAAATTGATTGACATTTATTTTTAATATATTTGTTAATGTTCGATTTTAAATCAGAGTAAGGGATTTTTAAATTTGTAACTGTTAATGATAATGCTGATTTGGCTTCCAAATCAGCTAACTCATTTCCACGGATATTTACGTGACTCGGAAGCCAGCAGTATATGATCTCCTTCGAGACTGAAAGATAGTGATATTTTCTTAAAATTTGTTGGATCAAGGGGTTTCTGTGCTGTTGGTCTTTGAGAGCTTTCAATACAGAAAGAGAATCGGAATATATGATAAAAATGTCTTTCAGATTGATCGCGAATGTGATAGAGTGCAATATCAATTGCTTTCGCTTCAGCGGTAAAAATAGAGCTATTATCGGGTAATCTAATGCTGTCGGTGAAATTCGGACTAACGACAGAACAAGCAACTTTCTCATCTTGTTTCGAACCGTCAGTGTAAATGGACATATGATGTTTAAAATTAGATTTGATTTCCAAAAATTCGTTCTTAAAAATATGCGATTCCACTTCGGATTTCTTATTTTTATGTAAGGTTAAAATAATCTTTGGAGGGTTTAACTTCCATGGCTCTTTGGATGATAATGAAAAAGATTGAATATTTTTAATATTAATATTGGCCTCTTCGAGTAATGATTGAATTCTTAGGCCAAGAGGTTTTCTCGCCGATGGTTTGCTGTTATAAAATCGTTCATAATTAGGGTTAAAAACACATTCATATGCTGAATTGCGTGGATTTGCAGCTAATTTAGTAGCATATTGAAGAGACAATTTCTCTCTTCTAATATAAAGTGATGGTTCATTAGATTCAGCATAGAGACTATCAACGGGTGAAGTACGAAAGGCGCCTAGTGCTAAACGTAAACCTTGATGATGTATAGTATCCAAAGATTTTAAATAAGATTTCCTAGCAGAACCATAGACTATGGAGCCATAGTCCAATTTGGAACGAATTAGCGATCTATACAGATTTAAAAGAACAGTGCGATCTCCTCCCCAGTCGGAACTGGACAGGACTTTAAGAATATCAAGAGCTTTTAAACATTTAGCTTTCAAAGCTTTGATATGAGGAATAAAAGACAATTTGTTATCGAATAAAAGACCCAAAAACTTCGCTTCAGTGACGACTGGAATTGGACTGCCATATATAGTTAGAACAGGATCTAAATGCAACTTTCGTATTTGGCAGAAATGAACACACTGAGTTTTTGTTTTAGAAAATTTAAAACCATTTTCTGTTGCCCAAGTTTCTATATTATTTAAACACCTTTGCAGTTTAAATTCAATGGTTTCCATATTTTTGGATCGATAAAAGATTCCAAAATCGTCAACAAAAAGCGAACAATCTGTGTCTTTTACACATTTAACTATATTATTAATTTTTATGCTGAACAAGGTTGGTGATAAAATACTACCTTGTGGTACACCTTGTTCTTGATCAAATGTGTCCGATAATGTATTTCCTATGCGAACATTAAATGTTCGATCGGATAAGAAATTTTGAACAAAAAGTGGTAATCGGCCTTTAAGGCCCAATGTGTGTAAATCTTTCATGATGCCATACTTCCAAGTGGTATCGTAGGCCTTTTCTAGGTCAAAGAATACAGCTACGACATGTTCTTTTTTAATAAAGGCATCACGTATAAATGATTCTAAGCGAATCAAATGATCATTAGTAGAGCTGTTTTTTTCTAAAACCAGCTTGAAATTTAGTGATAAGCTGGTTTGATTCTAAGAACCAAACCAGCCTATCATTAATCATTCTCTCCATTGTTTTACATAAGCAACTTGTCAAAGCAATAGGTCTGTAATTAGTGGCTTCAGTATGATCTTTATTAGGTTTCGGAATAGGAATAATGGTAGCTTTCCTCCAGTTTTCGGGGAACTTTCCAGTGATCCAATTATCATTCAAAATATTTAATAAAGTTTCCAATGCCTTGTTGGGTAAATGTTTTAAAATTTGATAGTGTATGTCATCAGGGCCAACAGCAGTATCATGGGATTTATGGAGAGCATCTAATAATTCTTTAGTAGTGAAAGGCAAATTATATTTTTCGTGATTTAATGAGGAAAAATTTAAACTCTTTTTCTCTTGTTCTTGTTTGATATTTTGGAAACTTTCTGAATAATTTGAGCTAGAGGAGTTTTTCTGAAAATTTTCCCCCAAGGCATTGGAAATGTCTTTAGCCGTTGAACATATATTTCCGTTCGATTTGATATGGACATGTTTATTTGATTTGTTTTTGCCACTAATTTTTCGAATCATGTCCCATATTTTCTTCGTTGGTGTTCTGGTATTCAGTTTGGAGACGTATTGCTGCCAAGATGCTTTTTTGGCCGATTTTATTGTTTTGCGAGCTTTAGCTCGCATATGTTTGGCATGGATAAGATTTTCTTTTGTTGGTTGTTTATTAAATTTTCGTAATGCAGATTTTCTTTTATTGATCGAAGTTTTAACTTCGTCATTAAACCAAGGTTTGTTTCGCTTTGAAAAAGTCGAGGATTTAGGAATACATTTTTCAGCAATATCAATCAATTGATCAGTAAAATCTTGTATATCATTTGCAGTTTTAAAAAAATCAGGGTCGAGTTTGTCATTACATAATTGATTAAAATTTTCCCAATTTGCGTTACTCAAATTCCATCTGGGGTGACGATCCTCATGGGTCGATGCAATTTCTTCAATTACTATCGGAAAATGATCGCTCCCATGGAGATCGTCCACAACAGACCAATCAAAATCTAGATAAATATTTGGAGTGCAAATCGAAAGATCTAAAGCAAAATAATTTCTTGTGGGAGAATGAAGGTATGTTGGCTGTTTATCATTAAATAAACATAAATCATTTTCAGCAATAAAATTCTCTATGATTTCTCCTTTGTCATTTGTATCCGAGCAACCCCATAATTTGCTGTGACTATTAAAGTCTCCTAATAATATATAAGGACTAGGTAATTGATTAGTTAAATTTTCTAAATCTTGTTTAGAAAAATTATAGTGTGGTGTAAGGTAGACAGAACAAATCGTTATGGATTTGGATAAAGTGACGTTTACAGCAATAGCTTGTAAATTAGTGTTTACATTTATTTTTCTATGAGGAACGTCAGATTTTACCAGGATCGATGTACCTCCTGATGCCTTCTGATTGTCCGTTGTGATATGATTGTACATACTGTAACCTTTGAAATTAATATTATCTGTAGTTTTCAAAAAAATTTCTTGGAGACAAATGACATTAGGAGAAAAAAGTGTAGATAAAATTAAAAGTTCGTTAAAATTGGCTTTAAGTCCTCAACAATTCCATTGAATTATTGACTTCTTATCCATGACTGAATTGAGAGAAGATTAAAACAAGGAATTTAATCCTTTATCTTTTATTAGGCTTTGAGAACGTGGAGGGATCCAACTCCGTAGGGATTCTTGCAGTTGATAGTGTGATGGTCGGTACCACCACACTTCTCACAAACAGATCCGTCAGGGACAGTGCAATCGTTTTCATGGTGTCCAAACCTCTGACAATTGAAACATCGCAGAGGATTGGGCACGTATATGTCAACCGGTATTATCCTGTAGAAAATTTTTAGTGATTTCGGTAAGGAAGTTGTACTAAATGTAAGAAGAAGTGTGTTCGTTTCAATCAGATTTCCGTCTTTTTTGATTTTAAAACGTTTACAGGCAGTTACTCCTTGATCTTTAAGATATTCTATAATGCTGGCTTCAGATTCTTGTTTTAACATTCTGTCACGGATAATTCCCTTACAAGAGTTTAAAGTTTTATGTTCTGTGACAGAAACATTCATGTTGAAAAATTTGTTGATTTTAAGTAGATTTTCCGTTTGCGTTTTCCTGTTAGTTTCAATCAAAAGAGTTCCATTTTTTAATTTTTTAACGTTTTTAGGTGTACCAATGATAGATTCTATTTGCTTTTCGATCACAAACGGTGAAAGGGTAGTAACAGCCTTTTCTTCCTTACTCGAAATCACCAAAAATCTAGCGAAATTTTTGTTGGCTTTGATATTGAAAGTTGCCGGTTCCGGGTCGTCGTCAGATAAATCTAAAATGCTCTTTTCCTAGTGTTGGATCCCATGTTGATAATTTATGATTCGATAGCTATGCGCCCCACCCTCCTTGGAGCCCTACAAGGGGACGTTTTAATGGAAATGGATCTCCTATTTCCAACGCCAAGGCTACATTGCTATTATACTCGATGACAGGACCAGAGTCCTTCCGCTCCACTTCTGTTTTATGACTCCCAACTATGCACCCAGATTTCAATGAAAAAATGAGGAACAGTTGGGACCCATCCCCACCCATATTCTCTCCCTCACAGAAGCTTCTGCTGAAATTCCCCAGTACAAGCCCACCGATTGATCCATCAGCCGCCGCCCATCAAATAACACTCAAAGATAGAGGAATAAGAATAAATTACACCCGGTTTGTACCATAAAGATACGTAAAAAAGAAAGAAGGAAGATAAGGACAAGCTGTGCGATTCTAGAGCTTGGCACGACTGAGCCGATTGATTCAGGCCGGATCTAGCCCAAACCCCTCTTCTATCTGAAATATGGGCCAAAATGATGTGTTGAAAAGCTGGAGATCCCTGGGCTTTTCTCAATCATCAGGATCCCTTCTTCCAGCATACGAGACGCCACTCACGGCAAACAAGTGGCTCCTGTTTCAACAAGGAATTTCATCCCCATTCACTACAGAAGGAAAGTGACCTGTATATTTTATTCCCTACAGACAAGGGAGGCCGAAAACGTTTGCTTTAATAAAAGCTTGGCTCTGAAAACAGGAGATCCTTTGCTAAATATGAGATCCACGAATCGATTATGGTAAGAAATTATTGAGGTGATAAGTTTCAGAGAGAACAAAGTATTTTATAAACTAATAAAGAATAAAGCTGTGTTAGATGATGACGAACACTTCAGAACTTAGTGATAAGTATCCGATTCTGTTAACCTTGATGTAACATAAAATACTTTTGGGGTAACATGAAATGACAAGTTACTTATCTAATAACGTATTTAAAATGCATCTTTCATTGATGTGCAGAGTGAAGGAGCATGAAAAAGTGACACATACACAGTAAAAACATATACAGATGAGATTTTCTTCTTTGCGGTGCGCGACCCACCAGCAATGATGATACACGTACAAATGCAGCGTGGTAGTAACATGAGATAGGAAAGGTTTAAAAGGATAGATCTCGCTTAGTGAATTGAAAAAAAAAAATTGTAAGATGCATTTTTTGAACAAATTGATTCACAAAATAATACCGGTCGAACGGACGATTGTTCTGTATGTTGGAGGCTTTTACCCAACTGCCAAAGAAGCTGAAGGCAGCCACCTATTTCGAGGCACCGGGTGGTCTCGGCAGTGGGACTGTTTTCGGTGGGGTCTTACCACTCTGCCACACTCCCGAAGGCAGCCGCCATATTTCTACCCCCCGGGCAGGCGCAGGGCCCATAGCTTCTGGAAGTCATGTGGGTGACAGCCATTCCATGAAGTATAACTGTTGAACTTAGATAACCTGGGCAACATTCTTCCAAAGATTGAATAGATCTGGCTTATGAGTTTCTATTTTTAGCTATGTCAGCCTTTTTTTTATTAAAACAAGCAAGTTCCCATTGTAAGTCCATGGGAAAAAATTTCACTCAAGGGGATGTAACTGGAAATCCGGTGGCCAAAATCGAACTCATTATAGAGATTATATGCTTATCATTGTTTACCAAAAGTAACAAAAAGATCAGATCAAAAACGGTTGCGGAAAGCTGGATACACCATTTTTCGCTAATATTTATGCTCAAGGGCAGATAAGTCATTTGACCTGCGTGGCCCAAATTCAAACTCAACATAGACTGTATGCCCCTCCTGGTTATCTGCAAGTTTGATGAAGATCTGATTTGAAATGGTCGAGAAAAGCTGGAGATGTTGTTTTCCAATTGTAAGTCTATGGGAAAATCTTTCACACTCAAGGAGATGTAACTGGAAAATCACTGGTCAGATTCAAGTCAACTTCGAACTCGCTCGAGATTTTATGCTTGTCCTCTTTTACCAAAAGTGACAAAATGATCCAAGCAAAAACGGCTGAGAAAAGCTGGAGACACTATTTTTCACTTACCCCGGTACATTTATGCTCAAGGGCAGGTAACTCAGAAGCTGTTTGTCCCGTGCAGCCCAAATTTGAACTCAACAGACGGGAAGCCCCTCCTGGTTATTTGCAAGTTTGATGAAGATCAGATCAGAAATGGCAGAGAAAAAAGTGGAGACGTCCTTTTCCTCCATTATACATTTTTGTAAGTCTATGGTAAAATTTGTTCACTCTTAAGGGGATATAACTGAAAAAAACTAGAAATGTGTCCAAAGTACACAGATGCCCCCGGTTAGCACATTAATCTTTAAGTGGTGCAAATACCAATGTGTGCGAGTTTCGGCGTTCCACCAATAGTGACCTTGACGTTAAAAGTCGAAATCGCTCGAGATATTGTCATAAGGAACATTTGTGTGAAGTTATTTTGAAATCGGTGAAGAAATGTAAGCGCTAGAGGGGTGACAAAAGTTTTTCTAAAAATAGCCACAGTGACATTGACCTTGAAAGTGGAACTCGCTAGAGATATTGTCATAAGGAACATTTGTGTGAAGTTATATTGAAATTAGTCAAGAAATGAAAGTGCTAGAGCGAAGACAAAGTTTTTTCTAAAAATAGCCACAGTGACCTTGAACTTGAAAGTCAAAATAGCTTGAGATATTGTCATAAGGAACATTTGTATGAAGTTATATTGAAATTGGTGAAGAAATGTAGGCGCTAGAGCAATGACAAAGTTTTTCTAAAAATAGCCACTGTGACCTTGACCTTGAGGTGATGACCTTGAAAGTCGAACTCGCTCAAGATATTGTCATAAGGAACATTTGTGTGAACTTATATTGAAATCAGTGAAGAAATGTAGGCGCTAGAGCAATGACAAAAGTTTTCTAAAAATAACCTCTGTGACCTTGACCTTGAGGCCATGACCTTAAAAGTCGAACCTGCACGAGATATTTTTATAAGGAACATTTGTGTGAAGTTTATTGAAATTGGTGGTACAAATCCTTAACCAAAGTCTTAAACATTAAAAATTTTCTAATTCTATGACCTTGACCTTGAGGTCATGGGTATGGGTGGGGGTATTGCTGAATAAACCATTGGACCTATATGTATCATCATAGTAAATATAAACCAAATCCATTGTATGGTTATGAAAATATGAGCTCAAGTTCTACCTGGTACAAATACCTTAACCTGGGTCTTAAACATTAAAAATTTCAAGTCCATGACCTTGACCTTGAGGTCATGGGTATGGGTGGTGGTATTGCTGAATAAAACTTCAGTCCTATATCTATCATCATACCGAATATGAACCAAATTCATTACACGGTTTGGAAAATATGAGCTCAAGTTCTACCTGGTACAAATACCTTAACCTGGGTCTTAAACGTTAAAAATTTCAAAGTCCACGACCTTGACCTTGAGGTCTAGGGTATGGATGGGGGTATTGCTGAATAAAACTTTGGACCTATATCTATCATCATACTAAATATAAACCAAATCTATTGTATGGTTTGGAAAATGAGCTCAAGTTCTACCTTGTACAAAAACCTTAACCTGAGTAACAGGATTACGTACGTACGTACACACTTTCGTACATTCGGAAACCGTACGCACGTACCCACGGACGCACGTACGGAAAACCGAAAAACTCTATGCCCCCGGCATCATACGATGCGGGGGCATTAAAAACCCTCGTCAGATTCAAGCCAAATTCAAACTCGTCCAAGATTTTACGTTTTTAAATTATATTTATGCTCAAGGGCCGGTACTGTAACTCCAAAGCTGTTTGCTTTGTGCAGCCCAAATTCAAACTCGACATAGACTGTAAGCCCCGCCTGGTTATCTGCAAGTTTGATGAAGATCGGATCGGAAATGGCCGAGAAAAAGTGGAGACATTGTTTTCCCCATTATAAGTCTATGGAACCTTTTTGTTCCCATGGCAACCAGAATTCCAATCTGATCAGCCAAAAAAACCTTATGGAGCCTTTCCCCCTACCTGATGATGCTTCTCATGAAATTTGATCAAGATTGGCCATGGGGTATTAGAGATATACTTATTTGATTGATTGATTGATTGACTTGAGGTTTAACGTCCCCGTCAACACTGTAAAGGTCATTTTGGAGACGTTGCTTCCAATTTTGTGGGACTTTTACCCGACATTGAGATGAAATGACATCTCAAACCCTGTCGCCCAATGAAACCAATAGGGTTTATTAGCATGGACGGTCCGCCTCGCACCGCAGTTCCTGGACAGGCTTAGATCCTCTAAGCGGTTTACCAGTACTAGTGTGCGGGCCGGATTCAGCTCTGCGTGGAAGCATCATGCAGCCCATATATTTCTTCAAGCCCCTATGGGCGGGGGCGGTTATATATACTTATTTGAAATTGTTTATGGACGCATGCACTGATGCAAGCACAACGGACAAAATGTGGTCACAAAAGCTATGTGACAGGTGAGCTAAAAAGAAACAAGAGGGTGATAAAGATTCTAAACACTCACAATCAGGTAATCTCTACCTTTCAAAGATTTTGTCAGTTTCTGGCAAAAGAATGTGCACTATACAGTACTTCTGAAGAACTGTTTATGTAATCTATGTAATTTGGGTCATTTCTTTCTCAAATATATATATATTGGGAATATTTTAAGCAAAACTGGGAAAATATCTACTTTTTGGCATTGGCAATAAGTTCTTTTTGGAGACCTTGATATATAGGCAGAAAAATCCCTGTATAGCAATGTAAAGGCTGCGGAACACCCTATTTACTTTGCTGTCATATCAGCAACAGGTTAAGGATCTCCCACTTTGGCTGAAATTTTCTCATCTGAAGAAGATGTGGGGATGATCAGATCATTTCTGATGGCACCTATGCGCCATCATTGCGATCGAATTCATTAGGCGATTGGCGTTTATCCTCGCCACCAATTATACCAGCTTTGCCTGGAGAAACGGACATAGAATTGGTTGGCTGAAAAGAAAGGTGATTTTATGCTGGTTTGGACCTAGCAGAATTTTTTCGGTGGGCCGGCAAGGTTGGCAAAATGCCGGCAAATATGGGTATTTCCATACTGGAAATTGCCGGGAAGCCCCTGCCCATCCGGGCTTGAAGAAATAGATGGGCTGCATAATGCTTCCATGCACAGCTGAAACCGACCCGCACACGAGTACTGGTAAACCGCTTTGATGACCTAAGCCTTCCCAGGCAATTTGGTGCGAGTTGGCCTGTCCATGTTTATAAACCCTATTGGATTCATTGGGTGGCAGGGCTTGAGATGTAATTTCATCCCGATGTTGGAAAAAAGTCCCACAAAATTGGAAGCAAAGTCTCGAAAATGACCTTTACAGTGTTGACGGGGATGTTAAACTTCAAATCAAACAAAAAAAAAAAACTGGAAAATGCCGGCAAATACTGGAAATTGGAATTTGAAAGTATCTATAGCTTTTCACATGGATGTGTAGCCTGATAATAAGAAAGGAAGTGTCTTCTGAAACTGGTTGTCAGGAGTACTTTTGCTATCAAAAATGCTCCTGGCAACCAGCAATATTTTTCCAGTAAAAACCTATGATATTAGTATTATTTGAGTAACCTTTTTAGTATTTCATGGTTCTTGATAAATTTATTGATTTTTATCATTTTTTAGTATTCAAACGAACTTAATTCATGTAATTTTTATTCAGATTTTTTTATTTTTGGAATACATTCCAAGAATGGAAGTAATCAAATTCAGGTAATTGCAATTAAAGTGTGCAATAAACAATGTTGAAAAAACATCAGTTTACAAATGAATAACAGAAATGTTGTGCATGTTTACACTGATACCAGCTGTCGAGTTCTGTTTGGCCGCTTACTTGAGGGACTATCGACAATGTAACTAGTGATAAGGAAATATATGAAATGACAGATTATGCAGCTTACAGTGATGAGGAACTTTGTACAAATATGTCTAATATGCTATATACAACACTTATTTTCAATCCAGTAGTTATGTTAAAATACCAAAGACAACAAAAAATATTAAACATGTTTCAAGAAACTTAAAGTACTGGGTTAAGTAACCAAAATAATGCTAATATAGCAGGCTTTTATTGGAAAAAATATTGCTGGTTGTCAGGAGCATTTTTGACAGCAGCCAATAATGAAGGATTACTGGAATCCTGTTTTCAAAATCCTAGTGAGCTCTGGGCCAACACTGGTGCACTTCAACACTTAAATGCACCATATCGGCATGGACATTGATTTCAATTGTGTCATTTTTGGATTTTAACATGCATATGGCGCATGGCATGGCCCATAAATAATAACTGTCAAATAAACAGCTAGGGTTTAATGAGTGACCAGATTTGAACCATTTTTACTTGGCAAGCCTACATGGGGACAGAAAGTATTCGTCTAAATTGCGACAGAAGGGCAAGGATTGTGGCCGCTTAAAATTAACCCCCAAGTGGAATCCATTTCACTGACCGTTCCAAGGCGGCTCTTCTGCCACGGTTCATTTTTTGTTATGTTTGTCTTTTTGTATCGCTTATATTTTCCATCTGTCCCACTAAAAACTCAATAGACCCATTTCATTATCTTGTATAAAATAGATAAGAGCAGTTAAACAATCCAACTAATCATTTCACACGCGAGCCACTTCACCAACCAGCAAGGTCATTGTTACGGCTGGCACCATTAATCAAATAATCGATTATTCAATCCATAAATTCCACAAAAATGAGATCAATACTGATTTGCTTCCAATCGATTATTTGATAAGTACTATTTACTCCCCAAAGTTGTGCCTTAAATAGCCGCATGAGTGGCAAACAGTGCAGACCCAGATGAGACGCTGCGTACTGCAGCATCTCATCTGGATCTACACCGTTTGCACAGTTCTGTTTACCCAATAAACAAAACTAGAGCAAGTCGATGGCCCGCAACATTGCATATCCCTGTGCTGTGAAAAACGTCACAATAAAAGGACTCAAAACACTTACTTTCTTTTGTGACCTCTTGTGACCCCAAGGCATGCCTATTGGGCAAAAATTTTGCATTACTATTTTCTACTCTTCATTTGATTTGCAACATGACTGTTTGTTTCTACAAAATAGATTTTTAACTCCTTCGGCAGGGTCTGTTCCCTACCCTGGAGGGGGCTATGTTCTTCCATAGGACAAATACCTGTGACAGTTTCAAGATTCTAACTCAAAAAGCCTACAAATTGTGTGGCAATCAAAAGGACCTGAAAGCCAATTTTTTTTACCTCTGGTGACCCCCAGTCATGCACCACATGATGATGTTGACTTAAAAACTGTTACTGCTCAAAAAACGGCACAAATTCGACATTTTCGGTTGAAATTTTGTGCAAGAGTAGCCAAATGAGTGTTTTCTCCTTGAAATCTAAAAGAAGTTGATAAAAAATACAAGTCAAAACCTCTCTTGCTCCAGTTGTTAAGTTAATGTCATCAGTTTTCGTGGCTTTCGAAAACAGACATTTTTCTGCCTTTTTTTCCAATTTCTGACTGGAATTTTTTTTCCAGCCAATTGGGAAAAAAGGGATAATTTTTTCCAGCCAATTGGAAAAAATAGCCATCGGAAGAGATGGCAAATCCCCCGACCAAAAGCCAATATGGCCTTCAGAAGATTGTTCACCAGTAGAAAGTGCACCAGAATTAAACCAGCAATATATCACAAAAGTATTGCAGTTATTGCCATCACAAGATTAGTGTCAGGGGAGATAACGAAACAAGAGGCCAACGGGCCACGATGCTCACCGGAGCTCTGGCAGGCACTGCCCACTGGCAGCCATGTATGGTTTTAATTTATTGATTATAAAGTCTCCCAAATGAACCCCCATTTCATGAGGACTCTGTATCTGAAATATTAGGCCTTTTATGAAGTGGAGGGGTTTGAGATGACCCAACAGAGCCCAATTTGATATCATTGAATGCATCTTATCATAAGGAACAAGAAAATATATGGTTTAGGGGGGGGGGGGATCTTAACGGTTTCTGAGATATTGGGCCTTTTATGCAGTGGAGGGGATGGGGAAGGCCCGGGCACAGCCCAAGAGACCCCCAGGTTGGTGTCTCTGAATGCGTTTTATCATAAAAAAAAAAGAATGTATAAATGGTTTAGGGGTGGGAATCTGATAGGTTTCTGAGATTTATCGCCTTATATGAAGTGGCAGGGTGGGGAATGGCCCCAGTACACCCCTGAAGACCCCTAGGTTGGACCCATTGAATGCGTCTTATCATAAAGAACAAGAATATATATGGATAAGGGGTGGGGATCTGAACGGTTTCTGAGAATTTGGGGCCTTTTATGGAGTAGAGGGGATAGGACATGGCCCGGGCACATCCCAGACGACCCCCAGGTTGGTGTAATTGAATGCGTCTTATCATAAGAAACAAGAATATATATGGTTTTCGGGTGGGGATCTGAAAGGTTGCCGAGATATATTGCCTTTTATGAAGTGGAGGGGTGGGGCAATGGCGCATCCCGGGGGATCCCTAGGTTGGTATCACTGAATTCGTCTTATCATAAGAAACAAGAATATATATGTTTTTGAGTTGGGGATCTGAATGGTTTCTCAGATATATGGCCTTTTATAAAGTGGAGGGGGGTGGGGCAGGGCCCTGACCCATCCAAGGGGGCCTCCAGGTTGGTGTCATTGAATGTGTCTTATCGTAAGGAACAATAATATATATGGTTTAGGGGTGGGGATCTGTAAGGTTTCCGAGATATTGGGCCTTTTATGAAGTGGAGAGGTTGAGGCAAGGCCCCGGCGCATCCCGGGGGCCCATAGGTTGTGTCAATGAATGCATCTTATCATAAAGAACAAAAATATATATGGTTTAGGGGAGGGGATCTAAACGGTTTCTGAGATATATGGCCTTTTATGTTGTGGAGGGGGTGGGACATGGCCCCGGCGCATCCTGGGGCCCCCAGGTTAGTGTAACTGAATGTGTCTTATCATAAGGAACAAGAATATATATGGTTTAGGGGTGGGAATCTGTACGGTTTCCAAGATATTGGGCCTTTTATGAAGTGGAGGGGGTGGGGCAAGGCCCCAGCGCATCGGGGGGGCCCCCAGGTTGGTGTCAATGAATGTGTCTTATCATAAGGAACAATAATATATATGGTTTAGGGGTGGGGATCTGTAAGGTTTTGGAGTTATGGCCATCACAAGGTTATATTGTCAGGGGAGATAACTCAAAAACCATAAAACACCCAGAGTTGTGGTTCTTGTGCATGACACAGGGTCTCGGCCTTGTGAACAACTGTGTCAGGTATCATCCATATATCTTAAAGGGTATTGGAGTTATGGCCATCACAAGGTAGTCACTCTATTTTATTGGAAGGGGAGATAACTCAAAACCATGACAACCAGAGTTGTGGTTCTTGTGCTAACACGCCATTTCAGCCTTGTGAACAACTGTGCCAGGTACCATCAACATACCTCAAAGGGTATTGGAGTTACGGCCATCACAAATTAGTCATTCTATTTTATTAAAAGGGGAGATAACTCAAAAAGTATGCAATCCAGAGTTCTGGTTCTTGCGCATGACACACCGTCTCAGCCTTGTGAACAATTGTGGCAAGGACCATCAATGAATCTCAAAGGGTATAGGAGTTAGGGCCATCACAAGGTTGCGTCTACGGACGGACGGACGCCAGGCTGATCGCTATATCCCCCGAACCTATTTGGTCGGGGGATAAAAAGGATACTTTTTTCCATTGTGAATGGGGCCGGGCCCCAAATTATGCAGATTGAGAGCCCTGGATCCTTCCGCTGATTAAAGGGCAGCTGTCAGTTTCTGGTGAAAGAATGTGCACTGTACTTGTTAGCTGCTTATGCATGTTAAGCGTGCCAAGGAAAAGTGTGGATAGGTCAACTGACCGCCTATCCGGAGCAGTTAATATTTACTCCATCATCTGAGAGTTATTATGGCCCCTGTGTCTTAGTTCAACTACACATTTTTGGCCCAAGTGGTTGCAAAATTCCGAGAGCCTATCATCATCATAATTTTGATTAATGTGCAGGTACATGCCTACATGGGCAACATCCACACTAGTGGGCCCCTTTCCAGGTAGCTGGCTTCTTGCATGCGTGGCAGATCGCGCACCAGATCTCCAGGTATGCCTACCAAAAGGGTTGATAGCCGATAGCCTAGCTCAAGCAATTCTCGAGATATAAGATATATTGTTGACAATGCAGCATCACTTTTCAATGCAAAACCTACACTTGTATAAGGAGTTTGGTCTCAACTTGAACGAAGGTGTACAGTAAACGCATGATGCATGAATTTCTGTGAAAGTTGCATGTTCACAGCTAGATGCATCCTTGTTAAAACTTTTCTTGTTGGATTGCGTATCCCTGGGCATATTCAACTAACTGTACAATCTTCTTACTCCCATCACAGGGCCCTACACAAGCCACATTTCGCAAACACTGATTGTATGCAATACCTTTTGTGCTTTGAGGTTGGGTGTAGGGCTGGCTAATCGGAGCTAAAAAGATAATCAATTATCAGTCTTGTCATTGTGATCAATAATCGATTAGTAAATGCTAAGGTTTTTGTCATAATTTTACCTGTCTGGCTTTTTTCTGAGCATGACTCTTACCATATGTTGCGCTTTACCATATGTATATTTGAACAGACAGGCCAGAGCAAACAGTGTAGACCCAGATGGGACACCGCAGAATGCGGCGTCTCATCAGGGTCTGCACTGTTTGCCACTCATCCAGCTATTTTAGGCATAACTTTGGATAGTAAATTGTACCTATCAGGTAATCGATTAAAAGCAAATCAGAAACGATAATCATTTATGTTGAGTTTATCGATCAATTAATTGATTATACGATTAATCGTGTCAGCCTTAGTTGGGTGTGCAACAAGGAAATAGTTTTGCACATTACATGGATATGTTCAATGACAACGATATCTAGAGCTATGGGAAGAATTGTCTAGGGTCTCATGAGAAGGGTTGTTACGTTTCTCTCTGGGGACTCATGAGTAGGGTTGTTACATTTCAGGAAAACTAATTACATTTATGTTACACTGGCACTTATGTATGTCATAATATCACTACCATTTAGCTCTACATAGGATATTACGATCTGAAACCTGCAGTCTACTTGTGAATATTTCCGGAAATGTTTAGCTTCATATTTATTTGTCATGTCTAGTTGGTTTGTCAGGGCGTCAAGCGATATTAGGAGTCAAAAATATAGGTTAGGTCCAGAAATATAGGTATCTAGCGGCCAGAAATATAGGATATTATAGGTTGCCTACACTGAAGAAAACAAGCCAGATTTGTATTTTTCCACCACCACCACCACCTACCAGCTCTCTCTTTTATTACTGATACAACATATAGAAATAGATAAGGTGGTCAGCTGGTTATAATTAAGGAAAAAAATCTTTAATTAATCTCCATAAAAATCAGTCCTTATGCTCTGTCTCTGGTCGGGCCCATCGGAGTCTAACTGTTGGTTTTCTTTTGCTCCAGCATTTCAGTCGTTTCTTGCTGTCGAGTCCTCACCGTTGTCTCAACTCTGTGGTTCTTTGATTTTTTGTGTTCACGGAGATGTTGCACTGATGAGTTAGGAGGCCTTCATGCGGACTGAACAAATTATTTGCCTAAATCGCAACGGAAGTAAGGGCGAGGATTGTGGCCACGTAAAATCGATTTAAGCCCCCCAGTGGAAATCATTCCACTGACCGTTCCAAGGCGGTTCTTCTGTTGCGGTTTATTTATGGTGTTGTTTGTTACTTACTGTGTGTATCACTTGTGTCTTTTTATTTTGGATGGCCATATGGCCATTTTGTGGGAAACTAACTGTCCTTATGGCCTTCCTTTGTTTAGGTTTCCATTATGGTCTGGTCGCTTAATGTTTGTGTTTCTTTCCCTTTGGTGTCTTTGATGGGTGGAGTAAGTTAATTGTATCAATTCCTGATCTTTGTTTTACTTCTACTTAGTAGGTGATTCTAATGAATGCCTCAATGTATGTTTTATACAGAACTGAGTGATCTACATACATAATATCATCAGATAACCACCTTATCTATTTCTTGGAACAAGAGATGTGTCTATCTGATAATTTAGGCAGAATCAAAACATGGGACATTCTTCCCTTTAAACAAGAGGGCCTTGATGGCCCTAGATTGCTCATGTGATCCATAGTGTAACAAGTAGGCCGCGTAGAGGGTCCATTTTTGGTCCCAGGGCTATAATTTGCACAATCTTGGTCAAGGTCCACTATATAAAGCACCATACCAAATATCAAAGCCTGAGCCTTCTGGTTTCAGACAAGAAGATTTTTTAAGGTTATCCCTATATAAGCCTATGAAAAACCAGTGGGCCCTGGGGCAGAGCCAGTTTTGGTCCTAGGGCTATAATTTGAACAATCTTGGTAGAGACACACTCGATAAAGCTTCATACCAAATATCAAAGACCTGGGCTATCTGGTTTCAGACGAGAAGATTTTTAAAGACTTTTTTCTTATTTTCCTCTATTTTTGTGTGCTGTGGCAACCACCCGAAAAAATTCAGACATGATTCCACATGGAGTCTTTGTGGACAGTTACCGAAATCATGGTGGAACACTTTTTCCCTGTCTTACTCTAGCAGTACATGGAATTTGGTTACAGATTCCACAAGGAAAATGGCCAGATCCTAACAGAAATGCTGCATGAAAATGTTAACCAAATCTCTGTTTAAAAGTCTGGCATGAAAACAGAGCATAATCACTTCCTGAAATATAATATTTTGGCAGGAGCACTCCCTATAACATATTCAAAGGCATCAGGGATGATGGCTAGCTTTGAGTGGTGCTTTACAACTTTACAAGTATAAAGCTGTTTTAAGAATTTCCAACTATATTTTGGATGACACTGTGAGTTACTTTTAGTATTTTAGATTAAAAGTGTTTTAAATTGATTAAATGCTTAACTAGTGGAGTGTCAAAAGTTTTATGTTTGCAAACTGCAAAGATTGCACCCACCCACATATTAATGTATGTGCTTGCAGACTGAAGTTATTAGATCACAATGAATTTTTGGAAAGCCAAGGATTCAAATTCGGGAGTTACATGAAAGTTTACATATATAAGTAGAATGCAAGGTTTTTGTATGTTCTTTTCCAGCACAAGTATATTACTTCCTTATTGTGTATAGATAAAAACTCCAAATGTTTTCAGTGTATGTTAAGCTGATTGTGTTATGTTAATGAAACTGGACCAAATATTTAAATTAGCAGGAATCCTGCAAGAATATACAGACAGTAATACTGTCACAAGCTCAGGCAGTAATCCTGTCAATAATTCGTTCAGGAATCCTGCCAGTAATTCACGCAGGAACCATGAACGAATCCTGTCAGTAATTTATACAGGAATCCTGTCTTTTTTTTTTTCTACAGGCTTCTTGGATCAATTTTCCTGCTACTTTAAATATATCACAAGCTTTTCCACACTGATTCCTGCCTGAATCCTGACTCAAATACAAAATTTAAGTGAAAATTCTATGTGGAAATTCTATTTGAAAATTTTTCATACAGGTTTCATGTCAGAATCTTGTCACAATATTTCTGCAGAAACACTGCAACTTAATTTCATACAAATATGTTCCAGAAAGGGTTTTCCTTTGGAAGCAAGGAATACATGACAGAACTGGAAAATATGGAGTGTACATGTTTTCTGGGCCAGACTAGCTAGTTTCGGCCATTTAGGCCTCATCAGTGACCCTAAAATATTTTTAGAATTCCACAATAAAATCATGGAGCCCAAAGGACAAGAAAATATAAACTACATTATGATGTAGAGCAGGGAGAATTTTTACGGCCGCCACACATTCCCAGACAACAGCTGTAGTGACGTCAAATATGTTCTAGAAAGGGTTTTCCTTTGGAAGCAAGGAATACACAACAGAACCAGGGATTTTCCTACCCTTCAGAATCAGGGTCCAGGGGCCGCTGGGTTTGGGAAAACAGCTCGCTAATATTTATATTTGGGAATTTAAATCAGCTGTAACTTGGTCAATTTTTGTTCAATTTTCATGAAATTTATATCAAAATGTAGCACATCATCAGAAATTGGGAAATCTGTTATAAAGTTTGGGAATATCTGTCTCTAAATTGGGAAAAATAGGGGTCGATTACCGGCCCCAAAGTTGCACTAGGAAAATCCCTGAGAACTAGAAAATATGGAGTGTACATGTTTTCTGTGCCAGACTAGCTAGTTTCGGCCATTTAGGCCTCATCAGTGACCCTCAAATATTTCCAAAATTCCACAATGGAATCAATGATCCCAACGGACAAGAAAACATAAACTACAATAGCCTGTGAGAATTCAGCTTGGACTGAAATTCTTTGAACAACTTTGAGAGAGGACCACACAAAGATGGTTTCTGTCAATTTTGGTCAAAATCTATTCAGGGGCTTAGGAGATGTCATTTGAAGGAATTGTGGAGGGACAGAGTGAGTTTTAGTTTTATGTCCCACCAACAGCTAAGGTCATATGGAGACGGGACCTCGGTTTAAAGACTTAGGAGGGACAGATGGACACACGGATAGGGGAAGTTGTGGATGGTGACTGATCACACTAGCTCACCTGCTAAAAAAACAGCAAAAACTTGTTTAACATATATAAAGAAACAATAGTAAAAACAAAATGGAACATTTCAAATTTGAAAAATAACACAACTTCAACTAGCTAAAGCTTTCCAAAAGCTGGGCTGGACTGGGTTGCTACACCAAAAAAAGAATACAAATTCCTAAAAGGAAAAAGCTTTCCCAGCCCAAATATTATAGATAACATCTACTGTCAAAGATTCTTTGTATTCCTTGCTTACACAAAATTCCAAAATATAGGTATTTATAGGTATTTTGGTAAAATATAGGATTTTAAAGGTTATTATAGGTAATGGCCTGAAATATAGGAAAATATAGGTAAATATAGGTAACTTGACGCCCTGGTTTGTTTAACAGCCCAGTCAACACAAGCCTTTTCAAGCCGGTCAGTTTACCTATTCACACATCTCCTGGACAGGCCTGTTCGTAAGTGGTTAAGCAGTACAGTGCACATTCTTTCGCCAGAAACTGACAACTGCCCCTCTTACATCAGCGGATGTCACATCTAGTTACCTTTAGTACTATTTTACTTGGAATTACAATGCATCAAAATGGCCTCTCGTTAGCTTTTACTGACAGCCCTTCTGTGATGCATGTGCCGAAAATCATCTGATCAGAATCAGAATTGTTACTGGTGACACGTCAAATGACATTCATACACCAGGACCTGTGGTGTGGGAAGTTAGTCCCTAGCTCTAACCAAAGAGGTAAATTTAGCTACACAATCATCAGCACCTTCAGCTGATTGCTTCATATGTGTAAAATTTATATGCCATTTTTCACTTTAACCCATTGAATGCTGGTGGAGTCTTCCATTGCCTAATGTTGGACATTTCCATTTGTCATAAAAGGGGTGTCAGGTCTATTTTTTCATTTTATTAAATTTTTGATGGAAAATTCTGTTAGCAAATAGTGCAGGTCCTGATCAAACGCTCCATGTTCTGCGGCGCCTGATCTGGGCCTGTACTGTTTGCCAATGTGCCCCTTTAGGGGTTTCCCCGCATACAATGGGTTTGTGAACCGGTCTGCTTTCCTTTGATGGAGGTGCACACAGCAATTACATCAGATGATAAAAAGATGTACAGTTGTCACTGCGGGAGAGAAAGGTAAGGAAATGTTACTGGTTTTTATACATTAATTTTTTGTTTCTCCAACTGGTGATTGGTCTTCCCTGCTTTATTGTTTAGATGTATTAATTTCCGATGAACACTAGGTTATTTTGGAGACATTACTTTGTAAGCAAGCTGATCACTGATACAAACAAGATAAGCTTGGTACATGTTTGGGCTACAGCTCCCATTTTCTAATACACACTGACCAGGCACACTTTCACACTTCAATTATTTAATTGGTGTCACTTAGACTTGTTATCAAAACAGTTATTACTTCTGAAAATGAGTTAATGAAGTACAATAAACAGGGGGATTACCAGTGAACCATAAATGGGGACTGTCAAATAGGTAAAGTGTCTAAATAGTACTTGTTCAAACAGGCATAACTTTGTTACTCTTGAAAATTTCACTTGTACGGCATACAGATTTTGGTAAATTTCATAGGGACCAAACAAAATTTTTACTCGTCCTTCGAAGTAAATACTTATACTTGTCATGGCAAGCGGATGTCAGAGTGGAATTTCCCAGCCCTGCACACGGTGACAGACGAAATGACATCCCAAACAAAATTGGGATCTATATGACAGGACTGTCCGACTTGCAACACTTTGCCTCGGTAGGCATAGGCCTTCTAAACGAAAAACCAGTACTCCTGCTAGATAAAGAAGTTTCATTTGACGTGGGATATATCCGAAACAAAAAACATAAGCTCTGCAGAGCTTTTACTGCAACAAAATATCCTTTAATGCTTCTTCTTTCATTTATAGACTAGGGATCTTCATAGAATGTAATAACACTCCGTTGATGTTGTCTGTCCATTTCTGCAAATAAGTGCATCATCTTCAATATAAAATTTGCACAAGAACCTTACCCACGAAACATCCAATGATGGTCATAATTTTCAGTATGGAAAAACGGTGATATCAAGGCCAACTTGACCCGCCCAGGTGACCCCGGCTGAGGTGACCCTGATTCCACTCAACTGCATGGCTCAGTAAACAAACCAAATAGATCTACTCAAAAGACGGTCTCTGCCCACAACAAAATCCACCATTTTGAATAATTAATGTGCTTGGCATTGAGCCTGTTTTTCCTTGAATGTGATAAGATTTTGTTTTATAATTAAACAAGTTTAGTGTTCTTTCATCTTCACTGCTTATGCAGCATCTGAAAACTTTGTTCAAATCTCTTCACCTGCTCACTACGCCCACAATATTGCGTGCCTACCATGTAAATATTTTGATCACCAGACCCGTCTACACAGGTGTCAACACAAGCCAGACGGTGACCTACTTTATTATGCGGCTGTTTATGTCGAACATTCAGGCAGTTTTACCACAAGTACGCCACAGAACGATACAAAATGTACCGCTGTCTATATTTCGTCAGACTTCTAAGTTATCTTAAAGTCAACAATGTTGTAAACCACACTGAATTCGAAAGAATGTTTTAATTTCAGCAAATCTCTTACCTTGGAAAGGAATTCAATGGCGAGTTTCTACCCTGGAGAAATTGCACTTCTATCACAGAAAACGCTTAACAAAAGTCAATTACATAAACATAAAAAGAATGTCCTGATAAAGCACCGGTTACGAGACATTATTATTGCCGAAACAACTAATTTTGACATATCTCAACTCGTTTACAGGCCTGCAGAGGGCCCGAATTAAAGAAGAGTGCTCATTTTCCGAGCTGACTTGACAGATTAAATCCCTGGACGCCCAAACGCATGCGCATATGCGTCACGTGATTTTGCCAAGCTCGCGGCCAATACATGTTGCTGTAAAGACGCTAAAAGTCGAAATAATCAAAGTACTGAAAGAGCTTTTTTTTCTTGTTTTGGGTTTTTTTTTTTTTTTGGAGAAGATAATTATACTGAATGTTTGTTGGGCATAACTGTGTCGTCTCCCAGACAAAATGGAGAAAAGGGATGGGACCTTGCCTATATCAATGGCATAAGCTTACCTATCTCCTCTAACTTTAAAGAGTTTCTTTCTTTCTCCCGATACTGTTTTCGGTCAATTCTGACCATGATAACAGGTTTGGGGTGTGGCACAAATGTTTTCAATCCCCACCCCCAAAAAGAGCTTTGTGACACAGCCACCAGCAGATTAAAACTATTTACAAGAAGCCATCAGGGGAAGGAATCCATGCCTATCCCCTGCCCAACCCTAGGATATTATATTTTGGCCTTAACCCATCAACTGTCTCAGAAGAGACAGCTTCGATTCTAAGGCCATTCCAAGTTGCAATTGTCCTGGGGAAAAAAGAACTCTTAAAACCATCCGTATAAGCATTAGGACGGTGATACTGAAAAGGATGGGACCTGGTTCTCCTACATCCTCCACCAGCTTCAGATAGGTACCTACTCTTATCTATAATGGCTAAATTATTGTGGATTTTATAGAATAGAGTCAGCGAAGCCTGCTCTCGCCTTTCCTGCAGAGTCGGCCACTGGAGTTCTTCAAGCATCTCTCCAACGTGACTTTGGTTGCGCCAACGTCTGCAGGTCCAGCGAGCAGCAGTCCTCTGAACTTTTTCTATTCTATCAGTCTCCTTTTGATGATAGGGCATCCAAACTGGAGCTGCATATTCAAGCTTGGGGCGGACTAAGGTTTTGTATGCAGCATCCTTGGTTTCCCTCGGTGCGAAGGCCAAATTTCTACGAAGGAAACCGAGTGTCTTAGTAGCCTTACTAGTTATCTCATTAATGTGTTGACCCCACTCGAGGTCATCAGTGTACAGAAAGTATATGGCAGGCCCAAAATCAGAATTGTTATTGGCGACACGTCAAATGACATACATACACCAGGACCTGGGATGGGAAGTTAGTCCCTAGCTCTCGCCAAAGAGGTAAACTTAGCTACACAATTCTCAGCACCTTCAGGCCTTGAAATAATCAAATCGGGAAGGGCATTCGAATCTCTAATGGTTCGAGGGAAGAATGATTCCTTATAAATGTCAGTTCTTGCAGCAAGGTTTTGAAATGCTAATGAATGATGATTTCTACAGTGCCTAGCTGGGGGAACAAGGTTGTCTGTTGGGATGCTGGAAGCACCCTTTAGACCTTTGCATAAAAGTATGAGCCTACTGTCTTTTCTCCTTTTCTTGAGAGACTCCCATCTAAATTTTCCTAGTATTCCAGTAATGCTCCCAGTTTCAAAGCAGTAATTGCTTGTTACAAATCTAGCAGCTCTATTCTGAACTTTTTCAATTTCTTCATTAAGGACCACTCTGCTGGGGTCCCAGATACAACTACCATATTCCAAGATTGGGCGAACAAGTCCTCTTTTACATCCTGAGGACACATATGAAGATTTCGCCTCAGGCAACCAAGCGTTCTATTTGCCTTTGTTCACATGTTGCTAATATGTGTATTCCATCTCAATTTGTGTGTGAGTGTTACCCCAAGGTATTTAATGGAATCCACGTTCTCGAGGACAGTTCCCTGTAAGGTGTAAGAAGCCTTAATTTTATTTGTTCTCTTCCTAGTTAACGGGCTGAAATCTCATGCTCCATTTTCATGCCCAACATCCTAATCTATCTGTATCATTCTGAAGTTTCAGCGAGTCCTCTGTATCGCTAATTTCCCAGTAGCAAACACAGTCATCTGCGAACAGTCTTATTTCCGAGTCAATGTCAGTAGAAATATTGATGTAAAGGGAGAACACCAGTGGACCATGAACAGTCCCCTGTGGGACCCAAGACAAAACTGGTGCCCACTCCCAAGATTCACCATTAACAACAACACACTGTTTTCTGTAGCAAAGAAAAGAATCTATCCATTTGAGAGTATTTCCCCCAATCACATAACCAAAAAACTTAAGATTTAAGTAGTTCATGTGGTGGGGTGTCAAAAGCTTTCTCAAAGTCCAGAATAAATGTGTCTACCTGTCCCCCCTTTTCCAAGATTTTTTCCCAGTCATTAATAACTGTGCTCAACTGAGTTTCACAACTATGCCTTTTCCTAAATGCATGTTGTCTGTCTGACAAAAGTTTATATTCATCCAAGTGGGTCATGATGTTTGAGCAGACTATATGTTCAAGCAATTTACACAGAACACAAGTCAAAGACACAGGGCGATAATTACGGGCCCTATCTCCATTTTTGAAGAGTAGGCAAATGTTCGCTAGAAGCCATTGACGAATTTCAGAATTAAAAAAAAAAAAAAAACTTTTTTCTTAGAATGAAATTTTATATTCCTTTTGCTTCCTACAACACCAAACAGCGAGCACATTATTTAAACACCTTAAGAGATGTATCCGGCCATATGTTATTCACAGAACAACAAAATTCCTATTTGGCTTAAACAGCTTAGCCAGATTCAGAATCTGCCTAGCCAAATAGGAATTCTTATTTGGACTAAACAGAGTATAGACAGCTCCGGAATCTGGCTAAACTAAATACATGTATTAATTTAGCCAGATCCGGAATCTGCCTAGGCCAATTAAGAATTCCTATTTTGCATAGCCAGATTCTGGATCTGGCTAAATTCCTATTTGGACTATGACATGTACAATAACTATCTCTTGGATATCCTTGGACTTGGCTCATCAGACACTGACTCTGGAGCATTCTCAGGTTTTACGCCTAAGAAATTATTTTCACTAATCAAAAATTCTAGACAGGACTCCCAAGGCATTTCCCCATTAAAGGATCCGACTTCAGACACCTTGCTCACAGAAAATTGTAACAAGACCATTGGTTAAAATAACCAGTTCCAATCAGTCCTTTCACAAAATTAATGTCACCCCTTATACTCAGACAGATTTGTTTACAATATGTTCAAGACCTGTTCGCAGATGACAATCTAGACACTCTCAAATGTAAGTATCCTTTGATGCCAGAAATTACCATAGACCTGAATGGTGTATTAAATTTATTGTCAAATTTAAAATCTGACAAGGCTGCAGGGCCTGATGATATTAAGCCACTGGTCAGACATGAAATTGCACCAATCATCTGTCTGTTGTTCGAGAGATCTCTTACAACTGGTGAACTCCCCACGGACTGGACCAAAGCTAGAGTAAGTCCACTTTTTAAGAAGGGAGACAAAGCTGATCCAGCCAATTACTGGCCGATATCCCTCGCACACTTTGCAAGCTCATGGAGCATATTACAGCACCCAACCTTACACATCATTTCAACAACCTGAACCTTAATATTTTATATGAGTTACAGCATGGTTTCTGTGAGAAGCGCTCATGCAAAACCTCACTGATACAGCTTATTGAGGACCTGTCCAGACAAATTCTAGAAGGTAACCAGGTTGACCTTGTCCTATTGGATTTCAGTTAAGCTTTTGACAAGGTCAACCACCCCAAACTACTTTTCAAACTTTCCCAGCATCGTGATCGATGTAAAACACTATAATGGATCAGTCATTCCTGGTGGATCGAACCCTGGCAGTTGTTCTCGACTGGGAGTCCTTTGAAGCGGTGCCGGTAAACAACTCCGGAGTGCCTCAAGGCTCTGTTCTTAAGCCACTTCTGTTTTTGTTGTACATTTATGATCTTCCTGAGGATATCCCGTCACAGGTGAGACTCTTTGCCGACGATACAGTGGTTTATCTTGCCATCAGAAATAACAGTGATGCCAATATACTCCAGTTTGATTTAGACAAGTTAGAAATCTGGGAACGGACCTGGAACATGGAGTTCGAGTTGTTCAACCCCAAAAAATGCCAGGTTCTCCACATCAATAAATCAAGACGGCCCACTCAGTATACTCTGCATGGCCAGATCCTAGAGTCAATAAACAGCGTTAAATATCTTGGTGTACATAAAAGTAGAGACCTCACCTGGGACACCCACGTAAGAAACATTAATTTACCTCAAATGCATACAAAACCCCGGGGTTCATTAAAAGAAATGTAAATACAGCAAACCAGTCTGCATAATAAGACTTTCTTTCACCCACAGTTGGAATATGCCTCCACTGTGTGGAGTCCACGTACAAAAGTGAACTCAGATAAAGTAGAAATGATCCAGAGACATTCGCTGCATGCATGGTTAAATCCAATTACTCCAGATATGACAGTGTTACAGAAATGCTACATGGCCTGGGTTGGCAGTTCCTTGTGCAGAGACAGTTTGATGCCTGTTTGATCATGTTTTACAATTGTTTACGGCTTGGTCGCTGTTCCATTACCGCCATACATAAGATCACTTGTCACATGCAAAGATTAGACAGATTCATGCTTCTGTAAATTATTATCAGTTCTCTCTTTTCTTGATGTCCATCGTATTGTGGAACAGATTACCAGAAGAAATAGTCTTGCTGACAGATCTTGACTCCTTCAAACAAGGAGTCAGTAATGATCACTCACTCATTCCCATAAGCTAGAATTTTTTTTTTTTTTGTCATGTTTTTAAATCTCACCCTACTAACACCCCTAACTCACTTTTTCTTTCTCCTATCTCAGTTTTATCTCTGACTATCACATTTTCTTTTTTCTTGCATCCAGCCATGCACTTCTACATAATACTCGAAAGAGGGCGTTGGAGTATATAAAGATAGAGAGACCTTCCTGACTCTCTCAAAAGCAGAACCAGACTATTCGTCGACGATACTATAGGTTACCTCACAATTAACACCCAGTCAAATCCTGAAATTCTACAAAATGACCTGCTTAAACTCCAACAATGGGAATCAAATTGGTCCATCGAATTTAATCAAGACAAATGTGAAGTTATTGGAGTGTCCCACACAAACTTCACAATAATGAATTAAAAACAGCTGAAAGTGCTAAATATTTGGGTGTTAAAATCAGTCAAGACCTAAGTTGGAAACCTCATACTGAAACTGTTTCCTCCAAAGCCTCAAACACACTGAAATTTATTAAAAGAAACGTCTGGACAAACAATCAGAAGATTTAAGAAACAGCTTGTGACACATATGTACGCCCTCAGCTTGAGTATTGCGATCCATTGAGTGAGTCTGGCATCCAGGGCAGAATACACTTGCATATAAGACTGAAAGAGTTCAGAGGGCTGCAGCTAGATATGTACTCAATAATTACGACTTTACCAATGCTTCCAATCCTGAACTGGCAAACTTTAGAACAACGAAGATTACAAAATTCCCTCATCACGTTATTTAAATTTAAATCTGACCTAGTTGCTGTCGACCATTGTCATCTTACAGAAATCAGAAATCTTAACTTCCTTGCCACAATGTAGGACACAGTACCATAATAATTATGAACTCCTTTTTCCCCAGAACTATTAGATACTGGAATTCTCTGCCTTACAGTGTCAAGGCTACCTCGATTGTGCAGTGGTTAACGACTTTGACTCATGATCGAGAGGTTGTGCGTTCGAATACAGCACCCGGTATCGAGGTGTGTCCTTGGGCAAGACACATAATGACACTGCCTCACTCCACACAGGTGTAAATGGGTAGCAGTGGTGTAACAGTGACACTGCCCCTCTCTCGCGCGCATGAAAACAGCCGGAATGAGCTTTCAAGAGCGATTAAATAAGCTTGCAGCTTCCATCGCAAACTAAAATAAATTATGGCCACCATCCAATTTTAAGCTCCAATATGTTCTTATGTTTTAAATTTTAGTAAAAGTAGATTATTTTAAAGTCATCATTTTCGTGTCACATCATTCATCTTAGCCACAACAACCATTTTACTCATTTTCATGTTTATCTTTTTCTTGCTGTTTTCCGACAGTGCCTCCCAGTAATAATCAGCAATTGATTGTTAGGAGTATCCAGTAGAAGTAGAAGAAGAGATGAAAGCCAGGGACAGAGGAGCAACACTCCCCTCCCCCCCCCCCCCCCCCCCCATCACTACTTGCTGCAAGGGCAGCAGGCCTTGTCCAACTGTAAGCCAATATCAGTTGGACGCACTAGTGATGTAATTTATACCTTTTTGTACCAGAAACCCCAAACGGGTAATTTGCAAACAGTGCAGGTCCAGATTCAGGGCCTAAACTGTCTGTAAAAAGACCAACCATCTTCCAAATTAATTTTGAAGCAAATACAGCTGACAACCCTAAATTTTGAAATGGACTCTTGCTAAATGTAAGGTGGAAGATTCCATTGGGTACAAAATGGGTTAAGATACGTGACACCTTTGCTTCACCTAACCACCCCAGATAAGTTTATGAAATGTTACCATTCATTCACCAGGATCAGAATTGTCACTGGTGACACGTCAAATGACATTCATACACCAGGACCTGTGGAATGGAAAGTCAGTCCCTGCCTCTTGTCAAAGCAGTAAACTTAGGCACTTTTTCCTTTGCACCAATACCTGATATATACCTGCAGCCGTACTCTTAATTGCGGCCTGGGGAATATTACCAAATAATAATAATAATAATAATCAACCTTATTTATAGAGGGTAACACATTTAGTACTGGTACTAATCTTCCATGTGGCCCTCTTTTCCTGGGTAGGAACCAGTACTAAGCAATGTGGATAAAGTTTCTTGCTCAAGGAAACAACACGTGGCGCTTGCGAGAATAGAACCGGCTACCTCTCCATCTCAAATCCGATGCTTTACCACTGCACCACAGCACTCCACAGGACATTCCAGTCTCTAATGGTCTACACTGCAGGAAGAACGTCATAATCCTTTGAAAATATCAGTTCTTGCAGTGGGGTACTGAAATGCCAATGAGTGACAATATCTGCAGCTGCAATTTGGGGGACTAAGGTTATCTGTTGAATGCTGGCAGCACCCTTTAGACATATGTTAAAGACTTACAAATCTAGCTTGTTGCTTGTTACAAATCTAGCTATCCCATTTTGAACTTTTTCAATTTCTTCCTGAAGTGGAGGATTTTCAAGGAATTTCAAAGACAGTTGAAAGTGAAAATAGAACATAAAAATGCAGCACACGAGTGACTAGAAACACTTTGCATGACTAGCTTATTGCATTCTGATCAAGAACTTTGCTGACTCATCCCGTGAGCCATTTCTGTCCTGCCTTTTTACTGATACAATGGTTCGTCTGTTAGAGATTTCTTGTTTTATATTACACAATTGTTGCGGGATATTAAATGGTTCATGTTGTTTTGTTTAGAAAGTCTGTGTTCTTGCCTATGGACAAAATGCAGTCAAGTATTATAATGAACGAAAACTTCTGAACATTGCTGAAAACTACCGATTTCGAAAATTCGAACTCCCGATAATTCGAAGACAATCTGACGGGCCCTGTCACTTCTAATTAACGAGGTTTGACTGTACTAGATTCCAAGATCAGACAAACAAGTCCTTTATATGCGGCTTCTTTAACGTCGCATTTTTGCCCCAAGAAGCCAAGTGTTCTTTTGGCCTTTGTCCACATGTTGCTTATATATTCCATCTCAATTCGTCCCTTAAGACACCGAAAAAAACTACATCTGAAAATGTCTGCTTATGTCGTCTGCTAAATTTTACAGGCAAACAGTCTGGACCCAAATCAGACTGCTCAGCAGTCTGATTTGGGGCCACACTGTTTGCAAAAATGACTTTCAAATAATGAGTAGACGTCAAAGCAGACGATAACTGTCGTGATTAGCATTTTATGGGTTAACGGAATCCACATTTTTGAGGACCATTCCCTCAAAAGTGTAAGAAGCCTCAATTTTATTTACTATTTTCCTAGTTGCATTTAAAAGACGGAAATCTCATACCCTATTTTCTTGCCAAACACTCTAATCTAGCTTTGGTTGTGTAGGGATAGTTGCAGAAACTATCTAGGCCACATCTGGATATTGAAGGTCAGGTCCTAGTGCACCAGAGGGAGATGAACAGGCTCATGCTTCATGGTGACGTGTGTGGGGGTGGATCCCTTTGACAATACAGAGCTGACTTGTATGTCACTACCTGGGCACCTTATGGACATGGAGGGTAAGGTCCTAGAGAGATGACCGGATTCAGTCTAACTAACAATGACTCATGGTGCCAGGAGGGGGTGGGGATCCATTTTACATTAATACAGAGCTGACTTGTATGCACTTTCTGGGCACCCTGTGGACATTGAGGGTGGTCAGGTCCTAGTGCACCAGACGGAGATGGACTGGCTCAGTCTAACAATGACCCCTGGTGACAAGGGTGGGTCCCTTTGACAATACAGAGCTGACTTGTATGTCACTATTTGGGCAGCTTGCAGACATTGAGGGTCCAGTTCTAGTGCACCAGATGGAATGAAGTTTGTTTGAAATGAGGTTTTACATCCCTGTCAGCACTATTTAGGTCATTTTGGAGACACTGATTCCAATTCAAAGCCCCAATGGGTGGGGGACAAGGAGACCAAAAGTCTAACTAAATAAATGCCCCATGGAGGAGGGGGGGGTGGTTGATCCCTTTGACAATACAGAGCTGACTTGTATGTCACTATATCTGGGCTCATTGTGAACACAAAGGGTCAGGTCCAAGTGGCACCAGACAGAGATGAACGGGCTAAGTCTAACTAACAATGATTCATGGTGCCAGGGGTGGGGGATCCCCTTGACAATACAGAGCTAACTTGTATGTCACTATCTGGGCATCTTGTGGGCACTGAGGATCTAATAAGACAGGTGCTAGTGCACCAGACAGAGCTGAATGGGCTCGGTCTAACTAACAATGACTAATGGTGCCAAGTGGGGGAGGCAAATCCCTTTGACAATACAGAGCCAACTTGTATGTCACTATCTGGGCACGATTTTACCCACTGACTTACTTTTTGACCTGACATCACCCATATTCAAACTCGACATAGGTATTGTCAAGATTATCATTCTGAACAAGTTTGGTGATGCTTGGACCAAAACTGTGGCCTCTAGAGTGTCCACAAGGCGTTTCTATGATTTGACTTACTGACCTACTTTTTGACCCAACATGACCATATTCAAACCTGACCTATACAGTGTTGCGATGATCATTCTGAACAAGTTTGATGATGACTGGACCAAAACTAACACTCACCTCTAGTCATTACAAGGGTTTTCTATGATTTGATCTACTGACCTACTTTTTGATCCAACATGACCCATTATCAAACTTGACCTAGATATTGTCATGATGATCATTCTGAGCAAGTTTGATGATGATTGTACCAAAATTGCGTCCTCTACAGTATTTACAAGGTTTTTCTATGATTTGACCTACAGACCCACGAGGGCCGATTGATATGTTGTGAGTCTCATATTGAAGGATTTGAAATTTGTCAGATATATTGTATTTTTTTCAACATAATCTCACCGGCCTCAGTGGCTCAGTCGGATGCGCGTCTGACTGGTGATCAGGAGGACACGGGTTCGACTCCCGCCGGGTCAGCAACATTCTTTCGTGGAGATTGATCATGAAATCTTTTCTACAGTCATTCTCTCCCTTCCGCTTATTCAAGAAGGGCAGTTGTCAGTTTCTGGCGAAAGAATGTGCACTGTACTGGTTAACCGCTTACGTATAATCCTGCCCAGGAAAGTGTTGATAGGTAAACTGACTGGCTCAAAATGACCTAATTAGTGCTGACTGGGCCATAAAACTCCAATACAAAAAAACAAATCAACATAATCTCCTTCAGTATCTATACACTTTTGACAGCGGCATTTTAGGGCCTCAATGCCTCTTTAATAGAACTCCTTTTCTTGGCTGTTCAGAAAGTCATCAACTACATATATGATGTCATCATCGGACTAAAAGTGGGTGCCTGAAATAGCCATTTTCAGTTTTGGAAATAAATGAAAGTGTGATGGAGAGAGATCAGGTGAATAAGGTGGCTGCTCATTCAAGTAAAAGCCACAATCGTGAATGGCAGCCATAGCAATGACAGACTTGTGGACAGGAGTATTGACCTAAAGGAACAAAACACCCTTAGGGAGCTTTCCCCGGCATTTAAGTTTAATATTTTCCCGTAACTGCACCAGAAGTAAAGCATAGTATGTGCCATTGATTGTTTGTCCCTTTTGGAGATACCGGTAATCTATTAGCAGATTACCATCTGCATCCTTGAAAACTGAGGCCATAACCTTCACAGATGATGGAACAGTCTTTGCCTTCTTTGGCGGGGGTGAGCCAGGGTGCTCCCATTGTTTCGATCGTTGTTTGGCATCTGCGGTAAAATGATGGATGCATGATTCATCCAAAGTGACAAATCTTTGAAGAAAGTTGGCAGGATCTTCCTCAAAAAGGTTAAGATTAGCACACAATAATGTGTGCCTGGTGTGCTTCTGATCAACTGTCAGAAGTCTTGGTACCCATCAGGCCGAAAGCTTTCTCATTGCTAGATCCTCTGTCAGAATGGAATTCAAGAAGGCAGTTGTCAGTTTCTGGCGAAAGAATGTGCACTGTACTGGTTAACCGCTTACGTATAAGCCTGCCCAGGAAAAGTGTGGGTAAGTAAACTGACCGGCTCAAAAATGACCTTAAATAGTGTTGACTGGGCTGTTAAACTCCAATACAACAACAAATCTGTCAGAATGGAATGTACTCTTTCCAGTGAAATACCAACTCTACTGGCATATCTTTCTGTGACTCGTCTGTTGGTTATAACAATATCATGGACTTTATTGACCATTTCTTGGGTTGCAACATTGACAGGCCTTCCAGGACTGGGGTCATCCTCAAGGCTCTGCCTGCCGCGCTTAAATTCCACCACCCACCATTTCGCTGTAGCATATGAAGGGGCATCTTTCCATAGTGTTGCTACCATATCATTATGGATATCCTTAGGTGTTAAATCTATTTATGCAAATATTGAATCACTGCTCTTTCACCAATTTTGTTCATTTTGCAAAAGCTGCTGGTCTTGTACGTCGCTTTCAACAATTTTTCAGTCATATCACGACGGTGTCTGGTTGCGACAGGGAGCTCAATGCTCACTTTTATAGTGCTGCCTCACTGAAGTATCATGTCCCAGACACATTACATGATACCACACCCAGTCACATTATCCTGACACTGGGTCGACCAGTCCTAGCTCTACCCCGTAAATCTGAGTGCCAAGCGAGGAGCAGCTAGTATCATTTTTAACGACTTTGGTATGGAACGAACCTGTGACCTCCCGTTCCCCGGAGCGGACACTCTACCAACTGAGCTATCGGGGCCTGTCGATATGGCTCAGGTGAGCTAAAAGCATTTCAAAATATCGTCTGCTGCAAAAACATACCCTGCATGCAGAGTGTTAAACATGTCTTGGTTAAGGCTTTTACCCTCCAGGACTCAGGCCAGCAATTGTAGGGTAGAACAGGTCTCTGAAAAGAAATAGTCCAGGCAGAGATCATTATTCTGAGAGGAAGTTTTGTCAATAGAAACATACAACCCAGCCAACACAACATATCAATGTAATCTGTGGCCACTATAAGGTTCAAGGGGTGATTTTTAAAGCTTAAATATTATGTGTATCTGTAGAGAAACAGGTCAAGTGATAAGGAGACCGATCTGTACCATAGAAACAGATACTGTGGGTAATTGATGATAAGGATAATTTTTGTCTATTCTCTATAAAAACAACGTATGTTGTGGGTATTCATTAATTTTTTAACTGCCTCAGTGAGGAGGTTCCATGAATACCCACAACAAAGTGTTATATGGAGAAATAAGGCAATTTATCCTTCAGTTATCAACAAATACCTTTCTTATCTGTTGCTATGTTTTACTTCTTTTTGTGGCTCGGAATATGTGGAATTAAGGGGAATGGGAACACCTGGCTGATTTTTCTGCCATTTTTCAAAGGGAGACAACTTTTGGGGACTTCCTGTACACTTTTCTGTAAACCCCGTCCAACTGAAAAAGGGGTCTACTCTTAAAGAAAAGAATTTGCTCCTCAGGAGCAAATTCTTTCCTTTAAGAGTTGACCCTTATTTAATATGGGAGACAAAAATACATTTGCAGGAGTTGACTCCCCTGAAGGTGTTCCATTCCCCTTAAACAAACTGAAGTGACATGTATCTCCATGGGAGCTTACTCATGGGCAGTGCCATAGATTTTCCTGTACTTTTGTACAGGAAGAGCCAACACGAATTCCACTGAAGGTTTATAATACTGTTGTGCCTATAGGGACCAAATATGATTTGAACATTAGGATCAACACAAAGGTTGACAACAAATGACCATTAGGTGTTGACGGGACGTTTAACCTCAAACAAACACAAGTGGCATCTATTTTGTGCCAGAAAAACCTGTTTTTTTGTGGTTCTCTTCTGAAATGGTTTTGTTTGTTTGATTTGAGGTTTAACGTCCCCGTCAACACTGTAAAGGTCATTTTGGAGACTTTGCTTCCAATTTTGTGGGACTTTTACCCGACATTGAGCTGAAATGACATCTCAAGCCCTGTCGCCCAATGAAACCAATAGGGTTTATAAGCATGGATGGTCCAACACTCACACCGCTTTGCCTGGGCAGGAATAGATCCTCTAAGCGGTTTACCAGTACTCGTGTGTGGGTCAGATTCAGCTCTGCGTGGAAGCAGCTGCCCGATGGGCGGGGGCCATCTGAAATGGTTTAAGTCACCGTATCTTAAGTACTTGTATTTTACAATGATACCTGTATCTTCATAAACACTCCAGCTAGCAGCTGGACCAATTCTTAATTTTGCATTACAGAATATAGATGTTGTCCTGACTGTGAGACATAGAGATTACAATAATTAACTATAAGTTTTCGGACAGACAGGCCCACGCAAACATTGTAGACCAAGAGGAGAGGCCACAGAAAGCAGCATCTTATCAGGGTCTACAGTGTTTGCCACTCATCCCTCTATTCTTAGATACAAAATCAGGTAGTAAATTGTACTCATTCAAATTTTAGACAAGTATGGTAAGAAGCAGAGGTGCCCAAATATTTAGGGTATATACATATGGTATGTATTTTCCATGGAATTCTGAAAAGGTGAAAAGTCAATACTTGTCCTAAACTGCAAAATAAGCACCATCAAAGTGGGGCTCGGAATGTAATTAGGTTATAATTTGCCTAGTAGTTTCAGAGCAGAGGTCATTTTGAACATGACAGATAGCAGATGGCTGATTTTGTTTGTTTGATTTGAGGTTTAACGTCCCCGTCAACACTGTAAAGGTCATTTTGAAGACGTTGCTTCCAATTCTGTGGGACTTTTACCCGACATTGAGATGATATGACATCTCAAGACCTGTTGCCCAATGAAACCAATAGGGTTTATAAGCATGGACGTCCGACCCTCACACCCCTTTGCCTGGGCAGGCTTAGATCCTCTAAGTGGTTTACCAGTACTCATGTGTGGGTCGGATTCAGCTATGCGTGGAAGCATCATGCAGCCCATATATTTCTTCAAGCCCCGATGGGCAGGGGCCGAGCAGATGGCTGAACACTGTCTATCACCTGGAGTCTTTGGCTCTGTCATGAGGTCAAAAGAAGAATGCCATTCATGAATTTTGATTTTTATGTAAGCTCTTCAATGAGATTTTTCTGTTAACCCATTGTATACTAGTGGACTCTACCAATGCTAAATGTTGGTCAAGTTCATTTGCCATATAAGGGGTGTCAGGCCTATTTTTTTCGTTTTCATTCTTCGGTTATCAAATAGTGAAGGGCCTGATCAGAGGCAGCGTTCTGCGGCGTCTGATCTAGGCCTGCACTGATTACCAAGGTACCCCTTTAGGGGTTTCTCGCATGAAATGGGTTAACAGACTGCATGGTACTGGTATGTTAACGCTGTGCATGCTGGATTTTTTTTCAGCAGACATTTTATATAAATACATATCCTATGGAGACGATCTGCATATATCAAATCCAGTTCTATTTGATGACAAATTCTAATCTGGGAAAAATAAGAAAAATACCAGGAATTTGTTGTCTGCTGAATTAGCCCAGAGAGTCGTAAATGTTAACGTTTCCAAGACCAATGATGTTAGTATAGTCACTGTAATGACTTTTAACCCTTTTTTGTACCAAATGGAATCTACCACCTTGTATTTGTTTGTTTGAGTTGAGGTTTTACGTCCCCGTCAACACTATTAAGGTCATTTTGGAGACGTTGCTTCCGATTTTGTGGGACTTTTATCCGACATTGACATGGAATGACATCCTAAGCCCTACTGCCCATAGAAACCACTAGGGTTTAAGGAGGGGTCCGACTCGCATCACTTTTCCTGGGCAGGCTTAGACCTAAGCTGTTTACCAGTACTCAAGTTCGGTCGGTTTCAGTTCTGCGCGGAAGCCACGTGCAGCCCAATCTATTTCTCCAGGCCCCGATGGGCGGGGTGCTACCACATTATATCATAGTACCACCTTATATCATAGTACATTAGTCCATTTCAAAATTTAGGGGTGTCAGATTGTGTTTTAATGGCTCATATTAATGCAAACAGTGTAGGCCCTGATCAGATGCCGCAGAATCAGATGCCGCAGAATGCGGCATCTGATCTGGGCCTGCACTGTTTGCCAGTTACCTGTTATGGGGTTTCTAGTACAAAAAGGGTTACACACAGTTTTGGTCATAGTTTTGTGTTTTTTTAATATCATGGTATGTATATACTTGAATTACAGATCTTAAATATTTGTATTCTTAAATGTACCTGTATTTTGTTTCAATCTTTTCAAGTAATACATATTCATTTTTTAATACATGATTGAACAGGACATGTATTATAATGTCATGACCTTGTTTAAAATTCAGTCTATGTCATTGCTTGCTATCAGTTTGGTAAATGATATCAAATAACTTGTTGAACTTGCATTTCCTGATTTACTTACTCTATTTGCCCAAATAAGGGTAAAGCGTGTGTGTGTGTCTGTTTGTTTGCTTGTTTGATTTGAGGTTTAATGTCCCCCCGTTAAGACTGTATAGGTCATTTTGGAGACATTGCTTCCAATTTTGTCGGACTTTTACCCGCATTGAGATTTTTTTTTTTTGGGGGGGGGGGGGGGGTTTGGTTTTACGGCCCTTTCAAGATTATTTCACTCATATCGAGCCGATCGTTAATCAGAGGTTGGCGAAAAACCGGAGTACCCAGAGAAAAACCACCTGACCTTCCGTTGCAGAACTTGGCTTCTCACATGTGACCCGAGCGAGGCTCGAACCACAGCGGTGAGAGACCTAATGATCAAGAGTCAGCGCTCTTAACCACTAGGCCATGGAGGCCCGTCGACATTGAGATGAAATGACATCTCAAGCCCTGTGTGTGTCTGTTACTGTCACACCAACAACTAAGACCATACAGAGACTGGACCTCCGTTTAATCCTTTTTGTACCAAATGGAATCTTCCATATATAGTACAAATCCATTTCATAATTTAGGGGTGTCTGGTTGTGTTTTCTTCAAATTTTATTTGGAAAATGGCTGAACATTTTGCAAACAGTGTAGGCCCTGATCAGAGGCTGTGTTCTGCAGCATCTGATCTGGGCCTGCACTGTTTGCCAATTACCCATTTTGGGGCTTCCAGTACAAAATGGGTTAAAGACTCTGACATCGGAAAGTCAGCAGAAACCCAAGAGTACACGGCAATTTGAACAAATGTCATTTTAACCCTTATCCTGCAGAATATTCAATTTAGCCACACCCATTTCTCATTTTGAACCAATCAGATTACTTGATGTAATTTATCCCTACAAATTTATAAACTGAATGTCAAACAGTGTAGATCCTGATCAGATGGATCTGCACTGTTTGCAAAGATAGGGTTTGTTGTGAACAGCAGGATAGGCCCCCGCCCATAAGGGCTTGAAGAAATATATGGGCTGCATGATGCTTCCACGCAGAGCTGAATCCGGCCCGCACACTAGTACTGGTGAACCGCTTAGAGGATCTAAGCCTGTCCAGGAACCGGGGTGCGAGGCGGACCGTCCATGCAAATAAACCCTATTGGTTTCATTGGCGACAGGGCTTGAGATGTCATTTCATCTCAATGTCGGGTAAAAGTCCCATAAAATTGGAAGCAAAGTCTCAAAAACGACCTTTACAATGTTGACGGGGATGTTAAACCTCAAATCAAACAAACAAAAAGCCAACACAATATTTATGGGAGACGCCAAGTTCTGCAACGGAAGGTCATGTGGTTTTTCTCCGGGTACTCCTGTTTTTGCCCACCTCTAATTAATGCTCGGCTTGATATGAGTGAAATAATCTTGAAAGGGCCGTAAAACCAACCCCCCCCCCCCCCAAAAAAAAAACCCCAACACAATATTTAAAACCCTATTTTTGCAAGTAGTGTACATCCAGATCAGATGGCTTCTCAGGGCTGGAAAATTCCACTCATCCGCTGGCCGTGACAAGGTAAAAATTTTGGAGGATGAGTGATAGTTTTGTCTAGTCCCTTGGAAATATTCCAAAATTTCAGGCAGGACGAGGGACATTTTCCAGTTCAGACTTCTGAAGAAGCCATCTGATCAGGATCTACACTGTTTGTCATGCAGCTTGTGAACTGAATGAATGCATTATATCAAGTAGATTGATTGGTGGATAGTTAGAAATTGGTGTGGCTAAAAAGTAAATTTCCAGGACAGGGGTTAATAAGAAAAAGCACTTCCACTTTCCTATTTTGTATGGAATGTTGTCAGATCATGCTACATGTATCAACTTTCTGCAAGCAGTGAAGACCCTGATCACTGATCAGTGACCCTTTTCGGGGTTTTCCAAAAATAAAAATGGAATAACCCTTATCTCGCTGTTCACAACAACCTCTACCCTTGCAAACAGTGTAGATCCAGGTAGAAGCCATCTGATCAGGATCTACACTGTTTGTCGTTCAGTTTGCAAAATTGAATGAATAAATTACATCAAGCAGTTTGATTTGTTGAAATGTAAATGGGTGTGACTAAATTAATTTATGCAGCGGGATGAGGGTTAAACCTACAGTCAGATGCAACCATATGCCCCTTTTGCCGACTTTTGACATTTTGGGCTCAAAGTTGGTATAAGTAACATACAAAGTACGGTATTTATCCTTAACCCTTATCTTGCTGTTCACGACAACACCTATCTTTGAAAACAGTGTAGATCCAGATCAGATGGCTTCTGAAGAAGCCATCTGATCAGGATCTACACTGTTTGGCATTCAGTTTATGAATTTGTAGCACTAAATTACATCAAGTAATTTGATTGGCTGATAGACAGAAATGGGTGTGGCTTAAATGAATATTCAGCAAGATAAGGGTTAAATATTCTGACACCTCAACTCCTTACCATACATGTTCTAAAATTTGAACCAGTACAATTTATAACCTGATGTTATTTCTAAAAATAGCTAGCTGAGTGGCAAACAGTGAAGACCCTGATGAGTAGCCACAGAATGTGGCGTCTCATCTGTGTATACAATGTTTACTTAGGTCTGTCTGTCCGAAAACATAGGGTAAATACAGTATACTGAAAAACATAATAAGTTCCTCATAAACAAAAGTCAGCAATTTGTACTTCCTTATCATCCAAGTGTAATAATTCATTGATGTTAGTGTGATTTTTTCAACTTCAACAGACTGTAAAATTTCCGCACTAAAGTGTGTACTTATTAGATTGTGTGCAATAACAAGGGCGAATATGGTATGTTAGTTTATCTGATGGCTCTAAGCCAACAGCATTCATTTCAAAATAATAAAACATAAAAATAAGACTTAGGCATACCGTTTGTTTGTTTGAGGTTTAACATCCCTGTCAACACTGTATAGGTCATTTTGGAGAGTTGCTTCAAATTTTGTGGGACTTTTACCCGACATTGAGATTAAATGACTTCTCAAGCCCTGTCGCCCAATGAAACCAATAGGGTTTATAAGCATGGACAGTCTTACTTTCGCACCACTTTGCCTGCTCAGGCTTAGATCCTCTAAATCGGTTTACCAGTACTCGTGTGCGGTCAGTTTAAGCTCTGGGTGGAAGCATCATGCAGCCCATGTATTTCTTCAAGCCCCGATGGACGGGGGCCGTAACATGTACCACAGGGAACCTAAGTAATGGGACAGATACATGTATGCCTGAGCAAACAGTGCAGACCCAGATAAGACTGCTGGAGCAGTCTGAAAAGGGTCTATACTGTTTACCATTCTGTCAGTACCTTTCGGACTCCTTGCTGGATCATGAAACAAATTTGTTCAAATTTTAGGAGGCTGAAGACTTACAGCAAGTATGCTAGTAGACCCTTCCATTGTTATATGCTGGACAAGTCCATTTGTCATTTAAGGGGCGGTAGGACTATTTTAATTCTATTTTTGGCGGAAAATTCTGTCAGTAAATAGTGCAGGCCCAGATTATACGCCGTCTGATCTGGGCCTGCACTGTTTGTAAAGGTACCCCTTTAGGGGTTTCCGGCATGCAATGGGTTAAGGTGTCAAAATTTTTCCAGAATGTGCTGTGGCAGGTCAGATATGAGCACCCAATAATGCTGAAAGCAGCCTCCATACAGTATAACAGTCTGTGGGCATGCAGAAACAATTAGAGTCAAAGAGCATAGAGTCCACAGTGATCAGGGTGCACCTATGTGAAGGCAAACCCAGTCTTAACATTAACCCATTTTGTACCGGAAACCCCAAAACGGGTAATGGGCAAACAGTGCAGGCCCAGATCAGACACCGCAAAATGTGGCATATGATCAGGGCCTACACCGTTTGCAAAAAGTTAAGCCATTTCCCAAATCAATTTTGAAGACAAGCTGTGTTTGTGAGACACCAATGACCCCTGACAGCGTATGTGAAATATCGAAAGTTATGACCAATGTTAAAATTTTTAAATAGTATGTCAAAGGTCATGGTCAAGGTCACGACTCACAAGGTTAAAAATTATGGTACCTCTGGAAAGTTCTTGTGACAAGAAGGCACATGTGAAATATGAAAGCCCTATCAGTTACTATTCAAAAATTATTTCCAATGTTAAGGTTTTTGTGGACAGACAAACAAACAAACAGACAGACAGACAGACCAAAAACTGTATGCCTCCTAATCTTTGATTCCAGGGGCATAAAAACACAGCCCGAAACTCCCAAATTTTTAAATGGACTCCAGGTTTACATAAAAATGAAGTTTCCATTTGGTCCAAAAAGAGTTAAATTTTGAAGTAGTTGCCTAAAATTCAAAAGTAGAAGGCACCTAGCATAAAGATAAGAGAAGATCAATCCAAAGGAGCTAAAACGTAGAAGGCTCTCTTGGTAGAATGGAAGGCAATTTAGCCTGCTGCCCCCTTCTATAAATGAGAAGGCTGCTAACCTGAGGCTGTGCTGTGTGCATGTCTGAAGAGACAATTTCAAGGTTGGTGCTTGTATATCATCATGAAAATTTGCCTATATACATGTACTTTTGACCCCCTTTAACCCCACTTTTATATAGTAAAACTGGAGTTCACAGGGGTAAACCTTATTTTTCTTATCTCTGCTCTAAAATATAGACTGTTGGTACTCGTTAGAACCGCCTCGATGAGGCGGTTCTGACGAGTCCCCACAATCTATATTTTGAGCAAAAATAAGAAAAATATCACACTTTTTCATCTTCAAATTTTCATTTTCTTTGGTTACAGTGTATTTGTATAGGCGTGTTTTTGTAATGACATAAGTAACCCTTAAACTGTTTCATAGCCAGCCTCAGCAGCTCAATCGGATGCCTGGTGATCAGGTCGCGAATTCTATACCTGCCATGGTCGGCTAGTCATTCTTTATGGAGATTGATCATGAAATCTTTTCTATGAACATTCCCCACCTTCCACTGGTTCCAGAAGGACAGTTGTGAGTTTCTGGCAAAAGAATGTGCACTGTACTGGTTGATTGCTTATGTAAAAGTCTGCCCAAGAAAAGTGTGGTTAGATAAACTTATGTACTTGATATGACCTAAATAATATTGACTGGGCCCATGAATTTCAAAACAATCAATCATCTGCTTCATAAATTACTGGAGCAGCAAACAATTTGACTTCTTGCAATATTTTTCATAGTAAATAAGGCTTGACATTGGCTTATGTCTTGCCTCATTTTCACTTTACCCTTAAAATGCTTAGAAAAACTACATCTGGAACTGTCGTCTGCTCACATGTATGTTGTCTGCTGAGTTTTTTGCAAACTTTTTTAAAAAAAATTTTGCATATAGGCAAACAGTATGGACCCAGAACAGACTGCTCCTAGAGCAGTCTGATCTGGTTCCACACTGTTAACAAAAATGACTTTTAAAGTAACCGGCAGACGGCAAAGCAGATGACAATTGTTGTGGTTGGCATTTTATGGGTTAAAAATAAGAAAACACTTTGAAAATGTCATCTGCCAGTCGTGATTCGCAGTCGAAGGGTTATCTTTCGGAAAATATCACCAAAACATAGGTTTTGTAGCTATTTATGGAAACAGAAATGGAAGATACGTTCGGGTCCAAAGGACAGTTAGAGATGGCCAGAGGAAAGAACCTTTCTCCTATAATGTGATAGCTGGAACACCGTTGTATAACAAGTAAATGACCAACAAAGTAATGAAGAATATGATTTATATTTGAATTCAACAGTTAGACAAAACATAATTGTATAGAACAAGCAAATGTCTCAATGTCAGACAATCATGCCCAACCTCAAAAACACACTTGTACATGTATGTTGAAGGGCCATACAGTAAGGCTGACACGATTAACCGGATAATCGATTAATTGATTGATACATTTAACAAAAATGATTATCGCTACTGATTTGTAGTTATCGATAATTCAATAAGTATAGTTAACTACACAACATACTGCCTAAAATAGCTGGAAGAATGGCAAACAGTGCAGACCCTGATGAGACGCCGCATTCCCCGGCGTCTCATCTGGGTCTACACTGTTGGCCCAGGCCCGTATATCCTCATACGTAGGTTATATATAGCAAGAACCATGCTCAGAAGAAGGCCAGGCTAGTTAAATTATGATAAAATATGCAGTGATTACTAATCAGTTATCGAGCACAATGGCCTGACTGATAATCGATCATCTTTTCAGCTCCGATTAGCCAGCCCTACCATATGGGAACATTTTTGTCTAAGATTTTTCTTCCATTTACAGCAGGGTACAACGAACACAACTGGGTACAACGAACGCTACTGAATTCATGACGTCACAACAGTATTTTCGGTAAGAAAATGGTTTATTTCAGCCAAAATCCTAATCTTGTTGGGTGGTTATTTTGCATAACTACAGAATAATGGTATTACCGGTACCATTTACAGATACAGTTGCAGAGAATTCTATTGCAGAGAATTCTATCCATTACAAACGAAAATAGAAACATTTTTTCTTTCGGACCGGCCCCGATAGCTCAGTTGGTAGAGTGTCCGCTCCGGGGAACGGGAGGTTACGGGTTCGATCCCGGGCCGCGACATACCAAAGTCGTTAAAAATGGTACTAGCTGCTCCTCGCTTGGCACTCAGATTTACGGGGTAGAGCTAGGACTGGTCGACCCAGTGTCAGGATAATGTGACTGGGTGTGGTATCATGTAATGTGCCTGGGACATGATACTTCTGTGAGGCAGCACTATAAAAGTGAGCATTGAGCTCCCTGTCACAACCAGACACCGTCGTGATATGACTGAAAAATTGTTGAAAGCGACGTTAAACCCGAATTCACACACATTTTTTCTTTCGTCTGGTGTGTTTTCACCAACCCCAGCATACATGTACTTCTGTCAATATTTTTTGACAGTAACACTTCTGTTACATGATTTTGTGATTTATATGTTATTGTGATTTCAGAGCTTCAATTGATGCATTTGCTTGAGCCCCAATTTGTGTCAATACCCACTGTTGTTGTTAATTTTGAATCTTTGGAGTGGGTTCCAGTTTTGTCTGCGTTCCCACAAGAGACTGTTCTTGGTCCACTGTTATACTCCGGGATTACTCCCTATACATTAATGATATTTCCACTGACATTGACTCAGAAATAAGAGTATTGGAAATTAGGGATACGGAGGACTAACTGGAACTTCAGAAACATGTTAATAGACTAGGATGTCGAACATGAAAATGGGGCATGAGATTTCAGCCCGTTAAATGCAATATGTTATGCTGATAACTAGAAAGAGAACCAATAATATTGAGGCTTCTTACACTATAGATGGGATGGTCCTCAAGAATGTGGTTTCCATTAAATACCTTGAGGTGACAATCATGATTTGAGATGGTATACGCACATCAGCAACATGTGAACTAAGGCAAATAGAACACTTGGTTTCCTGAGACAAAATCTGCACCAGTGTCCTCCGGATGTAAAAGGGACAGTATATAAATGATGTTTTGTCAAATTTTGGAATATGGTAGTTGTGTCTGGGACCCCAGTGGAATGGTCCTTATGAAGAAATTGAAAAAGTTCAGAATGGAGCTGCTAGATTTGTAACAAGCAATTACTGCTTTGAAACTGGGAGTATGATTGGAATACTAATAAAATTAAGATGGGTGTTTCTCAAGAAAAGGAGGAGAGAAGTAGGCTCATACTATTATACAAAAGTCTTAAGGGTGCTGCCAGCATTCCAACAGATGACCTTGTTCCCCCAGCCAGGCACTGTAGAAATCACCATTTAATGGCGTTTCAGACCCATACTGCAAGAACTGATATTTACAAATATTATTTCTTTCCTCGGGCCATTCGAGATTGGAATTGTCTTCCCAATTTGATCATTTCTACAGCTGAAGGTGCTGAGCATAGTGTAGCTTAGTTAACCTCTTTGGTGAGAGCTAGAGACAAACTCTGCATATAACGAATGTCATTTGACATTTCAACAGTAACAATTCTGATACTAGTGCATGACTTTGTTTCTAAATTAATCAGGCACACCTCATATTACAAAGTGCTAACTTGTTATCAAAATCAGAATTATTACTGGTAACACTTCAAATGACATTCCTTCACAAGGACATGTGATGTGGAAAATTAGTCCCTGTCACTCACCAAGAGGCTACACCTTCCTCTGCACTGTCAGCTGAGAAAATATAGAATCTGGGGGGGGGGGGGTATTCCATGCTTTTATGGTTCAAGGGAAGAAGGATCCATTGCAATTGTCAGTTTCTGCTATAGGAGACTGGAAGGCCAACTAACTTGTGTTTTTGCGGTGCCTAATTGGGGGAATAAGGCCATTTTTGCAATGCTAGCGGCACATTTAGAGTCTTAAACTTTAGACCTTTGTACAATAGTATATGTATAAACCTACTGTCTCTCCTCCTTTTTAGGAGAGATTTTTTATTTAATGAGTCCACATTTTCAATGGATAGTTCCCCTTAAAATGTAAGAAGCCTCAATTTTATTGGTTTTTCTAGATATCAGTCAAAAAAAACTGCAGTTAACGCATTGATACCCCATTTTATTGGTGTTTCAATGAGTCATTTCTCATTTCACAGTAGTAAACACAGTCATCTTATCCAATGCCCGTGCCAAGGTTAGTTAAAATGTCATTAATGTCCACGAAGAACAAAAATGGACCAAAAACGGCGCCTTGTGGGACACCAGACAAAACTGGAGACCAATTCTAAGTTTCACTATTAGGTTCAGCATTATCCATGGTGCACGCCTACAGTTCAACTGCAGCATTGTATGTCTTGCATAAATTTAATCTTAAACTAGAAATGGTGTTTGTAAAACACAATGCCCCCAACCTTTGCTTGTCCTTAGATGGCAAAATATTCAACAAATATTGTTAAAGACTCAAAAACATACAACAAGAATTCCCCCGAAGGCTATGTCGCGCCTGTGGAGGCGCAAAGTCACCAAACCATGAAATCTAGGTCAAGGTCAAACATGGATGCCTGCATAAAAATTTCACTCCTAGTTCCAAGCATGTACCAAGTATCATCAATGAAACTCTTAACGAGAATTCTATGTTTTTTAATTAAAGGGGAAATAATTCAAGAAGGGGAGATAATTTGGACAAGAAAAAAAATACGGGTCAACTATTTTTTCATGAGGAACTCATATATGAAATTTCAAAACACTAGCATACACGGTTCTGAAGATATGCTATGCACCAGAAAGCAACACAATTGAGTAGCAAAAAATTACAAAGGGCCATAACTCTAACAAAATTTTATCGAATTGGTTGAAAATTTAATCAGGTAGTCTCCTCCTTAGTCCCAATCACTATACCAAATATCAAGGCTGTAGCTCAAATACTTTTTGAGATATCTTGCTAACGAGAATTCTATGTTATTTAATTAAAGGGGAAATAATTCAAGAAGGGGAGATAATTTGGACAAGAAAAAAAATACGGGTCAACTATTTTTTCATGAGGAACCCATATATGAAATTTCAAAACACTAGCATACACGGTTCTAAAGATATGCTATGCACCAGAAAGCAACACAATTGAGTGGCAAAAAATTACAAAGGGCCATAACTCTAACAAAATTTTATAGAATTGGTTGAAAATTTAATCAGGTAATCTCCTCCTTAGTCCCAATCACTATACCAAATATCAAGGCTGTAGCTCAAATACTTTTTGAGATATCTTGCTAACGAGAATTCTATGTTATTTAATTAAAGGGGAAATAATTCAAGAAGGGGAGATAATTTGGACAAGAAAAAAAATACGGGTCAACTATTTTTTCATGAGGAACCCATATATGAAATTTCAAAACACTAGCATACACGGTTCTAAAGATATGCTATGCACAAGAAAGCGTGACGTACGAACGGACTAACGGACGAACGGACGGACAAGCCAGAAGCAATATGCCCCCCAACTTTTTTAAAGTTGGGGGCATAATAAAACACAGTTAACGCATTGAAATCTGATACCCCATTTTATTGGTGTTTCAATGAGTCATCTGCATTTCTCATTTCACAGTAGTAAACACAGTCATCTTATCCAATGCCCATGCCAAGGTTAGTTAAAATGTCATTAATGTCCATGAAGAACAACAAGAGGGCCATGATGGCCCTGGATCGCTCACCTGATCCATAGTGTAACAAGTGGGCCCCAGAGAGGGCCATTATTGGCCCCAGGGCTTTAATGTGCATAATGTTGAGGGAGGTCTTAAAGGTGAAGCTTCATACCAAACATCAACAAAGGCTATAATTTGAACAATCTTGGCAAAGGTCCATTAGATGAAACTACACATCAAATATCAAAGACCTGGGCTTAGCTGTTTCAGAGAAGAAGATTTTTAAAGATTTTCCCTATATAAGCCTATGTAAAACCAAAGGGCCCCGGGACGGGGGCATTTTTTGCCCCAGCACTATAATTTGAACAATCTTGGTAGGGGTCTACTAGATGAAGCTTCATACCAAATATCAAAGTCCTGGGCCTTGTGGTTTCAGAGAAGAAGATTTTTAAAGATTTTCCCTATATAAGCCTATGTAAAACCAAAGGGTCCCGGGGCGGGGGCATTTTTGGCCCCAGCACTATAATTTGAACAATCTTGGTAGGGGTCCACTAGATGAAGCTTCATACCAAATATCAAAGACCTGGGCCTTGTGGTTTCAGAGAAGAAGATTTTTAAAGATTTTCCCTATATAAGCCAATGTAAAACCAAAGGGTCCCGTGGCAGGGGCATTTTTTGTCCCAGCACTATAATTTGAACAATCTTGGTAGGGGTCCACTAGATGAAGCTTCATACCAAATATCAAAGTCCTGGGCCTTGTGGTTTCAGAGAAGAAGATTTTTAAAGATTTTCTCTATATAAGCCTATGTAAAACCAAAGGGCCCCGGGGCGGGGGCATTTTGGCCCCAGCACTATAATTTGAACAATCTTGGTAGGGGTCCACTAGATGAAGCTTCATACCAAATATCAAAGACCTGGGCCTTGTGGTTTCAGAGAAGAAGATTTTTAAAGATTTTCCCTATATAAGCCAATGTAAAACCAAAGGGCCCCGTGGCGGGGGCATTTTTTGTCCCAGCACTAAAATTTGAACAATCTTGGTAGGGGTCCACTAGATGAAGCTTCATACCAAATATCAAAGTCCTGGGCCTTGTGGTTTCAGAGAAGAAGATTTTTAAAGATTTTCCCTATATAAGCCTATGTAAAACCAAAGGGCCCCAGGGCGGGGGCATTTTTGGCCCCAGCACTATAATTTGAACAATCTTGGTAGGGGTCCACTGGATGAAGCTTCATACCAAATATCAAAGACCTGGGCCTTGTGGTTTCAGAGAAGAAGATTTTTTAAGTTTTTGGTGAAAAAAATCTATTTTTGGCTCCTGTGACCTAGATGTGCAACGGACCAGAACCATTTGAACAACTTTGAGGGGACCACCTAAGGATCATTCCTGTGAAGTTTGGTCAAAATCCGATCAGTGGGTTAGGAGGATATGTTGTTTGAAGAAATTGTTTACGGACGGACGCATGGACGGACGCACGGATGCATGCACGGACGCACTACGGACAAAAAGTGATCCCAAAAGCTCACCTCGTCACTATGTGACGGTGAGCTAAAAATGGACCAAAAACGGCACCTTGTGGGACACCAAACAAAACTGGAGACCAATCCTAAGTTTCACTATTAGGTTCAGCAATATCCATGGTGCACGCCTACAGTTCAACTGCAGCATTGTATGTCTTGCATAAATTTAATCTTAAAACACAGATTTTTAATATACAGTCACTTCGATTGCTAATGGCCCAAGTATTGAGATCAAATTATTTTGACGTTTATCTTAAAGACAGCATACATGACTTCCTACACAACAACTGCACATCAAACACCCCTAGAGCCAAACAAGTTTGAATTCTCAACTTTAATACCATCCCTGGGTAGGAAAACCTGGTAGGATAAAAGTTTCTATCCAGGATTGGCTGAAACGTCTAGGATTTCCTCGTCTGGGGTGCAATAACTAGTAACAAGAGGGCCCATAAGGCCCTGATTCACTCACCTGAGTGTCATGGTCTCTTGTACATTCTTTTTTTAGCTCTGGTGGCCATCTTGTTCATCAGAGTGGAACGATGTTAGCTATTTTGGTAGGGTGTCACCTAGGCAACATTCCTTTGAAGTTTGAATCAAATTGACAAAAGCGTTTAGGAAGAGTTTGCATTTGAAACAAATTTACAATGTTTTTCTATTTTTAGCTCTGGTGGCCATATTGTTCATCGGAGCAAGACCATTTTAGCTATTTTGGTAGACAAGTCATCTAAGCAACATTCCTATGAAGTTTGAATGTAATTGGTCCCAGGCTACAGGAGCAATTGTCGTTTGAAGATTGTTTTAGCTCCGGTGGCCATCTTGTTTATCAAAGCAGAAGGATTTAAACTATTTTGGTAGGGAGTCACCTGGGCAACATTCCTGTGAAGTTTAAATCAAATTGGCCTAACAGTTTAGGAGAAGTTTGCATTTGAAGTAAATTCTATTTTTAGCTCTGGTGGCCATTTTGTTCATCAGAGCGGGATCATTTTAGCTAATATGGTAGAGGGTCATCTAAGCAACATTCCTATGGCGCTTGACTGAAATAGGCTGTAGAGTACAGGATTTGTTGCTGTTCAAAGATTTTTTCTATATTTAGCCTAACAGTTTAGGAGAAGTCTGTGTTTGAAGTAAATTCTGTTTTTAGCTCTGGTGGCCATTTTGTTCATCAGAGCGGGATCATTTTAGCTAATATGGTAGAGGGTCATCTAAGCAACATTCCTATGAAGTTGGAATGAAATTGGCCAAAGGGTACAGGAGGAGTTGTCGTTTGAAGAATTTTTCTATTTTTAGCTCTGGTGGCCATCTTGTTAGTCAGAGCAGAACAAATTGAGCTATTTTGGTAGGGAGTCACTTGGGCAACATTCTAGTGAAGTTTGAATCAAATTGGCCCAAGGGTTGAGGAGGAGTTCGCGTTTGAAGCAAGTTTACGATGTTTTTCTATTTTTAGCTACAGAGGCCATTTTGCTCATCAGAGCAGTACAGTCTTAGCTATTTTAGAAGAGGGTCACCTAAGCAACATTCCTATGAAGTTTGAATTAATTTGGCCCAAGGGTAAAGGAGGAGTTGTCGTTTAAAAAAAATCCATTTTTAGCTCTGTTGGCCATTTTTTTCATCGGAGCGGATCCGTTTTAGCTTTTTTGGTAGTGGGTCACCTAAGCAACATTTCAATGAAGTTTAAATGAAATTGGCCTAAGGGATAAGGAGAAGTTGTTGTTAAAAGATTTTTTTCTATTTTTAGCTCTAGCGGCCATCTTGTTTGTCAGTGCGGAATGATTTTAGCTATTTTAAAGGGTGTTACCTACGTAACATTCCTGTGAAGTTTGAATCAAATTAGCCAAAGGGTTAAGACGGAGTTTGTATTTGAAGCAAATTTACAATGTTTTTCTATTTTTAGCTATGGCCGCCATTTTGCTCATCAGAGCAAAATGTGTAAGCTATTTTGGTAGATGGTCACCTAAGCAACATTCCTAAGAAGTTTGAATGAGATTGGCCAAAAAGTTCAGGAGGAGTTGTCTTTTAAAAACTTTTTTCTATTTTTAGCTCTGACGGCCACCTTGTTTGTCAGAACAGAACGATTTTAGCTATTTTGGTAGGGAGTCACTTGTGCAAACATTTCTGTGAAGTTTGAATCAAATTGGCCCAAGGGTTGAGGAGAGTTCGTATATGAAGCAAATTTACAATGTTTTTCTATTTTTAGCTATGGCGGCCATATTGCTTGGCAGAGCAATACCGTTTTAGCTATTTTAGTAGAGGGTCACCTAAGCAACATTCCTATGAAGTTAGAATTAATTTGGCCCAAGGGTACAGGAGGAGTTGTCGTTTAAAGAATTTTCTATTTTTAGCGCTGGCGGCCATTTTGTTCATCCGGAACCGTTTTTGCTATTTTGGTAGAGGGTCACCTAAGCAACACTCCTATAAAGTTTGAATGAAATTGGCCTTAAGGTACAGGAGAAGTTGTCGTTTAAAGATTTTTCTATTTTTAGCTCTGGAGGCCATCTTGTTCAGCGGAGCAGAACGATTTTAGCTATTTTTGTAGAGGGTCACCTAAGCAATATTCCTATAAAGTTTTATTGAAATTGGCACATGGGTTAAAGAGTGGTGACAGGGATGTTAAACCTCATATCAAAGAAAACAAGGAAGCAGTCTGAAGGACAGCCAAATCCCCCGCCACACTTCGTATCAAGGCTCAACCTTGTGACCTTCACCTGTGACCTTGAGTTGGCATGGTTAATTTATGGTTCTGCACATCAGCTCACTGTGGGGTATATTTCACAAAAGTTTAATGAAAATCTTTCTTGGGGTAAAGGAGATATGGAAAGAACACAAAATTCAAAATTTCAAACTCGTGACCTTCAACTGTGACCTTGACCTTGAGTTGGCATGGTTTATTTATGTGTTATGCACATCAGCTCACTGATGGGGACATTTGACCAACGTTTAATGAAAATCCTTCGAAGGGTAAAGGAGATATGGAATGGACACAAAATTCAAAGTTTCAAACTCGTGACCTTCCAATGTGACCTTGATCTGGTGTTGACATGATTCATTTATGAGCTCTGCACATGAGCTCACTGATGGGGATAACTGACCAAAGTTTAATGAAAATCTTTTGAGGGTAAAGGAGATTTTGTTTGTTTGATTTGAGGTTTAACGTCCCCGTCAACACTGTAAAGGTCATTTTGGAGACGTTGCTTTCAATTTTGTGGAACTTTTACCCAACATTGAGATGAAATGACATCTCAAGCCCTGTTGCCCAATGAAACCAATAGGGTTTATAAGCATGGACGATCCGACACTCACACCGCTTTGCCTGGGCAGGCTTAGATCCTCTAAGCGGTTTACCAGTACTCGTGTGTGGGTCGGATTCAGCTCTGTGTGGAAGCATCATGCAGACCATATATTTCTTCAAGCCCCAATGGGCGGGGGCCATGGGGTAAAGGAGATATGGAACGGACAAAAAATTTGAAGTTTTAAACTCATGACCTTCAAATGTGACCTTGACCTGGAGTCGGCATGGTTCATTTATGGGTTCTGCACATCAGCTCACTGAGAGGGATAACTGACCAAAGTTTACTGAAAATCCTTGGAGGGGTAAAGGAGATATGGAACAGACAAAAAAATTCAAAGTTTTAAACATGTGACTTCAAATGTGACCTTGACCTTGAGTCGGCATGGTTCATTTATGGGTTCTGCACATCAGCTCACTGAGAAGAATATTTGACCAAAGTTAAATAAAAATCCTTCCAAGGGTAAAGGAGATATGGAACGGACACAATATTCCAAGTTTCAAACTCGTGACCTTCAACCGTGACCTTGAGTCAGCATGGCTCATTTGTAGGTTCTGCTCACCAGCTCACTGAGACGAATAATTTTTTTTTTGGTTTGGGTTTTACGGCCCTTTCAAGATTATTTCACTCATATCGAGCCGATCGTTAATCCTAGGTGGGCGAAAACCGGAGGACCCGGAGAAAAACCACCTGACCTTCCGTTGCAGAACTTGCAGGGCGTCAAGCGATATTAGGAGTCAAAAATATAGGTTAGGTCCAGAAATATAGGTATCTAGCGGCCAGAAATATAGGATATTATAGGTTGCCTACACTGAAGAAAACAAGCCAGATTTGTATTTTTCCACCACCACCACCACCTACCAGCTCTCTCTTTTATTACTGATACAACATATAGAAATAGATAAGGTGGTCAGCTGGTTATAATTAAGGAAAAAAATCTTTAATTAATCTCCATAAAAATCAGTCCTTATGCTCTGTCTCTGGTCGGGCCCATCGGAGTCTAACTGTTGGTTTTCTTTTGCTCCAGCATTTCAGTCGTTTCTTGCTGTCGAGTCCTCACCGTTGTCTCAACTCTGTGGTTCTTTGATTTTTTGTGTTCACGGAGATGTTGCACTGATGAGTTAGGAGGCCTTCATGCGGACTGAACAAATTATTTGCCTAAATCGCAACGGAAGTAAGGGCGAGGATTGTGGCCACGTAAAATCGATTTAAGCCCCCCAGTGGAAATCATTCCACTGACCGTTCCAAGGCGGTTCTTCTGTTGCGGTTTATTTATGGTGTTGTTTGTTACTTACTGTGTGTATCACTTGTGTCTTTTTATTTTGGATGGCCATATGGCCATTTTGTGGGAAACTAACTGTCCTTATGGCCTTCCTTTGTTTAGGTTTCCATTATGGTCTGGTCGCTTAATGTTTGTGTTTCTTTCCCTTTGGTGTCTTTGATGGGTGGAGTAAGTTAATTGTATCAATTCCTGATCTTTGTTTTACTTCTACTTAGTAGGTGATTCTAATGAATGCCTCAATGTATGTTTTATACAGAACTGAGTGATCTACATACATAATATCATCAGATAACCACCTTATCTATTTCTTGGAACAAGAGATGTGTCTATCTGATAATTTAGGCAGAATCAAAACATGGGACATTCTTCCCTTTAAACAAGAGGGCCTTGATGGCCCTAGATTGCTCATGTGATCCATAGTGTAACAAGTAGGCCGCGTAGAGGGTCCATTTTTGGTCCCAGGGCTATAATTTGCACAATCTTGGTCAAGGTCCACTATATAAAGCACCATACCAAATATCAAAGCCTGAGCCTTCTGGTTTCAGACAAGAAGATTTTTTAAGGTTATCCCTATATAAGCCTATGAAAAACCAGTGGGCCCTGGGGCAGAGCCAGTTTTGGTCCTAGGGCTATAATTTGAACAATCTTGGTAGAGACACACTCGATAAAGCTTCATACCAAATATCAAAGACCTGGGCTATCTGGTTTCAGACGAGAAGATTTTTAAAGACTTTTTTCTTATTTTCCTCTATTTTTGTGTGCTGTGGCAACCACCCGAAAAAATTCAGACATGATTCCACATGGAGTCTTTGTGGACAGTTACCGAAATCATGGTGGAACACTTTTTCCCTGTCTTACTCTAGCAGTACATGGAATTTGGTTACAGATTCCACAAGGAAAATGGCCAGATCCTAACAGAAATGCTGCATGAAAATGTTAACCAAATCTCTGTTTAAAAGTCTGGCATGAAAACAGAGCATAATCACTTCCTGAAATATAATATTTTGGCAGGAGCACTCCCTATAACATATTCAAAGGCATCAGGGATGATGGCTAGCTTTGAGTGGTGCTTTACAACTTTACAAGTATAAAGCTGTTTTAAGAATTTCCAACTATATTTTGGATGACACTGTGAGTTACTTTTAGTATTTTAGATTAAAAGTGTTTTAAATTGATTAAATGCTTAACTAGTGGAGTGTCAAAAGTTTTATGTTTGCAAACTGCAAAGATTGCACCCACCCACATATTAATGTATGTGCTTGCAGACTGAAGTTATTAGATCACAATGAATTTTTGGAAAGCCAAGGATTCAAATTCGGGAGTTACATGAAAGTTTACATATATAAGTAGAATGCAAGGTTTTTGTATGTTCTTTTCCAGCACAAGTATATTACTTCCTTATTGTGTATAGATAAAAACTCCAAATGTTTTCAGTGTATGTTAAGCTGATTGTGTTATGTTAATGAAACTGGACCAAATATTTAAATTAGCAGGAATCCTGCAAGAATATACAGACAGTAATACTGTCACAAGCTCAGGCAGTAATCCTGTCAATAATTCGTTCAGGAATCCTGCCAGTAATTCACGCAGGAACCATGAACGAATCCTGTCAGTAATTTATACAGGAATCCTGTCTTTTTTTTTTTCTACAGGCTTCTTGGATCAATTTTCCTGCTACTTTAAATATATCACAAGCTTTTCCACACTGATTCCTGCCTGAATCCTGACTCAAATACAAAATTTAAGTGAAAATTCTATGTGGAAATTCTATTTGAAAATTTTTCATACAGGTTTCATGTCAGAATCTTGTCACAATATTTCTGCAGAAACACTGCAACTTAATTTCATACAAATATGTTCCAGAAAGGGTTTTCCTTTGGAAGCAAGGAATACATGACAGAACTGGAAAATATGGAGTGTACATGTTTTCTGGGCCAGACTAGCTAGTTTCGGCCATTTAGGCCTCATCAGTGACCCTAAAATATTTTTAGAATTCCACAATAAAATCATGGAGCCCAAAGGACAAGAAAATATAAACTACATTATGATGTAGAGCAGGGAGAATTTTTACGGCCGCCACACATTCCCAGACAACAGCTGTAGTGACGTCAAATATGTTCTAGAAAGGGTTTTCCTTTGGAAGCAAGGAATACACAACAGAACCAGGGATTTTCCTACCCTTCAGAATCAGGGTCCAGGGGCCGCTGGGTTTGGGAAAACAGCTCGCTAATATTTATATTTGGGAATTTAAATCAGCTGTAACTTGGTCAATTTTTGTTCAATTTTCATGAAATTTATATCAAAATGTAGCACATCATCAGAAATTGGGAAATCTGTTATAAAGTTTGGGAATATCTGTCTCTAAATTGGGAAAAATAGGGGTCGATTACCGGCCCCAAAGTTGCACTAGGAAAATCCCTGAGAACTAGAAAATATGGAGTGTACATGTTTTCTGTGCCAGACTAGCTAGTTTCGGCCATTTAGGCCTCATCAGTGACCCTCAAATATTTTCAAAATTCCACAATGGAATCAATGATCCCAACGGACAAGAAAACATAAACTACAATAGCCTGTGAGAATTCAGCTTGGACTGAAATTCTTTGAACAACTTTGAGAGAGGACCACACAAAGATGGTTTCTGTCAATTTTGGTCAAAATCTATTCAGGGGCTTAGGAGATGTCATTTGAAGGAATTGTGGAGGGACAGAGTGAGTTTTAGTTTTATGTCCCACCAACAGCTAAGGTCATATGGAGACGGGACCTCGGTTTAAAGACTTAGGAGGGACAGATGGACACACGGATAGGGGAAGTTGTGGATGGTGACTGATCACACTAGCTCACCTGCTAAAAAAACAGCAAAAACTTGTTTAACATATATAAAGAAACAATAGTAAAAACAAAATGGAACATTTCAAATTTGAAAAATAACACAACTTCAACTAGCTAAAGCTTTCCAAAAGCTGGGCTGGACTGGGTTGCTACACCAAAAAAAGAATACAAATTCCTAAAAGGAAAAAGCTTTCCCAGCCCAAATATTATAGATAACATCTACTGTCAAAGATTCTTTGTATTCCTTGCTTACACAAAATTCCAAAATATAGGTATTTATAGGTATTTTGGTAAAATATAGGATTTTAAAGGTTATTATAGGTAATGGCCTGAAATATAGGAAAATATAGGTAAATATAGGTAACTTGACGCCCTGAACTTGGCGTCTCACACGTGACCCGAGCGAGGCTCGAACCCACGGCGGTGAGAAACCTAATGACTAAGAGTCAGCGCTCTTATCCATTAGGCCACGGAGAGACGAATAATTGATCAAAGTTTAATGAAAATCCATCAAAGGGCTCAGGAGATATGGCGTGGACAAGAAAGTGTTACGGACGTTCTTACAGATGGACATTTGTTGGGTACCTCCATGTTAATTTTCCCATTCAAAATTACCCAACAAGCGACAAAATACCCAACAGGCTACTGGCTACTTTTCTTGGACAACAACAGAATAAACGGCAAGTACCCAACTTATGTCTACCCAACATGTGCCCACGGATGCGCTCGGACAGACAGACGGACGGACTGACAGACGGACATGGGTTCTGCACATCAGCTGAGATGAATATTTGACCAAAGTTTAATGAAAATCCTTTCAAGGGTGAAGGAGATATGTAAGGGACACAAAATTCCAAGTTTCAAACTCGTGACCTTCAACCGTGACCTTGAGTCGGCATGGTTCATTTACGGGTTCTGCACACCAGCTCACTGAAACAAGAAATTGACCAAAGTTTAATTAGATCTATCAGAGGGTTCAGGAGATATGGAGCGGATAAGAAAGTGTTACGGACAGACAGACGAAGGCCATTCCTATAATCCCCACTCCGCTTCGGGGTGGGGGATTAACAAATGATACCAATACATTTTTTGCATGGACTGTCTGACTCATGCCACTTTGCCTGGGCAGACTTAGACCCTCTATGTGGTTTACCAGTACTAATGTGCAGTCAGTTTCAGCTGTATGTGCCAGCCCCATGCAGCCCAATCTATATCTGAAAGCCCTGATCTGTGGGAAATAGGTTGTTTAGCCTGTGGGTCATTTCGTCCTTAGTAATTTTAAGCCCTACGAATTGAGGAAAGATAATTTTTGGCATACAAAGGGGTTTATGGGGGCAAGGGGAGTCAACCTACTGACAACTTAAATGTCAGGATTCAGCAACTGAGCTACCACCTTTTTGAGAAAGATATTTGAGCCCACATTACGTTAACAAGTCTTGACAATATAATGGGATTTATGGCTTTGAAAATGACTCTGTGTGAGTAAAAATGTGACATTTTTCTCATTTTTGCTCAAAAGATAGATTTTTGAGGCTCATTTTCCCTTTCTGGAATGTCGGCTGCAGTTCGACGAAAAAGACAAAGACTATATGCATAACCTTTATTAGGCTTTACTTAAGTTATTCTCGCCCCGGATAATGTGTGATTATAAGTGTTTCAGAATTATCGTGGTGGATTACTGCCTTTGTCGAAGCAAATGACGAAGTAATTAACATGCACTTGCTTTCATACTTAACCAACTATAGGGACTGCCAAACCGACCACATCTCTCTCCCCAGCCCGTCCGTACATCACCCATCTGTGGGTGTCATTTCACGTGCCATTGTAATATCCTGTGATCAGCCTATCATTTGATGCCTGGACATAGATCTAATTGTGATGTTAATTACGTTATGTCGCTTATGACGTTAGTTACTGTTCGATAGTTACTTGGTTACCATCTGAAGAAAACATAGATCTATCACACAACTGATCTTTTAATTAATGATATCACCCAAAATGGCTTTGACCCATTTCGGATGCTACAGTTCAGATTCATATCCATTCGTCCATCCATCTACAAACGCCAGGGCTCAAGCTAGAGGGCGACACAGGCGAAGAAGTCGCCCTCTTGGGGCTCACTTCGCCGACTTTGCCGATGAAAGCGAAAAAAACTTCGCCCTGAAGTTTCGCCCGTTTTTTGTGTGTCTTCCTTGTGAACAATAACGGTAAACTGACAAGGTGACGATAATCCTTCGATCCACTAGTGTCAGAAATCTCAGTAATTACACTGAACAAAGCTAACTGTTTATTCTGCACTTCGTGCCAGTTGCAGTTTGGTACTGTTATGTATTTAAATTCTAACCGTTAGCTCATGCCGCTCGAGCCACTTTCAACACGCTTAGTAGTCTTGTACTGTCATAAATCTGTCTCGGTTGATTGCACAAAGTTTTTATTGCAATAGAGCCAATTAAGATTACACAAGATTATGTAACTTAAACAGGTATTTTGTACCTTTAGCTCGTGCCAAAGTCCGGGTGCGGACGTACTTTGTGAAATACTGTTGTATACAGTAACAGGATTATTCTGTGCATTGGCATTGACACTGCATTAGGATTTAATATTTTTTAAATAAAGATGGTTTATTTGTTTCGCCATTGATTTGTTTGTACATTACTTTGGCATCCATCAATCGTTTCATTTTTTTATGGCCAACAACAAAAGTAGGTAGCAATTTTTTATTTTGTAAGTGAAAATAATTATTACTTGCCGGTAAATATTCAGTTATTATCCAAATTCATAAAAAAATAACAACTGATTTTCATCTAGCGAGGTTGTTCCCCCTTGTTTCTGTCTGTTTTAAAATACAATTGTGACAGGAACTCAGTGAGAAATGATCTAACTATTACACAGAAACCTCACCATTCATTATAACATGGTTGGATACAACAAAAGTTACAGCTTGCCCAAATGCAGTAAAATTACTATATTTAGACCACCTTTGGGACAGTTCAAAAGTGGTCTTTAAGACCACTTTTGAACAGTCCCAAAAGTGGTCTCTGATCAGGGGTCACTGTATGCAGAAAACAGAAAGAAAGAATAACTGCAGGCAACCAAATAAGCTTTTTAAAGCAGAATTAGTCTTCATTTCAGGTGGTCTCAATAGCGGAATTGATTGATACCCCTATAAAACACACTTTTCTCCAAATAGGGGTTTACAGGAGATCTCATTACATTGTTGTTGTTCGGCGTCAAGCCGCCCCCACTTCTCCCTAGACCCAGCAAACTTCTCCCTATTTTCCCAGGAGGGAGAAGTCACTTCTCCCAAATTTTTTGGGCTAGCTTGGGCCCTGAACGCATCACTGACTTCCATCCATCATCCATCCATGCTCCACCTATCTATCCGTTCGTCCCACCATTCATTCATTAATTCACTTATCCAGCTCCGTATATTCAACCGTCCGTTTGCCCGTCTATCAGACTTGCCTACCCCCGGAGACAGAAAATAATAAGATCCCATAAAAAAATCGTAAGATTCACAGGGTTTTCCCTGGCGCACAAAATTCTGCGTTTTGCCGCATTTTCGATGCTAATGTCCCGCATTCTGCTTCGTAGTGCGCCCCGGTGCCTGGAACCAATCCTTGTTGACAGAAAATGGCTGCCCAAAGACGATTAACATCATTTTTTTTCTTCCTCTGGGGGAGACTCGTCGTCTTCGCACGGAAAATCAACTGCATCTTCCGCAGAGGAAGAAGTGGGACAAAGTCTTTTACAGAATGAGCCTTCAACGAGTGCAGAAGCGGTCTCCTCTAGTGAAAAAACACAGATGTTTTCTGACAAGTGGTTAGATCTGTACTCCTGGCTTCGTTGGGACGATAAATTGTGCGGGATGAACAGTTTACATCAAAACAGGAGAAGGGATAAAAATGTTTGACATGTCCCCCAAAATTTTCATTTGTCCCCTAAAATGAAATTTAAGGGGGACAAATGTCCCCCAAATAAAAACTTTGAGGGAAAACCCTGGATTCATTTTATTTTCAAGGGTTTAAGGTATCCTATGCGAGGCCAAAATAAGCCCATTGCCTCGAGTTTTTTTTTTTTTGTTTGACTGTTATGAATCGGCTGATTCAGCTTTTCTTTTTTTCCATGTGTTTTTTCCTTTGTAAAGGCATCCATCTTGCCAATCATACCTAAACGAATTTGTTAAATGAACTATGATTGGATTACTTCCATATCAAAAGCCAATGAAATTTAATTTAATTTCACAACGAGAGTAAGCCAGGAACAACAACTATTGTCTTGTTCCGGTATAAACGTGTGCTTCCCACTGCGGGAGTGATCAAATTACTTAAAGGCTTGAACCCTTCTAAAGCTTTAGGGCCTGATGAGCTTCATCCTAGAGTCCTGAAGGAACTAGCAAACGAGTTAGGTCCAGTTTTTGCTCATCTTTTCCAACAATCTCTCGATACGGGTGAAATTCCCAAAGAATGGCTCCTAGCGAACATCTGTCCACTTTTCAAAAAAGGGGACAGGGCTCTTGCTCGTAATTATCGCCCGGTGTCACTGACATGTGTTCTATGTAAATTGCTTGAACACATAGTCTGCTCAAACATCATGGCCCACTTGGATGAACATAAACTTTTGTCAGACAGACAACATGCATTTAGGAAAAGGCATAGTTGCGAAACTCAGTTGAGCACGGTTATTAATGATTGGGCAAAAATCCTGGACAAAGGGGGGCAGGTGGACACATTTATTCTGGACTTTGAGAAGGCTTTTGACACCCCTCCTCATGAACTACTTAAATCCAAATTATTTGGTTATGGAATTGGTGGGAAGACTCTTAAATGGATAGATTCCTTCCTTTGCTACAGAAAACAGTGTGTTGTTGTTAATGGTGAATCTTCAGTATGGGCGCCAGTTTTGTCTGGAGTCCCACAAGGGACCGTTCTTGGTCCTCTATTGTTCTCCCTGTACATCAATGATATTTCCACTGATATTGACTCAGAAATAAGACTGTTCGCAGATGACTGTGTTTGTTACCGGGAAATTAGAGATACAGATGACTCACTGAAACTTCAGGCTGACATAGATAGATTAGGATGTTGGGCCAGAAAATGGGGCATGAGATTTCAACCAGTTAAATGCAATATTATGCAGATAACAAGGAAGAGATCTAATAAAGTTGAGGCTTCTTACACCTTAGAGGGAACGGTCCTCGAAAATGTGAATTCCATTAAATACCTTGGTGTGACAATCACTCACGATTTGAGATGGAATACACACATTAGCAATATGTGTACAAAGGCGAATAGAACACTTGGTTTCCTGAGGCGAAATCTTCATCAGTGTCCTCAGGATGTGAAAGAAACAGCATACAGGGGACTTGTTCGCCCAATCTTGGAATATGGTAGTTGCATCTGGGACCCAAGCGGAGTGGTCCTAAATGAAGAAATTGAAAAAGTTCAGAATAGAGCTGCTAGATTTGTAACTGGAAATTATTGCTTTGAAACTGGGAGCATGACTGGAATTCTAGGAAAATTAAGATGGGAGTCTCTCAAGAAAAGGAGAAGAGACAGTAGGCTCATACTCTTATACAAAGGTCTAAAGGGTGCTGCCAGCATTCCAACAGATGACCTTGTTCCCCCAACTAGGCATTGTAGAAAACACCATTCAATGACGTTTCAGACCCTTACTGCAAGAACGGATATTTATAAAGAATCGTTTTTCCCCCGAACCATTAGAGATTGGAATGCCCTTCCCGATTCTATTATTTTAACGGCTGAAGGTGTTGAGGATTGTGTAGCTAAGTTTGCATCTTTGGTTAGAGCTAGGGACTAACTTCCCATATCACAGGTCCTGGTGTATGAATGTCATTTGACGTGTCACCAGTAACAATTCTGATTCTGATTCTGATTCCCGAACCGAACCGGAATAAACGCCCCGATTTACTGATTTTTTACAAACACCGAAAATCGTACGGAATTCGGCCGGGGTCATGATTTGGACATGAAAATAGTAAGCCTTACGACCAAATCGTAAGGGTAGGCAAGTCTGCGTCCATCCATCTACCAACACACAACTCCATTCATTCATCAATCTGTCTGTTTACCTATCCATTCCGTTTGTCACTACCTTAAAATATTATTGTGGCGAAACGACTCATGGGCGAAACGACTCCCCAGATTAGGCAAAACGACCCACCCCAAAATCAGGGCATAACAACTCGTGGAAAAATGACCCAAGGGCGAAATGACCCAGGTTCGATCTGTGGGGCCTGAACAATTTGAAACAGCGCGAAGAATAAAAATATCAGGTAGAAACGACCCACCGCTTAATGTTAAAAAAATCCACCCCAAAAACAGACTGAATTGACACAGGACCGATGTGACCTGGAGTCTGAAATGTCCCGTAACTGGATGAGAGTATAAAATTACTTTATTTTCACATTTGTTTGTTTGATTTAGGATTTAATGTCCCCGTCAACACTGTATAGACCATTTTGGAGACGTCACTTCCAAGTTTGTGGGACTTTCACCCAACACTGAGATGAAATGACATCTCAAGCCCTGTCGCCCAATGAAACCAATAGGGTTTATAAGCATGGACGGTCCAATCTGCACCACTTTGCCTGGGCAGGCTTAGGTCCTCAAAGCAGTTTACCAGTACTCGTGTGTGGTCGGTTTCAGTTCTGCGCGGCAGCATCATGCAGCCCATCTATTTCTTCAAGCCCCGATGGGCGGGTGCCTTTATTTTCACATTAATTAATGCATATTTTAGAATTTACAAACACGAAACCATGTTTTATGGTGGTCTGAGAGAAGAGATCTCTGGCTGTAGTAAAGCGGCCAAATCAGAAAACACCCCCTTCAACTGGTGTCTGTCTAGACTCATTTCATTTCTGAAAGACTGAAAGTACCCCACCCACTCGCCGGTCACTATCAAAACGGTGACGAATAAGAATAATTCAATGTTAACAAACTTCGACCACCTACCAATACCATAAACAGTATTTATTCCAAAAAGCTGCCTTCTAAGACATAAAATACTTTCAAATATTATGAAAAGGCCAGCTACTTTCTTTTCTTCTTCTCGACGTACAAGTAACTTATAGCTCTGTAAATTTATCCGGCCCTTTTTTGCCAACACATTCATTGCGCATGCCTTAATTTTGATACTGGTTTTCTGCTGCTCACGGCTTACATAGGCTTACTTTTATGACAATCAGAAAACCAGAGTTTGCATAAAAATTAATGTAAACAACGAGATGGACATGTACGAATTGGAAGAGGACAAATTGTAAGAATAACATTGGTTTCCTTTCGGCTTCTCTTTATATATACATGTATTGTTACACATAGCAGCCTAAGAAAATATGGTATCAAATATTTTTACTTTGAATCAGATCAGCATCTGGAAACATTACTCCATCTGTGTTGTCCCCCCACCCTTCCCCACCACCTCCCCACCACCACCTCCCGTTCGATTAGGCTAGCCCGTCTAGGATGGTCGGGGATTACATATGACATAAAAGCAAAGCGAATCCGACAGGTCCCGCGTAAAATATATTTATATAAGCGAGCGGATATGGATGGTCTGCGAGACCATATGGCGCGATTTAAGGATTCCTTCCTTTCCTCTGACCTCTCTCGCATGTCAGTAAATGACTTGTGGGTCAGTTTTAAGACCGAACTTACGACGGCCATGGAAAGGTACATACCAATAAAAATGACCAAAACAAAGCATAGTGTACCATGGATCGATAACACGATCAAACACCTAATCAGAAGACGTGACAGAATGTACTTTCGTGCTCGTAAGTCTAGCAATCCCGACGTGAAGAACCATTACAAAAGGTTCAGAGCACATGTACAAAAGGTAATTAGAGATGCATATTGGAATCATGTTTCCAGCATCTTTACCTTTGATGATGAAAATATTGATCCCGAGGGCCCCCAGAAGAATGGAAAAGTTAAGAAATTTTGGTCATTTGTAAAGTCCCTGAAAAAAGAATCATTTGGGATCACTTCACTTAGAGAAAATGGAATTTTGAAAACTGAATCACGCGAAAAGGCAAATATATGTAATAAGCAGTTTCAATCGGCGTTTACACGTGAAGCTGACGGTGAGCTACCATCAAAAGGTACAAGTCCGTTCCCCTCTATGGGGGACATAACAGTTGACCCCAAAGGGGTCGCAAAACTGTTGGACAAGCTCAACATACATAAGGCATCTGGGCCTGACGGTCTGCATGCCAGGGTGCTTAAGGAATGTAGTGCTGAAATATCTCCCCTGCTGGCCTTTATTTTCAATGAATCACTTGCTCGGGGCACTGTACCAGATGACTGGCGACAAGCAAACGTAACCCCGGTCTTTAAGAAAGGAGAAAAATATGATGCTGCGAATTACAGACCGGTGTCGCTCACATGCATCTGTTGCAAAACCCTGGAGCATATATTAGTCAGCAACATTAACAAGCACCTAGCCTTTGAAAGCATTCTTGCTGACTGCCAGCATGGTTTCCGAAGTCGAAGGTCTTGTGAAACTCAATTAGTTCAGTTCTACCATGACATAGTGAGCAATCTGGATGGGGCCATTAATCGTGGCCACAAACAGACTGACCTGATTATCATGGATTTTGCAAAGGCCTTCGACAAGGTACCTCACAGGAGGCTATTGTACAAACTAGATCATTATGGGATTAGAGGATCCACACTTAAGTGGGTTAGCTCATGGCTCTCTGGACGCACTCAACAAGTTGTACTTGACGGCCAAGCGTCGGATCCAGTCCCTGTTTTGTCCGGTGTCCCACAAGGTTCGGTACTTGGACCGGTCCTTTTCTTGATATTTATTAATGATCTTCCTGATAATATCAGGTCATCTGTTCGTTTGTTTGCTGATGATTGTGTTTTGTATAGGAACATATATACTACTTCTGACTGTCTTATCTTACAAGATGACCTGGATAGCCTAGCACGTTGGGAGGCCGATTGGCAAATGAAGTTCAATGTGGCCAAATGTCATTCAATGAGGGTGTCACGGCACCCTCCAGACAAGCAGATTAAATTCAACTACTCATTACATCAGCATACTTTGGAACACGTCCAATCCGCAAAATATCTTGGTATCACCATTACTGATAATCTTGATTGGGGTCAACATATTTCTGAGATTACCTCTAAAGCAACTAGGACATTAGGGTTTCTTAGACGTAATTTGGCTTTTGCACCTAGGCAGACAAAGGGTGTTGCATACAAAACCTTGGTTAGACCTCAATTAGAGTATGCATCACCTGTTTGGCACCCCCATGTTAAAACTCAGGTTCAGCAGGTTGAGAAGGTTCAGAGAACGGCTGCCCGATGGACCTGCAGGCGATGGCGGAACAGAAGCAGTGTTGGTGATATGCTCGATGAGCTGGAGTGGCCATCCTTGGAGGCCCGTCGCGAGCAGTCCTCATTAACCTTCTTTTATAAGATTCACTCTGACACAGTGTCTCTTAATAAAGATAAATACTTGACCCCTGTGACTACTTCAACTCAAACAAGGGCATCAAAACTAAACAACAGTCAATATCGTAGGTACCAGGCCTATAGTGATGCCCTGAAGAATTCTTTCTTCCCTAGAACTATTCCTCAGTGGAATAGTCTTCCCTCCTCTGTGGTAAATGCCAAAAATGCAGAGGAGTTCAAAGCCCGCATAGTGTAGATTGGGATCCAGAGGTGTGCGTTTTAGTACACCTCTGAAAGATGATTGTAAATAGTTTTAAGAACTCATCCAGTGGGTGTGTTTTTTTTTTTTTTTTTTTTTGCTAAATTCTAAATTTAGCGCACCACCCAACTGAGGTAATGGCCAAGTTTGACCGACTCAGTATATGAAGATAGATAGATAGATAGATTATAGGAATGGCCTTCGTCTGTCCGTCTATCTTTCCGTAACACTTTCTCGTCTGCTCCATATCTCGTGAACGGTTCCGGATCGTTTCGCCCTGATTTTGGGGGTGGGTCGTTTCGCCCTTACCTGGTGAGTCGTTGCGCCCGTGGGTCGTTTCGCCGCAATTATATTTTAAGGGAGTGACAAACGGAATGGATGAGTAAATTGTCAGATGGATGAATGAATAAATAGGTGAATGGAGTTGTGCATTGGTAGATGGATGGACGTACGGATGAATGGACGGCATTTTGAATACACGGAGACAGTTAAGTTAATGAATGAATGGAGAGTATTGGTAGATGGACAAACGGAAATGAATGAAGTGATGCTTGTGTAGATGGACGGACAGACGAACAGATCTGAATCTGAACTGTTCATGGTGACATGTCAAATGACACCTACGGATGGGTGATGTATGGACGGGCTCGTTTCAGAGTTCGGATAGAGAGATATAAATACACATCCAAAGTCTACGTCACACAAGGTCAAAGGTCATTAGCCTCATTTTATCTGGTGGGCAAAAAAACTTCAGGTTCCATACTCTACCATTGATGTAGCACGAATTGTTTTCTGTAATAACTATTGTTGAATGGTCTTTCTTTCAAAACTGTTTGCCACCAACTATTTTTGACATTAAACTGCTTCTTTTTCGTATAAAATTGGAAAGAAAATATACATGCTTTAATCTTATTTCCATTCGTTAAATAAAGCACATCGACTACATTTTGGCATGATGGCAGGTAGTTTTATAACGCTTTTTAGGCAACAAAATGTGCGATAAAATGTCAGAAGAGACTGGTTCTATATCATTTATTACTTCAAAAACACAAACTGACAAGAATCAGTTAAGTTTGTGGAGAAGAAATGAGTTTAATCACACAATAAATATTCGAAATTCTCATTGACACTGTACGGCAACAGTCATGTTTTGCCAACCAGATAAAAGAGTACCTCTGCAGGGGAGGTAATTGGCGCGTGCGCAGTGAAATGTAAACAAGGTCACGTGTCAAAACATTGGATCCGTCTATATATGGAATGAGAGAGGCAGAGGGAGATGTGGTCGTTTTGGCAGTCATTATAATTAGTTAAACTAAGGCATTTATTTTTGATTATTGAGGACTATCATTTCATTACATAATATTATGTAGCCCTCAGTGCTGACTGAAGAGAAGTCTTCTGTCTGCAACAGGTAAGGGGCCTCCTTAGGGAAAATCAATAATTGACTAACTGTTAACTAGTGTGTACCGTATTGATTTTCCCCTTAAGTGCCTCAGTCAGTGGATTCAACAGGAGCTACTAATCTCCCTATTTAGGGCTGCCTTGGATCTGCTATAGACAGTATATCACAGGGGTCAATAAAACAATTACGAAAACACGGTGTGTCCTACTGTCAAAGAATAAATGCCTTTAAGTGTGAAAACAAGTGCACATTAATTACTTCATCATTTGCTTTGACAAAGGCGCTAATCCACCACGATAAACACTTATAATCACACAGTAACCAAGGTGAGAATAATAATGTGATTGTTAATTAAAGGTTATGTCTCTTTCGGTGAACGGCAGCCGACATTCCGGGAAGGCTAAATGAGACCCAAAAATTTTATGAACCGAGTTCTTTTTGTTTTAAGAAATGCTTTTATATGCCGACTTCTGTGTATATAAGTAAATATCACACCTTATCGCAAGATTCATCTTTGAAATCTATATCTGATTGTCAAAGACTCTTTTTAGTAACGTCTGAGTTGTGCATTTCTTGTAATTCGTCCGTTTCTGGTCGTCGGCAAGCAGTAACTTGCAATGCTTGTGGGAGAAAGTAAAAAAACGTTATGTTTCTATTTCTACCCAGGTTGAGCTACAGTAGAGTCTGTATAAAAGTTAAACCAACTTTTTACACATATTTTGTTTGTTTGAATTGAAGTTTAAGGTCCCCGTCAACACAATTAAGGTAATAATGTAACCAGTTATATCACGTCACTATTCATGCAGAAAGAACAACTGATAAGTAAATAAAACACCATGTTAGCAAGTCTATGCAATAACGTCCCCTCTAAACCCAACTTTATATAGTGAAAAATGGGTTTTCGCATATACTTTATTTCTCTTATTTCTGATTCTAGAACATAGAAAATTAGACGGTTCTAATCCAAAATCTATGTTTTGGGCAGAAAGAAAATATGTCACATTTTTAAATATAAACAGTCATTTTCACAGCCATTAATCCAATTTTATTGCAAAGACTTGTTAACCTTATGTGAGTTCGAATATCTTTCTCAAAATGGTGGTAGCGCAGTTGCTCAAACCTGAAGTAGAAGCCGTCAGTAGGTTGTCCAGCTGCACCAAACGAGGGCAAAACCATGTTTTCCAGAACTCCCAATACCCCCATCAATCCCTTTACAGACCAAACACAAACATAACCTCTATCAATAGGGCTTGAAAAAAAAATAAGGGCGAAACGACCCACCTAATCGATGCGAAACGACCCATGGGCAAAACGACCCAGGGCGAAACGACTCACGGGCGAAACAACTCAAGGGCGAAATGACCCCGAGACCTCCTGAACCCTTTGACAGATTTTCACATTATGATAACACACCCGTATGACATAGTGCATTTTTTCACACCTCCAATATGGCTACTTTTCTGGTGAAAATCCATGATATTTTTCTTATTTATACTGCAAACATAGGTTGTGGGTGCGAGTACCCACAACCTATGTCTTGGAGCAGAAATAAGAACAATAATGTATACCCCCTAAAACCCCAGTTTTCTCTATATAAAGTGGGGTTTAGAGGGGTCTAACTCTTCATCTCATGGACTTGTTCACGTGATGTTAAACTAGGATGGCAAAGTTTCCGGTCCTGAGTTATTTTGGACACCCAACCCCCGATCGATTCGATCCTGCATTGTTTTTGTAGGATGTTTCGCTGTGGAGCATGATAGCTCAGTGATTAATGCAATTGCCTCTGGTGTTAGAGGCCCCCCTCCCGATTCGATCCCTGGTGGAGGTGTCTGAACAGGCTCCATTGGCATCATTTGCAGGGATGAATATTGGCATCATTTGCAGGGATGAATGTCAAAAAGCACATCGTCCTTCGGATCGGGATGTTAATTGGAGGCCCCCTGTGCAGGGATAGTCCTCCTCTGTGCAGGTTAAAGACCCCTACGGTAATTACATGATTACTGTGTAAGTGTAGGCTTTCATCCTGCAAACCTGGTGTGTACGTAATGTACACCTGCGAGTAATGGTCAAATGTGACCGATCGCAGTATAAGTAGATACATTGTAGATAGATATACACATGTACCAAGTTAGATAGGTATACCATGTTTGGGAGTAGGTTGTTTCAGCCTAATGCATTGTTATACGAGTATTGCATATCAGAGATCAGCCTGTGTCTATTGCAATCTTTGTTTATTCCTTTATTAATGAATCCGGGTTGCCCTGATTTAGGGGTGGGTCCTTTCATCCTTATGAGGTGAGTTGTTTTGCCCATGGGTAGTTTCGCACCAATTATATTTTTCTAAGGGAGGGACAAACAGGATGGATGGGTAAAAATGCGAAATGGGATGGATGGGTAAATGAATGGAGTGGTGCCTGGGTAGACAGACAGATGGATGTACAAATATAGGAATGGACAGGATAGATTGATAGGTACATGTAGATGGATAGATGCATGGATGTACTGGTTGTTCAGTCTTCGCTGATCATTTTCAATAGTTGTAGCAGATAGGTCGTTGTAATTTGTGAAAATGGCAAATTACAAATACTAATCAGCACATTTTTCAACACACTGCATGATTTATAATTTGATAAGCTTCACTGAGGCATTATAAATATGATAATGCAAACAGATGCTTCGAAACAATCTGATCCCATCGATCAACAGCTGACTGCAGTTACAGGGCTATCCAGAGAATTAATGTTTGCAATCTGTTCTGAATCGCTGCATATCATTGTGAAACCAGCGAATACTGATCAGCCTGCACGTACATGCAATATGATAAGTATTTGCAGATAGATAAACTACAGCAACAAACTGAAAACAGAAACATTTTATGATAACCAAGTTGAAACATGGACTTTAATAACTGTGGTGGTAGATTTTCAGCTGGACCATTCGGACCAGCCAGCCACTGGCCTTACTAGATCTGACCAGCTTTCTACTAGACTTAATGTCCATCGGTCTTGGGTTAATGTCCAACCCAGCGATTATCAGTCATGTCATTGTGATCGATAATCGATTAGTAATCACTGAAGATTTTACCTTTCTGGCTTTTTTTTCTCAGCATGACTCCTACCATATGTTGACTTACCATATGTACCAGGTTTCAGTTATGCTTTCTTTTTGTTTTCTACACCAAATGTCTCCTGATAAAAGACTACCTTTGGGACGGTTCAAAAGGTGGTCTTAATATAAAAAGTGTACAGCTCCTGTCCATCAGGGCTTGAAGAAATAGATGGGCTGCATGTTGCTTCCATGCAGAGCTGAAACTGACCGCACACGAGACCTCGTAAACCGCTTAGAGGATATAAACCTGCCCAGGCAAAGCGGTGCGAGTCTGACCGTCCATGCTTATAAACCCTATTGGTTTCATTAGGCGACAGGGCTTGAGATGTCATTTCATCTCAATGTCGGGTAAAAGTCCCACAAAATTGGAAGCAACGTCTCCAAAATGACCTATACAGTGTTGACGGGACGTTAAACCTCAAATCAAACAAAAACAAACAAATCAGTACAAAGTGGGTTAATCATAGACTTCATTGCAGAAAATGCCTATTTTTGAAAGTTGATTTTTAAAATCAAGTTTCTTTGTCAACACATTTCTAATTCCGGTACTGGACCGCGTTACTCCACTTCCGCTGTTCGTTCGCTGCATAAAATAGTCCAAAGGAACTCTTAAAAATTAATTTTGCAGGCATGGAACGTCTTTCAAAATAGTTCAGTTTTCGAGACTTTATACGGTTTGAATATAAATTTGCACAGAAAGTAGAACTCTGAAAGAAAACAGTACTCTGGGACTATTTTCCTACGCGCTTTCCGATGATATTTATGTTTTACTCTTTCATCCCCGAGTTTCTGAACAGGACTCTTCTCGCTTTAAATATATTCTTATAGAAAGAGATTTCTGATTAGTTGACTGACATGATAACAAACAGTGTACATGTCGATTCTGGAAAGACGTTCTAGCTACGTGCTGTCTTATCAGGATCTACAAGGTTTGCATAGATGTATTGATGTATTTCTATCTCAGCGACTGCACCGGTCTACAGGGTTAAAAGGGTTAGCTTATCAATGCCTTTACTGACCTACAATTCGCCTGCTTTCTAGAGCTCTAATTGCAAAACATTTGTTGTAAGCTGTGTGTTTTAAATTAAGTTCCGTACTTTAGCAAATAGTGAATACACTGATCAAACGCAACATTCTGTGGCCTCTAATCTATCTTAACTGTTTCCGAATGTCCCAGTATTGAAACAACTGGCATTTATGGATTAATGTTTTTAGGACCCCGTACAGGTTGGAATAAACGTATTTCAATTCGCCTTGGGTAAACGCGGCGTCTGGTCTGGGTTATAATGTCTAAAGCAAAATTTAATGGTTTAAAATGATCTTTTTTGTGAAGTTATTCTCCTTTTTATGTCCCGACGCCCGAAGGAACATAGCTCCAAGCGGCTGCACAACGTATGTGCATCGTTGTATCAATTCGACGTTGATGCGACGTTGCTAAGACATCATGTGCCCGCTAGGAGAATTTTTCTGTTAGACTATTGGCAGATATTTACTGAGCTGATTTAGAAATTTATGGATTGACCATGAAGAAATTGACAGACACCTTCATCTTTCTTTCTTCCGTTTTTTCTTCGTGGGGGTAGTTGAGTGAGGCAATGGCGATGTGTATCTTGTCTCACTGGGGAGTCCAGCTGATATTGACTTACAGTTTGGCAACACCTGCTGTCCTTGCAACAGGTAACGCTAGAGTGGGGGAGTGTTGTTATTTTTTCTGTTTCTACACTTCCATTCATTTTCCTCATCTCCTCTACAACGGCCCCCGCCCATCAGGGCTTGAAGAAATATATGGGCTACATGATGCTTCCAGACAGAGTTGAAACCGACCCGCACACGGGTACTGGTAAACTGCTTAGAGGATCTAAGCCTGCCCAGGCAAAGCGGTGCGAGTCAGTCCATCCATGTTTATAAACCCTATTGGTTTCATTGGGTGGCAGGGCTTGAGATGTCATTTCATCTCAATGTCGGGTACAAGTCCCACAAAATTGGAAGCAACGTCTCCAAAATGAACTTTACAGTGTCGACGGGGATGTTAAACCTCAAATCAAACAAACAAACAAACAAATCATCTCCTCTACTGTCTCTTCTATCTCTTTCCCCCCATTCTCTTGGAGAAGACAAAATTGATCCACTAGGGTTGACTTGTCGTTAAACTCAAAACAATTGATAAATCATTTTGTTTCTTTGTCGAAGTTTTTAACCCTCTGGGACTTTGTCAAATCAGAATTGTTACTGGTGACACGTCAAATGACATTCATACACCAGGACCTGTGATATGGGAAGTTGTTCCCTAGATTTTTTCATCAAAATATCTAGATAACTGCTTGATCTACGATTAACATTGTTATATAATAATGATTCCTCATGAATCAACTTTCCTCAGTACTTTCAGTACTTTGATTCAATGTTGTGATCAGCATAACTGTGTTAGTTTTATTTGGGAATTACAGTACCTTTGTTTGTTTGATTTGAGGTTAAACATCCCCGTCAACACTATTTAGGTCATTTTGGAAACTTTGCTTCCAATTTTGTGGGACTTTTACCTGACATTGAGATGAAATAACATCTCAATCCCTGCCACCCAGTGAAACCAATAGTGTTCATATGCATGATTTTGAGTCCGACTCACACCACTTTGCCTGGGCAGGCTTAGACCTAAGTGGTTTACCAGTACTCGTGTGCGGTCTGTTTCAGCTCTGTGTTGAAGCATCATGAAGCCCAATCTATTTCTCTTAGCCTGAGGCCTCTGTGGCCTAGAGGATAAGACTAAGAGCGCTGACTTATTATCATTAGGTCGTTCACACCTAGCTCGGGCCATATATGAGACACCAAGTTCTGCAACAGAAGATCAGGTGGTTTTTCTCCTGGTAGTCCAGTTTTCACCCACCTCTGATTAGCGTTCAACTCACAATAATCTTGAAAGGGCGGTTAAACCAACCGGAACCCCACCCCCCAAAAGAAACAGACTAGAATTTATTTGAAAGTCATTTTCGCAAACAGTGCAAGAAAATTCAGCAGACTGCATAATCAGACAAGATTTTCAGATGTAGTTTTTCTTGGGATCTTATGGGTTAACCCTTATCTTGCTGTTCACGACAACCCATATCTTTGCAAACAGTGTAGATCCAGATCAGATGGCTTCTGAAGAAGCCATCTGATCAGGGATCTACACTGTTTGGCATTCAGTTTATGAATTTGTAGCAATAAATTGCATCAAGTAATTTGATTGGTTGATAGACAGAAATGGGTGTGACTTAGATGAATATTCAGCAAGAGAAGGGTTAAATTACCGGTACCTCCCATCCAAGACATCAATAGGAAAGATGTACAGACATAAATAACAACTCCATAATTAAAACACTACAAGTTAAGAAAGCCAAAAGGACAGTTTCTTTCCTCCAAAAATGGCCAAGCGGCTATATCTAAGATAAAAGATATACACCACAACTTCATTATAACACGGTTATGGACATAACACGGTTTCAAAATGGATCCAAAAATGTATAGATTATATAGAAAAATGACCATAAATGGTCATTTTTCTGTATAATCTATACATTTTTGTTTGGATATAACGGTTGTTTAAGTAACACAATTTCTGCTTTGGACCCCAACAATAGTGTTATAAAGAAGTTGTGGTGTTCATGTTCATGCAAAGACAAAATGACAGTAATAAATCACCTTGCAAGTTGGAATAGTTAGTAAAAATTTTACTGGGGGGTGGGGTGGAGGGCTTAAATCTTTTTTATGTTGACACAATTGCGCCCCTGCCCATTGGGGCTTGGAGAAATAGATTGGGCTGAATGGTGCTTTTATGCAGAGCTGAACTTGAATACTGCTTAGGTCTAAGCCTGCGCTCTAAAAGTGGTGCGAGTTGGAATGCTCCCTAAACCCTTGCGGTTTCTATGGGTGTTAGGGTTTGAGATGTTATTTCATCTCAATATCAGGTAAAAGTCCCACAAAAATGGAAGCAAGGTCTCCAAAATTACCTTAATAGTGTTGACGGGGATGTAAAACCTCAACTGAAACAAAAAAAAACAATGTAGACATAATCCTTGCCCTTAGTTCTGCCTTTGTTACTTATGTTTATTTACATGTGTTTGTTTGAACTTTGATTTGGGGTTTAACGTCCCCCCAACCCTACATGTATAAAGGTCATTTTGGAGACATTGCTTCTGATTTTGTGGGACTTTTACCCGACATTGAGATAAAATGACATCTCAAGCACTGACGCTCAATGAAACCAATTGGGTTTATAATGTGCATGAACTAGCCACTTTGCCTGGGCATGCTTTTTCATTCTAAGTGGTTTACCAGTACTCTGTCTGGAAGCATCATGGAGCTCAATCTATTTCTTCAAGCCACGATGCAGGGATATAATGAACATTGTTATGAAATTAGCTTCAGGTATATTTGGCATGGTAGCGCATGGATCTGCCCAGCTTTGAAACCTACATGTATGTTTATACACTATGGATGGGTATATTTGATGGTTGATTTTGTTTGTTTGAATTGAGGTTAAACATCCCCATCAACACTATTAAGGTCATTTTGGAGACATTGCTTCCAATTTTGTGGGACTTTTACCCGACAATGAGCTGAAATGACATCTCAAGTCCTGTCGCCCAGTGAAACCAAAGGTCTTGTATACTCGGTCAAAAAAGTAACCATACCAACTTTCGGGTAAATTCCAGAAGCTATCCGGTAGCCATTCAGCTAAAAATGGCTGTAAACATGCGAATCGGACGTTTAGCTATAAAATGCAAAAATGAGCCTTTTGCCCAAACTATTCTGCTCAAGAGTTGTCTTGCAATATGGGCCTAGAACGATTTTGCAAGGAATTTGGCATTGCGGATGCGCAGATGATCATTTTGTGTCTGAGATGAAAGATCATGTCTATTGAACATCGAAACTCACTTTCCATGATCTTGCACTACAATCAAGGCTTTAATTTGTGGAATTCTCAAAACAATTTTTGTGTATTTTTCATTTGTAGTAACTATAGCAACAGAAGTAATTTTATGTATAGGAACTTTTTTGGCTGAGTATATTTAGTGGTAAGAGTGACTCAAGTCAGTTTGTCTGGGTAGGCTTAGTCCTCCTAAGGGGTTTACCAGTACTCACATGTGGCCAGCTTCAGCTCTGTGTGGAAGCACCATGCAGCCCATCTATTTCTCCAAGCCCCAATGGGCGGGGGTGACTTTGATGGTTGATCACTTCCTGTAGTATTACATACGAGGGTAGGCTGAAAAGTTTTGAGCCTGACCAAGATCCAATGGTTTGTCCATGCTGAAAGTGCCTTATTATGTCTCCCCCCCCAAAAAAATTTTTCGGAGAAACATATTGTTTTTCCCCCGGGCGTCTGTCTGTCCGTCTGTCACACTTTCGTGTCCACTCTATAACTTGAAAACCGTTCAAGCTATCTTCACGAAACTTCATATAAATATTAATCAGCATTAGATGACATGCAGTGCGCAAGAACTATAACTTTCGCATTTATACTTGTTTAATTATCTCCCTTGGAAGTTTGTCGGTATGTATATATGTATGGGCAAATTGTGTCCGGTCAATAACTTTCTTATTTTTTGATGGATTTTAAAATTACTGGGCAGAAATATTAACAACCATAAGACGATGTGTGGTGCGCATGAGGCAGGTCAGTACCTCAAAGGTCAAGGTCATACTTAGAGGTCAAAGGTCAAAAAAGGGGCCTTTTTTTCGTGTTTGGTCAATAACTTTCTTATTTTGAGATGGATTTTAAAATTACTTGGCAGAAATATTAACAACCATAAGACCATGTGTGATATGCATGAGGCAGGTCGGTACCTCAAAGGTCAAGGTCATACTTAGAGGTCAAAAGTCAAAAAAGGGGCCTTTTTTTGTGTTTGGTCAATAACTTTCTTATTTTGAGATGGATTTTAAAATTACTCGGCAGAAATATTAACAACCATGAGACGATGTGTGGTGCGCATTAGGCAGGTCGGTACCTCAAAGGTCGAGGTCATACTTAGAGGTCAAAGGTCAAAAAAGGGGCCTTTTTTTCGTGTTTGGTCAATAACTTTCTTATTTTGAGATGGATTTTAAAATTACTTGGCAGAAATATTAACAACCATAAGACCATGTGTGATGCGCATGAGGCAGGTCGGTACCTCAAAGGTCAAGGTCATACTTAGAGGTCAAAAGTCAAAAAAGGGGCCTTTTTTTGTGTTTGGTCAATAACTTTCTTATTTTGAGATGGATTTTAAAATTACTCAGCAGAAATATTAACAACCATGAGACGATGTGTGGTGCGCATTAGGCAGGTCGGTACCTCAAAGGTCAAGGTCATACTTAGAGGTCAAAGGTCAAAAAAGGGGCCTTTTTTCGTGTTTGGTCAATAACTTTCTTATTTAAAGATGGATTTTGAAATCACTTGGCAGAAATGTTAACCAATACAACGCGATGTGTTGCGTGCATGACCCAGGTTGGTACCTCAAAGGTCAAAGTCATACTTAGAGGTCAAAGATAAAAAAGGGGCCTTTTTTCATGTTTTGTCAATAACTTGCTTATTCTTAGATAGAATTTGAAGTTACTTGGCAAAAATGTTAACTATCATGAGACGATGTGTTGCATGCATGATTCAGTTTGGTACCTAAAATGTCAAGGTCATACATAGAGGTCAAAGGTCAAAAAAGGGGCCTTTTTCGTGTTTGGTCAATAACTTTCTTATGTTAAGATGGATTTTGAAATTGCTTGGCAGAAATGTTAACCACCATGAGATGATATGTTGCGCCCATGACCCAGTTTGGTACCTGAAAGGTCAAGGTCATACATTGAGGTTAAAGGTAAAAAAGGGGCCTTTTTTATGTTCTGTCAATAACTTTCTTATTTTTAGATGGATTTTGAAATTACTTTGCAGAAATATTAACCACCATGAGACGATGTGTTGCATGCATGACCCAAGTTGGTACTCAAATGTCAAGGTCATACTAAGAGGTCAAAAGACAAAAAGGGGCCTTTTTTAGTGTTCAGTCAATAACTTTCTTACGGTATTCCTGGATAGATTGTGAAATTACTTGGCAGAAATGTTAACCATCATGAGACGATGTGGTGCACGCTAGACCCAGGTCGGTACCTCCAAGATCAAGGTCATACGAAGAGTTCAGAGGTAAAAAAAAGTTTGTTTGTTTTTTGTGTCCAGTCAATAACTTTTTTATTTCTGGATGGACTTGATATAAAGTAACCATGCAGAAATGTTCACCGTCATTAGACCATGAGTCATGTGCAAGACCAAGGTCCATACCTCCAATGTCAAGGTCATACCTAGAGGTCAAAGGTAACAAAAGTGACAGTCAATAACTTCCTTATTCTTTGATGGATTATGAAATTTCTTGGCAGAAATGTTAATTACATGAGATGATGTGTTGTACCTCAAAGATCAAGGCCATACTTAGAGGTCAAAGGTAAAAAAGGGCTTTTTTGTGTAAGGCCAATAACTTTTTTATTTTTCTATGAACATTTTTAAAGTTACTTTGCAGAAATGTTCATCTTCATTAGATGATGTGTTGCACACAAGACCCAGCTCAATACCTCCAATGTCAAGGTTATACTTAGAGATCAAAAACGGGGGAGATATCTGTGTTTTTGTAGAAAAACAAATTCTAGTTTTTCAACATAGTCTCCCTTCCTGTCCACACACTTCTCCAGCGATGCTGGAGTCCTTTGATCCCAGTGGTATAGAAGGTCTCATCTTGGTCCCTGAAAAACTCCTCCACAGCAGCTATCACCTCCTCGTCTGACCGATAATGCTGCCCAGCCAAGTGCTTTTTCATGTTTGGAAACAGGAAATAATCTGATGGAGCTAGATCAGGTGAATACGGAGGGTGATCGGCAAGTGTGAAGCCACAGTCATGCACAGCAGCCATTGGGACAACCGATTTATGAGCAGGCACATTGTCCTGATGGAACAAGACCCCTTTTGTGTTTCCGGGTCGTTTAGCCTTAATTGCTTTTCGCAAGTGTTTTAGCAGATCTGCATAATACTCCCCATTAATTGTTCTGCCCTTTTGAAGGTAATCTATGAATATTATACCCTTGGCATCCCAGAACACTGATACCATCACCTTCCCTGCAGAGGAGACGACCTTTGCCTTCTTTGGAGGGGGTGAGCCAGGGTGCTTCCATTGCATGGATTGTCTTTTGGTCTCTAGCTCAAAGTGATGAGCCCAACACTCATCCTGAGTGACAAAACTGTCAAGAAAACCATCTTGGTCTGCTTCAAAAAATAGCCAAGTTGGCTTGTGACAGGTTCAGTCTGGTCAACTTTTGGTCAGGCGTCAAAAGCCGTGGCACCCATTAGAGCTGGGGCAATATCGTCAATGCATCAATATATCATGATATTTTTGCTGGCGATACTGTAGCGCAATACTAATTCAGTGTAGCGATACATTTACTTGACGATACTTTTGTGTTATATCAACACAAGAGATGCATATTTTTCTGAGGTGCTTATGCCGATAAAAAATCTATATCCAAAATGTGCTGCTTATATCCAATAAAAACAGTTCATGTATCTACTGGGATACAGTATACAGTAACCAACAAGTGACTAGAGTATGGACCTATGTGCTACATAAGTTTTATTGGTATTTTGAGTCATGCCATTCAGATTTATTCAAAACTGTTGCTTCCGAAATATGTTTGTGTGGTTGATGGTGTGTGTCTTGGATGATGGGTCTGTGCGATTAGATGGACCTGCAAAGTCATCATAATTACTGTTTTATTGTTGATACAACCGGTCACTACTAACATATTATATATAAACAATGGATGCTGAACCATGCAGACACCGAAGGTGCCGGATCGGCATTTAAATCACTTGTATAGAAACATTTTGTTTTTGTCAAGTCATTATTTTATTTTATTGCATATAAATATAAGGACATACATAATAAACCAATGTGTTTTTATTGAACAGGAAACTCGTGTTTTCTACTCTACAACAAAAGTCCAACTTAACCTTATAAAACATAACAAATCTGTACAAAGCAAATATCGCGATACTGTATCGTATCGCCTGTCTGGTATCGCGATAGTGTCATGATACATTTTTTCTGGCGACACCCAGCTCTAGCACCCATCTGGCGGAAACCTTTGACATTCCTAATTCACTGTGTAGAATGTTCTCTACTCGTTCACGGGAGATGCCAATAGTGTTAGCTAACTGATTCACAGTTAAACGCCTGTCATCCATCACGGCCCTATACACTTGGCTGATGGTTTCCTCAGTTGTTGCCGTTGTGGGTCGTCCACACCGGTCATCATCTTCAAGGCTGTCCTTGCCCATCTTAAAATTTGCTGCCCACCTTTTCACGGTTCCATACGAAGGAGCATCATCCCCTTATGTAGCAACCATATCAGCATGAATGTCCTTAGGAGATAACCCCTTTTTATGGAGGTACTTGATGACACCACAATGTCAGATTTTGTTCATTTTCTCAAAAACATGCTAGTATCAATTTTCAAAGTCTAGAACTATTTCTACGTTATTGCAGGTAAACTTGAACTCATTTGAGTCAAATCAAGTAATAAAGGTTTGGATTTAGTGAATACAAAATTTCATGGCTGTTCGATGCCTGCTTCTTGGTCAGGCTCAGAACTTTTCAACCTACCCTCGTACTTTTCATTTTTCTGTCAGTATACAGTAAGTATTTGGACAGAATGATAGGCTTGAGCAAACAATGCAGACCCAGATCAGACTGCTCCTGAAGGAGCAGTCTGATCAGGGTCTACACTGTTTGCCATTCCGTCTGCACCTTTTGGACTCGTTGCTGACTCGGGGAAACAATTTTTGTTTTGAATTTTAGGAAAATTACAGACAGTAGGACATAACAGTATATATCATGTAGACAGTCAATAGTACACATGACTATTATACCAGCTGTTGCACATGTAATTTATGGATTGTGGTATTTGTGGACTGAATGTCAATGAAATTTACTTGTGGATAAATACCCCAAATATAGATTTTTCACTTGGAGTTCTGTTGTTATTTAAGTTAAATTTTGAATGTGTAAAGGTTTTGTACATGAATGTTTGGATCTTACGGTAGATAAACTTTTGCAAAACATCTTACTTAGGAACCATATGGAAACTTATAATTGCTAGTATAACTGAACATAAAGATGAAGTAACTTTATGGGACACAAAAGCTTTCATGAAGATTGATCAAGATTTTTTTTTCATGCAAATACTTATAATTATATGCTTTAGGGATCTTAATTTTCTTGTTTACCAATTTTATATTGGGTCATTGGCAAACAGTGCAGTCCCAGATCAGTTGTTTGATTTGAGGTTTAACTTCCCCGTCAACACTGTATAGGTCATTTTGGAGACATTGCTTCCAATTTTGTGGAACTTTTACCTGACATTGAGATAAAATGACACCTCAAGCCCTGTCACCCAATGAAACTAATAGGATTTATTAGCATGGACGGTCCGACTCGCACACCTTTGCCTGGACAGGCTTAGATCCACTAAGCGGTTTACCAGTACTCGTGTGTGGTCGGTTTCAGCTCTGCGTAGAAGCACCATGCAGCCCATCTTCTTCTTCAAGCCCCGTTGGGCGGGGGCCACAGGCCCAGATCAGAGACCACAGGATGGGCAGGATGCGACATCTCACCAGATCCTTCACAGTTTGCAGAAAATTCAACCAAATTCTAGTACCGTAATGATCCTAAGTATTGGGACAGATAGGCCTAAACAGACAGTGTAGACCCAGATCAGACTGCTCCTGAAGGAGCAGTCTGATCAGGATCCACACTGTTAGCCATTCCATCTGCACCTTTGGACTCCTTACTGGATTGTTCAACAACTTAGTTAAAACTTTTGGAGAATTACCGAAAATCCTCAAGGTGTCCGAATTTTTAGGATTTTTACAGTAATTTTCTAAAAATAACTGCATCTGACATTTCTTAAATTTGAATTGGACTCCTGCTGTCTAAAAATGTCATCTGTTTAAACTTTATGTCGTCTGTGGATTTTTTTTGCAGATTTTTAAAAAATATTTTTGAATACAGGCAAACAGTGTGGACCCAGATCAGACTGCTCATAGAGGAGCAGCCTGATCTGGGTCCATACTGTTTGCAACAATGGCGTTAAAAGCAACCCCCACAGGGGCTTGAAGAAATATATGGGCTGCATAGTGCTTCCACGCAGAGCTGAATCCAGCCCGCACACTAGTACTGGTAAACTGCTTAGAGGATCTAAGCCTGTCCAGGAACCGCGGTGCCAGGTGGACTGTCCATGCTAATAAACCCTATTGGTTTCATTGGGTGACAGGGCTTGAGATGTCATTTCATCTCAATGTAAAAGTCCCACAAAATTGGAAGCAACGTCTCCAAAATGACCTTTACAGTGTTGGAGGGGACGTTAAACATCAAATCAAACAAACAAATAAAGCAACCCTCAGAGAAATAAGCAGACGACAATTGTCGTAATTGGCATTTCATGGGTTAATGTGCTTATCAAAATGCAACAGATAACTCTTTTTGAATTTAGGTGAATTTCAATTGTTTGAACATATAACACGGGTGTGGGGTTGGGGGTTTGGGAGAGGTGAATAGGTGACACAAAATGTCCCACAAGGGTAAAATGACGTCATTAACCCATTGCATGCGGGACCCCTAAAGGGGAACCTGGACAAACAGTGCAGGCCCATATCAGATGCCGCAGAATGCAGCGTCTGATCAGGGCCTGCACTATTTGCTGGAAGAATTTTCCATAAAAAGTTGAATAGCACGAAAAAATAGGCCTGACAGACCGTTATATGACAAATGGACTTGTCTAACATATAAACATAAAGAAATGGAAGAGTCCACTGGTATACAATGGGTTACACAATCAGTCAATCGAAACTGAAACTTCAATGGTTTGAACACCTTAATCCATTGCATGCGGGAAACCCCTAAATGGGTACCTTGGCAAACAGTGCAGGCCCAGATCAGACGCTGCAGGATGCAGCATCTGATCAGGGCCTACACTGTTTGCAAAAACTTCAGCCATTTTCAAAAAAAAATTGAAGAAAACACAACCTGACACTCCTAAATTTCAAAATGGACTCCTGCCATGTATAAGGTGGTAGATTCCATTTAGTACAAAAAGGGTTAGTAACCAAGGAAATGGTACTAAACAGGGCTACTTTGAGTCACTGAGGGTTTAGTCTTTTGTAAAAAAATAAATTGCGGAAGTCGACAATCAAAGTGTAGGCATTATAAAAATCCAGTCTCAGAAATGAAAGTCGTGCAAGGAAAAGAAACTTACATGGATGTGAGGGATATATGCCGTAAAACACTTATATTTGGTAGTCATTTTATTTTAGCACTATTGGCGGTCCACCAAAATAAATCAAGAAAGCAGTCTGAGGGATAGCCAAATCCCCCGCCACACTTTGTATCAAGGCTCAACCTTGTGATCATCACCTGTGACCTTGACCTTGCATGGTTTATTTATGGGTACTACTCATCAGCTCACTGAGGGGGTATACTTCACAAAAGTTTAATGAAAATCTTTCCAGAGGTACATGTAAAGGAGATATGGAATGGACACAAAATTCCAAGTTTCAAACTCGTGATATTCAACTGTGACCTTAACCTTGAGTCGGCATGGTTTATTTATGGGTTCTGCACATCAGCTCACTGAGGGGGATATTTGATGAAAATTTAATGAAAAATCCTTCCAGGAGTAAGGGAGATATGGAACAGACACAAAATAAGAGTTTTTAAACTTGTAACCTTCAACTGTGACCTTGACATTGCGTCGGCATGGTTTACACAAATGTACTTATGTGTTCTGCGCAACAGCTCACAAGAAGCCTCCATGGTTAGGTGTAGTGGTTACGCTACTCGCCTTGTAAACCAGGGATCGCAGGATCGATCCCGGGCTTCTCCAGACTTTCGGATGAGTCTTTAAACCGAGGTCCCGTCTCCTTATGACCTTAGCGGTTGGTGGGATGTAAAACTCAAACACTCACTCACTCACATCAGCTCACTGAGGGGGACATTTGACCAAAGTTTAATGAAAATCCTTTGAGGGGTAAAGGAGATATGGAACGGACACAAAATTCAAAGTATTAAACTCATGACCTTTAAGTGTGACCCTGACCTTGAGTCGGCATGGTTCATTTATGGGTTCTGCTTATCAGCTCACTGAGGGGGATAATTGACCAAAGTTTAATGAAAATCAAACTCATGACCTTCAGCTGTGACCTTGACCGTGTGTTGACATGATTTATTTTTGTCTTATGCACATCAGCTTACTGAGGGGGAGATTTGACCAGTGTTTAATGAAAATCCTTTGAAGGGTAAAGGAAATATGGAACAAACACAAAATTCAAAGTTTCAAACTCGTAACCTTCTAATGTGACCTTGACCTGGTGTCAGCATGATTCATTTATGGGCTTTGCACATGAGCTCACTGAGGGGGATAATTGACCAAAGTTTAATGAAAATCCTTTGAGGGGAAATGGAGATATGAAACAGATACAAAGTTCAAAGTTTTAAACCATCAAATGTGACCTTGACCTTGAGTCATCATGTTTCATTGATGGGCTCTGCACATTAGCTCACTGAGGAGATAATTGACCAAATTTAATGAGAATCCTTGCAGGGGAAAGGAGATCTGGAACTGACATAAAATTCAAAGTGTCAAACTCTTGACCTTCAAATATGACCTTGACCTTGAATCAGCATGGTTAATTTATGGGTTCTGTACATCAGCTCACTGAAAAGAATATTTGACTAAAGTTTAATGAAAATCCTTCCAAAGGTAAAGGAGATATGAAACGGACACAAAATCCAAAGTTTCAAAATCGTGACCTTCAGCCTTGACCTTGAGTCTGCATGGTTCATTTATGGGTTCTGCACATCAGCTCACTGAGAAGAATAATTGACCAAAATTTAATGAAAATCCAGCAAAGGGTTCAGGAGATATGGAGTGGACAAGAAAGTATTATTGACAGACGAAGGTCATTCCTATAATCCCCGCTCTGCTTCGCAGTGGGGGATTAAAAAAAAACTGGGATTTCTGACATAGCCCTGTGTAACATATGGGTGTGGAATCTACACAGTGATTTGCAAGTCATAAACTATGATTGAGCTATGATTGGTTGTAGTTTTCTTCTTGCATTCATGCTTTTGCGACTCAAAATGCAGACAAGGTTTAATCACAGCAAAGCCGTCAATCAATTACCAATAAAAAAGGCTTTGACAGTTACTATCAAGATGTATTAAATTATTTTGTTTTTATTCAGCCCTGTTGAGCTCTTAAATGACTTCATTATTGGATGAGTTAACTTGATAAAATACATGTATCTTTCACTCTGGCTGGATGGAATAAACTTTGAGCTACGCTCACTAACACTATGTTGACTTCTTAAGAAGTAAATACACTTTCTTGGATAATGCCCATGTCTGACTGATGTATTTGCCCAATATAATACTTGCGATTCGGCCCCCGGCCATCGGGGCTGAAAGAAATATATGGGCTGCATGATGCTTCCACGCAGAGCCGAAACCAACCCAGACATGAATACTGGTTAACCGCTTAGAGGATCTAAGCCTGTCCAGGCAAAGCGGTGCGAGTTGGCTGTCCATGCTTATAAACCCTATCGGTTTCATTGGGCGGCAGGGCTTGAGATGTCATTTCATCTCAGTGACGGGTAAAAGTCCCACAAAATTGGAAGCAAAGTCTCCAAAATGACCTTTACAGTGTTGACGGGGACGTTAAACTTCAAATCAAACAAACAAAATACTTGTGATTTGTATTGGAATAAAACTTTCTGCCAGTTTGTTATTCTTCTCCATTTTTAATCCCCCGCCACGTGCAGGGATTATAGGAATGGCATTCTTCTGTCCGTCCGTCTGTGTGTGTGTAACGCTTTCTTGTTCAGCTCCATCTCTCCTGACCCTTTGATAGATATTCATTAAACTTTGGTCAATTATTTGTCTCAGTGAGCTGATGTGCAGAATCCATAAATGAACCGTGCTGACTCAAGGTCAAGGTCACAGTTGAAGTTCACGAGTTTGAAGCTGGAATTTTGTGTCTGTTCCATATCCCATTTACCCTTCAAAGGATTTTCATTAAACGCTGGTCAAATGTCCCCCTCAGTAAGCTGATGTGCAGAACCTATATATTAACCATGCCAACTCAATGTCAAGGTCACAGGTTGAAACTTTGAATTTTGTGTCTGTTCCATATTTCCTTTACCCTTCAAAGGATTTTCATTAAACGTTGGTCAAATGAACCCCCTCAGTGAGCTGATGTGCATAACACATAAATAAATCATGTCATCTCAAGGTCAAGGTCACTGTTGAAGGTCACGAGTTTGAAACTTTGAATTTTGTGTCTGTTCCATATCTCCTTTTCCCCTGGAAGGATTTTCATTAAATTTTCGTCAAATATCCCCCTCAGTGCTTTCTTGTTTTATTTTGGAAATAAGGTGCACTCATAAAAACTGCCAAAATTTGCTGCCCCAAATTTAAGTGTTTTACAGTATGCAAAATCTGTTCCTTGCGTTCACTTTCTGGCATCACTCCGCAAGTCTCATGATGCTGGGCAGTAACTTTTGGGATGGATTTTTATATCCACCCTCACACCCATGTAAGATTCTGTTAGTAAAAACTCCAAAGGGAAATTCTGACCAGTATATTGTATTGATAAAAAACAAAATCTGCTAAGCAAAATAAAAAATAATTAAGAAAATAACACTGCATAATTCTTTTCATATTATACTGCCCCCGCCCATTGGGCTTTGAGAAATATATCAGCCTGCATGGTGTTTCCAGGCAGAGCTGAAACTGACCATACATCAGTACTGGTAAACCGCTTAGAAGGACTAAGCCTGCCCAGGTAAAGTGATGTGAGTCAGACCGTCAATTGCATATACAGTATGGCTCAGGTATAAGAACCAAATAACTCTTTATTCCGAATCTCGGCGTTTCGAGTACTTTCAAAAACACTCGGAATTGTTCTGAGTATATGTATATATTCGGCAGACACTCCTCGAAAACACTCGCAAGGTCCGGGGCAAGTGAAGTTTCGCGAAATTATTCCGAGTCGTAATATCGTACCTGGAGGCAATATTTTCTCGCGAAGTTATGCGGAAATACTCGGAGGAATTTGACGAAATACCTGGGCATTTTATTTGTTTATTTAATGTTCTTTTACCATCATATATATTTATATATAATTATAAGATAATAATTATCATTGATAGTTATTATAATGCAAACAATGTCAAAAGTCAACAAAGAGGTAATCATTAATTACCCAGGGTGTGAAACTGCACAGTGATTTCAAACAAGGGAATCAGTTGGGCATGACGAATACATACAACTCTTTCAAGTCCGTAATTGAAAGCATGTTGAACATCATAAAATTACAGGAAAATCGGTCATTTTGAACTCAAAATTTCTCCATGTTATTTTGATATTTTCAATAAAAGAAATTTATTTTGATATAATATAATCATTTGTCTTTCATTCTTTAATAATTTTTATGTGAAGTATTATCGGACAATTGAGAAACAAATAATCAAAGGTGATAACTGTCAGCGACATTTTGACGGGTTTCGGCCGCCATTATTGGCTTCTTTTAAACTGCAAAATCGGTCATTTTGAACTCAAAATTTCTCCATGTAATTTTAAGATTTTCAAAAAAAGCAAATTATTTTGATATAATATAATCATTTGTCATTCATTCTTTAATAATTTTAATGTGAAGTAATATCGGACAATTGAGAAACAAATAATCAAAGTTGATAACTGTCAGCGAAATTCTGACCGGTTTCGGCCGCCATTATTGGCTTCTTTTAAACTGCAAAATCGGTCATTTTGAACTCAAAATTTCTCCATGTAATTTTGATATTTTTAAAAAAAGAAAATTATTTTGATATAAAATAATCATTTTTCTTTCATTCTTTAATAATTTTAATGTGAAGTAATATCGGACAATTGAGAAACAAATAATCAAAGGTGATAACTGTCAGCGAAATTCTGACCGGTTTCGGCCGCCATTATTGGCTTCTTTATAACTGAAAAATCGGTCATTTTGAACTCAAAATTTCTCCATGTAATTTTGATATTTTAAAAAAAAGAAAATTATTTTGATATAATATAATCATTTGTCTTTCATTCTTTAATAATTTTAATGTGAAGTATTATCGGACAAGTGAGAAACAAATAATCAAAGTGATAACTGTCAGCGAAATTTTGACGGGTTTCGGCCGCCATTATTGGCCTCTGATACGTCGCATCGGCGACACATGTTTAATTAAATTAATCAACACTCGCAAATACTAGCAAACACTCCAAATATCACAGGTAAGCTCCTCGGAATATCGAGCGCATAACTTGGAGTAAAATATTTTCACTTGGAGTGGTTTACTCTAAACCATTCCGCGGAAAAATGCGGATTTAAAAAGTTGTCCGCAGAATGAAAAAGAAAAACGGTTCAAATACCTGAGCCGTACTGTAAACATTTTGGTTTCATTGGGTTACAGGGCTTGAGATGTTATTTCATCTCAGTGTCGGGTGATTATAAGTCCCACAAAATTGGAACCAACGCCTCCAAAATGACCTAAATAATGTTGATTGGGATGTTAAACCTCAATTCAAACAAACAAACTTTTCATATTATAGAAGAACCTACTTTCAAAGGGAAAGACCATATTGTTAGCCCTTATCCTGCTGAATATTTGAATTAGCCACACCCATTTCTGACTATCAACCAATCATGTTACATGTTTTCCTTCAAATTCACAAACTGAATGACAAATAGTGTAGATCCTGATCAGATGGCTTCTTCAGAAGCCATCTGATCTGGATCTACATGTACACTGAGTTGTTTTGAACTGCAGGATAAGGGTTAACCCTTGTCCTGCTAATCCCGGATATGCCTTATTTTTGAAACAATGTAGATCCAGATCAGATGGCTTCTGATGAAGCCATCTGATCAGGATCTGCATTGTTTGTCATTCAGGTTGTGAATTTGTTGTAATAATTTGCATCAAGTAATCTGATTGGTTGATAATCATAAGAGGGTGTGGCATATATGAATATTCAGCAGGACAAGGGTTAATAATGACAAGAAAAACACTTTAGATAAATGGAAAAAAATCAATATGAAATCAAACTGCTTAGAATAGGAAAAAAAATCATCTGTTAAATAGAAGAAAAAAGAGAAGAAAAGTGAAAAAGGCTTACGAGGCAGAAAGTACACCATCTGAGACTGTGAGAAATGAATGATAATGAGTATTACGAGTATGACCTGGTACCCACTCATGACTATGAGGAGTTTTGGATGGATGACAATAAGTTTAATCCACTGCCATGGGAGGATAAAAGGTTAGAAATAGAGTAGAATTCAGAATCTTGCTGAAAATCTCTGATATCGTAATGTTCCTAAGTATTGGGACAGACAGGCCAAAGCAAACAGTGCAGACCCAGATCAGACTGCTCCTGAAGGAGCAGTCTGATCAGGGTCTTCACTCTTTGCTATTCTGTCTGCACTTTTTGGACTCCTTGCTGGATCTTGAAACAAATTTATTAAAATTTTAGGAGAATTACAGCAAGTCCTCAACGTGTCCGAATTTTGAGGATTTTTACGGTAATTCAAAATAATAATTCGAAGGGGCTCGGAATATACATTCATTTGATTCTCACATTTTTCACAGCCTTGATAACAAAAGTCACTCCAATGAATTTTGAATATTATCAAGAATCTGTCATATTTTGTTGATGGATTACTGTAAAAACCCTAAAAATTCGGACACCTTGAGGACTTGCTGTAATTCTCCTAAAATCTTAATCCACTGCCATGGGAGGATAAAAGGTTAGAAATACTCTTGATACAGTAATGATCCTAAGTACATGTATTGGGACAGACATGCATAATTAGCAAACAATGCAGACACAGATCAGACTGTTCCTGAATGAGCAGTCTGATCAGGGTCTGCACTGTTTTGGGACAGACATGCATTAGCAAGCAATGCAAACCCAGATCAGTATGTTCCTGAAGGAGCAGTGTGGAGCTTTGTGGTGCAGTGGTAAAGCAACGGATTTCAGATCCAGAGGTAGCCAATTTGGATCCCAGCAAGTGCCAAGTGTTGTTTCCTTGCGCATATTGCTTAGTACTGGTTCCTACCCATGAAAAGAGGGCCACATGGAAGATTGGTACTAGTACTAAATGTGTTACCCTCTATAAATAAGGTTGATTATTATTAATACTGTTTGCCATTCTGTCTGCACTTTTTTGACTCCTTGCTGGATCTTGAAACAAATTTATTAAAATTTTAGGAGAATTACAGCAAGTCCTCAATGTATCCGAATTTTGAGGATTTTTACGGTAATTTTAAAATAATAATTCAAAGGGGGCAGAAAGTCCATGTAAGAGAATCCCTCATTTTTTCATAGCCTTGATAACAAAAGTTTGAAGCCTCCATGGTGTAATGGTTATGCTTCTCGCCTTGTAAACCGGCTTCTCCAGACTTTCGGATGAGTCTTTAAACCGAGGTCCCATCTCCCTATGATCTTAGCTGTTGGTGAGACGTAAAACTCAAACACTCACTCACTGATAAGCAAAGTCACTCCAATGAACTTTGAAATATCAGGGGTTGATGGATTACTGCAAAAATCCTAAAATTCTGACACCAAGAGGAATTGCTGTAATTCTCCTTAAATTTTTAACCCTTGTCCTGCTGAATATTCAAATATGCCACACCCACTACTGATTATCAACTAATCAGATTACTTGATGCAAATTGTTGCAACAAATTCACACTCTGAATGACCAACAATGTAGATCCTGATCAGATGGCTTCTTCAGATCAGGATCTGATCTTCAGATCAGGATCTGATCAGGATCTTCATTGTTTGAAAGGTAAGGCATATCCGAGCTCAGCAGGACAAGGGTTAATAAATTTGTTTTAGTCTATTCAGCAAGAAGTCCAAAAGGTGCAGACGGAATGGCAAATAGTGTAGACCCTGATCAGACTGCTCCTTGCGGAGCAGTCTGATCTTGGTCTGCACTATTTGCTTAGGCCTGTCTGGCCCAATATTTAGGATCATTATGGTATGAGGAACCATAGTACCCACACCAAGGAAAATTATAACAAACAAAAAACAACATTCCAAAGAGCTCTACAACTTCAAAACAAAGCCCCTATGAGACTAAAAACTTTTTTCAAACTCAACTGAAAGTGACATTTTGTTTTGCTTGTAAATATTCAAATGCCAACAAATGTTGATATTTAACCCATTTAGTACTGGAAACACCAAAACGTGGACCATGACAAACAATGCAGGCCCAAATCAGACGCCACGGCGTCTGTTCAGGGCCTACACTGTTTGAAAAAAGTTAAGCCATTTTCAAATAAATTTTGAAGAAAAAAAAACTGACACCCCTAAGTTTTGAAGTGGACTCCTGCTTTATATAAGGAGGAAGATTCCATTTGGTGCAAAAAGGGTTAAAGCTTGATGAGTTACATATCTCATACACAATGTGTTCTTTTGCATATCTTTTTTTGTTGTTGTTTGCTATTATTAACCCATCAAATGCCAATCACGACAATTGTCGTCTGTTTTGTCGTCTGCTGGTTTAAAAGTCATTTTTGCAAACAGTGTGGACCCAGATCAGTGTGCTCCTCTAGGAGCACTCTGATCTGGGTCCACACTGTTTGCCTGTATGCAAAAATATTTTTAAAAAGTTTGCAAGAAGATTCAGCAGACGACATTAGCAGACAACATTTTCAGATGTAGTTTTTCTTGGCATTTTAACCCTTGACCAGTTGAATAATTATATATGCCACACCCACTACTGATTATCAACCAAACAGATTACTTGATGCAAATTATTGTAACAAATCCGTGAGTTGAATGACAAACAATTTAGATCCTGATCAGATGGCTTCTTCAGAAGCCATCTGATCTGGATCTTCATTGTTTGGAAGATAAGACATATCCGGGCTCAGCAGGACAAGGGTTAAGGGTTAAAAGCTATCGACAGCATACAGTTTTCCATTCTGCTAAAATTTAAATCAGAGGAGCGTAGCATATTGAAATATTCAGCATAATGAGAGTTAGGGTTCATGTGACAGCCCTGATCATACATCAGGTATTGTTATCCCCACGCTTTTAAAAAAACGCCTCCGTCCGTCCGTCTGTCCGTCCGTCACGCTATCTCCTCCTTAACCACTGGTCGGAATGTAAACAAATTTGGTACACAGCTTTCTTACATGATGAGGGTGTGCAACGTCACATTTATTTTTGGCCTCGCCCCAAGGGGCCTTGGGGAGGGGTCAAAAGGTCAAATATCAATTAAATTCAATTTCACAGTCAATTTTATAGATTTTGAAACCAAACTTTGCATAAGTAATGATTAATGATATATGTAACACATATTGAACGGGATTTTGGCTGCGATCCCTGGGTCATGCCCAAGGGGTCAGTCTTGGGGGGGGGGGGTCAGGGGATCAGGGGTCAAAATTTTAGTGAGTATAGTCATATGGAATATCAAATTGAAGGGGGTGATTAGTAGAATACAATACAAGTAAAATTTTGACCCTGGGGTCAGATTGGGGCCCTGGGGGGTGGGGGGGGGTCAAAGGGTCAAAATTTAAGTTTTTTGGAACATAGTCATGTGGCATATCAAATTGAAGGGCATGATTAGTAGAATATAATACAGGTAATATTTTGACCCTGAGGTCAAATTAGGGCCCAGGGTGAGGGGTTTTCGGTACTTGGCCCCTCTGTAGAAAGCGTGGGGATTTGCGATGGCGCGCCATTGACAGTATTCTAGCTTTTGTTTGATTTGAGGTTTAACGTCCCCATCAACACTATTTAGGTCATTTTGGAGACGTCCCTCCCCCGACATTGAGATGAAATCGTATGACGTCGTGTCTAAGAATGTAATAATACCATGCAATAAATTGGATGATCCACTAGAGGATTAAATATGCAAATTAGTTAGATACACTGTACCCTCCGTCACATTACATGTACGATGTCTAACAACATCGCTTTTACTAATGGCGGAATATTGACATTTATATGAAACAATCATGATTAAAATGTGTTTTAAATGTCATATAATAAATAGAATCTTGTATTCGTGCTCATGTTTTATGGAATTTATTAAACTTGTTTAGGAAATTTAGAGGCATAATTGTTAAAGAAAAGGCATAAACTGCTCGGCAAAGCTTTGCATTTTATGCCTTTTCCTCAACTCGTCTCATAAATCAATAATACATGAATACCAATGTAAGATCTGCTGTGTGTTATAAATCATGTCTTCTCATGGCAAAGCTCATTTGGTTAACATTATGTTAAGTATTATTTTAACCCTTTACCGGCCCCGATAGCTCAGTTGGTAGAGTGTCCGCTCCGGGCAACGGGAGGTCACGGGTTCAATCCCGGGCCGCGACATACCAAAGTCCTTAAAAATGGTACTAGCTGCTCCTCGCTTGGCACTCAGATTTACTGAGAGCTAGGGCTGGTCGACCCAGTGTCAGGATAATGTGACTGGGTGTGGTATCATGTAATGTGTCTGGGACATGATACTTCAGTGAGACAGCACTATAAAAGTGAGCATTGAGCTCCCTGTCGCAACCAGACACCGTCGTGATATGACTGAAAAATTGTGGAAAGCGATTTTAAACCCGAATTCACACACACACATTTTAACCCTTAACCCATAACATGCCATGAATCACGACAGTTGTCGCCTGCTTTTCCGTGTGCGGGTTACCTTAAAAGTCATTTTTTTGCAAACAGTGTTGACCCTGATCAGACTGCTCCTGTAGGAGCAGTCTGACCTGGGCCCACACTGTTTGCCTGTGTTTGTTTAATTTGAAGATTAACGTCTCCATCAACACTGTAAAGGTCATTTTGGAGACGATGCTTCCAATTTTGTGGGACTTTTGCCTGACATTGAGATGAAATGCCATCTCAAGCCCTGCCACCCAATGAAAACAATAGGGTTTATAAGCATGGACGGGCCGACTCGCACCGCATTGCCTGTGTTTGTTGTTTGTTTGTTTGATTTGAAGTTTAACATCCCCTCCAACACTGTAAAGGTCATTTTGGAGACGTTGCTTCCAATTTTATGGGACTATTGCCTGACATTGAGATGAAATGCCATCTCCAGCCCTGCCGCCCAATGAAAACAATAGGGTTTATAAGCATGGACGGGCCGACTCGCACCACATTGCCTGGACAGGCTTAGATCCTCTATGCGGTTTACCAGTACTCGTGGGCGGGTCAGTTTCAACTCTGCGACGAAGCATCATGCAGCCCATCTATTTCTTCAAGCCCCGATGGTTGGGGGAGGGGGGGGGGGGGGTTGGCGTTGTTTGCCTGTGTGGAAAAATATTTTTTCAAAAGTTTGCAAGATTTCTCAGATTCCTAGAGGAACAGTCTGATCTTGGTCCACACTGTTTGTCATAATTACTTTGAAAATAACCATATGACAACAAGGCAGAGGACAACTGTTGTGACTGTCAGGCTAAGAGTTAACCCATAAAATGCCAGACATGACAATTGTCGTCTGCTTTGTCATCTGCTGGTTTTTGCAAAAAGTGTGGACCCAAATCAGACTGCTCCTTCAGGAGCAGTTTTATTTGGGTCCACTTTGTTTGCCTTATTTGAAACATTTGCAGCTGACCTCGGTAGCTCAGATGGATGCACATCTGACTGGTGTTCAGGAGTTCGCAGGTTCGATTCCTGCCGGGGTGGCAACATACTTTCGTGGAGATTGATCATGAAATCTTTTCTATGGTCATTCTCTCCCTTCCACTGATTCAAGAAGGGAAGTTTCTGGGGAAAGAATGTGCACTGTACTGGTTAACCGCTTACGTCTAAGCCTGCGCAGGAAAAGTGTGGATACGTAAACTGACTGGCTCAAAAATGACCTAAAATTGTGTTGACTTGGCCGTTAAACTCCAATACAAACAAACAATAAAACATTTGCAAAAAAATCAGCAGACGACATAAGCAGACGACATTTTCAGATGTAGTTTTTCTCGCTGGGGTAAAAATCTTTTCAATTTTTGTTTTCAGGGGTATGACAGTCACATCCGGGAGTGTGACCCTGACCAAAGATGAGAAGAACCTCATAGGAATCAGTATAGGGGGTGGGGCTCCCCTTTGCCCTTGTCTCTATGTTGTTCAGGTAAGAATTTGCTTTAAAACTGCTAATAGATAGAAAACCCCACTTTAGTGGTTTGGTTTGAATTTGTGAAACAAGTCCAGTGAATTTCAAAACAGTTCATTATTGACCGGCTTTGAAAAAGTGGGGCTATTCTGGATTTGCCATGTCCTTCCGTCTTCCCGTGATTCTGTCATTCCATGATTCCGTGCTTCCGTGATTCCGTGCATTTTGCTTAATAATTTTTATGTTTGTGGTCCAACTTTGATGAAACTTATAATATGAAATAAAGGCACTGCCTTTTGAGCAAACACACTCATTTACACCCCTATCTATCTTCATATACTGAGTCAGTCATATTTGGCTAAACAAAAAGGGGAGGGGTTGGGTTGGGTTGTTGGATGGGTTCTTAAAACTATTTACACTCTGATTGGCAGAGGTATACAAAAAGGCATGTATCTCCGAGTCCCAATCTATACTGTAAGGTCTTTAAGCTCCTCTGCGGGTCTTTGAACCTCTGCGCTCTTGGCATCTACGGCAGACGCGGGAATACTATTCCACTGAGGAATAGTTCTGGGAGAAAAATGCTTTAGGGCATCATTATAGGCCTGGTACCTATGGTGTTGTGTGTTATTTACTTTTGATGCCCTTGTTTGAGTTGAAACTGTAACAGTGGTCGAGTATTTATCTTTATCGAGAGTGTATCCTATGGAGGATTTGTTTGATTTGAGGTTTAACGTCCCCGTCAACACTGTAAAGGTCATTTTGGAGACGTTGCTTCCAATTTTGTGGGACTTCTACCCGACATTGAGATGAAATGACATCTCAAGCCCTGTCGCCCAATGAAACCAATAGGGGTTATTAGCATGGACGGTCCGCCTCGCACCACGGTTCCTGGACAGGCTTAGATCCTCTAAGCGGTTTACCAGTACTAGTGTGCGGGCCAGATTCAGCTCTGCGTGGAAGCATCATGCAGCCCATATATTTCTTCAAGCCCCTATGGGCGGGGGCCGGTATCCTATGGAGGACTTAGGTAGTTAATATTGGTGTAGAACATCAAAAATACCAGTGGTTAGTGCACCTGGCTCTGATGCTCGACATCCCCGGTTCGATTCCAGGCAGTGAAATAAACTTTGGTATCCGAACATGTTCCATTGGCAATTTAGTTGTAGTGATGAATGCCACAAAGTGCACCACCCTTTGGCTCGGGGCGTTAACTGGAGACTCCCTGAGCAGAAAGAATAATCCCCTCTGCAGGTTAAAGATCCTTACCGTAATGCCATAATTACCAAGTAGGCATGTGTCTTGCAAATCACAAGTGTCTGTATACCTTTGTTGTTCTGCGCATGCATTATTGACCTGCCACAGAAAGTTAGCCGTGGAGTTCACCTCTTTGCTAATGCCAGCCTTTTATATCACGAGGTCTAAAGCATGACTTATACTGAACACTTCAGAGGGATCTTGACAGACTACAGCAATGCCTATAAAGGAATACGGACTAGCAAAAGTCTTCTCAATCCAACCAAATGTGCGACAGTCAGGGTAAAAAATGGAGAATGTAAGTGCAGGCCGAAGATTTGGAGCAACTTACATGTTAAAGATACACAGCCATGAACTATCAATCTTAAAGACTTTAAAGTACCTGGGCATCATTTATTTCAGAAACATGTCATGGGATTCCATTTTGATGCACCTGTAAATGGCAAACAGCAGTCTGGCGTTTCTTTGGAAGGGAGATAACCAGCTGGTCTGAAGATGTTGAAGCATGGTGGTAGAGACCATGATTAGACTTATCCTGGATTATGCCCATCAGTATGGGGCCCACATACAGTATCCAGCAGCTCGATACGGTGCAACGGCGAGCAGCTTGGTTTGTCAGAGATGACTACCACACAACCAACATTACCTCCCAAGTGATACAGCACCTTGGCCGGCAAACCCACCAGCATGGGGGCATGGTCTGCATGTATCTCTGGGCTAAGCGGACATCCATGTTTGCCGGTTCTCCTACCAAAAAGCGGCAAACTGTAGGGGATACTCTTCTTCAACTCTCCTTCATCGGCACGGGCATCACACTTAAGGGCCATCTTTCACAGAATATTGCCACTTCTGGGATCCTTGAGGGCTTTAAAAGGGATCTTCTCTGAACTACATAAAACTGTTTTTTTAAAAGTTTTGATATGCTCTGTTGTGTGGCAAAGGTGACGGGAGTCCAACTGATATTGACTTACAGGAGGGCAAGGCCTGCTGTCCTTGCAGCATGTAGGGATACAGGGGAGCATTGTTATTGCTTCTGTTTGTACACTTTTATTCATTTTCCCCTTTCTCCCTCGTCCCCCACCTACCTATCTTCTCCTCTACTACCTCTTTTATCTCTTTCTTCCCTTTCTCTGGGAGACAACTCAAAATGACCCACCAGTGTTGGCGTGTCATTAAACCCAAAAACAATTGTTTGAGCTTCAGCGCCGCTATGCACATAACCTAAGTATGATGATGCTCCAGTGTTGGTCCTGTGTGCACTTCATGGGAAGAAAATTAGATAGGGTGACTCAGTAAGTTTGCAGCATGAACACATAAGTATCCTGAAGCAGTAGCGTTATGCTATGGATTTGGAGCTCATAATCATTTTGTAAATCTAAGGAAGATAGAAATCCACAGGTAGCCAGATAGCTCATTGTGTCTCTTACTATTCCCAGGGCTTTATTGTACACCCCTGAGTGTTTGTGAAAAGTTTTCTTCCCAACCGAGAAGCTCCGGTAAATGCTCCGGTAACTCGTGGGACCAATTGCGGTGCTGGATTTTACCGGCCAACCTTTTCGGCTCAGTATGGTACGTTTCATTTCATCTAAATGCGTGACGTAGTTTCGAAACTTTCCCGCGACAAAACTTCAGCATTTGATGCAACGGTAGCCAAATATTACTATTCCCAGGGCTTTATTTTATATCCGAGTAATAATTTGTGAAAAGTTGTAATTGCTTGGCCAGACAAGAAGCACTTTCCACTCCGGTAAATGCTTCTGTAAATGCTCCGGTAACTCGTTGGTCCAAGCGCGGTGCTTGATTTTAACCGACCAACATTTTCGGCTGAGTGCGGTACGTTTCAGTTCATTTAAAACGCGTGACGTAGTTTCGAAAACTTTCCCGCGATCAAACTTCAGCGTTTGATGCAGCGGTCATCGAGAAGAGCTTTTAAAAATTATTTCGACGCTTTTTGTGTTTCTTTTGTAATGGGACTTGACTCCTTTTGATTTTGAGAAGCAATTTTTGGATGTGAATACAATTCTCATGAACTCTGTAAAGATGGCGGATTATCGCGAGAAATTGAACGAGATTCCAGGCGAGATTTGGGTGCCTAAGTATGTTGTTCCAGCCTCTCTACAGTAAAGCAAACACTTCGTGTGTTTGCTATTACACTTGGTCTCTAAGGTAAGGAATGTGTAGTAGCAGAATAGTGACCAAGGGCACATAACCCTTGAAGTTATGTCCCTTTATAGGTTTTCAAATTTTAGACTGCATTTTGATGAATAACTTTAATGTTTGTGGTCTTACTTCAATGAAACTTATACTGCAATTGGTCTCCAAGGTAAGGAAGGTGTCATAGCAGAATTGTGACCAAGGGCCCATAACTCTTGTAGTTAAGTCCCATGTTAGGTTTTCTAACTTTGCCAGTCAGGAGAAAAAATAAACTTTGCTCAATAACTTTTATGATTGTGGTACTACGTCATTGAAACTTATACCACACTCGGTCTCTAAAATAAAGAAGGTGTAGTGGCAGAACAGTTGCCAAGAGCCCATGACTCATGGAGTTACCCATTTATATATATAGATTTCAAAGTTTGCTACCGTGTATTCTTAAAATTTTCGTGACAGATATCTCAGGAACTATGAAAGTTAGAAAGCTGTAAGTTCAGATAATCCTGGAAAATTGGTGTATCTTGTTAAGCGAATAAGAGTCCGTGCTTCATAACTCCTGGAGTTATATCTCTTTGTAGATTTTCAAAACATTGAAGTGCATTTTGCTTAATAACTTTTACATTTTTGTCCCATTGAATGGTCTTTTACCTATTCTCAAGAACTGTAAGAGTTACAAAGATGAAACCTGGTACACACATGAACATTGGGTTGATGAATTTTGTATACCATGATTAGGGCTTATGACCAAGAACGCATGGAGTTAAATCCCTTGATAAGTTTTATGATACCATGTACCATGTTCTACAGTGATGTTTTCTGTTAAGCGTGAATTCAAAATATTTCAACATTGTGGGGTTTTCTCTTCTTATGGTAGAAGCCTCTTTGGTGTAGTGGTTATGCTACTCGCCTGATAAATCAGGGATTGCAGGCTCAATCCCGGGCTTCTCCAGACTTTCGGATGAGTCTTTAAACCGAGGTCCCGTCTCCGTATGACCTGAGCTGTTGGTGGGACGTAAAACTGAAACACACTCACACTCTCTTCTAGTGGTGCTGCTGCGGGGCTATAGTCAGATCCTCTGACAGCTCTAGTTAGGCCAGTAATGGTGGCTTATATAGTCACAGGTCAGTCTGGTGATCGGGAGGTTGGATATTTGATCCCTGCTCTGTCCAGCAGCAGTCTTTCATGGCGATTGTAGAAGCCTCAGTGGCGTAGTGGTTATGCTACTCGCCTTGTAAACCAGGGATCGCAGAATTGATCCCCGGGCTTCTCCAGACTTACAGATGAGTCTTTTAACCGAGGTCCTGTCTCTGCATGAAAAGTCAAAACCGGTTGCCTTAGTTGTTGGTGAAACGTAAAACTCAAACACTCACTCACTCATGACGATTGATCATTCTTCCTCTTCCACGGGCTCATTTTAGTTTTTGTAGAAAGAATGTGTGCTGAACCTTGTTAACTACTAATGTATTAACCTGTCTAAGAAAAGAACTGACTGAATCAAATTTACCTTAATAATGTTGACTGGGCCATTAACCCTTTTCTACCAAATGACATCTTCCTCTTTTTAGCTCACCTGTCACGTAGTGACAAGGTGAGCTTTTGTGATCACTGTTTGTCCGTCGTGCGTGTGTCCGTCCGTCCGTCGACCGTCCGTGCGTCCGTAAACAATTTCAAATAAGTATATCTCTAATACCCCATGGTCAATCTTGATCAAATTTCATGAGAAGCATCATCAGGTAGGGGGAAAGGCTGCATAAGGTTTTTGGGCCGATCAGATTGGAATTCTGGTTGCCATGGCAACATATAGCTCCCATAGGCTTACAATGGGAAAAAATTAAAATATCTTCTTCTCTGAAACCACAGGGCACAGAGCTTAGATATTTAGCATGTATTAAAGGCCAGTGGTCACCTACATAATTCCTGCCAATCATGCCCCTGGGGTCCAAATTGGCCATGCCACCGGGGCCCCTTCGCTCCCATAGACTCATAATGGAACAAAAAGCTTCAAAAATCTTCTACTCGGAAACCACAGGGCCCAGAGCTTAGATATTTAGCATGTAGCAACGGCAAGTGGTCACCTACATAATTCCTGCCAATCATGCCCCTTGGGTTCAAACAGGCCACGCCCCGGGGCCCTTTAGCTCCTATAGACTCATAATGGAAAAAAGCTTCAAAAATCTTCTTCTCTGAAACCACATGGCCCAGAGCTGAGATATTTGGCATATAGCAACAGCAAGTGGTCACCTACATAATTCATGCCAATCATGCCCCTGGGGTCCAAATTGGCCACACCCCAGAAGCCCCTTAGCTCCCATAGACTCATAATGGAAAAAAGCTTCAAAAATCTTCTTCTCTGAAACCACAGGGCCCAGAGCTTTGCAATTTAGCATGTAGCAACGGCCAGTGGTCACCTACATAATTCCTGCCAATCATGCCCCTGGGTTCAAAATGGGCGACGCCCTGGGGCCCCTTCGCTCCCATAAACTCATTATGGAACAAAAAGCTTCAAAAATCTTCTCGGAAACCACAGGGCCCAGAGCTTAGATATTTAGCATGTAGCAACGGCAAGTAGTAACCTACATAATTCCTGCCAATCATGCCCCTGGGCTCCAAACGGGCCACGCCCCAGGGCCCTTTAGCTCCTATAGACTCATAATGGAAAAAAGCTTCAAAAATCTTCTTCTCTGAAACCACAGGGCCCAGAGCTGAGGTATTTGGCATGTAGCAACGGCAATTGGTCACCTACATAAATCCTGCCAATCATGCCCCTAGGGTCCAAATGGGCCCTGCCCCGCGGCCCCTTAGCTCCCATAGACTCATAATGGGAAAAAAAGCTTCAAAAATCTTCTTCTCTGAAACCACAGGGCCCAGAGTTTAGATATTTAGCATGTAGCAACGGCAATTGGTCACCTACATAATTCCTGCACATCATGCCCCTGGGTTCCAAATGGGCCACGCACCGGGGCCCCTTTGCTCCCATAGACACATAATGGAAAAAAGCTTAAATTTCTTCTTCTCTGAAACCACAGGGCCCAGAGCTTAGATATTTAGTATGTAGCAACGGCAAGTGGTCACCTACATAATTCCTGCCAATCATGCCCCTGGGGTCCAAAAGGGCCACACTCCGGGGCCCCTTAGCTCCTATAGACTCATAATGAAAAAAAAAAGCTTCAAAAATCTTCTTCTCGGAAACCACAGGGCCCAGAGCTTAGATATTTAGCATGTAGCAATAGCAAGTGGTCACCTACATGAATCCTGCCAATCATGCCTGTGGGATCCAAATGGGCCACATCCCGGGGCCCCTTCGCTCCCATAGACTCATAATGGAAAAAAGCTTCAAAAATCTTCTTTTCTGAAACCACAGGGCCCAGAGCTTAGATATTTAGCATGTAGCAATGGCAAGTGTTCACCTACATAAATCCTGCCAATCATGCCCCTGGGGTCCAAATGGGCCACACCCTGGGACCCCCTTAGCTCCCATAGGCTCATAATGGAAAAAAAACTTCAAAAATCTTCTTCTCTGAAACCACAGGGCCCAGAGCTTAGATATTTAGCATGTAGCAACGGCAAGTGGTCACCTACATATTTTCTGCTAATCATGCCCCTCGGGTCCAAATGGGCCATGCCCCGGGGCCCCTTAGCTCCCATAGACTCATAATGGAAAAAAGCTTCAAAAATCTTTTTCTCAGAAACTGTGAAGCACAGAACTTAGATATTTAGTATCCAGCAACATAAAATAGGCAGCTACATAAATCCTGCTAACCCTGCCCCTGGGGTCAAACTGGCCACGCCCGAGCTCATCACCTCCAATAGACATATAATTTTTATGCCCCCGCATCATATGATGCCGGGGGCATATAGTTTTTCGGTTTTCCGTACGTGCGTACATGTGTACGTCCGTCTGTACGTGTGTGTGTACGTAAGTACGTACGTACGTACGTACGTGATCCTGTAACCTCAGGTTAAAGTTTTTGTAACAGGTAGAGCCTGAACTTTTAGAACTCATATTTTCCTAACCATTTGATGGAACTGATTCATCTTTGGTATGATGATAGATATAGGTCCAAAGTTTTATTAAGCAATACCCCCACCCATGCCTGTGACCTCAAGGTCAAGGTCACAGACTTAGAAATTTTCAATGTTAAAGACTCAGGTTAAGGTTTTTGTAACAGGTAGACTTGAACATTTTAGAACTCATATTTTCCAAACCATTTGATGGAATTGGTTCATATTTGGTATGATATAGATATAGGACCAAAGTTTTATTCAGCGATACCCCCACCCATGCCCATGGCCTCACAGTCAAGGTCATGGACTTAGAAATTTCCCATGTTAAAGACTCCAGTTAAGGTATTTGTACCTGGTAGAACCTTAACTTAAATGATGGCTTTGGTTCATATGATGATAGATATAGGTACAATGTTTTATTCAGCAATACCCCCACCCATGCCTATGACCTCAAGGTCAAGGTCACAGACTTAGACAATTTTAATGTGAAAGATTTTAAATATCTCACATTTTCCAAACTATATTATGGATTTGGCTTATGTATGCTATGATGATAGATACAGGTCCAAATGTTTATTTGGCAATACCCCCACTCATGCCTATGGCTTCAAGGTCAAGGTCACAGACTTAGAAATTTTTAATTAGATATTTTAAGAGTTGATATTTTCCAAATCGTCCGATGGATTGAGTTGATATTTGATATGATATTAGATACCTGTCCATTTTATTCAGCGATACCCCCACCCATGCCCATGAGCTCAAGGTCAAGGTCACAGACTTAAAAAATTTTAATTATCGCCGCGCACAACATAGCTCTAGCGTCTATATTTTTTCACTGATTTCAATATAACTTCTCACAAATGTTCCTGATGACAATACCGCGAACGAGTTCCACTTTCAAGGTCAAGGTCACTGTGGCTATTTTTAGAAAAACTTTGTCATCCCTCTAGCGCCTGCATTTCTTCACTGGTTTCAAAATAACTTCACACAAATGGTCCTTATGATAATACCTCGAACGAGTTTGACTTTCAAGGTCAAGGTCACTGTGGCTATTTTTAGAAAAACTTTGTCATTGCTCTAGCGCTTACATTTTTTCACCAATTTTAATATTACTTCACACAAATGTTCCTTATGACAATATCTCTAGCAAGTTCCACTTTCAAGGTCAAGGTCACTGTGGCTATTTTTAGAAAAACTTTGTCATCGCTCTAGCGCTTACATTTCTTCACCGATTTCAATATAACTTCACACAAATGTTCCTTATGACAATACCTCGAGCGAGTTCGACTTTCAAGGTCAAGGTCACTGTGGCTATTTGTAGAAAAACTTTGTCATTACTCTAGCGCTTACATTTTTTCACCAATTTCAATATAACTTCTCACAAATGTTCCTGATGACAATACCTCGAGCGAGTTCGACTTTCAAGGTCAAGGTCACTGTGGCTATTTGTAGAAAAACTTTGTCATTACTCTAGCTCTTACATTTTTTCACCAATTTCAATATAACTTCTCACAAATGTTCCTGATGACAAGGTCACACATTTAGAAAATTTTGATGCAACATGGATTTTCGGGGTGAGGCGGGGCCCTTGGCGGGGGCATCTGTGTCGTCTGGACACATTTCTAGTTTTGTTTTTTTTTTTGGTTTCTTGGTTTTATGGCCCTTTCAAGATTATTTCACTCATATCGAGCCGACAGTTAATCACAGGTAGGCGAAAATCGGAGTACCCGGAGAAAAACCACCTGACCTTCCGTTGCAGAACTTGGCATCTCACATGTGACCCGAGTGAAGCTCGAACCACAGCGGTGAGAGACTTAATGATCAAGAGTCAGCGCTCTTAACCACTAGGCCACGGAGGCCCGTAATAGACTTATAATGGAAAAAAAAAAAATGTAAAAAATCTTCTTCTATGAAACCATAAGGCCCAGAGCTTAGATTTTTAGTATGTAGCAACGTCAAGTGGCCACCTACATAAATCCTGCCAGTTATGCCCCTGGGATCCAAATTGGCCCTACCCCAGGGCTCTTTAGCTTCCATAGACTTACAATTGAAGAAACTTCAAAAATCTTCTTCACTGAAACCACAGGGCCCTTATAATAAAAAAAAAAAACACACACAAAAAAAACAACAACTTAAAATGGGGAAAAAAATCTTCAAAAATCTTCTTTGAAACCATAAGTCCCAGAGCTTAGGTATTTAGCATGTAGCAATGTCGAGTGGTCGCCTACATGAATCCTGCCAATCATGCCCCTGGGGTCCAAATCCTGTGGCCCCTTAACTCCAACAAACTTATAATGGAAAAAAGCTTCAAACATCTTCTTTGAAACCATGAAGTACAAACCTTAGATATTTAGTATATAGCAACACAAAATGGTCACCTACGTAAATCCTGCCAACCATGCCCTTTCGGTCAAAATTGGCCAAGCCCCAGAGCTCATTAGCTCCTATAGACTTAAACTGGAAAAAGCTTAAAAAAATCTTTTTCTCCAAAACCATATGGCACAGATTTTGTTTGATTTGAGTTTTTACATCCCTGTCAACACTGTATAGGTCATTTTGGATATGTTTCTTCCAATTTTGTGGGACTTTTACCGGTTATTGAGATGAAATTACATCTCAAGCCCTGTCGCCCAATGAAACCAGTAGGGTTTATAAGCATGGACACAGCTTTGCCTGAGCTTAGATATTTAGTATGTAGCAATGTCAAGTGGTCTCCTACACTAATGATTTTCTGGTACACAGGTGAGCGATGTAGGGTCATTGGGCCCTCTTGTTATATTTCAGGAGCCCATTTTGAAATTTAGGGGTGACATGTTGTGTTACCTTCAAAATATATTTGGAAACTGGCTGAACATTTTCTGGGGCATCTGATCTGGGCCTGCTCTGTTTGCCTGGGTACCCATTTTGGGGTTTCCAGTACAAAATGGGTTAAATTCCAAACCTAAAAACAGTTCATGAAATGGTCTAAAATGGAAGAGACTTATATTCCCATATATAGATGTTGGTGGAAATATTGCTGATAGCAAAATTCACTGATATAGATATTAACCCTTATCTTGCTGTTCATGACAACCCCTATCTTTGCAAACAATGTAGATCCAGATCAGATGGCTTCTGAAGAAGCCATCTGATCAGGATCTACACTGTTTGGCATTCAATTTATGAATTTGTAGCAATAAATTACTTCAAGTAATTTGATTGGTTGACAGACAGAAATGGGTGTGGCTTAAATGAATATTCAGCAAGAGAAGGCTTAAAAATTGTACCGTTACAGAAATTAAGCTTTAGCACTCTCAAGGCTGATTCAGCAGATGACTGATTGTTGATATTTTTCTTATTTTCCCAGAAAAAAAAGACTTGACATAGGAGACAATTTGCATGAGATGTCAAATTCTGTTTTCTGGAAAATTTAGGAACATATCATCTGTTGCGAAAAAAATACCCAGCATGCAGATTGTTAATAAAGGCATAGCTCCATATAAGGAGAAGTAACAAGGACAATTACTGGTTACACAGCTTTCTGGGTAAAAAAATCAGCAGACAACATTTTAATTTATTTCTCTTACCTTGTATGTTACCCAGAAAATAGATTTTGCCATTTCATGCAAATGAAGACCATCTCCGTTGGAGACAGTTTGCGTGAAACATCAATCCCGGTTTTCTGGGAAAAATAAGGAAAATATCAATTTGCCGTCTGGTTATTTAGCGTGGTAAAGAGTGGTAACTGTTAAGGGTCATTTGTCCACATTTCTTGCCAGAAAACATGTTGTGGGCTCTTGTTGGAATCACCTCAATTAGGAACAGTGTCTTTCATTTTACCATATCTACCCTATATTTCTGGACAGACAGTCAGACCTTAGCAAACAGTGAAGACCCAGATGAGATGCTGCAGAATGCAGCATCTCTTCAGTGTCTACATTGTTTGCCATTCATCCAACTATATTTAGACACAACTTCGGGTAATAAATTGTACTGGTTCAAATTTTAGAACATTTACAGTAAGGAGTTGAGAGGTCTGGTTATTTAGGTAAATACCGTACATCTAGGACATATTACTGTGTTCTTGATTGCCTCTTTCAGATATTTGACAACACCCCAGCTGCTAAAGATGGTACCCTGGCCTCTGGTGATGAACTTGTAGGTGTAGCTGGCCAGTCTGTGAAGGGAAGGACAAAAGTAGAGGTGGCTAGAATGATACAAGCTATCAAGGTGGGGAACCTGCTGTTCTTATTGCTGAAATAAAAAAAAAGATTAGTCAAAGCACTGAAAGTACTGGTGGGTTGATTGAGTGCATCCTGGGAAAACGGCTCTTTATGGGGACATAGAACATTTATCAGGCCTCATATTTTTCAGGCATTTGCAGGATTTCAGGCTTTTAGAGCTTGATTTTTTTCTTGATTTCAGGCTTTTAGATTTTAATTCCTGTGCCTATAGTCTGTTTAAAACACTATTTCACCTTTATCCTGCTAAATAAATTTATTATCCAACACCCATTTCTGACTATAAGTCAACCAAAATAGTTGATATTTTCACAAACTGCATTACAAACAGTGTAGATCTTGATCAGATGGCTTCTTCAGAAGCCATCTGATCTGGATCTACACTGTTTGCAAAGGTAATAGTTGTGTCTTGTTCAGCAGAATAAGGGTTGAAGCTGCAAAATCAGGGCTTTCAGGCATGGAAAAGCGTGGTCAGTACGAGGCCTGATTTATAGACTACTTTGTTAAACCCTTAAATTCCTTTATTGTAACCAAACAGCGTAGACCCTGATCAGATGCTGCATTTTGCAATGCCTGATCTAGGCCTACATTGTCCATGTCCCAGAATAGGGCCCAGTCAGTGACACAAAACGCTTGCTACACTGCACTCTGATGTCACAGAGACAAGAATACAGAGGCTATAAATAGATGTTACCTGTGTTTTGTACATGGTCAGTGGTGAGTGAGTTAGTGTGTGAGTTTTATGTCCCACCAACAGCTAAGGTCATACAGAGATGGTACGTTGGCTTAAAGATTCATCTGAAAGTCTGGAGAAGCCGGGGATTGAACCAATGACCCCTTGCAGGGTTCAACATTAACTTTTTAAATAACTGGACAAGGTGGTCCCTTAAATCTTGGGATGCGCTGGACCTGATCCAAGTTCAACTGGACCAAAGAAATGACGAAAATCATACTAAAGTGATACATTAGTTCTGAAGTCATCAGAATATTTCTATTATTATTTATTTACACGGAAAAACTACTGCAACAAACTGAAAAAAGAAACCCTTTTTCTGCTAAATGAGTTAAAAACATGATTTTAATAGCTGTGGTGGCAGATTTTAAACTGGACCATTCGGACCAACCAGCCACTGACATTACTAGACCTGACCAGCTTTTCACTAGACAATGTCCATCGGTCCTGAGTTAATGTCGAACCTTGCAGGCTGGTTTATGAGTTTGGTAGATTATCCTCTACACCACGGACACTTTTACATGGTCAGTGATAGTCACATGGAAAGCTTCTAGAGTATACAGTAGAACTTCGATGGCTCGAACACCGCTGGCTCGTTTACTATGGCTGAGTTCAACCCTTTCTTGAGTCCCTAGGGAATTTCGCTACATAAGAAATAGTAAGGGGAAAATTTTGGCTATTTTCGTTCCTTATCTTGCAAATGTATTCTGTGTGTACTCATTAGAATCGCCTCAAAGAGCATACATTTATGTTATAGAACACCGAAAAGAGGCCCCAAAATATCCCCTTTACACCTCCTGGCAGTAACCCTCAGTGGCTGGAACTACCCCTGTCTCGAACAGAATTTCTTGGTCCCTAAGGTGTTTGAGTCATCGAAGTTCGACTGTAGTAACTTTAGGTAAGTTGATAAACAGTTGGCCCAAAAGCCCACCAGATGGGCCACATAAAGCGAAAGGGTATGCTCTGTGAAGACACTAACCAGACTTTATACCCATTCAGAACACAGAATACAAGAAAAAGCTCTTGGTATCCATACAGCACAAAGTTATCACTGGTCAGCTGTATAGATGCACAGACTGATGCTGAAGGCTTCACTATGTGCGAAGACAAATTTTTGCTCATCACTGCTCAAATGATTATCATAGTGGTGATTGAATGAAGATGATGATGATGATGATGATCATTGATCATCATCATCATCATCATCATGATAGTTGTAGTGATTTGATCAGAATTGAATTTGTTACTGGCGGTACATCAAATGACATTTATACACCAGGATGGTGGTGATGAGATTATGATGCTGATTATGATGGTGGTGATGAAATGATGATGTTGGTGGTGATGAACTGATGAAGGTGATGAATTGATGATGACAAACGATTTTGTGTTTTACAACTCTCGGGAGGTCATGGGTTAAACCCACCCAGCCTGGCAACATTCTTTAACCCTTGTCCTGCTGAATATTTTAATATGTCACACCCATTACTGATTATCAGCCAATCAGATTATTTGATGCAAATTATTGCAACAAATTCACAATCTGAATGGCAAACAATGCAGATCCTGATCAGATGGCTTCGTCAGAAGCCATCTGATCTGGATCTTCATTGTTTGGAAAATAAGGCATATCCCGGCTCAGCAGGACAAGGGTTAATTAAGATACTGATCATTAACTTTTTTGTATGGTCGTTCTCTTCCTCCTGCTGATTCAAGAAGGGGTAGTTGTCAGTTTCTGGCATGATTATGTGCGCTATACTGGTTATCTGCTTACTATAGATCTGTCCAGGAAAAGCCTGGTTGCAGGAAAAGCCTGTTTATGTAAAACAAGTGGGCCCCCGGGCAGGGCCATTTTCGGTAGATGAAGCTACACACCAAATATCAAAGACCTGGGTCCTCTGGTTTCGGACAAGAAGATTGGTAAAGGTTTTTTTCTTAAAGATGTGAACAGGTCTGTAAAATTTTTCAAAATTGTGCCCAACCAGCATGACCACAGGGGCATTACTGTAAGTTTTGGTGATTTTCAAAAGGACTAGACAAAATTTTTACTCATCCCCTAGCATGAGGCACTTGTCCTTGTTAGTGGATGAGTGGATTCTTCCAGCCGTGTGACCATCACAACAATTGTTGTCTGCTGGTTACTTTATAAGTCATTAGAAGTCATTATTACAATCAGGGTGGACTCAGATCAGATTGCCGCTCTCAGGGTACACACTGTATGCAAAAATATTTTTAAAAAGTTTGCAAGAAGATGCAACATACGCCATAAACAGACAACATTTTCAGATACAGTTTTTCTTGGCATTTTAACCCAGTGTATACTAGTGGACTCTTCCATTGCTATATGTTGGACAAGTCCATTTGTCATATAAGGGGTGTCAGCTCTATTTTTTTTCGGTTTTATTCTATTTTTTAAGGAAAGTTCTGTTTGCAAATGGTGCAGGCCCTGATCAGACGCCGCAGAAAGCGGCGTCTGATCTGGGCCTGCACTGTTTGCCAATGTACCCTTTTAGGGATTTCCCGCATGCAGTGGGTTAATTGTTATTTTTTTTTTCATGAAATATCTGTTCCAGGGTGAAGTGACCATAAACTACAACAAATTACATGCTGATCCCAAACTAGGAAAATCTTTGGATATAGGTATGCATAAGTCAGTGTCTGACTGGTATGTTTTGCCAAATCTCACAAAAGATACACATAGTTTGTTATAGTAAAACATGGTGCTATTTTCATTGAAACTTCAATGACACAAAAACCTATGGCTCATTGCCAGCCCTGGGATCTCACTATTATGTGTTTGACTGAGGGCCTGGGTTAGATCCCCTGAGGGCAGGCCTCATATTTTTCAGGCATTTGCAGGATTTCAGGCTTTTAGAGCTTGATATTTTTCTTGATTTCAGGCTTTTAGATTTTGATTTTTTGTTCCTTTAGTCTGTTTAAAAAACCATTTAACCCGTATCCTGCTGAATAAATTTAATTCCCCACACCCATTTCTGACCATAAGTCAACAAAATTACTTGATATTTTCACAAACTGCATTACAAACAGTGTAGATCCTGATCAGATGGCTTCTTCAGAAGCCATCTGATCTGGAGCTACACTGTTTGCAAAGGTAAGAGTTGTGTCTTGTTCAGCAGGAAAAGGGTTGAATTGGAAAAAACGGTCCTTTCAGGCTTGGAAAATCGTGGTCAGTATGAGGCCTGTGAGGGTCTTGCAATAAGAGCAGTAGCTATTGGTTTCTGGAAATGTCACTGTACTGGTTAACTGCTAAAATCTAAGCCTACACAGAGAAGTGTGGTCGGGTTAAATGACTGGCTCAGTTTGACTGAAAAGTGTTGTTTGGGCTGTGAAACTCCAAACAATCAACAGATTACTCATTTACCCTGGGAGATTCGAACTTGTTCTTAATTTATAAGTGCCTTTGATATACTCTCCTAGGATATGTATTCTCCTAGGATATTCAGCAAAATTCCGTTATTAAGACCACCTAAAATTAACACTAATTCTGCTTTTAAAAGCTTATTTAGTTGGCTGCATTTATGGATTCCCCACCGTGAAGCGGAGCAGGGATTATAGGAATGGCCTTCTTCTTTCCGTCTGTTTGGGCGAACATGTCGGGTTTAGGGGCTAGTGTCCAGATTGCACAACAATAGAAAATGATAGAAAATCATTGGTAAATAATAGATTTATTCCGTAAATAAAAGGTTTAGGAGGTTAGCCCCTAAACCAAACAAAAGAAAATAACAAAAGAAATAGCCCTTAAACCCGACATGTTAGAACTTCTGTCTATCCCATCTTGTCTGTCCATAACACTTTCTTGTCCGCTCCATATCTCCTGAACCCTCTGATAGATTTTCATTAAACTTTGGTCAATTATTCGTCTCAGTGATCTGATGTGAAGAACCCATAATTGAACCACACCGACTCAAGGTCAAGGTCACAGCTGAAGGTCATGTGTTTAAAACTTGGAATTTTGTGTCCATTCCATATCTCCTTTACCCTTGGATAGATTTTCAGTAAAATTTGGTCAACTATTTTTTTCAGTGAGCTGATGTGCAGAACCCATAAATGAACCATGCCAACTCAAGTTCAAGGTCACATCTGAAGGTCAAGAGTTTGAAACTTAGAATTTTTTGTCCGTTCCATATCTCCTTTACCCTTGCAAGGATTCTCATTAAACTTTGGTCAATTATCTCCCTCAGTGAGCTGATGTGCAGAACCCATAAATGAACCATGCCGACTCAAGGTCAAGGTCACATTTGAAGGTCACAAGTTTAAAACTTTGAATTTTGTGTCCATTCCATATCTCCTTTACCCCTCAAAGGATTTTCATTAAACTTTGATCAGTTATCCCCCTCAGTGAGCTCATGTGCAGAGTTCATAAATGAATCATGCCGACACCAGGTCAAGGTCACATTGGAAGGTCACGAGTTTGAAACTTTGAATTTTGTGTCCATTCCATATCTCCTTTATCCTTCAAAGGATTTTCATTAAACTTTGGTCAAGTCCCCCTCAGTGAGCTGATATGCAGAACACATAAATAAACCACGCCAACTCAAGGTCAAGGTCACATTTGAAGGTCACAAGTTTGAAACTTAGTATTTTGTGTATGTTCCATATCTCCTTTACCCCTGGAAGAATTTTCATTAAACTTTCATCAAATATCCCCCTCAGTGAGCTGGTGTGCAGAACCCATAAATAAACCATGCCAACTCACGGCCAAGGTCACAGGTGAAGGTCACAAGGTTGAGTCGGCATTGGATTTGGCTGTCCCTCAAACTGCTTTCTTGTTCTTTTTATGTATTTTCTGCATATAGTGACCTCTGGTCAGAGATCACATTTGGGACTGTTCAAAAGTGGTCTTAAAAGACCACTTTTGAAGAGTCCCAAAGGTGGTCTAATACAGGAATTTTACTGTATGATGAGCTGGCACCTGTCCAGGTGAGCTATCCTGTGAGATGACAGCTCTTGGTTACAAGGGAGACAACTTTCAGTTTGCTTTATACACTCCAACTTCAATGTCTCAAACACCTTGCAGACCAGGGCCCAGTTGTTCAAAGCCTCATTATCTTAACAAGCTCGTTAGTGGTCATTATGTTAATTAATATCTAAAACTTTAGTATTTTTGCTGAAAAAATGTGAGCAGCTTTTGCAAATGCAAAAGCTACTCACATTTTTGGTATTTTTGCTGAAAAAAATATGAGTAGCTTTTGCAAATGCAAAAGCTACTCACATTTTTTCAGCAAAGTACATTTGCCATAGTAAATGGTCAAAGTTTTAACAATTCATTAACTAATGGCATTGTTAGTTTTGAACACGTGATACCTGGAAAATTTGTTCAAGACATGGGTAGTTCGAGTCACTGAGGGTTAATTATATCACAGAGGGCTGGTTTCAGCGCATAGCTCCAGATTAGGAGCTTTTCCCATCCGAAAAATACTGAATATTTTTCTTATTTCTGCCAAAAACATACGTTGTGGGTATTCATCAGAAACATCTTGGTGAGCCTCTTCTAATGAGTACCCACAACATATGTTTTCAGGGATTATGGGACTGAGCCATCTGTCTGTCCATAACACTTTCTTCTCTGCTCCATATCTCCTGAACCCTTTGATAAATTTTCATCAAACTGAGGTCAAATATTTGCCTCAGTGAGCTGATGTGCATGCCGACTCAAGGTCAAGGTCACAGTCGAAAGTCACAAGTTTGAGCCTTGGATTTTGTGTTTGTTCCATATCTCCTTTGCCCCTGGGAGGATTTTCAGTTAACTGTGGTCAAATGTTGGCCTAAGTGAGATGTTGTGCAGAACCCGTAACTCAACCGTGCCTACATAAGGTCACTATTGAAGGTTTGGGCTTGAGCTTTGAATTTCATGTCGGCTCCATATCTCCTTTAGCCCTGGAAGGATTTTAAGTAAACTTTGGTCAAATGTTGGCCTAAGTGAGATGATGTGCAGAGCCCATAACTCAAACATGCCAACTCAAAGTCAAGGTTACAGATGAAGGTCAAGAGTTTTAGCCTCGGATTTTGTGTCGCCTCTATATCTCCTTTACTGCTTGCAGGATTTTCATTAAACTTTGGTCAAATGTTGGCCTAAGTGAGATGATGTGCAGAACCCAGACCTCAACCATGCCAACTCAAGGTGAAGGTCACACTTGAAGGTCACGAGTTTGAGCATTGAATTTTGTGTCCATTCTATATCTCTTTTACCCCTGGAAAGATTTTCATTAAACTTAAGTCAAATGTTGGCCTAATTGAGCTGATGTGCAGAATTCATATCTCAATCCTGCCTGGTCATGGTCACAATTGAAGGTCATGCATTTGAGCCTTGAATATCATGTTGCTCCATATCTCCTTTACCCCTGGAAGGATTTTCAGTAAACTGGGGTGGGGGATATAGCTGTCCCTGAGACTGACTGTTTTCAGTCGTACAATGATATTTTCAAGACTTTAGTTTTGGATACAAACATAGAATTAGGACCACTTAGTAATGTGGTACATAAGAGAAGCCAAAATCTCGAATAGAAAACAAAATAAGGAATAGAGGATCTTCATATACTATTCAATTTATTGACAAGTTGTGAAAAATGGATAAAATGCGAGGCTGTGCCGAGCATGTTATACCTTTTCCTCAACAAGTTTAATAAATTAAATAATATATCTACACGATTTCAAGATCTTATTTTTCACATGACATTTAAAATGCGTTTTATTCACAACTGTTGAGCAAAAAAGTCAATATTCTGCCATTAGTATGCGCAACGTCTTTAAGGATGTCTTATGTGTAATGTTATGGGGCATATGTAACTCATTTGCATATTTAATCTACTGGTGGATTACCAAATTTATATATACATGCCAGCACACTCTGCTCACCTAATAACATAGTGGTTTCAGGTGTTGTCATTACATGGGCCCCGTCAAGCGATTTTGGTACTTATCGCCTATGCGAGCAGCGAAGGTTCAGGCGAGCCTGCGCATCCGCGCAGTCTCGCCAGAACCTTCGCTGCTCGCTCATACAAGCAGTGAATCAAGAGGAACCTTCAGACAGAAAGCCATATCCATGGCCCCTCTGAATGGCTGGGCATGCGCATTTAAAATTTGTCATGACGGAATGCTCGAAGACACAAATTCGCTTGGCGGGGCTCACATGGAATCCTAAATTTGATGTTTCCTCCATTATAAATGTATTTCAGTGTTGAAAAAAGCAAAGCACAGAGTAGTAGAGACAATGAGCTCGAATACAGCTGATGCCCTGGGTCTAAGCAGAGCTATACTGTGTAATGGTACGTAATAGGGAACCATTCTGCTTATTGTTGTGAAACACAATATCTATAAATATTAACTTTCAAGTTAGAAATGTGAAATAAAGACCAAGGAACAACAATGCTGATATCAGTTGATATTTTGGCCCCCCGCCCATCGAGGCTTGGAAGAAATAGATGGGCTGCATGATGCTTCCATGCAGAGCTGAAACCGACGAGTACTGGTAAACCACTTAGAGGATCTAAGCCTGCCAGGCAAAGCGGTGCGAGTCAGTCTGACCATGCATATAAACCCTATTGGTTTCATAGGGCGACAGGGATTGAGATGTCATTTCATCTCATTGTCAGGTAAAAGTCCCACAAAATTAGAAGCAACATCTCCAAAATGACCTATACTGTGTTGACGGGGAGGTTTAACCTCAAACCAAACAAACAAACAAATCACTTGATATTTGCACACTAACATGATATTGCTTACTTACTAGGATGCCTTCACAAATTTAAACCATATATGACAATGAAATATTCCACCTAGTGAGTTTATAGGGGTGTCATGTTAGTTTTGTTTGTTTTTTGTTGTGGGGTGTACTGTGCGGAGCAATTTCAGTTTGATATTAGTATTGCTATGGTCTGCAACATGCAGAGTAGCATGGTGGCTGTAGCTTTTGCTTGCCGCATGGTCTGGGACTCTTGTATATGCATATATATGTATACATGTGCATGTAGGTTTATGTATGTGTATATATTTATATAAATATATCCTTTAGGGGAAGCGGAGGATCAAATATATAATGTCAAATTAAGACAGGAGTCCAGGCGCATGGGGTGGCAATTTGCTGGTGTGCTACCTACTTAACATCGATTTTCTTGAACGGTCGGTCATAGTCGTTCATTTCCGTAATGTACGATTGTGTCCGTTGCAACAATTTGTATGTGATTTGTTTTTTTTATTATTATTATTATTATTATTGTTGTTATTATTATTATTTTCTTTCATGCTTCTGCCTTTTATGGGCGCATTTCATGTATGTTATGTATGTGATTTGCAAATAAAGTTTCGTATTCGTATTGTTTGTGGTAAGTTTTACAAAAATGTATGAACTTCAAGTAAACAGTGTAGACCCAGATCAGATGCTGCATTCTTAGGTATCTGATCTGGGTCTACACTGTCAATGTCCCAAAATGGGCCGCTAGGCACATATGGGTTAACCCTTGTCCTGCTGAGCCCAGATATGCCTTATTTTCCAAACAATGAAGATCCAGATCAGATGTCTTCTGATGAAGCCATCTGATCAGGATCTACATTGTTTGCCATTCAGATTGTGAATTTGGTCCAATAATTTGTATCAAGTAATCTGATTGGTTGATAATCGGCAGTGGGTGTGGCATATATGAATATTCAGCAGGACAAGGGTTAAGATAAAGTGATGTTGCATCTGATGACTTCATAGGCAGGTGTCATCACACATATTATGGGTCCCCGCCCATCGGGGCTTGGAGAAATAGATTGGGCTGCATGGTGCTTCCAGAGCTGAAACGGACCAAACTTCAGTACTGGTAAACCTCTTAGGTCTTAGCCTGACCAGGAAATGTGATGCAAGTCGGACCGCTCCTTAAACCCTAGAGGTAACTGTGGGGGATTGGGCTTGAGATGTCATTTCATCTGAATGTTGGGTAAAAGTCCCACAAAATTGGAAGCAAAGTCTCCAAAATAACCTCAAAAGTGTTGACGGGACATCAAACCTCAACTCAAACAAACAAATACACATATTATAATTTGTTACACACAGATATATAATTCTGATAAGGTACCTGTTTTTAGGCATGACCCGCCCATCGAGGCTTGGAGAAATAGATTGGGCTGCATGTTGCAGAGCTGAAGCCATCCGCACATGAGTACTGGTAAACCGCTTAGAGTGTTTAAGCCCGGTATATTGGTGCCAGTCGGCCTGTCCATGCATATTAACCCTATTGGTTTCATTGAGCGGCAGAGATTGAGATTTCATTTCATCTCAGTGTCTGGTAGAAGTCCCACAAAATTGGAAGCAAGTTCAAGCAATGTCCCCAAAATGACCTAAATAGTGTTGACAGGGATGTTTAACCTCAAGTCAAACAAACAAAATCCTGTTTATAAGCTAAAACTACTGGTAATGATGTATAAAATTTATAGTTACATATCGTGAAAAGGTTGCCGGCCTCGGTAGCTCAGTCGGATGCGCGTCTGACTGGTGATCAGGAGGATGCAGGTTCGATACCTGCCGGGGCCGGCAACATTCTTTCGTGGAGATTGATCATGAAATCTTTTCTACGGTCATTCTCTCCCTTCCACTGATTCAAGAAGGGCCGTTGTCAGTTTCTGGCAAAAGAATGTGCACTGTACTGGTTAACCGCTTACGTATAAGCTTGCCCAGGAAAAGTGTGGATAGGTAAACTGACCGACTCAAAAATGACCTAAAATAGTGTTGACTGGGCCGTTTAACTCCAATACAAACAAAATCATGAAAAGGTTATTACAGTAGAACTTTGATGGCTCGAACACCAATGGCTCGTTTACCATGGCTGAGTCGAACGTGTTCTTCAGTCCCTAGGGAAATTCTCTACATAAGAAATAGAGAGGGTAAGATTTATGATATTTTCATGTTTTATCTTGCAAATGTATGCTGTGTTTACTCATTAGAATCACCTCGATGAGGCGATTCTAATGAGTACACACAACATACATTTTCATTATAGAACACCGAAAAGATGTCTAAAAGTATCTCATTATGCCTCCTGACAGTAACCTCAGTGGCTCGAACTACCCCTGTCTCGAACAGATTTTCGAGGTCCCAAAGGTGTTCAAGCCATTGAAGTTCGACTGTATACAGATTTTGGTGAATATTGTCCCTCACAAGCCTGTGTCCTTTGATATTCCAGCTCAGGACACAATATACCAATATCAGTGCAATATTCCTTTAACGCTCTGCATGCTGGGTATTTTTTTTCGCAGCAGACACCATTTTGAAATATTTTTCTAATTTTGCCAGAAAACAGGATTTGACATCTCTCATGCTTGTTACTTCTTATATGGAGCTATGCCTTTTTAACGCTCTGCATGCTGGGTATTTTTGGGGTATTTTTTTTTTCGCAGCAGACGTATTTTGAAATATGTTCCTAAATTTCCCAGAAAATAGGATTTGACATCTCTTGCAAATTGTCTCCTATGGAGACAATTTGCATGAGATGTCAAGTCCTGTTTTCTGGGTAAAGTAAGAAAAATATCAACAATTTGTCGTCTGCTGAATTAGTCTAGAGAGTGGTAAACGTTAATGCCAAGTGCACAGGAATCAGACAGTGAAACTGAGATACCTCTGATTAAGCCTGTTTAATGTTACTCTGAATGAATCAATTTAGCCACATCCCTTTCTGACTTTCAGCCAATCATTTTACTTGATGTAATGTATTCCTACTAATTCACTTCTTCAGAAGCCATCTGATATGTATCTACACTGTAGAGATTGTCATGATCAGCAGGATAAATGGAATCCTGTATTACAGTCAAACCTGTCTTGGGAGACCACTTCTTGGAAGAACCAAAAGTCATCTCTCAAGACAGGTGGTCTCTTAAGGCAGGGAGGATAAATCAAGATTTTTTTTTTTAAATTCACATTGTGCAATTTATGAGATCATTCATAAAATATATACATGTATCTAGCCTACGGAAAAGCGTTGCTTCTAAAATAGGCATTGTTCTCAAAAGTCGTCAATCTGTTGACGTTTCTGCTTTTTGATTGACTAGATTTATATTTTTCCCATGCCTAATTCATCGGCTACTTGTCTACATGATTTGCCTTTATCGATCTCCTTTATCTTCTTTCAGTCAATTAGAAGCCTCTGTGGTGTAGTGGTTATGCTACTCGCCTTGTAAACCAGGGGTCGCAGGATCGATCCCAGGCTTCTCTAGACTTTTGGATGGGTCTTTAAACCGAGGTCCCATCTCCATATGACCTCAGCTGTTTGTGAGACGTAAAATTCAAACTCACTCACTCACTCTTTCAGTCAATCAAATGTATCGGTTTATTAATGAACTGCATGACAGACAGTGTAGATCCTGACCAGATGGCTTCTGATCTGAATCTACACTATTTGTAAAGGAAGGGGTTGTCATGCTCAGCAGGATAAGGGTTAACCCTTATCTTGCTGTTCACGACAACCCCTATCTTTGCAAACAGTGTAGATCCAGATCAGATGGCTTCTGAAGAAGCCATCTGATCAGGATCTAAACTGTTTGGCATTCAGTTTATGAATTTTTAGCAATAAATTACATCAATTAATTTGATTGGTTGATAGACAGAAATGGGTGTGGCTTAAATGAATATTCAGCAGGATAAGGGTTAAGACATGTTGGTAATGCTCTTATTTTTACATTACAGATGGACTGGTAAAGAAGTTAAATGAACTAGAGTCAACAGCAGAAATGTATAAAGGAATGATAGAACACACCAAAAAACTACTTAGAACTACATTTGAATTGTCACAATCACACAGAGGTCAGTTTGACGGGAAGTCATAGCTCCAGACGAGAGAGAGCAACCCATCAATTTTTAGCTCACCAGAGCCGAAGGCTCCGGGGGAGCTTATAGGATAGGCAGTTGTCCGGCGTCGTCGTCGTCGTCGTTGTCGTCGTCGTCGTCGTCGTCAACACTTTCAAACATCTTCTTCTCTGAAGCCACTGGACCGATTCAGCCCAAATTTTATCTGTAGCATCCTTGGGCTGGGGGATTGAAAGTTTGTGTTTTTTATGAAAATCGGCCCATTAGTTTGGTTGCTATGGCAACTTAGAGTTTCCATAGACTTATAATGGGGAAAATTGTAAAATGGCATTTACTGCCAAGTCATTGCAGATATTTGGACAAAACTTTTATAGAAATGTTTCTTGAGTAAAATTCTTTCAGCCATATGCTTTTATGCCAACCTGAGGGTCCCCCAGGTTGTGCCGGGCCATGCCCCACCCCCTCCACTTCATAAAAGGCCATATATCTCAGAAACCATTCAGATCCCGACCCCTAAACCATATATATTCTTGTTCCTATTGATAAGACGCATTTAGTAACACCAACCTTGGGGTCCTCAGGGATGCGCCGAGGTCATGCCCCACCCCCTCCACTTAATAAAAGGCCCAATATCTCGGAAACCATTCAGATCCCCACCCCTAAACCATATATATTCTTGTTCCTTATGATAAGACCCATTCAGTGACATCAACCTGGGAGTCCCCTGGATGCGCCGGGGCCATGCCCCACCCCCTCCATTTCATAAAAGGCCCAATATCTCGTAAACCTTACAGATCCCCGCCCCTAAACCATATATATGCGTGCTTCTTATGATAAGACACATTCATTGACACCAACCTGGGGGTCCTCAGAGATGCGCTGGGGCCTTGCCCCACCCCTCCACTTCACAAAAGGCCATATATCTCAGAAACTGTTCAGATCCCCACCCCTAAACCATATATATTCTCGTTCCTATTGATAAGACGCATTCAGTAACACCAACCTGGGGGTCGTCAGGGATGCGCACAGGTCAGGCCCCACCCCCTCAACTTTATAAAAGGCCCAATATCTCGGAAACCATTCAGATTCCCACCCCTAAACCATATATATTCTTGTTCCTTTTGATAAGACCCATTCAGTGACATCAACCTGGGAGTCCCCTGGATGCACCGGGGCCATGCCCCACCCCCTCCATTTGATAAAAGGCCCAATATCTCGGAAACCTTACAGATCCCCGCCCATAAACCATATATATGCTTGCTTCTTATGATAAGACACATTCATTGACACCAACCTGGGGGTCCTCAGAGACGCGCTGGGGCCTTGCCCCACCCCTCCACTTCAAAAAAGGCCATATATTTCAGAAACTGTTCAGATCACCACCCCTAAACCATATATATTCTTGTTCATTATGATAAGACGCATTCAGTAACACCAACCTGGGGGTTCCCAGGGATATGCTGGGGCCATGCCCCACCCCCTCCATTTCATAATATCACAATATCTCGGAAACCCTACAGATGGCCACCCCTTAACCATATATAGTCTTGTTCCTTATGATAAGACACATTCATTGACACCAACCTGGGAGTCTCCCTGGGCCTTGCCCCATCCCTCCACTTCACATAAGGCCTTATATCTCAGAGAATGTTCTTAGCCCCACCCTAAACCATATATATTCATCTTTCTTATGATAAGACGCATTCAGTGACACCAGCTTGGGAGTCCCCGGGGCACGCCCAGGCCATGCCACACCGCTTTACTTCATTAAAAGCCATATATATCAGAAATAGTTCAGATCCCCACCCCTAAACCATATACTTGTTCCTTATGATAAGACTCGTTCAATCACACCAACCTGGAGGTCTCTTTGTGCTGAGGCAATGTGCCCCGCCCTTCCATTTCATAAAAGGCTTTATATTTCAGAAACCATTCAAATCCCCACCCCATAATCATATATGTTCTTGTTCCTTATTATTAGCACACCTACTGTAGCGGGGTCTGCAGGGGCCATTCCTATTTCATAAAAGGGCCTCAAATCTCTGAAACCGGTCAGATTCCCAGCACTGAACCATATATATACTTGGTCCTTATGATAAGACACATTTAGGGACAACAGTTTGGGCTTTCCTGGGATCAACAGGGCATGCTCCAACCCCTCAACTGTTAAAGAGGCCTTACAGATCCCCACTGCTAAACCATATATATTTTTGTTTCTTATGATAAGACGCATTTAGTGATACCAACCAGGGCTCCATTGGGTTCATGCCCCACCCCCTCTACTTCATAAAAGGCCTAACTTTTCAGATGCTGAGTCCACATGGGTGCTCATTTGGACATGGGGGTTCATTTGGTGGATTAAAATGATATCATGTTAAAATACATGGCTGCCATTGGGCAGGATGGGCAGTGCCCACCTGAGCTCTGGTGAGCATAGTGGCCCATGGGCCTCTTGTTCTTATACATGCTCAAAACATAGGTTGTGTGTGCTCGTTAGAAACCCCTTATGGAGGCGGTTCTAATGAGTACCCACAACCTATGTCTTGGAGCAGAAATAAGAAAAATAATGAACACCCCGTAAACCCTAGTTTTCTCTATATAAAGTGAGGTTTAGGGGGTCTTCATTTCACGGACTTGTTCAGGGGATGTATTGTCAAAGTCATCTTTATGTATGTGTAAAATAAAAACTCAAGACTTCAGAGCTTATGAAATGTTGCATTAAAATTAACTATAAATAGAAATTATTTAAAATTAAAGAAAAAAATAAGTTTAAATACTTTTATTATCATACAGATTGAAAAGATGTTCCTGAATTGCTCACATTATGCCTCCTCATTACCATAACACAATCACATGACATTAGCAACAAAACAATGAAAATTAGTGATATTTTTCTTATTTTTACTTAAAACATAGGCTGTCAGTGCTTTAGAACTGCCTCATTGAGGCTGTTATAATGTGTACCCACAACCTATGGGGGCCTCTGCCCAGGGTGCTTGGAGAAATAGATTGGGCTGCATGGTGCTTCCACACAGAGCTGAAACTGACTGCACATGAGTAATGTAAATGGCTTAAAAGATTTAAGTCTGCCCAGGCAGAGTGGTGTGATTCAAACCTTCCCTGCTTATAAACCCTATAAGTTTGTTTGGGTAGTAGAGTTTGAGATGTCATTTCATCTCGGTGCCGGGTAAATGTCCCAAAAAAAGAGAATCAGCATCTCCTAATTGACCTAAACAGTATTAATGGGGACATAATACCTCAAACACGAATAAACAAAAAAATGCTGACCCACCTTAACCCTTGCACCCCTGTAGACTGGTGCAGACACCTCTGTAAACAGTGTAGATCCAGATGAGACAGCTAAAAAAAAGCCATCGCCCTGGGGCAAGTTGTTCAAAGCATCGTTAGCTTAACGAGCTCGTTAGTGGTCATATTGTTAACTCTTCTAGCAAGTACAATAGCGTAAATTTTGGTATTTTTACTGAAAAAATGTGAGCAGCTTTTGCATCCGCAAAAGTTGCTCTCATTTTTTCAGCAAAAATTTCATCATATTTGCCATATTTAATGATCAAAGTTTTAACGATATGTTAAGTAACGACGTCGTTAGTTTTGAACAACTGGCCCCAGTATGGTTTGCCATTCTTGTTAATGATTTTTAGCTCACCAGAGCCGAAGGCTCCGGGGGAGCTTATAGGATAGGCAGTTGTCCGGCGTCGGCGTCGTCGTCATTGTCGTCGTCTGACGTCAACACTTTCAAACATCTTCTTCTCTGAAGCCACTGGACCGATTCAGCCCAAATTTTATCTGTAGCATCCTTGGGCTGGGGGATTGAAAGTTTGTGTTTTTTATGAAAATCGGCCCATTAGTTTGGTTGCTATGGCAACTTAGAGTTTCCAGAGACTTATAATGGGGAAAATTAAAAAATGGCATTTACTGCCAAGTCATTGCAGATATTTGGACAAAACTTTTATAGAAATGTTTCTTGAGTAAAATTCTTCCAGCCATATGCTTTTATGCCAACCTGAGGGTCCCCCAGGCTGTGCCGGGGCCATGCCCCACCCCCTCCACTTCATAAAAGGCCATATATCTCAGAAACCATTCAGATCCCGACCCCTAAACCATATATATTCTTGTTCCTATTGATAAGACGCATTTAGTAACACCAACCTTGGGGTCCTCAGGGATGCGCCGAGGTCATGCCCCACCCCCTCCACTTAATAAAAGGCCCAATATCTCGGAAACCATTCAGATCCCCACCCCTAAACCATATATATTCTTGTTCCTTATGATAAGACCCATTCAGTGACATCAACCTGGGAGTCCCCTGGATGCGCCGGGGCCATGCCCCACCCCCTCCATTTCATAAAAGGTCCAATATCTCGTAAACCTTACAGATCCCCGCCCCTAAACCATATATATGCGTGCTTCTTATGATAAGACACATTCATTGACACCAACCTGGGGGTCCTCAGAGATGCGCTGGGGCCTTGCCCCACCCCTCCACTTCACAAAAGGCCATATATCTCAGAAACTGTTCAGATCCCCACCCCTAAACCATATATATTCTTGTTCCTATTGATAAGACGCATTCAGTAACACCAACCTGGGGGTCGTCAGGGATGCGCACAGGTCAGGCCCCACCCCCTCAACTTGATAAAAGGCCCAATATCTCGGAAACCATTCAGATTCCCACCCCTAAACCATATATATTCTTGTTCCTTTTGATAAGACCCATTCAGTGACATCAACCTGGGAGTCCCCTGGATGCACCGGGGCCATGCCCCACCCCCTCCATTTGATAAAAGGCCCAATATCTCGGAAACCTTACAGATCCCCGCCCATAAACCATATATATACTTGCTTCTTATGATAAGACACATTCATTGACACCAACCTGGGGGTCCTCAGAGACGCGCTGGGGCCTTGCCCCACCCCTCCACTTCAAAAAAGGCCATATATTTCAGAAACTGTTCAGATCCCCACCCCTAAACCATATATATTCTTGTTCATTATGATAAGACGCATTCAGTAACACCAACCTGGGGGTTCCCAGGGATATGCTGGGGCCATGCCCCACCCCCTCCATTTCATAATATCACAATATCTCGGAAACCCTACAGATGGCCACCCCTTAACCATATATAGTCTTGTTCCTTATGATAAGACACATTCATTGACACCAACCTGGGAGTCTCCCTGGGCCTTGCCCCACCCCTCCACTTCACATAAGGCCTTATATCTCAGAGAATGTTCTTAGCCCCACCCTAAACCATATATATTCATCTTTCTTATGATAAGACGCATTCAGTGACACCAGCTTGGGAGTCCCCGGGGCACGCCCAGGCCATGCCACACCGCTTTACTTCATTAAAAGCCATATATATCAGAAATAGTTCAGATCCCCACCCCTAAACCATATACTTGTTCCTTATGATAAGACTCGTTCAATCACACCAACCTGGAGGTCTCTTTGTGCTGAGGCAATGTGCCCCGCCCTTCCATTTCATAAAAGGCTTTATATTTCAGAAACCATTCAAATCCCCACCCCATAATCATATATGTTCTTGTTCCTTATTATTAGCACACCTACTGTAGCGGGGTCCGCAGGGGCCATTCCTATTTCATAAAAGGGCCTCAAATCTCTGAAACCGGTCAGATTCCCAGCACTGAACCATATATATACTTGGTCCTTATGATAAGACACATTTAGGGACAACAGTTTGGGCTTTCCTGGGATCAACAGGGCATGCCCCAACCCCTCAACTGTTAAAGAGGCCTTACAGATCCCCACTGCTAAACCATATATATTTTTGTTTCTTATGATAATTAAGACGCATTTAGTGATACCAACCAGGGCTCCATTGGGTCCATGCCCCACCCCCTCTACTTCATAAAAGGCCTAACTTTTCAGATGCTGAGTCCACATGGGTGCTCATTTGGACATGGGGGTTCATTTGGTGGATTAAAATGATATCATGTTAAAATACATGGCTGCCATTGGGCAGGATGGGCAGTGCCCACCTGAGCTCTGGTGAGCATAGTGGCCCATGGGCCTCTTGTTTAGCTCACCCGAGCCGAAGGCTCCGGGGAAGCTTACAGGATAGGCAGTTGTCTGTTGTCGTATGATGTATGTTGTCTGCGTCAACACTTTCAAACGACATCTCTTCTGAAGCCACTGGGCCGATTGGGCCCAAATTTTATCTGTAGCATCCTTGGGCTGGGGGATTGAAAGTTTGTGTTTTTAGCTCACCGTCACGTAGTGACGAGGTGAGCTTTTGGGATCACTTTTTGTCCGTCGTGCGTCCGTCTGTCCGCACCAACAAATGTATAGTTAGGTGGCTATGTAAATGGACAGAATCAATGTAAGTCTATGGGATTTATTCCGTTAGACACCGAAAATACTTCTTTTCTGTGGCTAAAAGTAGCCACTTAAGTATCAATCCTGCCAAAAATAGCCACATAAGTATACATCCGTGAGAACGTCCGTGCGTGCGTCCGTCCGTAAACAATTTCTTCAAACGACATCTCCTCCTAAACCACTGATCGGATTTTGACCAAACTTCACAAGAATGATCCTTAGGTGGTCCCCTTTCAAAGTTGTTCAAATGATTCCGGTCCGTTGCACATCTAGGTCACAGGAGCCCAAAATACCTTTTTTTCACCGAAAACTTAAAAATATTCTTCTCTGAAACCACAAGGCCCAGGTCTTTGATATTTGGTATGAAGCTTCATCTAGTGGACCCCTACCAAGATTGTTCAAATTATAGTGCTGGGGCCAAAAATGTCCCCGCCCTGGGGCCTTTTGGTTTTATATGGGCTTATATAAGGAAATCCTTTAAAAATCTTCTTCTCTGAAACCACAAGGCCGAGGTCTTTGCTATTTGGTATGAAGCTTCATCTAATGGACCCCTACCAAGGTTGTTCAAATAAAAGTGCTGGGGCCAAAAATACCCCCGCCCCGGGGCCCTTTGGTTTTACATAGGATTATATGGGGAAAATCTTTAAAAATCTTCTTCTCTGAAACCCAGGGGTGAGAAAGTTCAGGATTAATCCTGATTTCAGGATTGAGAGCTTTGGCATGATGCATATAAAATGTCATTTAAATTGTCCATTTGAAGTTTTAACATGTCTTAATTAAATGACTAGCTACAACTAAGCATGAAACAACTAATCTCCATTGATATTGGAAGGGTAAACCCATTTATTTTTTATTTCAAGATAGCATTAGGGCCCCTTCAGGCTTTTTCAGGATTCAAAAAGCAGATTTTCAGGATTGAGATTTTTGGCTGTTCTCACCCCTGGAAACCGCAAGGCCCAGATCTTTGATATTTGGTATGAAGCTTCATCTAGTGGACCCCTACCAAGGTTGTTCAAATTTTAGTGCTGGGACCAAAAATGCTCCTGCTCCAGGGCCCTTTGGTTTTACATGGGCTTATATAGGGGAAATCTTTAAAAATCTTCTTCTCTGAAACCACAAGGCCCAGGTCTTTGCTATTTGGTATGAAGCTTCATCTAGTGGACCCCTACCAAAATTGTTCAAATTATAGTGTTGGGGCCAATAATGCCCCGCCCTGGGGCCCTTTGGTTTTACCTGGTCTTATACAGGGAAAATCTTTAAAAATCTTCTTCTCTGAAACCGCAAGGCCCAGGTCTTTGATATTTGGTATAAAGCTTCATCTATTGGACCCCTACCAAGATTGTTCAAATTATTGTGCTGGGGCCAAAAATGCCCCCGCCCCAGGGCCCTTTGGTTTTACATAGGCTTATATAGGGAAAATCTTTAAAAATCTTCTTCTCTGAAACCTCAAGGCCCAGGTCTTTGCTATTTGGTATGAAGCTTCATCTATTGGACCCCTACCAAGATTGTTCAAATTATTGTGCTTGGGCCAAAAATGCCCCCGCCCCAGGGCCCTTTGGTTTTACATAGGCTTATATAGGGAAAATCTTTAAAAATCTTCTCATCTGAAACCGCAAGGCCCAGGTCTTTGATATTTGGTATGAAGCTTTATCTTGTGGATCTCTACCAAAATTTTTAACCCCCCCCCCCCCCCCACCGGGGTCCTTTAGTTTTACATATACTTATATGGGGAAAATCTTGCAAAAATCTTCTTCTCTGAATCCACAAGGGCTAGGTCTTTGATATTTGGTATGAAGCTTCATCTAGTGGACCTCTACCAAGATCAAATTATAGCCCTGAGATCAGAAATGCCCCCGCCTCGGAGCCCTTTGGTTTTACATAGACGTATATAGAGAAAATCTTTAAAAATCTTCTTCTGTGAAACCACAAGGTCTCGGTCTTTGATATTTGATTAGAAATTTTATCTTGTGGACCTCTATCAAGATTGTTCAAATTATAGCCCTGGGGCCAAAAATGCCCCCGCCCCGAGACCCTTTGGTTTTACATAGACTTATATTGAGAAATCTTTAAAAATCATCTTATCTGAAACTGCAAGGCCCAAGTCTTTGATATTTGGTATGGAGCTTCATCTAGTGGACCTCCACCAAGATTATTCAAATTATAGCCCTCGGGCCACAAATGCCCCCGCCCTGGGGCCCTTTGGTTTTACATAGCCTTATATAGAGATAATCTTTGAAAATCTTCTTCTCTGAAACAGCACGGCCCAGGCCTTTGATATTTGGTGTGAAACTTTATCTAGTGGAACTCTATCAAGAATGTTTAAATTATAGCCCTGAGGCCAAAAATGCCCCCGCCCCCGGGCCATTTGGTTTAACATAGGCTTATGTAGGGAATATCTTTAAAAAAAAACCTTCTTCTCTGAAACCGCAAGGCCCAGGTTTTTGATATTTGGTGTGTAGCTTCATCTAGTAGACCTTTGCCAAGATTGTTCAAATTATAGCCTTTGTTGATATTTGGTATGAAGCTTCACCTTTTTTGGCCTCCCTCAACATATATTCACCATATTTGCCTTTACAGGTTTTGTGTTTTTTTATGAAATTTGGCCTTTCAGTTTTGTTGCTATGGCAACTTAGAGTTTCCATTGACTTATAATGGGGAAAACTGAAAATTGGCATTTACTGCCAAGTCATTGCAGATATTTTGACAAAACTTATATAAACATGTTTCTTGAGTAAACTTCTCTCAGCCATATGCTTTTATGTCAACCTGGGGGTCCCCTAGGTTGTGCCGGGGCCATGCCCCACCCCCTCCACTTCATAAAATGCCTTATATCTCAGAAACCTTACAGATCCCAACCCCTAAACCATATATATTCTTGTTCCTTATGATAAGATGCATTAAGTGACACCAACCTGGGGGTCCCCCGGGATGCGCTGGGCACATGCCCTGCCCCCTCTATTTCATAAAATGCCATTTATCTCAGAAACCATTCAGATCCCCACCCCTAAACCATATATATTCTTGTTCCTTATGATAAGATGGACTCAGTGACTTGCGGATATCATGTTAAAATACATGGCTGCAATTGGGCAGTGCCCACCTGAGCTCTGGTGAGCATAGTGGCTCATGGGCCTCTTGTTTATACTTATCAGTGAAATCAATGATACAAATAAAAATGATATCAAACACAAGCGAAATGATACGATATGCTTGTAACGACATATTACGCAATGGTATCACGCAAAATTTTATGCACATGTACAAATCCTTATAAAATGCCTATTTTAAGACGAAAACTACTGGTACTGACACAAAACATTACGATAACGCACCCGTGCAATAAAGTGCATTTTTCACATCTCCAAAATGGCTAGTTTTCTGATGAAAATCTGTGATATATCCTTATTTATACTCAAAACATAGGTTGTGGGTGCTCGTTAGAACCGCCTCATTGAGGCGGTTCTAACGAGTACCCACAACCTATGTCTAGGAGCAGAAATAAAGAAAATAATGTATACCCCCGTAAACCCCTGTTTTCTCTTTATAAAGTGGGGTGTAAGGGGGTGTTCATTTCACGGACTGGTTAGCGTGATAATGGATTCAGAATAAAGGTTTATTGCACTAATGTTATAGAAATGAATTTCATTTTTGTGGATTTTATCAATGTGAAAACTTCAGCTAAGCACTAACAAACTGAATGAAGCCTAATGCTAAGTTTGTTAGTGATTTGCCCGGAGTCTACACAGCCAAAAAATCAAATTCATTCCTAATACAGCAGAACTTTGATGGCTCGAACACCGATGGCTCGTTTACCATGGCTGAGTCGAACCCGTTCTTAGGGAATTTCTGTACGTAAGAAATAGGGAATGTAAAAAATAGGATATTATTGTCTTTTATCTTGCAAGTGTATGCTGTATGTACTCATTAGAATCGCCTCGATGAGGCGATTCTAATGAGGACACACAGCATACATTTTTCATTATAGAACACAGAAAAAAATGTCCTAAAGTATGTCGTTATGCCTCCTGGCATTAGTCCTCAGTGGCTCGAACTACTCCTGTCTCGAACAGATTTTCATGGTCCCAAAGGTGTTCGAGCCATTGAAGTTCAACTGTAATTCAAACTTTGTCATCAAAATGTTAAAAATGTCACCAAAATGGTATATTTTAGGAATTCTATCAAAAGCATAAGAACGAACTCACCAACGGTCATGACGGAATGACTATTCATTTAGAAGCTGCCATCTTTGAAAGAAATCCAAGCGAAAAAAATGTCAAGTCTTTAAATTCATGTACATTTTCAAAAGTTTCTCACCTTTTAATCAAGCGCTGTTGACCTCACTTCATATGCAATGACGTATCATGCGGGTTCTAAACATGCTCTTTGACGTCAAATTATATTACTTCCCTTGGCTGTGACAAATAGTTCTTGCTCATGGAATTTATCAAGTATAAAACATACAGTCGAACTTCAATGGCTCGAACACCTTTGGGACCTCGAAAATCTGTTCGAGACAGGGGTAGTTCGAGCCACTGAGGTTACTCTCAGGAGGCATACCGAGATACTTTGAGGCATCTTTTCGGTGTTCTATAATGAAAATGTATGCTGTGTGTACACATTAGAATCGCCTCATCGAGGTGATTCTAATGAGTACACACAGCATACATTTGCAAGATAAACGACTAAAATCTCCTTAATTATCCCCCACTATTTCTTATGTAGAGGATTTTGCTAGGGGCTCAAGAATGGGTTCGACACATCCATGGTAAACGAGCCATCGGTGTTCGAGCCATCGAAGTTCTACTGTATTTCACTAATCTAATCACTCTAATACATAATCAAGGAGAATAGGAATTATTGGTTGGTATTGTCCCGTTTAGGTGTGTGGAAGGACAACAGCAAGCTTGTATCCTTCGATATCCCACCATGGGACAATTACATCAATATTAGTTAAATGACCCTCTCCTATTGGGGCTGCATGGTGCTTCCCTGCAGAGCTTAAACTGACTGAACTTGAGAACTGGTAAACCGCTTACGTCTATACCTGCCCAGAAAAAAATGGTGCGAGTCGGACTGCTCCTTAAACCCTAGCAGTTTCTTTGGGCAGTAGCGTTTGAAATGTCATTCTTGCACACCAGACAAGGAAATCCGTGATTTTACCCTGGGATAGAAATTTATGTTCTGACCCTGGTGTTCTGACCCCAAATCAAATATAATCGCGTGTTTGATAAATGCACTGGTTGATTACGACCTGGTATGCACCGTCGTTGTTTGATAAATGCACTGGTTGATTACAACCTGGTATGCACCGTCGTTAAGTTTGACGTCATGCATATTACGTGACGTCACTAAACATTCCTGCAGTGTCAAAAAATATGGCGGACGTTGGTAACCGAAGTGACTGCAGCATTAAAAATCCGCTTTAAGAAATGGAAGGTATGCAAGAAAAAGAATCCAATAGGGGTGTGAGGGGTGGATAGAAAAATCCATCCCTTGGGACCACTGTCCAGCATCACTCGGCAAGCCTCATGATGCCGGACAGTGACCCTCGGGACGGATTTTTCCATCCACCCCTCACACCCATATATAAGGTTCTTATATTCCATCTCAATGTTGGGTAAAAGTCCCACAAAATCAGAAGCAACGTCTCCAACATGACCTCAATAGTGAAGATGGTCGACAAATACAAATTTACAAAATCACTCAGTATCAGTATGCAAATTTATTATTGCATGTTTACTCAGATGCCGTTGAAATTTATAACCACCAATATTATAATTTTATAGAGGATCTTACATGAGTGTTCATGTATTATTGAATTTATTAAACGAGTTGAGGAAAAGGGATAAAATGCGAGGCTGTGCCGAGCATTTTATCCCTTTTTTATCAATGAGTTTAATAAATTCAATAATACATGAGCACGAATGCAAGATTCTATTTATCATATAACATTTAGAATGCATTTTATTCATGATTTGTTTACAAAAATATCAATATTCCACCATTAGTAAACACGACGTCATTAAGGACGTCGTACATGTAATGTTATCTAACTAATTTGCATATTTAATCCACTAGTGGATTATCGAATTTATTACATGGCTGTATTACACCCTCAGACGCGACGTCATATGATAAATCTAAGTTTGTTAAATGGCGTTGTGCAATTTCAAAGCAGAAAAAGTCCTAGATGAAAACAGGTTTTACGCAGTTGCCTTTGAAATTTATAACCACCAATATTATAGTTTTAACTTATTATTGCATGCTTACTCAGGTGCTCTTGAAATATATCATGTGCCAAATTGCATCTGATGATAGGACAATGACATCACATCATTCACATGAATAATTTTCTATGCACACATTAATATTATGATGAAATGCATATTTTGAGGCGAAAACTACTGGTGATGACACAAAATGGCTTCAGAATAATTGGTTATTGCACGTGTCCTTTGATATCCCAATATAGGACAAATAACTTGTGTCCTTTGATATTGAAGAAATATATGGGCTGCATGATGTTTCCACGCAGAGCTGAATCTGGCCCGCACACTAGTACTGGTAAACCGCTTGGAGGATCTAAGCCTGTCCAGGAACCACGGTGCGAGGTGGACCGTCCATGCTAATAAACCCTATTGGTTTCATTGGGCGAGATGTCATTTCATCTCAATGTCGGGTAAAAGTCCCACAAAATTGGAAGCAGCGTCTCCAAAATGACCTTTACAGTGTTGAAGGGGACGTTAAACCTCAAATCAAACAAAACAAATCCTTTGATATTCCAATATGGGACAAATAACTTGCAATTGTGTCCTTTGATATCCCAATATGGGACAAATAACCATCAATATCAGTGAAATAACCTATCATATCAAGACAGTAGAATTTTTCGCAGTAGATTTTGAAATGCAAACACTACTAATATTCATGTCAGCAAATTAAGAGTTTTTAGCTCACTTTGGCTGAAGGCACAGGGGAGCTTATAGTATTATCGTCCATCCCTCGTCCACCTGTACAAAAATGGAAAATATTTGGTGAGTTTTAACTTTTGGGAGTTTAAAGTGACCATGAAATATTGCAAAATTCAAACACTGTGAAAATTATCAAGTAAAGGGTATTTTGCATGGAGAGGTTTTGTGGGGAAAAACAAAATATGTTTAAAATGAAGATTGCTTAATATATATTGCAGCATTTGGTGAAGTTTTCTCGAGTATCGGGGTGAGGGAGCCACAGCCAGCAGCCAGTGAGGCATTCAGCAAGTTTGGGGAGGCTCACAGAAGTATGGAGAGATATGCCATCAAAATGCTAAAAACAGTTAAACCTGTAAGTGAAATATTCTGTTAAATTAAAAAAATAGATCAGCTCTAGCTGTGATTTGTTGAGTAATAAAGCAGTTTAGAGGTCAGTTGTAAAGTAGATCAAATCACGAGCGTGTAGTGCAAGTAATTTTGGCTACTTACAACTGACTGACAAACTGTGATTTGTTACTCTGACAACAAATCACGCTAGAGCTGATCTTTTTTGATGCTAACACACAAAAAATTTACAATAATTTTGTTCTTTCCTTCAAACTCTCCCAAACTTTGAGGCTTTCGCTTTCCTACCTACCCTACCTATTTTCTAACAATGTGTTATAAAACTTTTTGGATTTACTTTGTGCGAATCCCAAAAGTAGTGTTATAAGAAGAAACAGTGTTATAAAGATATTTAGTTGTACTTTGTATGAATCCCAAGATTAGTGTTATAAGGAGACCTTACTGTATGTTCATATGGAGAATTGAAAAACATAGGAGCCCCGCCAAGCGAATTTGTGTCTTCGAGCATTCCGTCATGACAAATATTAACTGCGCATGCCCAGCCATTCCGAGGGGCCAGGGATATGGTTTTCTGTCTGAAGGTACCTCTTGATTCACTGCTTGTATAAGCTAGCAGCGAAGGTTCTGGCGAGACTGCGCGGATGCGCAGGCTCGCCTGAACCTTCGCTGCTCGCATAGGCGATAAGTACCAAAATCGCTTGACAGGGCCCATAGAATACCGAATTTACCGTATGTATTCAGATACACATGCCTGAGCAACAGTGTAGACCTAGAGGAGGCATCACAGAGTACAGCATGTCATCAAGGTCAACATTGTTTGCCACTCATCCAGCTATGTTAAGACGCGCCCCCGCCTATTTTCGAAAAATAGATTGGCCAGCATTGTGTTTTTGGGCAGAGCTGAATCCCACCAAATTTGTGTACTGGTAAATGCTTAGAAAGGCTAAGCCTACCCGGGAAAAGTGGTGCAAGTCAGACTGTTCCATAAACCCTAGTGGTTTCTTTGGGCGTTAGGGCTTGAGACGTCATTTCATCTCAATGTCGATAAAATTCCCACAAAATTGGAAGCTGTGTCAGCAAAATGATCTAAATAGTGTTGACAGGAACATAAAACCTCAACACAAACAAAAGCTATGTTTAGATACGACATCAGATAGTAAATCGTACTCGTTCAATTTTTACAAGTATGGAGAAGCCCCCGTGTTGTACTGGTTACCCTACTCACCTTGTAAACCAGGGATCGAAGGATTAATCCCGGGCTTCTCCAGACTTTCGGATGAGTCTTTAAACCGAGGTCCCGTCCCCATATGACCCTAGCTGTTGGTAGGATGTAAAACTCGAACACTACTACTACAACAAGTATGGTAAAGTTAGTGTAGATGTCTGAATTCTTAGGGTAAATATGGTGATAACCAAATACACCACAACCTCATTATAACACGATTCGTTATAACATGTTTTTTTGGTTTGTTTGATATGAGGTTTAACGTCCCAGTCAACACTGTAAAGGTCATTTTGGAGACATTGCTTCCAATTTTGTGGGACTTTTACCCGACATTGAGATGAAATGACATCTCTAGCCCTGCCGCCCAATGAAACCAATAGGGTTTATAAGCATGGACGGTCCGACACTCGCACCACTTTGCCTGGGCAGGCTTCGATCCTCTAAGCGGTTTACCAGTACTCGTGTGCGGGTCGGTTTAACCTCTGCGTGGAACCATCTATTTCTTCAAGGCCCGATGGGCGGGGGCCGGTTATAACATGGTTCTGGATATAACACGTTTTCCAGATGTATCCCAAAAATGTATAGATTATATAGAAAAATGACCATAAATGGTCATTTTACTATATAATCTATACATTTTTGTTTGGATATAACACGGTTGTTTTACAGGGTACAGTAAAACCTGTCTTAGTGGCCACCTCTGTTAAGCAAGCAACCTGTCTTAAGCAAGCAGGCTTTCAGTTCCCGAAAAAGGAAAATGTATTAAAATTCACCTGTGTTAAGCAAACACCTGTCTTAAGCAAGCACTTTTTGACATTCCCATAGGTGCTTGCTTAATACAGGTTGGACTGTATCTGCTGGTGACCCCATTCATAGTGTTATAAAGAGGATTTGGTGTAGCCCCAACCTCATCCCACCCCACCCCCACCTTGCAACAACTCCACCGTGGACTAGTCTTGTGAACTAATAAAACATTCTCTGTTTTCAGATGATCAGTGATCTAAACACCTTCTTAAACAAAGCAGTGCCAGATACTAAACTTACCATCAAAAAGTATCTAGATGCCAAGTTTGAATATCTGGTAAGTTATTTTTTGTGTCTGAATAAATGTCAAACTTCAGTGACTCAAACACTTTGGGGACTGTGAACATTTTTCAAGGGGAATGGGAAAACCTGGCAGATTCTTCCACCATTTTTCAAAGGGTGACAACTTACGGGATTTCCAGTTCACTTTATAGCTCACCTGTCACGTTGTGATAAGGTGAGCTTTTGTGATCACGTTTCGTCGTCAGTGCGTGCGTGTGTGTGTAAACTTTTTCTTCAAATGACATCTCCTCCTAAACCACTAATCGGATTTTGACCAAACATCACAGCAATGATCCTTAGGTGGTCCCCTTTCAAAATTGTTCAAATGGTTCTGGTCCATTGCACATCTGGGTCACAGGAGCTAAAAATAGTATTTTTAAATGAAAACTTTAAAAATCTTCTTCTCCGAAACCGCAAGGCCCAGGTCTTCGATATTTGTTATGAAGCTTCATCTAGTGGACCTCTACCAAGATTGTTCAAATTATAGCCCTGGGGGCCAAAATGCCCCCGCCCTGGGGGCCTTTGGTTTTACATAGGCTTATATAGGGAAAATCATTAAAAAATCTTCTTCTCTGAAACCACAAGACCCAGGTCTTTAAGATTTGGTGTGAAGCTTTACCTGGTGGACCTCTACTAAGATTGTTCCAATTATAGCCTTGGGGCCAAAAATGCCCCCGCCCCGGGGGCCATTGGTTTTACATAGGCTTATACAGGGAAAATCTTTAAAAATCTTCTTCTCTGAAACCGCAAGGCCCAGATATTTGATATTTGGTGTGAAGCTTCATCTAGTGGACCTCTACCAAGATTGTTCAAATTATAGCCCTGGGGGCCAAAATGCCCCCGCCCGGGGGCCTATGGTTTTACATAGGCTTATATAGGGAAAATCATTAAAACATCTTCTTCTCTGAAACCACAAGGCCCAGGTCTTTTATATTTGGTGTGAAGCTTTACCTGGTGGACCTCTACTAAGATTGTTCAAATTATAGCCTTGGGGCCAAAAATGCCCCCCGCCCCGGGGGCCTTTGGTTTTACATAGGCTTATACAGGGAAAATCTTTAAAAGTCTTCTTCTCTGAAACCGCAAGGCCCAGATCTTTGATATTTGGTGTGAAGCTTCATCTAGTGGACCTCTACCAAGATTGTTCAAATTATAACCTTGGGGGCCAAAATGCCCCTGCCCCGGGGGCCTATGGTTTTACATAGGCTTATATAGGGAAAATCATTAAAAAATCTTCTTCTCTGACACCACAAGGCCCAGGTCTTTAATATTTTGTGTGAAGCTTTACCTGGTGGACCTCTACTTAGATCGTTCAAATTATAGCCTTGGGGCCAAAAATGCCCCTGCCCAGGGGGTCTTTGGTTTTACATAGGCTTATACAGGGAAAATCTTTAAAATCTTCTCTGAAACTGCAAGGCCCAGATCTTTGATATTTGGTGTGAAGCTTCATCAAGTGGACCTCTATCAAGATTGTACAAATTATAACCCTTGGGCCGAAAATGGCCCCACCCTTGGACCCTTTGGTTTTTCATTGGCTTATATAAGGAAACCTTTAAAAATCTTCTTCTCTGAAACCACAAGGCCCAGGTCTTTGATATTTGATATGAAGCTTCACCTAGTGGACCTCTACCAAGATTGTTCAAGTTATAGCCCTGGGGCCAAAAATGCCCCCTCCCAGGGTCCTTTGGTTTTACCTAAGCTTATGTAGGGGAAATCTTTAAAACTTTTCTTTGGTGTGAAGCTTAGTCTAATGGACCTCTACCAAGATTGTTCAAATTATAGCCCTAGGGCCAAAAATGTCCCCGCCCCGGGGGCCTTTGGTTTTACATAGGCTTATATAAGGATAATCTTTAAAGAAACTTCTTCTCAGAAACTGCAAGGCCAAGGTCTTAGTTATTTGGTGTGAAGCTTCATCTATTGGACCTCTATCAAGATTGTTCAAATTAAAGCCCTAGGACCAAAAATGCCCCCACCCTGGGACCCTTTAGTTTTTCACAGGCTTAATTAGGGAAAATATTTAAAATTCTTCTTCTCTGATACCACAAGGCCCTGCTCTATGCTATTTGATATGAAGCTTCAACTAGTAGACCTCTACCAAAAATGCCCCCACCCCTGGGGCCTTTGGTTTTAGGTAGGCTTATACATGGAAAATCTTTAAAAATCTTCTCCTCTGAATGTGCAAGGCCCAGATCTTTGGTATTTGGTGTGAAGCTTCATCTAGTGGGCCTCTTTCAAGATTGTTCAAATTATAGCCCTGGGGCCAAAAATGCCCCCACTCCGGGAACCTTTGGTTTTTCATAGGCTTATATAGGGAAAACCTTTAAAAATCTTCTTGTCTGAAACCAGAAGGCCCAGGTCTTTGATATTTGGTATGAAGCTTCATCTAGTGGACCATTACTAAGTTTGTTCAAATTATAGCCCTTGGGCCTAGAATGTACTGGAGACACTAATTCTCAGGTGTGCAATTCAGGGTCCTCTGGGCCCTCTTGTCTATAAGATCTGTCCAACGGAAAAAGGGGGTCTTATCTTAAAGGAAAGAATTTGCTCCTCAGGAGCAAATTCTTTCCTTTAAGAGTTGACCCCTATTGACATGGGAGACAAAAATATTTTTGCAGGAATTGCCTCCCCTGAAGGTGTTCCCATTCCCCGTAAGGCAGGATTAGTTAGAGCCTCTGGGAGGGTGATAGCAATTGATCTCACCTGCATCATAAAACTGGAAAAGTGTTATAGCATGTGCCACTAGGTGATAATTTTTCGGACAAACTTAGTAACTTAAGCATTTTTATGCCCCCGCCATTCGAAGAATGGTGGAAAGGGCATATAGCATTGCCCCTGTCCGTCCATCCGTCCGTCCGTTCGTCCGTCCGTGCGTCCGAATCTTAAACGCAGTCAATAACTTCCTTATTTCTTGATGGATTTTAAAATTACTCAGCAGAAATGTTAACCATCATGAGATGACGTGTCACGTGCAAAACCCAGGTCCGTACCTCCAAGGTCAAGGTCATACTTAGAGGTCAAAGGTCAAAAAAAGGGTCCGAAACTTAAACGCAGTCAATAACTTTCTTATTTCTGGATGGATTTTGAAATTACTTTGTAGAAAAGTTAACCATCATGAGACGATGTATCATGTGCAAAACCCAGGTCAGTACCTCCAAGGTCAAGGTCATACTTAGAGGTCAAAGGTCCAAAAAAGGGTCCGAAACTTAAACGCAGTCAATAACTTTCTTATTTCTGGATGGATTTTGAAATTACTTTGTAGAAATGTTAACCATCATGAGACGATGTATCATGTGCAAAACCCAGGTCCGTACCTCCAAGGTCAAGGTCATACTTAGAGGTCAAAGGTCAAAAAAAGGGTCAGAAACTTTAACCATACATGTGATATTTTCTTGGACCCAAATAGGGAGATTTTGATTTTCAGATAGGGAGATTGGGGTCCCAAATCGGGAGATTTTTCCGCGGTAAAAAGGGATGTTATTTTTTGTTCAAATTTACCTCTGAAGCACTTTTTCACCCATAACATGCCAACACAACAACTGTCGTCTGTTTTATCGTCTGACGTCTGCATTAAAAATCATTTTTTGAAAACAGTGTGGGCCCAGATCAGACTGCAGAGCCAAACTGTTTGCCTTTATGCAAAAATATGTTATAAAAGCTTGGAAGAAGAAAATGCAGCAGACAACAAACTTCCAACAAACTTAGTTTTTATCCAGTGAATAATAAATTAGTAAACTTCCAAAATGTTTGTTGTTCTTTTATGACCAATCAAGCGCCCCAAATCTGGGGAACTTACTGCAATAGTCTTGCAGTTTGGATAGCTACATCTGTAGATCGGTAAACAAAGCTAAAGATCGTGAAGTACGGAAGTTTTTGTCATGCCTAAATTTTTAAATGCCCATGCTTTTTCCATGGCTACGTTCCCCCCAAAACGTGCCTCGGAACTTATAAGCATGCATGATTTTTATTTATTTAACTTGGGGGCATATTTCTTTCATAAAAGATCCTTTAAAAACACGGCAACAAATACTTTTTCTCGCAAGCTAAAAATGAAACAGGTTTGAATAGAAAATGTCACCCTGCAAAACCCCGGTTCTATGTTTATTAATAAATGAAAAACTGCATACAGATGCTTAGAAAATACCAGCGTCTGTTCTGTTTTGGCGGGAAAAATATTTAGCGTGCACGAATTTTCATTGATGTCACGTGGTGCATATTTCTTTCAGCCATTAAAAACGGCAAAAATATTTTTCTCGGGTTTAAATAGAAAATGTTACTATGTAATACCCCAGTTCTATCATTAATAAATGAATAACGGTTTACAGACGCGTAGAAAAAAAACAGCGTCTGCTTTGCTCTGTTTTGGCGGGAATAATATTCAGCGTCTACACGTGTCAATTACAAAGGGAAGCTATAACTGGTATATCTTGATTGACTAGTTTTCACACCTTGCCACATTGTTAATAATTATTGGCGGCTTATCAATAAGGCCCGCCTCGGGTGTAGACGGTTTAATAGTGTTGGCAACTTGAGCAAATCAGCGATATGGGGAGTATAATTTTAATAAATGTTTGCAAACATCACTTTTCTTCCTTTGTTTTGAAACATTATTGAATTTCTCACTTTTTATCACCATGTTTGCGGCTTGTTTGATGGTTGCATTTTAATACATTCTTTTTCATATCGCGATATCATACCTGTGCAGGTGTGTATTGCAATTTGCCGGTATACCGGTTTACCGCATAGGTATTTTACGGCGGTAAACACTAAAATGGTCGGTCGGCGGAAAATTACTATAGGAAAATTGTCGTGTCGGGAGATTAGGGCCGTCGGACGGGAGACCGGGAGATGGGGTTCGAAATCGGGATATCCCGACGAAATCGGGAGATATCACATGTATGACTTTAACGCTGTCAATAACTTACTTATTTCTGGATGGATTTTAAAATTATTTTGAAGAAATATTAACCATCATGAGACGATGTGTCACATGCAAACCCAGATCCGTACCTCCAAGGTCAATGTCATACTTAGAGGTCAAAGGTAAATATAACTAAAAATAACTTTCTTACCTCTGGATGGATTTTGAAATTATTTGGCAGAAATGTTGGCCATCATGAGACAATCTGCCTCACACAAAACCAAGGTCCTTACCTGCATGGTCAAGGTCATACTTAAAGGTGAAACGTGAAAAAAGGGTCCAAAACTAAAACACGGCTAATAACTTTCAATGGATGAATACGAACATAGACATATTTTCAGGCGGGGGCATCCGTGTCCTATGGATGCATTTCTAGTCTACAAATCAAATAGCACAGGCCCAGATCAGACGCCACAGAGCCCCAATATTGTGATAGTAAACATGTTTTGTTAGGATTTCGTGCCACAGACACTAGACTGGCACAAGATTGTTTGTCCGAAATTAATGATGCCCCTGAGTGCTAAGAATAGCCCAGCTATAAATAGCTCAATCCTGCCAGAAAATGGATTCCTGTTAACCCATTGCATGCGGGAAGCCCCTAAAGGAGTACCTTGGCAAACAGTGCAGGTCCAGATCAGATGCTGCAGAATGCGGCGTCTGATCAGGGCCTGCACTATTTGCTAACAGAATTTTCCGTCGAAAAAAGAATAAAAACGAAAAAATAGACCTGACACCCCATATATTATGACAAATGAACTTGTCCCAACATATAGCAATGGAAGAGTCCACTAGTATACAATGGGTTAAAACACAAGAATAGGAGGCATAATGGAGATGATATTACTGGGTAGTAGATTTCAATAAAATAAAGGTATATTGTGTGCATTCATTAGAATCACCTTATTGAGGTGATTCTAATGAATACACAACATACCAGTTTGAGGTGGGGGTTGTTAGGTGAAGCAAAGGTGATGTGTATCTTGTAACACTGGGGTTTCAAGCTGATATTGGCTTACAGTTGGACAAGGCCTGGTGTCCTTGCAGCAGGTAAGGGTAATAGGGGAATGTTTTTATTTCTTCTGTTCATCCAGTCATTCTGTTCATCCAGTCATTTTCCTCTTTCTCCACTGGCCCTCACTTTCATCTCCTCTACTGTCTCTTCTATCTCTTTTATCCATTTCTTTGGGAGACGACACAAAATGACCCACAAGGGTTGACTTGTCATTGAATCCAAATCAATCAATCAATCTTTCATTGTTTCAGTCCTATTGTCTCAAAGTTAAGGAATTGGATGATGAAGAATACAGTTACGCTGCACTGCAAGAACCGCTATACAGAGTAGAGACTGGCAATTATGAATACAGGTACTGTTTCACATGTTTCTGTGTCATGTGTTTGTTATAGAGGATCTTACATGAGTGTTCATGTATTATTGAATTTATTAAATGAGTTGAGGAAAATGGATAAAATGCGAGGCTTTGCCAAGCATTTTATGCCTTTTCCTCTACGAGTTTAATAAATTCAATAATTCATGAGCACGAATGCATGGATGCAAGATTCTGTTTATCATATGACATTTAAAACTCATTTTATGCACAATGTTTTACAAAAATGTCAATATGCTCCCACTGGAAAACGTGACGTTGTTAAGGACGTTGTAAGTATAACGTTACGGGGCGTATCTAACTAATTTGCATATTTAATCCACTAGTGGATTACCGAATTTAATACATGATGTTATAACATTCTCAGACAGGACATCATGTGATAAAAGACTTTAATGGCCCAGTAAACACTATTCTGGTCATGTCAAGCCAGAGAGTTTCCATCCCAGAGGTATCAAACAGGTAACGTCCTGATCACCAGTCAGAAGCGCATCATTCTGACTGTCAGAGCTACAAAGGACAGCATTTGTGCTATTAACTGGATTCAATTCATTATGATTATTATTTATGTTGATTAATGTATCAATTTGGCAGGCTTTGGTGAGTGAAACATAAAATTATTATTAATAATGAATAATTAAAAAAAAAATTTTACTTGCCATGTTTTAGCATGATTATTGCATGTTGTTAGAGGGCAAATTGCAGAATAACATGCCATACCTCATCATCATCATCGAAGTTTTGATTAACATGCAGGTACAGGAGCAACATCCACATAAGCGGGCCCCCTTCCAGGTAGCTGGCTTGCTGCATGCATGGCAGGTCTCACACCAGATCTCCAGGTATGTCTATCATTAGGGTCAATAGCTGATAGCTTCCACTTTCTATGATCTATCTCTGACAGCTGCTTCCAAGTCACCTTGGGCCTTCCAGGCCCATGTTTTCCATACACCTGTATGTCAAAGGCTGTCTTGACTGCACCCTTGGAATGCTCTACGTGTCCATACCAGCAGAGCCTTCTCTCCTTCAGGTTGAGGTCCAGATCCTCAATGCCAAGCCACGAAAGTAGCTCACTGGATCAAAAGATCACAGCCACCGGCTCCAGAGAGCATGTCTCCAAAGTTGCAAAAGGAGGCTACCACCTCTAGCTTGTCAGGTCCTGGTAGCAGCTCCTTGAACTTCTTCCAGGCTGTTTTCACAGGTGATGTGGTTGAAAGATCTTAGCCACCGGCTGCAGAGAGCATGTCTCCTAAGTTGCAAAAGGAGGCTACCACCTCTAGCTTGTCAGGTCCGACATGGACTTCCTTTTGTGGTCTACCGTCTGAGGGATGTGCAGTTCCCTGACATAATGTACACCTGTAGTCAGGGTCCGCCTTTAAGCACTTGAGCCCACTGCATTTCTTGTGCACCCAGAGCTTGCAAGCATTGCAAAAGGTTCTGTTGCTAACCACTCCAGTGCGACATTTGGCGCATTGGAACTTTCCCAAATCTGCTGGAATTTCCAGGCCTGTACCACAGATCATGATTTTTGTCTTTCCTGCATTTACTGTAAGCCCTTTTTCCTCCATAGCTTCTTTCCAAGTTAAGAGCCTCCTGACACATTACTCGTGTGATTAAGCTATGATAACAAAGTCATCGGCATAGAAGTCTTCCCAAAGGACTCCAGAACGGAATTTGCATTACAAGGCTTCAAGTACAATAATGAAAAGCAGAGGGCTGAGAATGGAGCCTTGATGAACACGGACATTCACTTAGAACTCTTCACTGTAACTGTCACCAACACGGACACGGCTCTCTGCATTACATCCCTTGGACCAATCGCACAATTCACACGTCCATTCCAAGTTTTCTCAGTGCCCACCAGATGACCTTCCAAGGCACTCTATCAAATGCCTCCTCCAGGTCAACGAAAGCCATGTAGTCTCTTGTTGGCAGCCAAATACTTCTCTTGCAGCTGCCTGACAACAAAGATTGCGTCTTTGTGCCTCTGCCTGGGACGAAGCCAAAATGGGAATCATTGATAGACACCAACTGTCTGATGAGGCCATCCACAATCCTCTCCAGGTCTTTCATGGCCTGCTCTGTCAGCTTGAGACCACGGCAGTTGCCCCTGTCTAATGCACCCCCTTTACACTTGTAAAGACAGACAATGAAACTCTGCTCCCAGTCAGATGGTACCTTGCCATCACAGATGATTGCAGCTGCGAAGTCACGAATTGTCGAGGCACTCGCATGACCGGCTGCTCGAGCTATCTCCACCACTATGCCTGATGGGCCCGGTGCTTTGCATGTCTTCATCTGAGAGATAGCCTTCTTAACCATATCAGTTGTGATTGGGATTGGTGGCCCTTCCACTGGTGGTTCATCTGACAGGTGGTCTTAGTCCCAGTCAAACTCAACATTGAATTGCCTATGGTAGTCTCTAGTGACACAAAAATGAGTTAGAATCAGCCATCCATGTTCGAGCCATTGACATTTCTTTGTATTATCATGGTGAACACATAATTTTCAATAGATACACACCTAAAATATTTAACTAGAATAAAGAAAAGTGTTGCAAGTATTGAATTATATTATATACCTACAAACACACTGCTGTGTACTACCAGTTTTCTGTTACAAAATACAGAATCCCATATCACCTTACTAAAGTTTTCCAATTCAATATCACCATCCTTTAAAAGAAGGCTAACTATGAGCTCTGGGGTGTGATGAAAATACAGCCATGAGTAACAGGAAAGCAGATGATTAAACACGGTGACATCTCTTGCAGAACATAACGCAGTGTTGAAAGTTCCCTTATTTACGTGTGGAAAATTTAAGACTATATTGGAAGAAAAAGTGTATAACAAACATACATCTCAGGGATGTTCCCAGAAATTACGCATCACACTCAATGCTCCTCTGTTGTGTGATGCTTTGGTCATTTTTTTTTTTTTTTTTTTTTTTTTGGGCTTTGGTTTTTAGCTCACCTTGTCACGTAGTGACAAGGTGAGCTTTTATGATCACATTTTGTCTGTCTGTCCGTGCATCCATCCGTCTGTGCATTCAAAAACAATTTCAAATAAGTATATCTCTAATACCCCACGGCCAATCTTGATCAAATTTCATGAAAAGCATCATCAGGTAGGGAGCAAGGCTGCATAAGGTTTTTGGGCTGATCAGATTGGTATTCTGGTTGCCATGGCAACATATAGCTCTCATAGAGTTACAATGGGAAAAATTTAAAAAATCTTCTTCTCTGAAACCACAGGGCCCAGAGCTTAGATATTTAGTTTGTAACAATGTCAAGTGGTTACCTATATAAATCCTGCCAATCATGGCCCTGGGGTCCAAATTGGCCGCACCCCAGGGCCCCTTAGCTCCCATAGAATTATACTTGGATAAAAAGCTTCAAAAATCTTCTTCTCGGAAACCACAGGGCCCAGAGCTTAGATATTTAGCATGTAGCAACGGCAAGTGGTCACCTACATAATTCCTGCCAATCATGCCCTGGGGTCCAAATGGGCCACGCCCCGGGGCCCCTTAGCTCCAATAGACCCATAATGGAAAACTGCTTCAAAAATCTTCTTCTCTGAAACCACAGGGCCCAGAGCTTAGATATTTATTATGTAGCAACAGCAAGTGGTCACCTACATAAATCCTGCCAATCATGCCCCTGGGGTCCAAATGGGCCACGCCCCGGGGCCCCTTAGCTCCCATAGACACATAATGGAAAAAAAGCTTCAAAAATCTTCTTCTCCGAAACCACAGTCCCCAGAGCTAAGATATTAAGAATGTAGCAATGGCAAGTGGTCACCTACATAAATCCTGCCAATCATGCCCCTGGGGTCCAAATGGACCACGCCCTGGAGCCCCTTAGCTCCCATAGTCTCATAATGGAAAAAAAGCTTCAAAAATCTTCATCTCTGAAACCACAGGGCCCAGAGCTTAGATATTTAGCATGTAGCAACAGCAAGTGGTCACCTACATAAATCCTGCCAATCATGCCTCTGGGGTCCAAATGGACTAGCCCCGGGGCCCCTTAGCTCCCATAGACACATAATGGGAAAAAAAAGCTTCAAAAATCTTCTTCTCTGAAACCACAGGGCCCAGAGCTAAGATATTTAGAATGTAGCAATGGCAAGTGGTCACTTACATAAATCCTGCCAATCATGCCCCTGGGGTCCAAATGGACCACGCCCCTTAGCTCCCATTGACTCATAATGGAAAAAAAGCTTCAAAAATCTTCTTCCCTGAAACCACGGGGCCCAGAGCTTAGATATTTAGCATGTAGCAACGGCAAGTGGTCACCCATATAATTTCTGCCAATCATGCCCCTGGGATTCAAATGGGCCACGCCCCGGGGGCCCCTTAGCTCCCATAGACTCATAATGGAAAAAAAAAGCTTCAAAAATCTTCTCCCAAACCACAGGGCCCAGAGCTTAGATATTCAGCATCTAGCAATGGCAAGTGGTCACCTACATAAATCCTGCCAATCATGCCTTTGGGGTCCAAATGCACCACGCCCAGGGCCCCTTAGCTCCCATAGACTCATAATGGAAAAAAAGCTTCAAAAATCTTCTTCTCTGAAACCACAGGGCCCAGAGCTTAGATATTTAGCATGTAGCATTAGCAAGTGGTCACCTACATAATACCTGCCAATCATGCCCCTGGGGTCCAAATTGGCCACGCCCTTGGGGCCCCTTAGCTCCCATAGACTCATAATGGAAAAAAGCTTCAAAAATCTTCTTCTCTGAAACCACAGGGCCCAGAGCTTAGATATTTAGCATGTAGCAACAGCAAGTGGTCATCTACATAAATCCTGCCAGTCATGCCCTTGGGGTCCAAATGGACCACGCCCCGGGGCCCCTTAGCTCCCATAACCTCATAATCGGGCCCCTTAGTCTCAGACTCATAATGGAAAAAAGCTTAAAAAATCTTCTTCTCCGAAACCACAGGGCCGAGAGCTTAGATATTTAGCATCTAGCAATGGCAAGTGGTCACCTACATAAATCCTGCCAATCATGCCCCTGGTGTCCAAATGGACCACGCCCAGGGCCCCTTAGCTCCCATAGACTCATAATGGAAAAAAAAGCTTCAAAAATCTTCTTCTCTGAAACCACAGGACCCAGATTTTAGATATTTAGCATGTAGCAATAGCAAGTGGTCACCTACATAATACCTGCCAATCATGCCCCTGGGGTCCAAATGGGCCACGCCCTGGGGGCCCCTTAGCTCCCATAGACTCATAATGGAAAAAAGCTTCAAAAATCTTTTTCTCTGAAACCACAGGGCCCAGAGCTTAGATATTTAGCATGTAGCAACAGCAAGTGGTCATCTACATAAATCCTGCCAGTCATGCCCTTGGGGTCCAAATGGACCACGCCCCGGGGCCCCTTAGCTCCCATAACCTCATAATAGATCCCCTTAGTCTCATAGACTCATAATGGAAAAAAGCTTAAAAAATCTTCCTCTCTGAAACCACAGGGCCCAGAGCTTAGATATTTAGCATTCAGCAACGGCAAGTGGTCACCTACATAAATCATGCCAATCATGCCCCTGGGGTCCAAATGGGCCACGCCCCGGGCCCCTTATATCCCAGAGACTCATAATGGAGAAAAGCTTAAAAAATCTTCTTCTCTCGGCTATTGTAAAGCACAGAGCTTAGATATTTAGTATCTAGCAACATTAAATAGTCACCTTGGGTCCAAATGGGCCACACCCTGGGGCCCCTTAGCTCCTGTAGACTTATAATGGAAAAAAACTTAAAAAAATCTTCTACTCTGAAACCATAAGACCCAGAGCGTAGATATTTGGTATGTATCAATGTCAAGTGGTCACCTACATAAATCCTGCCAATCATGCCCGTGGAGTCCAAATGGGCCACGCCTCTGGGCCCCTTAGCTCCCATAGACTCATAATGGAAAAAAAGCTTCAAAAATCTTCTTCTCTGAAACCACAGGGCCCAGAGCTTAGTTATTTAGCATGTAGCAATGGCAAGCGGTCACCTACATAAATCCTGCCAATCATGCCCCTGGGGTCCAAATGGGCCACACCCTGGGGCCCCTTAGCTCCCATATACTCATAATGGAAAAAAAGCTTCAAAAATCTTCTTCTCTGAAACCCCAGGGCCCAGAGCTAACATATTTAGCACATAGCAACAACAAGTGGTCACCTATATAAATCCTGCCAATCATGCCCCTTGGGTCCAAATGGGCAACGTCCGGGGCCTCTTACATGTAGCCCCCATAGACTCATAATGAAAAAAAAAGCTTCAAAAATCTTCTTCTCTGAAACCACAGGGCCCAGAGCTTAGATATTTAGTATGTAGCAACGGTAAGTGGTCACCTACATAAATCCTGCCAACCTAGGGTCCAAATGGGCCATGCCCTTGGGGTCCCTTAGCTCCCATTGACTCATAATGGGAAAATCTTCAAAAATCTTCTTCTCTGAAACCACAGGGCCCAGAGCTAAGATATTTAGCATGTAGCAACGACAAGTGGTCACCTACATAAATCCTGCCAATCATGCCCTTGGGGTCCAAATTGGCCCCTTATCGCCAATAAACTTATAATGTAAAAAAAAAGCTTCAAAAATCTTCTTCTCTGAAACCATGAAGTACAGACCTTAGATATTTAGTATAAAGCAACATAAAATGGTCGCCTACATAAATCCTGCCAACCATGCCCTTTGGGTCAAAATTGGCCATGCCCCAGGGGTCATTAGCTCCTATAGATTTATACTGGAAAAAACATCACAAATCTTCTTCTCCGAAACCATAAGGCTCAGAGCTTAGATATTTAGTATGTAGCAATGTCAAGTGGTCTCCTACACTAATGATTTTTTGGTACCCAGGTGAGCGATATAGGGCCCTATTGTTTAAGATTATTTTACTTATTTTGAGCCAGTCGTTAATAAGAGGTGGGCGAAAAAAAGAGTACCTGGAGAAAACCACCTGACCTTCCGTTGCAGAACTTGGTGTCTCACATATGGTGACCCGAGCCAGGAGCAAACCACAGCTGGGAGCGACCTAATGACTAAGAGTCCGCACTCTTAACCACTAGGCCACGGAGATACTTTGATCTGGAAACAGTCAGATCAAGTTGCTATGTTAATAATGTGTATATAGAGGATCTTACATGAGTGTTCATGTATTATTGAATTTATTAAACAAGTTGAGGTAAAGGGATAAAATGTGAGGCTTTTCCTCAACGAGTTTAATAAATTCAATAATGCATGAACACGAATGCAAGATTCCATTTATCATATGACATTTAAAACGCATTTTATTCATGATTGTTTGACAAAAATGTCAATATTCCGCCATTAGTAAATGCGACATCGTTAAGGACGTCGTACATGTAACGTTACGGTGCGTATCTAATTTGCATATTTAATCCACTAGTGGATTATCGAATGTATTACATGGCGTTATTACACCCTCGGATGCGACGTCATATGCTAAATATCATTAAGTGATTATTATTTAAATTACAGACTTGTACTCCGATGTCGACAGGATGCCCGCACAAAGTTTGCCAAAATGAGATCTGATGTTCTTGTCAAAATGGAATTATTAGACCAAAAACATGGTGAGTAAAATAACAAGTTGTAGTTTTATTAATGCAATTCAAAAAGGAATTGTATTTTTTAATTGCAAACTTGAGTGATAGTATATGGTATAAGCTGACAGAAGTTAAGCCCCCATTGTAATGAGAGAATGTAATAATTGATTGATTGTTTGGGGTTTAAGGACATGTCAACTCCTGTGGGTCATTTTGTCTTGTCTGCTAGTGAAAGGGAGAAAAGAGATAGAAGAGATAGTAGAGGAAATAAAAGTCAGGGACAGAGGAGAAAGAGCAAAATGACTGAAAGTGTTTTTTTTTTTTTGATTTGAGGTTTAACGTCCCCGTCAACACTGTAAAGGTCATTTTGGAGACGTTGCTTCCAATTTTGTGGGACTTTTACCCGACATTGAGATGAAATGACATCTCAACCCCTGTCGCCCAATGAAACCAATAGGGTTTATTAGCATGGACGGTCCGCCTCGCACCGCGGTTCCTGGACAGGCTTATATCCTCTAAGTGGTTTACCAGTAATAGTGTGCGGGCCGGATTCAGCTCTGCGTGGAAGCATCATGCAGCCCATATATTTCTTCAAGCCCCTATGGGCGAGGGCTGGACTGAAAGTGTAGAAACAGAAGAAAAAACAACATTCCCCCTCTACCCTTACCTGCAAGAACAGCAGGCCTTGTCCAACTGTAAGCCAATATCAGTTGGACGCCCCTCTGTAATGCAAGATGCACATCACCTTTGCTTCACCCGACCTTCATCTTTAAACCGAGGTCCCGTCTCCGTATGACCTTAGCTGTTGGTGGGACGTAAAACTAAAACTCACTCACTCACTCACCCGACCTTCCTGGAGAATGTAATGAAAAGTTATGATAAAATCACAATGCATACAATTTTCCAGCTGACCAAAATTTTAAAGAAGAGTAGGTATCAGTTTCTTGCAAAATAATGTGCACTTAAAATAACTACTTATAAGCAATAAGCCTGCACAGGAATAATATGGTTATGTGTTATATTAAAACTTTATTTATAATTACCTTGACTGTCAACTGATGGGATTGATATGACCATAATAAACATTGATTAGGTCATTAAATTAAACAGGTACAGATATACAGTAAAATTCCTATATTAAGACCTCCTTTGGGACTGTTCAAAAGTGGTCTATAAGACCACTTTTGAACAGTCCGAAAGGTGGTCTCTGACAAGAGGAAATTGTATGCAGAAAACACAAAGAAAGAATAACTGCAACCTACTAAATAAGCTTTTTAAAGGAAAAATAGTCTTAATTTTAGGCGGTCTTAATAGCCGTACTTTACTGTACTTGTTTTCTCCATTACAGTACAAGATATAGTGTTTCAGCTACAGCGGTTTGTGTCGGGAATGGCTAAGTATCACAATGACTGTCACGCTGTCATGAAGGAAGCTGTAGTGTTCCCCATTGAGGTGGACCTCTCCCGCGGGACTTTCACTTACGACACGTCTAGTCAGTTTAACGATGGTTTGGATGACGATGAAGAGGAAGAAGACAGCACAGACGCAACGGTGATTGACGCGACGGGTGATCTTATCGCTACAGACTGAAAAAAGATATCGCTGATGTGACGGTGGTCAACATTATTGTCATGATCTATTTGCTACAGAGTCCAACTTGTTGTTTCATTACTTTAGAAATACAGTAAAATTCCTATATTAAGACCACCATTGGGGCTGTTCAAAAGTGGTCTTTAAGACCACTTTTGAACAGTCCCAAAGGTGGTCCCTGACTAGAGGACACTGTTTGCAGATCTATTTGCTACAGAGTCCAACTTGTTGAAATAGTTCTGCTTTAACCCTTTTAGTACCAAATGGAATCTTCCTTCTTATATTTTGCAGGAGTCCATTTCAAAATTTAGGGGTGTCAGGTTGTGTTTTCTTCAAAAACTATTTGTAAACTGGCTGAACGTTTTGCAAACAGTGTAGGCCCTGATCAGACGCCGCCGCGATCTGCGGCGTCTGATCTTGGCCTGCACAGTTTGCCAACTACCCTTTTGGGGTTTCTGTTAGAAAATTGGTTAAGAAATAGTTCTGCTTTAACAGTGATTTATTGTCTAATAGATGATTCAGTTATATAATAGATCCTGTCAAGAAGAGCAGAGTTGTATCTATTGCCAACTGACTTAGAATGATATAGTGGGTGGTATCAGGCATGCCCGTGATACCTCCCTCATTAAGATGGAGACTCCCTTATTTTGCTGCTAATTTTTGCCTATTTTATGCAGAATTTTTGTAAAATTTTGGAGTCTCCTTCATTTGAACGCAGAATTTCCCTATATATTTACATCTCCCTTATCGCAATGGTAAATCTCCCTCATACAGTTCAAAAAATTATCACAGATATGATCAGGGGTAAACTGTGTGTTTTACAATTGCAAACTTGTTTATGGCGATGTGAATCTGGAGCCATAAAATGGAATTTGTGACCATAAAACCCACTATTTGCCTCCCCAAATGACGATTTTCACTACAGTTTTTCCCTTTTCATATTCTAATGCACTTATTCATTTGTTTTGCTAAAAATGGTTCTATTTTTACACAGCAGTAAGCACTGGCAGCTGCTTTTAACCAGATGCCATCCAATGAAAACTGATGTTACATGATGATACTGTAGAATACATGTATATTGTTGCAGTGTTTTTTATCCTGTCCAATCAGATGCCATATTACATTCACAAGTACCTTAGAATTATCAGTAAATCACTGCCACAGCCATTGATCCTTCAACTGCTTCTTATATTTCTGGCGCAGATGACAATTTGATTTCTTAAAATATTTTTCAGTGAAAATAAGGCTTGACATTACATATGAATCGTCTGCTTGGCAGAGGATTCCAAGCAGACGATTCACATGTAATGTCTAACCTTATTTTCACTGAAAAATAAGAAACATGCACTTTGACTGCTAGTCATGATTAGCAGTTGAAAGAGCTCATATTTTCCAAATAATTTTTAAAATTGTTTTGGTTGCTCCATGTAATATCATACAGCAATCTCAAAGCTGTTCTGCTGAACAAACAGTTTTCTTATGTTTTCTTTCATGAAAAAACAGATATTTCACCATTAGATTCTACATCAGCGAAACAATTTCACAAACATTGCTGACATCATCAAAATTAAAAAACGTTTGCATGTATTAGTATTAGTTTAACGATTCCAGGACATTTGCCCCCCAGGACATTTGCCCCCCAATGAATTAATCTAAAAATGGACATTTGCCCCCCAGTTGAAAATGCGACCCGGACATTTGCCCCCCAGAACTTATTTTTGGTATGGACATCTGCCCCCCAATGCTTATTTTACAGGTGGACATTTGCCCCCAACTGCTTATTTCAGAAAAGGACATTTGCCCCCCAGATAGACCAGGGCTAACACATAGGAGGAAAACAATGTAATTATTGGTTTATTATCATCAGAAATACAAAATGTTAAGCAATAAATTACTCCATCTATATAAATATGAATCCCATAATAACCTGCTGTTATGGACAACCCCTACCTTAGAAAGCAGTATGGATCCCGATCAGATGCCATATCAGATGGGGATCTATACTGTTTGTCATGCAATTTGTTAAGTTAACAAAATATACCAATAATGTGATGGTTAATAGTCAACAATTGGAGATGCTTAATTTATTCAGCAGGATAAGGGTTAAGCAAGTCAGCTACAGAACCATATACATGTATTGAGTTTGTGCCTCACTGAGGGTCCAGTGTCAGACGCCTATACTCAAGTGGTTTTTACACTGGATACACTGATGGTTAATTCTTGAAGAAATTGAAATGATCTTGAATGGGCTGTAAAACTTTAACCAAAACGTTATCATGTAAATTATGTAGCTATATACAAGTCTGTTTAATGAATATCCTTGTCTAGCCAGGTTGGGGGGCAAATGTCCCTTTCTGAAATAAGCAGTGGGGGGCAATTGTCCACCTGTAAAATTTGCACTGGGGGGCAGATGTCCATACCAAAAATAACCTCTGGGGGGCAAATGTCCGGGTCGCATTTTCAACTGGGGGGCAAATGTCCATTTTTAGATTAAGTCATTGGGGGGCAAACGTCCTGGGGGGCTAACGTCCGGAGACCTAGTTTAACAGTTGGTGTGAAACTTGTTAAAAGAGTGTTTTTGTAGAAAAGAAAAATTGTTTAATGTTCCATGACATATACAGAAATGCTTTTGTGTTTTACAAATGGTAGATTAATCTGCCAAGTTACCAGAGTTTCTTTTCCTGAAGAATTGAAGAATATTATCCCATTATTATCATCAACTATGCAGTCATGTTCCATAATGGTTCTAAGTATTGGGACAAATAGGTCTTAGCAAAAAGTGCGATCTAGATCAGACTGCTCCAGGAGCATAGACTCCAGGAGCAGTCTGATCAGGTCATACACTGTTGGTCATTAGGACTCCATGCGGGATCGTGAAGCAAATTTGTTAAAATTTTAGGAGAATTGCAGCAAGTTCACCACATGTCCGAATTTTAAGGATTTTTACGGTACTTTGCAGATATATTTGCAATATTTCAACTTGAAAAGAATTTGTAGAATTTATTGTCCAAGTCATATTTTTGCATTTTAACCACTCATTTTGGGTTTAAATACATGTACATGTAGCAACAGATAAGGTATTCAATTCTCCACAAAAACTGGGGCCATTCTAATGAATACCCAGAGCATAGGTTTTTATGGAGAAATAAGGAAAACTATCCTTCAGTTATTACAAAATACTTATCTTATCTGTTGCATTTGAATAAACACACCACCTCAATGTAGCACTGTTCATTATAACATAGTTTGGATAAAAAAAAAACAGTTTTGATTGATACCAAAAATGCGTTGATTATATGGAAAAATGACCATAAAGCCTCATCGAGGCGGTTCTAACAAGTACCCACATTCCATATTTTAGAGAAGAAATGAGAAAAGAAGATAAGGTTTAACCCTGTAAACCCCAGTTTTACTATATAAAATAGGGTTCATAGTGGTCAGAATTATACAGACATGTTTTTGTGATGATAAGCGTTAGTGTGTGTGTGTGTGTGAATTCGGGTTTAACGTCGCTTTCAACAATTTTTCAGTCTTATCACGACGGTGTCTGGTTGCGACAGGGAGCTCAATGCTCACGTTTATAGGATAAGCGTTAGACTTGATAAGGTCGAACTAGTGCAATGTTGTGTTGTCTAGATACATCTTGAAATATTTGTGTTCTGCTTGGTTGAAAACCTCATTTTATTAACAGTCTGACCTCACCTCTTAATCCTTTGATTGCACATAAATTCCTTGGGCAGACGCCCTGTCTGTCTGTTTGTTTGTCTGTCTGTCCGTCACAAAAACTTTAACCTTGATCATAACTTCAAAAGTATTTGACCTAGCCCCATGAAACTTCACGCACTAATTCACCATCACAAGGGCTACATTCTGACCAAGGGCCATAACTCTGTTGTCATTTTTGGCTGAATTATCTCCCCTTGAAATTTTGCAAAAACTCAGAAATTGGCTCCCACAGGGGGCATTGGTCACCTTTAGTGACAGCTCTTGTTTAAAATTATTTTTCTTAGTGAATAAGGCATTGCATTAAATGGTTGATGATTCACATATAATGTCAAGCCTTATTTTCACTGAAAATAAGAAAAATACTTTGAAAATGCTGTCTGCTAGTGGTGATTAGCAGGTGAAGGGAAAGTTATGAATTACACAGTACATGTTTGGTGCTATTATATCCTCCTTTCTCCTTTATATGGTGTTACTAGATCTCTTAACTTCTATGAATCTTTTTACATATTTTTTTCTGCCAAGTATGTGTTCTCTGATATTAAAATTACTTTGTTCTTGTTTTCATTTTTAACTCATTGCATGCGGGAAACCCCTAAAGGGGTACCGTGGCAAACAGTGCAGCCCCAGATCAGATGCCGCAGAATGCGGCATCTGATCAGGGCCTGCACTATTTGCAAACAGAATTTTTCGTCTAAAATAGAATAAAAACGAAAAAATAGGCCTGCCACCCCTTATATGACAAATGGACTTGCCCAACATATAGGAATGGAAGAGTCCATTAGTATACAATGGGTTAAACATAGCAATAGATATGGTAAGTATTTGGTGATAATTGAAGGATAATTTCTCCCATGTTTGAACTGCTTTGCTGAGGCAGTTCTAATGAATACGTACAACATTGTTTTGTACGGAGAGTTGACAAAAATTATCCTTCTATTGCAACCAAATATTGCCCATCTGATCGGTGTCTATGTGTAATGCTGCACAATTGACTGATTGATTGATTTGAGGTTTAACGTTCTCGTCAACACTGTATAGATCATTTTGGAGACATTGCTTCCAATTTTGTGGGACTTTTACCTGACATTGAGATGAAATGACATCTCAAGCCCTGTCGCCTAATGAAACTAATAGGGTTTATAAGCATGGATGGTCCAACTCACACCGCTTTGCCTGGGCAGGCTTAGAACCTCTAAGCTGGTTACCAGTTCTCGTGTGCGGCCGGTTTAAGCTCTGTGTGGAAGCAGCAGCCCATCTATTTCTTCAAGCCCCGATGGACGGGGGCTGCAAACACTGCATAATATTGATTTTATTTATTGTACACACATACTATGTTTGGTACTGATGATCTGATAAATTCCTTATTAAGTTTATTATTGTAGACCTGTTGTATGAAGACATTCCTTTATCACCATGTTTACCCTAAATATTGGGACATAATTGACGCGAATTGTTGTTATACAGCAAAGAAATTTGAAGGCTTTTGATTGAACAGCGCAAGGGCAATTACAGTAAAATTCTGCTATTGATACCACCTAAAATTAAGACTAAATCTGCTTTTAAAAGCTTATTGAGAAGGTTTCAGTTATTCTTTCTTTGTGTTTTCTACACCCAGTGTCTCCTATTGAGAGACCACCTTTAGGACTGTTCAAAAGTGGTCTGAAAGACCACTTTTGAACAGTCCCAAAGGTGGTCTTAATATAGGAATTTTACTGTATTTTCCATATACCCTGTAAGCAAAAATGTGTAACCCTCTCATGCTTGACTTCCTGAATTGAGATGTCCGCCATCTTGGATTTACTGCATAGTTGATAAGAAATCAGCAAAATAATTTCATGTGCCTCAATAAAATAGAAATTTATGATTGCTTTTTGCATTCATTCAGTACTTTGTTTCATTGTTTTCAGTTATAAAACTCTCATAAACTCACATGACATATTAACATTTCCCACTTAGCACCATGATCAATGTAGTGCATGCAGAAGGGCATATTCCAACTGAGGTAATGGCCAGATGTGACCGACTCAGTATAAGAAGATAGATTATGTAAACATGTACTTCTCAGGACATCCACTGCAAAAGATTTCTTTGGAAAACATTGGAACCATGAACAAAATGGCAAAAAGCTTTGCATTATAATAAAATCGTTATTTGATTCATGATGGGGAACATGGGATCACTTTCCCTGCCTGACAGAGATCTTTGCCCTGGCCATAACTAATATTATCAGTTGCCCCCCTTATATATTGCATTGCAACGCATTGACCTGATAAAGATATGCTATCTCAGGACAAGTGAGCTTTATCACGTCAACGTGATATTGCTGTTTTTTTAATGAAGCGTACTATAGAAAAAATGGCAAAAATGTTATTATACCTGGAAAAGAATGGAAAAAAAAAATGGAAGAAAAAAAAATACTTTAAAAAATATCAAAGAAAAAATTGTGGTCAGCTGATACTGAATATATTGACTGCTGGAATGTTGGGATGCACTGAGTACCATTGAAAACTGATCATAATTTGCTAATTTAAGAGTTCCAAGGGGACAAACTGATAAATAGAATACCAGATTCATGTCATTTGATATCAAGTTTATCAGGCTCGGCTTCGAGAACGCATGTAGAATCGCTCGGCAAGCCTTGCGATTCTGCAAGTGTTCTCGAAGCCTTGCCTGATAAAGTTGATATCAAAAGACACTCACCTGGTATTCTCTATTTATACCCACAGGAGTTTTCTACATTGTTTATAAAGGAGAAAACTAGAGTTTTCCTGTTTGGCTTCATTTTAACCCTTCAAGTGCTAAGCAGTTTAAGCAGATGACATTTTCAAGGTACAGTCAACCCTCTTTATACAGACATTCGATTTAACAGCAAAACTTATTATACCGACAGTTCCAGTGGAACAAATCCTTATCTCAAGATGAGACAATTAATGGGGATATTCAAGGATATTGTAATCATTTATTCTTTAGCACTCTCTAGGCTAATTCAGCAGATGACAAATTGTTGATATTTTTCTTAGTTTTTCCCAGAAAACGGGACTTGACATCTCATGCAAATTGTCTCAGATTGCATAAGATGTCAAATCCTGATTTCTGGGACAATTAGAAAAATATTTCAAAATGTTGTCTGCTGTGAAAAAATACCCAGCATGCAGAGCGTTAATACTCCCAAGAAACAAATGTGGTGGATATTTGTTAGAATCGCCTCGCAAGGCGATTCTAACAAATAACCACATTTGTTTCTTGAAGTAATTAAGGGAGAAATTCTTTTATTACCTATTATACTCTTTATTGCGTTTCTTTATAGCGGCAAATTCGCTTCAGCAGCCTATTGTTAAGGAACAAATACTGTGATCATAGTGAGGGTCCTCTGTATTTTTTCAGCAAAAATAAGGCTTGACATTATAGGTTAATCATCTAAAATGTATAATCCTTTTCTAGGAAATTAAATTAACCCATAAGACGCCAGTCACGACAATTGTCATCTGCTTTGTTGTCTGCTGGTTACTTTAAATGTCACTTTTGCAAACAGTGTGGAACCAGATCAGACTGCTCCTCTAGGAGCAGTCTGATCTGGGTTCACACTGTTTGCATGTATGAAAAATTATTTCTGAAAAGTTTGCAAGAAGATTCAGCAGATGACATTTTCAGTTGTAGTTTTTCTCGGCATTTTAAGGGTTAAGTGTTTCAAATTTAAAACTCTCAAACAAACAACTCTCTGTCCCAATATTTAGGGTACATGTATGTGTGGTTAAATGAAATTTTACATTAGTATACATTCTCCATATCTGTTGTGATGACATAAAGAATTCCATAGATTTCAAATTTATTCTTTTTTGTTATTGATTAATTGTGCAATATATCTAAAATATTGATATGGAGATTTTTGTTGAAATCTCAAAAATGAAATAAAAATAGTAAATTGATTTGTCTTTGTTCTTTATTAACCCAGTGTTCTGAATAGAATATTCTGCCTTATATACAGGAGTATTTCCATTTCGAAATTTAGGGATGTCAGTTTTCTGAAATTCAGAAAATAGCTGAATGTTTTGCTTTTGCAGCCTGTGAAGGCAGAATGTGTCCGGGAATGTATTAACCCCAGCATCCATTCACCATATTTGCATTATCTGCTGGCTCCCAGCTTGCACATTGTCAATATTGGAAAAACAGGTAACCTTTCCAGATCAGGGAGTGGGGTCTGGTTACCTGTTTTTCCAACACTGATAACCTTCAGACTAGGAACAAGCAGATAATGCAAAAAAGGTGAATGAGGGTGTCTTCCGAGGTATTCCGATTTCTCTTCAGGCTCTTCAGATTTAAGGGGAATTTGAACACCTTCAGGGGAGGCAACTCCTCCAAAAGAATTTTTGTCTCCCATGTCAAAAGGGGCCAACTCTTAAAGGAAAGAATTTGCTCCTGAGGAGCAAATTCTTTCCTGTAAGAGTAGACCCCTTTTTTTCAGTGGGACAGCTTATAGAAAAGCAAACAGGAAGTCCAAAAAGTTGTCTCCCTTTGAAAAATGGTGGAAAAATCGATCAATTCAATACCTGCCAGGTCAGCAACATTCTTTCATAAAGACTAATCATGAAATCTTTTCTACAGTCATTCTCATACCTTCTGCTGATTCAAGAAGGGCATTTGTCAGTTTCTGTTACAAGAACATGCCCTGCAGGCACACAACCTTGACTCAACGTTGAATCAACGTTGAAACAACGTTTTCAACGTTGTTTCAACGTTGATTCAATGTTGAGTGCCTGCTGGGTGCACACTTACGCAGAGGTCTGCCCAGGAAAAGTGTGATTTGATAATTTAACTAGCTCAATATGATGAAATCTTCCTACAGTCATTCTGTCCTGTTCGCAGATTCAAGAAGGGTAGTTGGTTCTGCTGAAAGAATGTGCACTGTACTGGTTTAACCACTTATGTATAAATGCCCAGGAAAAGTCTGGTTAGGTGTACTGACTGGCTCAATATGACCTTAGTAATGTTGACTGGGACATAAAATGTCAAACAAAATATAATTAGGCAAATTAAGAATTTCGTACATGAAGGCATTGATAAACAAATCAACATGTAATCTTCAATGATTTTGATTTTAGTCCACAGATTAAATAGAAGCATGTAGAGTGAAATTCAACTGTTAAGACCACCAAAAATTAAGACTTATTCTGCTGTAAAAAGCTTATTTAGCCAGATGCAGTTATTCGTTCTTCTTATTTTCTGCACACAATGTCCTCTGGTCAGGGACCACCTTTGGGACTGTTCAAAAGTGGTGTTAAAGACCTGTTCAAGTATAGTTAAATTCCTCTTTTAAGACCAAAGGTGGTCTTAAAAGAGGAATTTTACTATACTTGACCATGGTCATGTTGAGAATTTGGGATTTGTACACCCTATTAACGGCCCCCGCCCATCCAGGGCTTGAGGAAATATATGGGCTGCATGATGCTTCCACGCAAAGCTGAAACCAACCCACACACAAGAACTGGTAAACCGGTTAGAGGATCTAAGCTTGCCCAGGCAAAGCAGTGCGAGTCGGCCCGTCCATGTATATAAATAAACCCTACTGGTTTCATTGAGCGACGGGGCTTGAGGTGTCTTTTCATCTCGATGTCGGGTAAAAGTCCCACAAAATTGGAAGCAACGTCTCCAAAATGACCTTTACAGTGTCGACGGGGACGTTAAACCTCAAAACAAACAAACAAACAAACAAAACACCCTATTAACCCTCACACGAGCCACTGGGGGTTAACTTTAGTGCAAGGTCGGGGTGCATAATGGGGGTAATATTTCTGTCTTTCTGAAGATAAAGATATGTTGTGTATACTCATTAGAATCGGCCTTTTGAGGCGATTTTAATTAGTAAACACGCTACACATATTCAAGCTAAAATAAAAAAAGATCCTAAGTAATCCTTAATACATGTTCATCTATATCATCATGAAAACACGCCTGTGAAATTTTGACCCCCTTAAACCCCACTTTTATATAGTAAAACTGAGATTTACAGGGGTAATACATTATATTTCATAATTTCATATTTCTGCTCAAAACCATAAATTGTGGGTACTCGTTAGAACCGCCTCTTTTATCTGAAAATTTTCATTTTTATGCCCCCGCATCGTATGATGCCGGGGGCATATAGTTTTTCGGTTTTCCGTACGTGCGTCCGTGGGTACGTGCGTACGGTTTCCGAACGTACGAAAGTGTGTACGTACGTACGTACGTAATCCTGTTAGACTCAGGTTAAGGTTTTTAGCTCACCAGAGCCGAAGGCTCCGGGGGAGCTTATAGTATAGGCATTGGTCCGTCGTCCGTCGTCTGCGTCGTCAACATTTTCAAACAACATCTCCTCTGAAACTACTTGGCCAATTGAAACCAAATTACATGTGGAGCTTCTATTGGAAGGGGGAACGAAAGTTTGTTCGTGAGGACTGGGTCACATGACCAATATGGCCGCCATGACCATATATGGTAAAAACCTTTAAAAATCTTCTTCTCAAGAACCGAATAGCCTATGATCTTGAAACTTGGTATGCAGCATCGGGGACTCAGGCCCTACCAAGTTTGTTCAAATGATGACCTTTGGTTGACCTTGACCTGTTTTATGTGAAGGTCAAATTTGGTCACTTAAACATTTGTATGGAAAAATTGCAAAACAGTGGATTTTTCTGATTGTATATTAGCTAGTGGCATCAGAAATAGTATTTACAATCAGCTGAATGGAAGTTTATCAGTTCCAAAGGTCAAGGTTATTTACCTACCTTTGTCCAGGACGCCTCAGATTCAGTATTTTTATCTTATTCTTCACTTAAACTACTTGGCCAATTGAAACCAAATTACATGTGGAGCCTCTATGGCATGAGGGAACGAAAGTTTGTTCTTGAGGACTGGGTCACATGACCAATATGGCCACCATGCCCATATATGGTAAAAACCTTTAAAAATCTTCTTCTCAAGAACCGAACGGCCGATGGTCTTGAAACTTGGTATGCAGCATCAGGGACTCTGGCCCTGCCAAGTTTGATCAAATGATGACCTTTGGTTGACCTTGACCTGTTTTACGTCAAGGTCAAATTTGGTCACTTAGACATTTGTATGGATAAATGATAAAACAGTGGATTTTTCTGATTGTATATTAGCTAGTTGCATCAGAAATGGTATTTACAACCAGCTAAATGGAAGTTTATCAGTTCCAAAGGTCAAGGTCATTTACTGACCTTTGTCCAGGACGCCTCAGATTCAGTATTTTTATCTTCTTCACATAAACTACGTGGCCAATTGAAACCAAATTACATGTTGAGCCTCTGTGGCATGAGGGAACGAAAGTTTGTTCTTGAGGACTGGGTCACATGACCAATAAGGCCGCCATGCCCATATATGGTAAAAACATTAAAAAAATCTTCTTCTCAAGAACCTAATGGCCGATGATCTTGAAACTTGGTATGCAGCATCAGGGACTCTGGCCCTAGCAAGTTTGTTCAAATGATGATCTTTGATTGACCTTGACCTGTTTCACGTCAAGGTCAAATTAGGTCACTTAGACATTTTTATGGAAAAATGGTAAAGCAGTGGATTTTTCTGGTTGTATATTAGCTAGTGGCATCAGAAATGGTATTTACCATCAGCTGAATGGAAGTTTATCAGTTCCAAAGGTCAAGGTCATTTACCGGCCTTTGTCCAGGTTGGCTCAGATTCAGTATTTTTATCTTATTCTTCACTTAAACTACATGACCAATTGAAACTAAATTATATGTGGAGCCTCCTTGGGAAGGGGGAACGAAAGTTTGTTTGCGAGGACTGGGTCACATGACCAATATGGCCGCCATGCCCATATATGGTAAAAGCCTTTAAAAAATCTTCTTCTCAAGAACAGAACGGCAGATGGTCTTGAAACTTTGTATGCAGCATCAGGGACTCTGGCCCTACCAAGTTTGTTCAAATGATGACCTTTGGTTGACCTTGACCTGTTTTACATCAAGGTCAAATTTGGTCACTTAGGCATTTGTATGGAAAAAAGGCAAAACCGTGGATTTTTTCTGATTGCATGGTAGCTAGTGGCATAAGAAATGATCTTTGTACTCAGCTGAATGGAAGTTTAATAGTTCTGAAGGTCAAGGTCATTTACTGACTTTTGTCCAGGTTGGCTCAGATTCAGTATTTTTATCTTCTTCTTCACTTAAACTACTTGACCAATTGAAACCAAATTACATGTGGAGCCTCTTTGGGAAGGGGGAGCGAAAGTTGTCTTGAGGACTGGGTCACTTGACCAGTTTGGCCACCATGCCCATATATGGTAAAAACCTTTAAAATCTTCTTCTCAAGAACCGAATGGCTTATGATCTTGAAACTTAGCATCAGGGACTCTGGCCCTGCCAAGTTTTTGTTCAAATGATGACCTTTGGTTGACCTTTATCTGTTTTAGGTCAAGGTCAAATTTGGTCACTTAGACATTTGTATGGAAAAAAAGCTTGAGGCATCAGAAATGATATTTGCAATCAGCTGAATGGAAGTTTATTAATTCCGAAGGTCAAGGTCATTTACAGACCTTTGTCCTGGATGGCTCAGATTCAGTATTTTTATCTTTTTCTTCACTTAAACTGCTGTGTTGATTGAAACCAAAATACTTGAAAAGCCTCAAAGGGAAGGGTGGAACAAAAATTTGTTCTTAAGGACTCCGTCACCTAACCAATTTGGCCGCCATGCTCATATATGGTAAAAACCTTTGCAAAATCTTCTCGAGAACCAAATTGCAGATGAGCTTGAAACTTGATATGCAGCATCAGGGACAAGGTCAAATGTGGTCACTTAAGCATTCATAAGGGAAATTGGCAAAACAATGTATTTTTTTGCTTCAGTTGTGGCCTGTGGCATCAGAATTGATATTTGCAATTAGCTGAAAGGAAGTCTATCTTCCAAAGGTCAAGGTAATTTTACTGACCTTTATCCTGGATGGCTCAGATTCAGTATTTCTATCTTCTTCTGAATTTTAAATGGGGTTAAAGAAAATTTGTTTGTAGGATCTGTCATGCGGCTCATGCCCATATTTGGCTAGAATGATCAGAAATTATTAGCTCACTAGAATTGAAGACTCTGAGGATGCTTATAGGATAGACAGTGGTTGGTTGTCGTCAATTTATCAAAGCCGGGGAAGCACTACATAAGCTACTGCAGCTGGCAAGCTTCCTGGTGAAATTTCACAGCTTTTAATTGTCACTGCAATCATGTAGATGTTCATTTAATAAGACAGGTCATTTGCATGAAGTTTTATTTAGGTTTTATACTTGTCTGTCATACATTTATATTTACAGGTTTGGAAGCTGAAAATTGGAACAGATCCTAGCGGCTTCACTAAACAAATCAAGATCAGTGGACACAATTTTGAAAAGGCTCTCATTGTCTTTTCTCCATGCAAATGCAGGAATTTCTGAAAATAAATAGTTTAACCCCATCACGTATGCAGCATGGGGCTGAATTGAAACTAAATTATATGTGGAGCCTCCTTGGGAAGGGGGAACGAAAGTTTGTTTGCGAGGACTGGGTCACATGACCAATATGGCCGCCATGCCCATATATGGTAAAAGCCTTTAAAAAATCTTCTTCTCAAGAACAGAACGGCAGATGGTCTTGAAACTTTGTATGCAGCATCAGGGACTCTGGCCCTACCAAGTTTGTTCAAATGATGACCTTTGGTTGACCTTGACCTGTTTTACATCAAGGTCAAATTTGGTCACTTAGGCATTTGTATGGAAAAAAGGCAAAACCGTGGATTTTTTCTGATTGCATGGTAGCTAGTGGCATAAGAAATGATCTTTGTACTCAGCTGAATGGAAGTTTAATAGTTCTGAAGGTCAAGGTCATTTACTGACTTTTGTCCAGGTTGGCTCAGATTCAGTATTTTTATCTTCTTCTTCACTTAAACTACTTGACCAATTGAAACCAAATTACATGTGGAGCCTCTTTGGGAAGGGGGAGCGAAAGTTGTCTTGAGGACTGGGTCACTTGACCAGTTTGGCCACCATGCCCATATATGGTAAAAACCTTTAAAATCTTCTTCTCAAGAACCGAATGGCTTATGATCTTGAAACTTAGCATCAGGGACTCTGGCCCTGCCAAGTTTTTGTTCAAATGATGACCTTTGGTTGACCTTTATCTGTTTTAGGTCAAGGTCAAATTTGGTCACTTAGACATTTGTATGGAAAAAAAGCTTGAGGCATCAGAAATGATATTTGCAATCAGCTGAATGGAAGTTTATTAATTCCGAAGGTCAAGGTCATTTACAGACCTTTGTCCTGGATGGCTCAGATTCAGTATTTTTATCTTTTTCTTCACTTAAACTGCTGTGTTGATTGAAACCAAAATACTTGAAAAGCCTCAAAGGGAAGGGTGGAACAAAAATTTGTTCTTAAGGACTCCGTCACCTAACCAATTTGGCCGCCATGCTCATATATGGTAAAAACCTTTGCAAAATCTTCTCGAGAACCAAATTGCAGATGAGCTTGAAACTTGATATGCAGCATCAGGGACAAGGTCAAATGTGGTCACTTAAGCATTCATAAGGGAAATTGGCAAAACAATGTATTTTTTTGCTTCAGTTGTGGCCTGTGGCATCAGAATTGATATTTGCAATTAGCTGAAAGGAAGTCTATCTTCCAAAGGTCAAGGTAATTTTACTGACCTTTATCCTGGATGGCTCAGATTCAGTATTTCTATCTTCTTCTGAATTTTAAATGGGGTTAAAGAAAATTTGTTTGTAGGATCTGTCATGCGGCTCATGCCCATATTTGGCTAGAATGATCAGAAATTATTAGCTCACTAGAATTGAAGACTCTGAGGATGCTTATAGGATAGACAGTGGTTGGTTGTCGTCAATTTATCAAAGCCGGGGAAGCACTACATAAGCTACTGCAGCTGGCAAGCTTCCTGGTGAAATTTCACAGCTTTTAATTGTCACTGCAATCATGTAGATGTTCATTTAATAAGACAGGTCATTTGCATGAAGTTTTATTTAGGTTTTATACTTGTCTGTCATACATTTATATTTACAGGTTTGGAAGCTGAAAAATGGAACAGATCCTAGCGGCTTCACTAAACAAATCAAGATCAGTGGACACAATTTTGAAAAGGCTCTCATTGTCTTTTCTCCATGCAAATGCAGGAATTTCTGAAAATAAATAGTTTAACCCCATCACGTATGCAGCATGGGGCTGGGATATTTTGTTTTCACGTTGTCCGTCTGAATAAATACAACTTTAAATCCCATGGTGGTTTGGAAAGTGGTCCTCACATAATAACATTGTGATCACCAGAACTCCATAATGCACAACATAAATTATATTGATGGTACTGGGTAAAATTGTACACAGGTGGGGAAGATGTGCCATGTGCTAGAACCACAACTCTGGATGCCATTGTTTTAAGAGTTATCTCTTCTGACAATATAACATTGTGTTCTATGTCTAGAAAACCCTTTGAGATATATTGATAGTACCTTGTAGAGTACCTTGCATGCCGGTGGGTCAGGTCTCAGATTCTTTTGTTTGTCTGTTTGTTTGATTTGATGTTTAACGTCCCCGTCAACACTGTATAGATCATTTTGGAGACATTGCTTCCAATTTTGTGGGACTTTCGCCCGACATTGAGATGAAATGCCATCTCAAGCCCTGCCACCCAATAAAACCAATAGGGTTTATAAGCTTGGACTGTCCGACTCGCACTGCTTTACCTGGACAGGCATAGATCCTCTAAGCGGTTTACCAGTACTCGTGTGCGGTCGGTTTCAGCTCTGCGTGGAAGCATCATGCAGCCCATCAATTTCTTCAAGCCCTGATGGGCGGGGGCTGTCCTCAGATTCTATTGCGGCTCCAGCGTAAAGGCTTATGTTGGTTGGTACCTGATGCTGGGAGTCTAACTGTTGGTTTTCTTTTGCTCCAGCATTTCAGTGATTTCTTGCTGTCGAGTACTCAACGTTGTTTCATCTCTGTGGTTGTTTGATTTTTGTGTTGATGGAGATGTTGCACTGATGAGTTAGGAGGCCTTCATGCGGACTGAACAAATTATTTGTCTTAATCGCGACAGAAGTAAGGGGGAGGATTGTGGCCACGTAAAATCATTTTAAGCCCCCCAGTGGAATTCGTTTCTGCTGACCATCTTTGGGTGTTTGTGTCGCTTATAATATTTTAATTTTGATAGCCTATTGGCCATTTTGTGGGAAAGTAACTGTCCTTTTGGCTTTCCACTATTGATGTTTCCATTAGGGTCTGTTGTTTCATGTTTGTGTTTCTTTTCCATTTGGTGTATCTGATGGGAGCTGTGGGTTAATTGTATCGATTCCTGATCATTGCCTCCTCTTCTATTTTGACCAAATGTTGAAATAACAATGAGTTCTCGTGAATACAAAAGCAGGTAATTGAAGAAGCAAAGGACCAATAATTGTCTGACACTCGATTGCCTTCAGTATTCAAGTACTCTGTAAAGAAATCTCCATCATGTTCAGAAAGTTCTTTTAGATCATTTGGTCATTAAATATAATTTATACAATATCTTGCAGCTTTCTTGCTGTTACTTTGCACCAGTGTACATGGGGATAAGCTGGTGTTTTTTTTTTTTTTTTGCTTCTTTTGCACTTTCTGCATTTGTACAGTCTTCTGAACACAATATGGCTTTCTGTCTGTTCTTATGGCTGTTATTTTGTATGTATTGATTAATGCAATATCTGGTTTTTCTCTTTTTCTTCAGTTTCGATTAGATCTATTGTCCTTTTGTCATTAAAAATGGTTTCAGCTCAATATTTTTAGAGGAAATTGATGCTTTTTCCTTTAAAACTGCATATGTAATGACATTGACAATATCTGTCTTGGGTTTATTATTCAGGTTTTTAGTCTGCTTTCAACCATTACCAAAACACCCCTAGACACATGATACAAATACATTGAAACCTTTATAGCTGTAAAAATGAAAATTTTAAGATAAAAAAAATATGATATTTTTCGTAAATCTGCTAAAAATATAGATTGTGGGTACGAGTTAGAAATGCCTAATCGAGGCAGTTCTAGAGAGTACCCACAAACTATATGTTAGATCCGAAATAAAAAAATAAGGTTACCCCTGTAAACCGCAGTTTTATATATAAAAGTGGGTTCAAGGGGGGGAAAAATTACACAGGCATGTTTTCGTGATGAGAGTTAATGCGCTGCCAAAAAACATAGGTTTTAATCCCCACCACATGATAAATCAGATTTTGAACACAATTACTGGCTGTATTTAAGTGTGTGCTTGCCTATATTGGGTATTTTTAAGCAATGCTTATTGATAAGTCTAGCTATAACCTGCATGTACCAGTTGCAATAAATAATTAACTCACTGCCTGATTCAGCCATTCCGCATGCTTCCAAATTAAAAGTTCCCAAAAATTAGTTGAAAATTTGTGAAATGTAAAGAAGTGTTTAAGGCTTAGAAAAAACCACTATGAAAACGAAAAACAAAAATGTTCAGTTATGAGCATTTTCTGCATTATGTTTATAAAATCTGTTGGAATCCTGTAAAAATGCTTCAGGCAAGGAGTTAATCGCAGGCGTCAACCCATACATGTACCGGGTAGGTACTTATATTTCCGAAGTGCAATATCTGCTGGAGTAAGGAAAAAAATCATTATCTGATGGAAGAATTTTATTTATAAAATCATGAGACAAACATATTTTTAAAGATTAAACCAAATAATCCAGCATTAAGACAGTCCCCGCTCATCTGGGCTTGGAGAAATAGATTGGGCTGCACGATGCTTCCAAGCAGAGCTGATACCGACCGCACATGTGTACTGGTAATCCTCTTAGGAGGTCTAGGCCTACCCAGGAAAATTGCTGCGAGTCGACCTGTCTGTGCTTATAAACCCTATTACTTTCATTGGGCGGCAGGGATTGATATATCATTTCATCTCAGTGTCTGGTAAAAGTCCCAAGAAATTGGAACCAACGTCTCCAAAATTACCTAAACAGGGTTGACGGGGACGTTAAACCTCGAGTCAATAAAAAAAACAGCATTTTGAATAAGGGTCTCTGCCTGAGATATACCTGCCTTTTTGATCATGGTATTTATTAACATCTTTTTTTTCTACACACTTCAGTGTGTGTGTGTGTGTGTGTGTGTGTGTGTGTGTGTGTGTGTGTGTGTGTGTGTGTGTGTGTGTGTGTGTGTGTGTGCCCGCCCGCCCGCATGCTTGGTAACTGAAATATATGTGTGTGCATGTATAACTGGAATATGTAACCTTCATTGCTGAGATTTAGCGAGAAACATTACAATTGAATACCTTTTTATTTTCTTATTTTCTTTTATTCAGCAAGATTTCATCTTTTTTGTCTCCAGTGAAAAAATCTTGTGAAAGACTAAGAATGTGAAACAGTGTAGGTTTGCAAAGGCTTACTGAGAATTAGAGAGATCTAATTCTATGTAATGTTGGTTGGTGCCTGATGCTCTGTCTCTGGCTGGGCCCATCAGAGTCTAACTGTTGGTTTTCTTTTGCTACAGCATTTCACTGGTTTCTTGCTGTCGAGTCCACACCGTTGTTTCATCTCTGTGGTTTGTTTGATTTTTGTGTTCATGGAGATGTTGTACTGATGAGTTAGGAGGCCTTCATGCGGACTGAACAAATTATTTGTCAAAATCGCAATGGAAGTAAGGGCGAGGATTGTGGTCGCCATTTATTTTTGTTATGGTTTGTCTTTGAGTGTTTGTATCGCTTATATTATTTTGTTTTGGATAGCCAATTGGCCACTTTGTGGAAAAATAACTGTCTTTTTGGCTTTCTGCAATTGATGTTTTCATTAGGGTCTGTTGTTTCATGTTTGTGTTTCTTTCCCTTTGGTGTCGCTGATGGGAGCTGTGGGTTAATTGTATCAATTCCTGATCATTGCCTTCACTTCTATTTTGTAGAACTTATTTTGCTTAACAACAGATCACGTTAAGGGAATGTGTGACTGCCATAAAATGTCCCTTTGAAGTATCATTGTGCAATAAAACATATCTACGTTGATGTATTTAAGCAGTCTGAACTTGGTTTTCAGTTTGATTTTTCTTCTTGCATTTTATTTTTGCCAGAAAACTGAATCTGTCACATTCTTTTAGAAAATAATGATTATCCCTAAGGAAATCTTTTGCATCAGTCATTGGATGCCATTTAGCATTGTTTATTGTTTGCATATATGCTTTAGTTTCCATTTTCTTTTTTAGGTAAAACTGCATATTGAAGATTTTTCTACATTGTACAAATATTGGATAGACATTGATAGTGTATTTTAGTGTGTTCTGTATACATAATTGATTTCAACAAGAGATAGAGACTCTGAGAATTAGTGAATCTGCAAGAGAGAGAGTTTCTGTATACTGTTATATTTGAAACGAGATAGTGACTCTGTAAACAGTGAAAGTGAAAGAAAGATAAGTTTCATTCATTGAAACCAAGTAGTGATATTAGGTAAGTCAGATTATTATTACTTTTTTTTCATTTTGGTTTTTACGGCCCTTTCAAGATTATTTTACTCATATCGAGCCGATCGTTAATCAGAGGTGGGCGAAAACCAAGTCAGATTATTATACTGTTACTTTAAACAACTCTATGCAATTAGGAAAAAGATAAAATAAATGCCATAATCACAACACATAGCCCTTGCACCAGAAGGAAGAGAAAAAACTCAAAGGGAACAAGCGCATCAACAAGCGCGTAACGAGTAAAAAATCAGCACTCTCTTCCTTAAACAGGTTGATCAAAAAAGCACTTATAACAATCCACAATTAAGTACAAAACACAGTTGTTTTGTTGAAAAGCAACAAAGAAAGAACAAGACCAGAACCAACATCTTAGAATGGCCTGCAGCACAAGCTAACAGAGCTTAACCCTTATCCTGCTGTTCACAATAACCTGCACCTTTGTAAACAGTTTAGATGAAGATCTGATGACTTTTGCCATCTGACCAGGATCTACACTGTTTGTCATGCAGTTTGAGAATTAAACAAATCTATTATATCAAGTAATTTGATTGGTTGATAGTCAGCAATGAGCGTGGCTTAATTCATGCAGCAGGATAAGCGTTAAAGACCTAATACTGGGGGCAAATTGTCACCCTAGGTTTCGGTGTAATTCCCGAAATTAAACCCAAAATATTTGATTCGCATAATGGTTTCCTAACTCAAGCAGTACATCATCACAGACACACATAAATCAAGTCAGTAGATGAAGCAGAGACAAGGACTGCTGGCCAATAAGAACTGGAAATTTAATTTCAGTTGCAGAGAGCGGGATACAACAAAGCATTTTTGCAAAGAAAGAGATAGTGTCACAATTGCAGCAAAATGCTGTTGCCACAAGTTCTAACTTCAGGCTCATCTTAATGTGAGCTGTAACATGTCAAAATAAATTTTATGTTCTGTGTGCCAAGTGAAGAAGCATCAACTTGGCAAAATTATTTATCTTTTTGCTGAAAGTATTCTGTATTATATTTAATTATTCAGAATTTTTTGTCAACATATAATTTTAATTAACCATTCAGTCTGTATTATGTCAACATACATTTGTTGACATAGGTGCATTTGCTGGCTGGGACGAGATGCTGCAAAATGCTCATATCATAATCTTAGCCTGTGCAGTTTAGTACCATTCACTTTTGGGACAATAGACAGAAATCGAATAATTTTCTTTATGCTTTCAGATTATGCCGCGCAGTAAAGGTTGGAGGAAGGCCGAAGCACGTAGGGATGTGTTGAGAACAAGAGTTGTTCCTGAGAGACTGAATAGTTACGAGGAAGAAAAAACACCTGTAACAGATGCAAGCCCTGTATTCTCACAGACAGCAGAAGGACCTGTAATCTCACAGGCATCAGAAAGTCCTGTAATCTTACAGGCACCACAAAGTCCTGTAATCTTACGGGCACCAGAAAGTCCTGTAATCTTACGGGCACCAGAAAGTCCTGTAATCTTACAGGCACCTGAAAGTCCTGTAATCTTACAGGCACCAAAGCTAGAATGTCATCTGACGGGAAAAGATACTGTTTGTCATCTGACATACTCAGTTGCTGAAAACTTCTGTAGTGAAAATGCTGCTATTTTGCCTGCAATAAACAAAAAATTACCTAGCCACAAAGACAACACTAACATAATAACCAAATCAGCTTCTCGGTCTTGGAATGCATGTCAAATGGTTTTTGGTACTTTCCACCAAAATGATGAAAGGTTTTCAGTTGAATCTAGAGGATTTCAATGTACAGCTAATGCACTTAGCATGATATCGCAGTTGGTCCTCATTGAAACATTTTCTACTTCATTCCTAGATAAGGTTCTTTGTGATGGTGATGACTTGTATTGTGCAATAATAAACAAGTTGAAAAAAGAAGGGAAATTTGTAAATCCTTTGCTGAGCTTAGATGAAATACCTGACACCTTCAAAGTTGGAGACACACAGTTTATGGTTGAAAAACAGCCCATAGTAAGTGGCATGCTCGTTGATACAGGTGAAGTTAATGGCCTTGTAACACTACATTCTGGTTTGGAATCTGCTTTTAATGAGAATTCAGCTGGTCTTTTGACAACTGGTGCTATTTGTTCAGCTTTATTTAAAAAAGGATGGCAGTTCATTTTCTTTGATTCACATTCACATGGAAAAAATGGCCTATCATCATGCGATGGAACATCAGTTATGATGTTGTTTGCATCTTTGGAAGATGTCATAGCCTATCTGTATGCTTTTTATGATAGCCTTTCAATAGACTTAAGTACACAGTTTGATTTTTTGCCTATCACAGTAAGAGCTACATCACACGGACATGAAGATTTTTCAGAAAGTCTTATTAAAGCTTACTTTAGGGATCAAAACATTCGACAGCAGACATGGCAAGAAAAAGTACCAAATAGTTCAAGCATTAAACATGAAAATAAGCAACATAAAAAGAAGAGTCGCAATGTATACAACAAAATATACAAGAGAAAACAGAGAATTGCATTTGCTTTTAAAGAAAAGGAACGGGCTCAGAAACAGGATGCTAGAAAGCAACCAGGCATTTCAGCAAATGAATCTGCTCGAAGGCAGGCTGCAAGAAAAAATCCAGATGTACTAGCAAGAGAAAGGGATCAAAAACAGAAGATAAGAGAGAAACCAGGTGTTTTGACAAAAGAACGTGATCAGAAGCGAAATGCTAGAAAAAAACCAGGTGTTTTGGAAAAAGAATGTGCTCAAAAGCGTGATGTTAGGAAAAATCCAGGTGTTTTGATGAAAGAATGCACTCAGAAACAAGCTACTAGAATGAAACCAGGAGTTTTGGCAAAGGAACTTGCTCAAAAGCAGAATGCTAGAAAGAAACCAGGTGCTTTGGCAAAAGAATGTGCTCAGAAGCAGGATGCTAGAAAGAAACCAGGTGCTTTGGCAAAAGAATGTGCTCAGAAGCAGGATGCTAGAATGAAACCAGGTGCTTTCGCAAAAGAATGTGCTCGGAAGCAGGCTGCTAGAAAAAAAACAGGTGCCCTGGCAAAAGAATGTGCTCGGAAGCAGGATGCTAGAAAGAAACCAGGTGCTTTGGCAAAAGAACGTGCTCAGAAGCGTGATGCTAGAAATAATCCAGCCTTCAAAGAGAAAGAAAAATTGTATCAGCTGGGAAGTAAACAAAATCAAAGAGCAAATCCAGTTTTTAGAAAATGTGAAAGAATTAAAAAACAGCAATGTAGGCAGGAAAAACGAAAATTACTGGCAGGTGAATTCGATAAGCCCACAAAGAGATGTAAAATTCCAGAAGACCATTCTGCAAAAGAGAACACAAGAGAAAAGCATGTTCCTAAAAATTATGAAAGTATAGATGATTGCATTAAACAGTTTCATAGAAATATTGCTGTAGGGCCTCTATTTGTGTGTACTTGTTGCCACCAAACTTGGTTTCAGAAAAGTGTTTCAGCAATAAAGAAAACTAAGTTATCAGCTAATAGTCTCAATCTTTACAGCTCTAAACTGATGTCAGTCAATAATGAAGAATGGATTTGTCATACATGTTTATCAGCATTAAAGGATGGTAAAGTCCCAAAACTTTCTGTAGCAAATGGAATGAAATGGCCAGACAAACCACCTGAGCTGGATTTACATCAGCTTGAAGAAAGATTAATCGCTCTACGCATTCCATTTATGCAGATTAGAGAACTTCCACGTGGTGGACAATATTCACTTAAAGGAAATGTTATTAATGTTCCAGTTGATATTCAACCCACTGTAAACTCACTCCCAAGACCTATGGATGACAATTTTACTATCGCTGTTCAACTTAAAAAGAAATTGTCATATAAAAAGGTAGACTTTAAAGAAAATGTAAGACCACTACGCGTTTTGACAGCATTACATTGGCTTGTAAATAAGAGTGAATTATATAAAAAATCAGGTATTGTAATTGATGACAACTGGTTCCAAGAAGTCCCTGAGAGTGCAGAGGATACTGTCAGGGAGTTTTTAGAAATTTATGATGAACAGCCAACGGATACCACAAGAAACAATATTTCTGCACTTGAACAAAATGTTTCTTCATCAACACCAGAAAGTGTATGTGATGGATATGATTTTGATGGATTCAGTGAAATAGATAGTGCTGAGCATGTTGGGAATATAGATACCTTGGTAGATGATGCTAATATAGAAAGCAAATGTGATCAGGTTTTAACATTTGCGCCAGGAGAAGGACAACACCCACTCAGCTTGTACCAGGATAAAGATGCAGAATATTTATGCTTTCCAACAATTTTCTGTAGTCAGAGACGGCTTGATAATGTTGAAAGACAAACACCAGCTCATTACAGTGATATTGTAAAATGGGGATTACGCAGTGTTGACAGAAGAGCAGCACAGTCTATTCCAAACATCTTTTTCAAACATAAGAAACTACAAATGAAACAAATAAGTGATAAAGTGAATTTAGCTCTTAGAAGATGCAAAAACAAAGGGAAGAAGATCACAGTTGGTGAAGCTAGAGATCCAGCACATATGGATAAACTTGTAAAATTGGATGAAGGTTATTACATATTTCGTCAGCTGAGGAATTCACCAGCATATTTAGACGCTAGAAAGAAAGATATTTTTGCAATGATAAGACAGCTTTCCTTACCCACATGGTTTATGTCACTGTCAGCTGCTGATTCAAGATGGAATGATCTTTTGAAGATGTTAGCAAAACTGAATGATGGTGATGATTTTTCCTGATGAGGACGTTGGGGCTCTCACACGGCAAGAGAAAACTCGACTTGTTCAGAAAGACCCTGTTACATGTTCAAGGTATTTTGACCATAGAGTACAGGAATTTATAAATACAGTTTTGAAAAGTGAATTTCAGCCAGTGGGAAAAATTACAGATTTCTTCTATAGGGTGGAATTTCAGCAGCGTGGTTCTCCTCACATCCACATGCTTGTTTGGATTGAGAATGCTCCTAAGCTTGAAAAGGATTCAGATGAGAAAATAATTGAGTTTGTTGATCAATATCTGACTTGTGCTACTGAGGATAAAGATATTTCAGATCTTGTAGATCTTCAAACACATAAACATTCAAAATCTTGCAGAAAGAAAGGAAAAGCAATATGCAGATTTGGATTTCCATTGCCTCCTCTGCCCAGAACAATGTTATTGCATCCATTGGATGAAGGAGCTGATAAATACAAAAAGAAATACACAGAGCTTCAAAAAACAATGAATGAGTGTAGAGATTCCTCGCAAATCACATTCAAAGAATTTTTGGAGAAAGTTGTCAAAATGGACTTTGAAGATTACATAAGATGCATCAGAAGTTCTTTGAATACTGCGAAAATTTTCCTGAAGCGGAAGCCAAATGAAATGAGGGTCAATTTGTTTAACAAGCAAATTCTGCTTGGTTGGCGGGCAAATCTTGACATTCAGATCATTCTTGAACCTTATGGTTGTGCATCATATGTGGTTGGTTATGTTAGTAAATCTCAAAGAGGTATGAGTGCACAGCTTGATGCAGCAGCAAGAGAGGCTCGTAAAGGAAATACCGATTTGAAGAAACAAGTCAGACATATTGGAAATGTTTTCTCCAACTGTGTTGAAGTAAGTGCACAAGAAGCAGTATATCTTGCCCTGCAAATTCCATTAACAAAAGCAACAAGGGATGTTGTTTTCATCAATACATCCACTCCAGAAGAGAGAGTGTTCCTGCTGAAACCAAAATCTGTTCTTGATGAACTACCTCCAGAATCCACTGACATAGAATCAGATAATATCATTCAGAGGTATTCCAAAAGACCAAGACAGCTGCAGCATTTCTGTTTAGCTGATTATGTTTCAAAAGTTGGAATTGTGTATTCAAAAGAAAACAGTTTGCCAGAGAAACTTGTTGAAAAAAATGAAGATGATGCTTCTGTAAGTGATTCCGATGACGAGTGTGAAGATGATGTTGAGACTGGGGGAACTGAAAATTGTGTTTCAGACTTGATATATCAGGCAAAAAATGGAACCATGTATAAGTTGAGGAAAACTCCCAAGATAATACGCTATGTAAGGTACAATAAAAAGAAAGACTCAGAAAATTATTACAGAGAAAAGCTTTTGCTCTTTATGCCTTGGAGAAATGAAGCCAAAGATTTGATAGGTTCATTTGACACCTATGAGTCTCATTATAATTCATTAAAAGCTACTATTGAACCTAAACAATATCAATATGAACACCATATTGAAGAACTTGAGCTTGCAAGACAAATGGCAGAAGAAGAAGATACTTATGATGAAATTGCTCCAAATACAGAACAAGAAAATAGAGAGGCTGAAGAAGAAGATTAAAAAGAAGCAGAAAATTTCATATATTTCAATCCAGACAGGGTAGTAGAACATAGACAGTATGATATTGGTATAGAAATACAGGCAGCTTGTTCAGTACCTTCTGTTGAAACAAACAGTGTCATATTGCCAGAAGAACAGTATCTACTGTTGCTTAGAAATTTAAATCAGAAACAAAGAGAATTCTTCAATCATGTACTGTTTTGGCTAAAATGCAAAGAAGAACCACTGTATGCTTTTCTGTCTGGTGGAGCAGGTGTTGGGAAATCAGTTCTGATTAAAGCACTCTATCAAAGTTTGTACAGATTTATGAACCTGAGAGTGGGAGAGAGTCCAGATGATATTCGAATTCTTCTGTGTGCTTACACGGGAAAAGCTGCATATAATATCAATGGTGTCACTATTGCCTCAGCATTTTTGAAAAAGTTTAAACAAGGCAATGAACTTCTGTCAGCTGATGAACTAAATACATTTAGAGTAAAGTACAGGCATTTGAAATTAATCATAATAGATGAAATATCTATGGTAGGAACAAGCACATTAAGCTTTTTAAATACACGCTTGCAGCAGTTGACAGGAACAAAGACAAGTTTTGGTGGTATAAGCATAATTGCTGTTGGTGATTTGTACCAACTGATGCCAGTATGCGACAAATGGATATTCAGTGATCCTTCAAAAGGTGCTTCAGCACTTGCTTGTAATTTGTGGAAGGATTTTTTCAGATTGTATGAACTTACAGATATTATGAGACAGAAAGATGATATTCACTTTGCACAGCTGCTCAATCGACTGAGACGAAATGAGTTGACAGAAGATGACAGAAATGAGCTAAAGAAGCATACTATCAATCCTACTGAAGATATCTATCCAAAAGATGCCCCTCATCTATTTACAGAAAACAAGTTTGTAGACAAGCACAATGAAGCTGTTTTGAACAGACTGGCAGAGGAAAAAGTTATCATTCCTTGTCATGATACAGTTGTTGCTGCTAACATTTCAGCTCAGAAAAGCAAAAAACTCATTGACTCACTTCCCGAAGATTCAAACAAAACTGCTAATTTACAGAAGCATTTGAAAGTAGCAGTTGGAATGATATATGATATTACTGTGAATATCAATGTAGAGGATGGTTTAACCAATGGATCCACCTGTGTGATAAAATGCATTGAACGCAAAATGGAAGGAACTGATCGTCCAAGTATAATTTGGGTTGTGTTTGATGATCCTCAGATTGGACGCTCAACACGTGAGAAATGTTTTAGTAAGGGTCTATATAGTTCCAGCATTGACAGATCTTGGACACCTGTATTTGATACAGAGCGCTCATTTATCTACAATTTTAAAACTTACCAGAGAATTCAGTTTCCTTTGAAACCATCAGCAGGGAAAACAGTTCATAAAGCTCAGGGGTCTACAGTTGATGAAATTGTTGTTGACTTGTCTCAGACAAGAGTAAGAAAACAACCACATATTCACTATGTTGCTCTGAGCAGGGTAAGAAAGCTTGAAAATTTGTATATTTTGAATATGAATGAAGATGCTTTGGCTGTTGATGAACAGGTGAAAGTAGAGATGCAGAGATTACAAAATGAAGCCCTTCTTAAACTCTCTTATACTCCTATTTATAAAATTGATCAGTGTTACATTAAAATTGCATTTAACAATGCAAGGTCCTTACATAAGCATTTTAAGGACATTGAATTTGAGCCAAATGTTTTGTCAGCAGATGTCATTGGTTTTGCAGAGTCTAGGTTATGCTCAAGAGATGAGAATTGTCATTTTGCCCTGAAAAAGTTCAGACTGGTGAGGCTAGATGAAGATCAAAATAATGCTATTAACAGACCATATCATGGACTTGCTTTATACATAAGAGAATGTTTAGAAATTCAGAAAATAGAAAAATTCCATTCCAGAAACTGTGAATTCATTTTGGCTAGTTTGTATAGTGATCAGAAGGGTTGTTTTCAAGTTGTGTGTTTCTACAAGTATCCCAAATGTTCGGAGACTAAACTAAAAAATGACATTTTATGCCAGTTGGTGCCATTGATAGATTTGTATAGCAGATTAGTTATTCTTGGAGATTTCAATATAGATGCAAATGATAACACTTCAAAGTTTATGGACTTTATGAAGAAACAATTACGATGTCATCAGCATATCAGTAAACCTACTACTGACTTTGGATCAGTATTAGATTTGATATTTTCAAACTGTGTAGCTTCTAGCGATGTTATTGAAGCATACTGGACAGACCACAAACTGATCTATTGTGTGCTGGATACATAAAAAGAAAAACACATACTGAGAAGGAGGCTGCAAAGCATTATGGCAGAAACCTGCTCAGAAGCTGGATTAAAAAAACAAAAGACATATTTTAGCAAATGAACATGCTCAGAAAGCTGCTAAATGCAATACCTTAGTGTTTAATAGAATGAAAATGGTTGTTTAAGCAAATTGAAAATGAGTTTCACATGGCAAATATTTACATCTGTACTGTTTGACTTACTGAACCTAGTTCTATATACTCCATTCATACTGTATATTTATTGCAGGCGATGATTAAGCATGAATGCTTGTTTTCAAATCCTGTATGCATGTACTATTGTATTCTTTCTATTTATGAACTTGTTAATGTTTGACAAATCAAAATAAATAATGTTAAAACAAAATTGGAAATTTCAATCATGACCTGTGAAATATTCTGATAAAATGTCATTGGTTGAATATATGATTTCTTTTGGTATAACTCTGTATCAAAACCAATGTGTGTAGGACCCATGCAATGCAATGTTAAATTAAAAGATCATTTTTTCAATGTTTCATTGAAATTACAATATGTTGATGTTCCAGAAATAGGATTAAGTTATCATTAGACAGTTCCTTACACACAAAGTACATTAACATATTTAGGAATACATCATACTATCAAATATTCAAAAGCAACTTGGCTTTTTTCTTGGCCAACCACATGCAATTGCCATCTAGATAGTGAAAAAAATGTGCTCTCTGCAAAAATAATTACCGCGGTTCCTGGACAGGCTTAGATCCTCTAAGCGGTTTACCAGTACTAGTGTGCGGGCCGGATTCAGCTCTGTAGGGAAGCATCATGCAGCCCATATATTCTCCCCGTTACTTTAAAAGTCATTGTTGCCATAGTGTGGACCCAGATCAGACTGCTTCACTTGGAGCAGTGTACTCTGGGACCACACTGTAGGCCTGTGTGCAAAAATATTTTTAAAATGTTTGCAAGAAGATGCAGCAGAAGACGTAAACAGAAGGCATTTTCAGATGCATTTTTAATAACATCTTAATGGTTATGAAAAGGTAAACAAATACATAAATGTTTAAAAAATGAAGCTGAAAAAATATGACCAGAACCAGCAACCCCTTGCTTACTGACGGAGCTATCGGGCACTGATAACAATCCTTCAACTTCGAAGTTTTATAAACTTAATAAACAGCACTCTTGAGTACGTGCAACACTTTAATACGTTAATCTATAAGAACACTGTAAAGGGTATTTTGGAGATGTTGCTTCCAATATTTTGTGACTTTTACCCAATACTGAGATGAAGCTGAAAAATGGGACCGGATTAATGTGAATATAGCTATAACACAAACATAGCTATCATGTGTCACAGGTTGTAAATAGATGATGTGATTTTGTTGTGGTTGCTATGAAGTCATGATGATGGACTTCTTCACTCTATCTCAAACAGGTTAGGGCTTGACTTTTTCAATTTGAATATTACATGTGCAAATATCCTAAGTAATTTGGAATATAAAGTATCTTTCCTTGAGGTGGAGATGCGTCCAGCCCCTGCCAAGAACAACGGAAGACAGACAAAGGCACCAAGGTAAGTATATGCATGCTTGCATTGTCAATCAGTGAAGTGTAACACACGCTAAACTTATATGATGACAGAGTGGAAAAAGATACTACTGAAATGCATAATGCTTAGTGGCAGATGAAATATAAAATTATATGAAATACGAAAAAACAACTATGAATGCGGAAAATTACTGGAAATGACTTAGAAAGTTATAAGAGCAAGTGCTCTGCCAGCTTCCATTATTTCTCTCTGTGTATTACTATTATATGACAAACCTGAACTGCACCACACACAATAGTGTTTTTTTTTTTTAAACATTGCTGTTAGTGAATTGGGCAAATTTTGCCTGCATGAGCTCTGGTGAGCATAGTGGCCCATGGGCCTCTTGTTGTACAAGGTAGAACTTGAGCTCATATTTTCCAAACCATACAATAGATTTGGTTTATATTTAGTATGATGATAGATATAGGTCCAAAGTTTTATTCAGCAATACCCCACCCATACCCTAGACCTCAAGGTCAAGGTCGTGGACTTTGAAATTTTTAACGTTTTAGACCCAGGTTAAGGTATTTGTACCAGGTAGAACTTGAGCTCATATTTTCCAAACCGTGTAATGAATTTGGTTCATATTCGGTATGATGATAGATATAGGACTGAAGTTTTATTCAGCAATACCCCCACCCATACCCATGACCTCAAGGTCAAGGTCATGGACTTGAAATTTTTAATGTTTAAGACCCAGGTTAAGGTATTTGTACCAGGTAGAACTTGAGCTCATATTTTCATAACCATACAATGGATTTGGTTTATATTTACTATGATGATACATATAGATCCAATGGTTTATTCAGCAATACCCCCACCCATACCCATGACCTCAAGGTCAAGGTCATAGAATTAGAAAATTTTTAATGTTTAAGACTTTGGTTAAGGATTTGTACCACCAATTTCAATAAACTTCACACAAATGTTCCTTATAAAAATATCTCGTGCAGGTTCGACTTTTAAGGTCATGGCCTCAAGGTCAAGGTCACAGAGGTTATTTTTAGAAAAACTTTGTCATTGCTCTAGCGCCTACATTTCTTCACTGATTTCAATATAAGTACACACAAATGTTCCTTATGACAATATCTTGAGCGAGTTCGACTTTCAAGGTCATCACCTCAAGGTCAAGGTCACAGTGGCTATTTTTAGAAAAACTTTGTCATTGCTCTAGCGCCTACATTTCTTCACCAATTTCAATATGACTTCATACAAATGTTCCTTATGACAATATCTCAAGCTATTTTGACTTTCAAGTTCAAGGTCACTGTGGCTATTTTTAGAAAAACTTTGTCTTCGCTCTAGCGCTTACATTTCTTGACTAATTTCAATATAACTTCACACAAATGTTCCTTATGACAATATCTCTAGCGAGTTCCACTTTCAAGGTCAAGGTCACTGTGGCTATTTTTAGAAAAACTTTGTCACCCCTCTAGCGCTTACATTTCTTCACCGATTTCAAAATAACTTCACACAAATGTTCCTTATGACAATATCTCGAGCGATTTCGACTTTTAACGTCAAGGTAACTATTGGTGGAACGCCGAAACTCGCACAGATTGGTATTTGCACCACTTAAAGATTAATGTGCTAAGCGGGGGCATCTGTGTACTTTGGACACATTTCTAGTTTTGTTTTTTGTTTTGTTTTTTTTGTGGTAAAATTTCAATATTTTAAATGGGCATGTTTTCATAATCTGGATCTAGGGAAATGATTTTTCAGGATTCAAGATCGCCACCACCCATCAGGGCTTGGAGAAATAGATTGGGCTGCATGGTGCTTCCACGCAGACATGAAACGGACCACTCAGAAGAACAAAGCCTGCCCAGGCAAACTGGTGTGAGTCAGAACGTCCAGTGCATATGAGCCTTTTGGTTTCATTGGGCGGCAGGGCTTGAGATGTCATTTCATCTCACTGTCTGGTAAAATTTCCCCAAAATTGGAAGCAACATCTCCAAAATGATCTAAATAGTGTTGACGGGGACGTTAAACCTCAATTCAAAATAAAATCGGGATTTAAGAGCATATTCGAAATAACTATGATAAACGAGCCATCGGTGTTCGAGGCACTGAAGTTTCATTCTAATGCACTTGCGTATATGTGTTTGTTTGTAGTTGGGTTTTACGGCCCAGTCAACACTATTTAGGTCATTTTTGAGCCGGTCAGTTTACTTATCCACACATTTCCTGGGCACGCTTATACGTAAGCGGTTAACCAGTACAGTGAACATTCTTTCGCCAGAAACTGACAACTGTCCTTCTTAAATCAGCGAAAGGGAGAGAATGACAGTAGAAAAGATTTCATGACCAATCTCCACGAAAGAATGTTGCCGACCCCGGCAGGCATCGGACCCGCGTCCTCCTGATCACCACTGAGTCGGACGCGTATCCGACTGAGGTACCGAGGCCGGTCACTTGCGTATGTAACGCAACGCCCGATTGGATAACGTAAAAAATTTGCGACAGTATATAATTATTCTGCTATATACTGTCGAAACCCGACATCACCATATAGCGCTTGATGTTAGACGCAGCATTTTTTTTTTTTCAACAAAACAAGTGAATAAGTGCATAAAGATGGGTATAACTATTCAAAATTTTCATTTTGGAGGTAAATCGTCGGTTGTACGGTTGCAAATTCCGTTTTACGGCTCCGCTAACGCGTCGCCATAAAACGAAATTTCCGACCGTAAAACCGCCGATTTACCTCCCCAAATGGCAATTTTTGAATACATTTATCCCCTGATTGTAAAGTGCTAAGCCCTCCCCCCCCCCCCCCCCCCCCCCCCACTAAAATCAAATAAGCTAATAAACAAAAAACCTACAAGAACGTCCATGCGACAGGTGGGGGAAGCGTCACCGGTGCTCGTAATGTGTCCTGTACAGTCTGGACAGACTAACTTGATTGGCAGAGATATTTCACACATTTTTCACACATTTTTCCAAAATGGAGGAACTGTGAAAATATAGTTTACTTCAAAAAAGGAATACAAATGATGATTCAGAAAAGTCCTAGTCTTCAGGTTTGAACAGTTTTTCGGGTCGATTATTAAAGAATCGACCCAAAGTTATAATACACCAGAAGCTTCCTGCCTGCTCATGCCCACATGACTATCGCTGACAATGCAGATCCATTCCCTGTGACAAAAAGAGTCGAGCAAGGCTGTGTGCTAGCCCCAACACTGTTCAGCATGATGATCTCTGCCATACTCGCAGATGCTTTCCAGGATGGTAACAATAGTATACCCATCGTTCTGATGGGAAGATTTTCACTCTCAGAAGGTTGCAAGCCAAATCCAAGGTGCAGACAGAGATGCTATACGAGTTCTTCTTTGCTGCTCACATGGCAAAATGTGCTCCAATAAGAAGAGACGATGCACAAAGGTCTAGATCAAGTATCTGACTCCTGTGATAGCTATGACCTCACAATCAGCATCAAAAAGACTGAAGTAGTCTATCAGCCAGCACCAGACAAGCCTTACAAAGAGCCCACCATCAGTGAAAGGTCAAAGATTGCAAGTGGAACACTATCAAGAGTCGTGCACATTGATGATGAAGTCAATGCCAGGATTGCCAAAGCTAGTGTACTTTTGGCCGACTACGTGATAGTGTCTGGAACGGAAGTGGAATCAGGCTTGGCACAAAACAAAGTCTGCAGAGTTGTGGTACTGCCAACATTATTGTATCCCTGTGAAACATGGACAGTTTACCAACCGCACGGCAAAAGACTGTATCACTTCCATGCAAGCTGTCTTAGAAAACTCTTACAGATAAAGTGGCAAGACAGGCTTCCAGACTCGGAGTATTTTTTGTTTGATTTGTGGTTTAACGTCCCCATCAACACTATTTAGGTTATTTTGGAGACATTAATTCCAATTTTGTGGGACTGTGGGGCTTTTACCCGACATTGAGATGAAATGACACATCAATCCCTCCCGCCCAATGAAACCAATATGGTTTATATACATGGACGACAGGGATGCAAAGTGCATATACATCTTCTGAAACTAGGACAGTTAAGATAGACAGGCTATGCTACCGGAATGACTGAGGAAGGTATGCCAAAGAAAACTCTCTATGGAGAACTAGAAATGGGCAAACGCTCCCATAGCGGTCAGTAGAATCGCGACATGGAGACCCTTGAAGCTTCCCTCAAAGCCTTCAACATTTCAACAAAGCCGTGGGAACAAATTGCAGAGGACAGAGCAAAGTGGCAAGGCCTCATCAGAAGGGGTGCCAGTCAATACGAGGCAAACAGACAGCCCAGAGCTGGAAATGTTGTCATCAACCATCTAACACACAAACAGTAGCATTGAGAGTGGCCGTTGTCAGTTATGGCAGACAAACTGTTATCGCTGACAATGCACAAAGTCCAGGAACTGTTATTTATAGCATAACTGTTATTTATAGCATGGATATTCTTGTTGTTGTGACGTCAGCGTGCAAATACTAGTAAACAGTGTAGACAAGATCAGACAGCACATGAAGCGGTGTTTTGATCATGGTGTACAGAATTTGTTTAAAAGGAACTTAAATGCTTTCCAAAAAATCGTTCAAATCCATTTTCCCCGATAATTAAGGGGGATGGTACACCTTCAGGGGAGGCAACTCCTGAAAAAAGTATTTTGTCTCCCATGTTAATAGGGAGGAAATTTCAGGAGGAAATTCTTTTCTTTAAGAGTTGACCCATTTTTTAGTGGGACAGGGCTTATAGAAAAGCGAACAGGAAGTCCCGAAAGTGGTCTTCGTTTGCAAAATGGCGGGAAAATCTGCCAGGTGTTCCCATTCAACTTAATAGATCCACCAATGCTGTCAGTGCTTTGATTTATCCTCCATTTGGACTATTTCAAATAAACTACACTTCGCTTTCTAAGGGGTCATTGAAAAGTTCTTTCATTTTCAATCATGTTCAGTTGAATACCAAGTAAGGACAACTCGTAAATAACCCTTTGGGCCTCTTCGTCTGTTGATTTTCCATGCGAATTAATAAAAGAATCAGCGCTGTTTCTTCTAACATGCTGAAAAATATTTCGGTCGGTAGGTAGAAGAATTTTTTTTTTATTATTATTATCATTTTATCCCCCCCCCCCCCCAACCCCCACCCCACCGGCTCGGCCTGAATTTTGTATGTGTTTTTTGTTTTTGTACATATTTTATGTTTATAAAATGGTCATGTTGAGACTTTCACTGAATATCATAATTCATTTTAGATGCTCAAAAAAGTCAGGTTCTAAAGGTACTAAATGCCAAACACTACAATCTTGTACGTTAAACGCGAAATTACTATGGGAAAATGCAAAGACGACACTGGGTAGGGTCGGAAATCGAAAATGGTAGGGTCGGTGTTTTAATTTCTATTTTGTTCTTTTATTGATAACAAGTAGAGTCAGGGGTCGGTCGGGTTAACGGAAACAAGGCTCTTTACAGGCCTAAAAGTACAGGGAAATTGCGTGCGCAGTCTGATCGGAATCCTCTTTATTGCTACACATCAAGAAGACTCTAAAGGTTCTGACCAGACTTTGCAAATGAACCGGTTAATCTGAGACTTCGCTCATCACATATGATATGCCATAAGGTTTCTTTGCTTTGTCCTGAACAACAACAACAACAACAACACAACAACAACATAAAATATGTAGCGATGTAAACTTAAAAAATTCTAACCTTTACCATTCTCAAGGCTAATTCACACTATTTGCAAGGCCACAATTGTCCAGATTAAGGGCGTCACTGTATTACGTTCACATTCGACGAATGGATTCTGGTGAACATGGTACCGGGCATAATTTGGAGGGTTTTCATTGCAAATATAATTTTGGTGACGGAATTTCAAGGTCCTTGCGCAAATGGTATTGTTCAGAAAGAGTTTTCAGTCAACACAGTATCTCCACATCCAACGGACGGATTCTTATGTTTTAATGCAGTTTGCGACTTTGGTAAGCAACGTCTCCAAAATGACATTTACAGTGTTGACTGAGACGGTAAACCTCAAATCAAACAAACAAACAAACAAACAAAGCATGACCTCGATATAGATGTCTTTTTATAGAAAACAGAAGTGAAGGCAATGATCAGGAATCGATACAATTAACCCACAGCACCCATCAAAGGCACCAAAGGGAAAGAAACACAAACATGAAACAACAGGCCCTAATGAAAACACCAATAGCGGAAAGCCAAAAGGACAAAGTTGTCAACCGTGATTAGATTAACAGGCAAGGCTTCGGGAACGCTTGTAGAACCGCGATGCTTGCCGGGTGATTCTACATGCGTTCTCGAAGCTGAGCCTGATTAACTTGATATCGAAAGTCACAAATCTGGTATTCTATTTATCAGTTTATCCCCTTGTAAACTCTTTAAATTGGCAATTTACGATCATCAGTGCGTCCCAACATTCCGGCGCGGAATATAATCGGTCAGTATATTTTCTGTCAGCAGACCATTATTTTCCTTTTGATATTTTAATGTAATTATTCTTTTTTTTTAATTATATATATATTTTTTTCAATAATAATATAATATTTTAGCTATTTTGTGCCGGTATTTCACTTCATTCATAAAAGTGTAATGTCACGTTGGCGTGATAAAGCTCACTTGTCCTGAGATAGCATATCTTTATCAGGTCAATGCGTTACAATGCAACATATATAGGGGGTAACTGATAAAACCTTCACCCCGACCTTCAACAAGTTCTCAACGTCATTACGGAACTTTTATTGTTCAATAGGAAGCTTCCATTGCTCAGTATTTCAACATCTGGCGAAACATGGTATAAAACAAAATTTGGAAGGCTGTCCATTGCAGGTACATTTTGATGACCTTGATCCAGTTCTCTGGGTCACTGTCGAACTTCTACTATTTAGAATAAAAAGATCGTCACTACTCTACTTCAATAACCCTTATACTGATTCTGACGAAAGTATCATAATTCGAAGGGTACTGACTGTAGAGAAATGGTGTTCAGAAAAAGTTTTCACTGCATTTTTTTCACAATCTGTGGATAGATCCTGGTGAAATTTGGTATTCAACACAACAGACATTTATTGTATTCAGATATGATTTGGTGACCTTGACCCCAGTTGCAAGGCTGCTGTTCGGAATACGTGTATCTCCTGTTCGGTTAGCGGGGATATCCATCTTCCCATCAGCAGCGAACCAACGTCTTGTCGGTTTCGATACGACGTTGACCGACATTACCACGTCGTATCGCTATCGCGTTCTTTGCTGGCTGGAAACAGTTCTGAATCGATAAAACGCCCACGTTATGTATCGTTTTTCTCATTAATGAGCTAGCGCAAATACAAAATCTTCCGAACCAGGCAGCGAAATCTCAGCCTGCGCATCTTCGCAGTACAATCAGAGACTTCGCTGATCAAGCCTCTGGACCACTCAAAGGGAGATAATCGACAACTCTTGTCATTTGGGATGATGCAGGCTGATCTGAGTCTTTGCTGGTCGTAATTGTCTTAAGGGGAATGGGAACACCTTTAGGGGAGGCAAATCCTGCAGAAGTATTTTTGTCTCCCATGTCAATAGGGGTCAACTCTTAAAGGAAAGAATTTGCTCCTGAGGAGCAAATTCTTTCCTTTAAGAGCAGATCCCATTTTCAGTGGGACTGAGCCTATAGAAAAGCGAACAGGAAGTCCCGAAAGTTGTCTCCCTTTGAAAAATGGCGGAAAAATCTGAATGTAGTGTTGATCGTGCGCCGGCTGAATAATTATGCAAAGTAGGCGTCTGCCAGAAGGACTGGAATAGAAAATAAGATGGGCTTGACGTTACCTGAAGCAGTTTAAATTACATTAATTTGCTCTCTGCCGTCATTTGATAAGTATCCCATTCTGAATACTTGATCAATAAAGTTTTGATATCTCTATAAAACCCTTATCAGCTCGACAGCTGTTCCACCATACATCGTAATATATGGGTTATTCTAAAACTAGTGACAGCTATGCATGGTATAAACTATCCGGTGAATAGTATGCATTTCACTTGACAAAATCCGTCATTTTTTGGCCCCTTTTATTCACACCAAAATGTTTTGGTCTGGGATTTCTTTACACAAAGTATGTGCATAAAACTTCAAAGACCTCTAGTGGGGCGGTTGGGTGAGGCGTGTATGTTGCGTCACTGGGGCGTACAACGGATATTGGCTTACAGTTGGGCAAGCAGGTAAGGGTAGAGGAGGAGTGTTATTATTTCTTATGTTTCGTCACTTCCATTCATTTTCCTCTTTCTTCTCCGTCCCTCACTTTCATCTCTTCTGTTTCTTCTATCTTTTTCTCCCTTTCTCTGGGAGACGGCACAAAATGACCCACAAGGATTGACATGTCGTTAAACCCAAAACAATCAATCAAGCAATCAAAGACCTCTAGACCACTAAATGAAGAATATTGACCATATCTTATCTGTTCTTTGTTTATCTGCAAAATGTATTTTGGTCTTTATATAGGTCCTTCTCTTAGGTCCTTATATAGGTCCTTCTCTTTATATTTCTGACCCCCTTGAACACCACGTTTATACAGCAAAACTGGGCTTTACAGGCGCAAACTTTATTTTTCTTATTTCTGCTCTAAAATATAGATTGTGGGTACGCGTTAGAACCGCCTCGATGGATACCCACAATCTATATTTTGAGCAGAAATAAGAAAAATATCACAAATTTTCATCTTTTTTTTTTTTTGTTTTGTTTTATTCGGCGGAAAAAAATAATATGCATTCGTATAGGCGTGTTTTCGTAATGAGACTTCCAAAGGATAACCCTTTTATAGAACACATTTAACTTCACTGCAGCTGGTGTGTGGGACTGTGTGGCGGCGGTAAAACGTCTCCCTGCCCTACATCATAGTGTAGATTATATTTTCTTGTCCTTTGGGATCATTGATTCCATTGTGGAATTTCGAAAATATCTGAGGGTCACTGATGAGGCCTAATTGGCCGAAACTAGCTAGTCTGGCCCAGAAAACATGTACACTCCATAATTTTCACTTCTGTAGTGTATTCCTTGCTTCCAAAGGATAACCCTTTTATAGAACATATTTGAAGATATATAGACGATCAAAAGTAGTAATTGTGGACAAACACTGTTACTCTGGCTATCCAGTTCTGCATTTATATTGAGATACCGGTCTTTTGTGTATTGAAACAAAAGGATTTTGGCTTGTAGTTTCCAATTCTAGTTTGACCATTGTGGAACATAAAAGACTGTTGCCACATATTATACCAAAGCCTTACAATTCGGATTGTCCCATTTCTAGGATTTTCTGCTCTGGAAACTTCTGAAAAATAGTTTTCTAATATATTTATTAATTTATTCTATCTATGCATTTTATTTATTTATTTATTTATTTATTTAGTTAGTTAGTTAGTTAGTTAGTTAGTTAGTTAGTTAGTTAGTTAGTTAGTTAGTTAGTTAGTTAGTTAGTTAGTTATTTGCTATCATGCTGTACCTGCGATGCTTTTATCATTCAACTAATCGTTTGTTACAGCTGTCAGACTTGCCAATATTTTCCCAACTGTTACACTGTCCTTATTCACACTCATCACGAAAACACGCCTATACAGTTCTGACCCCCTTGAACCCCACTTTTATACAGTAAAACTGGGCTTTACAGGCGCAAACTTTATTTTTCTTATTTCTGCTCTAAAATATAGATTGTGGGTACGCGTTAGAACCGCCTCGATGAGGCGGTTCTGACGGATACGCACAATCTATATTTTGAGCAGAAATAAGAAAAATATCACAATTTTTTTTTTTGTTGTTGTTGTTTGTTTGTTTTTGTTTTATTCGGCGGAAAAAAAAATATGCATTTGTATAGGCGTGTTTTCGTAATGAGACTTTGAAGATATATAGACGACCAAAAGTAGTACAATCGTGGACAAACACTGTTACTCTGGCTATTCAGTTCTGCATTTATCTTGAGATACCGGTCTTTGGTGTATTGAAACAAAAGGGTTTTGGCTTGTAGTTTCCAACTCTAGTTTGATCATTGTGGAACATAAAATAATGTTGTCACAGATAATGCCAAAGCCTTACAATTCGGATTGTCCCATTTCTGCTCTGGAAACATCTGAAAAATGTTTTCTAATTTATTTATTTATTTTTAATTATTTATTTACATGTGTATTTATTTATTTATTGGCTATCTTGCTGTACCTACGACGCTTTTATCATTCAACTTATCGTTTATTACAGCTGTCAGACTTCCCAATATTTTCCAAACTGTTACACTGTCCTTCACACTCAGTGTAGATACGTTTCAAGACTTTTATAACGCCCCTTTCCATATCCACGCTGCTTGTTCTTTTGCGTGAGGGCGGAAAAGCCTTCGATGAAAACATGGAAAAATGGCAGCGCATTCAATGGATATTTCATGCAATATGAATGATCGGTCGATCTTTTGTTATTCATATTTCTTCAAACGTATGCAACTAACATAAAAACAATGTCGGAAACAAAACAAAGCGAAGTTCACATTACAGAGCTGACAGACGAGAATACGACGGGTAAATATCTCCACTTTTTATGATTTATGACTCTTTCAAAAATATTTTGAGTGTGTGGGGGAAAGGGGGGCACAGGGGGTAGATTACTGGGTCCTTCGGTATAAAATAGGGTAGTAAAATATAATAGCGTACCCATTATCCAAATGTCATTTCCATGGGTCTAGGTTAATCTTTTCTTTTTTTTTAAATTGGAAAGAAAAAAAAAAAGATTTGCAATTGTTCTAATATACTTTTTCAAAGATCACTTTTTTCTGGCGATTTGGATCAGTTTCTACAACTAACTTTTTTTCGAGCGGGAAATAACAAAATAATATTCATGCATGCAAAACAGAAGTGAAGGCAATGATCAGGAATCGATACAATTAACCCACGCCTCCCCTCAGAGACACCAAAGGGAAAGAAACATAAACATGAACAACAGACCCAAATGGAAAGATCAATAGCGGAAAGCCAAAAGGACAGTTACTTTCCCACAAAATGGCCAATTGGCTACCCCAAACAAAACAAAACAAAACCCGCTTTTATATGTGCGATTTTTCTATTGATGTTGTTGTTTTTTTTTTGTTTTTTTTTTTTTGTTTTTGTTTTGTTTTTGCGTGGAGCGATGGGGCGGGTGCATGCACGCACTCTACGTGAATTATCTACAGTGTGATTTTTCTGTTTTATTATTATTGTTGTTGTTGTTGGTGGTGGTGTTTTTGTTTTGTTTTGTTTTGAAGAGGAAAATAAATCTTAACGATCCACGTGAAATTTCAAGCCATATTGTCTTCGAACCTAAAACCATAACATTTGAAGATGCATGTCTCTCTATGTTTGCCGCTCAACACTATGACCACGTTGCTTCGAATCAATCTTTGCCACCAAAATCTAACTGTCATGTGGATTTTGATACCACCACCTACCTACCTTGGTTTCGACCAACCCACTGCCTCTCCTAACCCGACAGCTTTGTATTTCTACCTGATACAGTCGAATTTCAATTGTTCTAACACCTTTGGGACTATGAAAGTTTGTTCTAGACAGAGATTGTTCGAGCCAGAGCGACAAGGCATGAAGCATCTCAGCTAGCACAAAACAGGGGCCAACATCGGGCCGATAGCGATACGACGTGTCAACGTCGTATCGCCATCGGCTCGACGTTGGTCCTATATTCTTTGCTGGCTGGGATACTGTGGGATAACTTAGACTCTATTAAATAAAGGTATGGTGTTTGAATTGAGGTTTTACGACGCCGTCAACACTATTAAGGTCATTTTGGAGACGTTGCTTTCATTTGGGGGACATTTACCCGACATTGTGATGAAATGACTTCTCAAGCCCTACCAGTCAGTCAAACAAAGATGGTTTATTTGTAGGGACGGTCCGACTTGCACCACTTTGCCTGGGCGGTTTACCAGTACTCATGTGCGGTCGGTTTCAGCTCTGCGTGGAAGCATCATGCAGCCCAATCTATTTCTCCAAGTCCCTATGGGCGAGGGGTGTAGTGCTTGTACTCAATAGAATCGCCTCGATGAGGCGATTCTAATAAGTACACACACCATACCTTCCAAGGTAAAATAAAAAAATCTCCCTAAATCATCCCATTCTTTACTGTCTGAACCCATTGGCCATGAGTGTTTTCCAATAATTGATACTCTTCTGTAAATGACCACCGTCACACGAAACGCTACAATTTACCACTGACGAAGATCGGAATACGCATGCGCACCCATATGGACGTATTGCAACTCAAGTAGCGAAGTCTTTCAATCAAATCAGACTGCGCAGGCTGATCGGAGTCTCAGACTGTGCTGGCTGATCGGAGTCTTCGCTGGTCGCCAACTAGCCCCGGCTCAAACAAGACAAAAGAGGTTTCATACGCTGTCGTAAGACACAACCTACTGTCTCCGGAGCTTGACGTAATAAAATTTAAAGGGCTTGTCCCTACGTTTCTAAATAATAGAAACGAAGGACGGACACTGTTTCAGAGGTCCGATGATTTTCATTCGAAAATCTCAACATCTACATATTGCTCCATCGAAATGCAGCATTAGCACATTTAATTAATGTGCAATATAATTTCCGCCGCATCTAATAGTACTTCGCTACTCTTTAATCCACGACAGTCCGTCTGTTTCTTTATAATTTGCCCTTCGCACAGTTACTGATTACGTCGCCATGTTTGTTTACTCGGAGCGAGTCCATACGCGTTATCTGATTGGTCTAAAAATAACCCAAGAAACTGGTCACGTGCTTGGTGACCAATCAAAACGCTATAAAAATTAAATGCGATTCTCCTAACGAAAACAAAATGGCGGCGTTACCAGCAACTGTGCAATGGGCATATTTTTAAGATACACACACTTTACGGTGAATTATATGACAAAGCAGTTCTATAAGATGCGGCGGAAGGTTGACGATTCGTTCATTAACGTAAGCAATGTTGCATTTCAATGGAGCAATATGTAGATTTTGAGATTTTCGCATGAAAATCAACGGATCTATGAAACAGTGGCCGTCCTTCGTTTCTTTTGCATAGAAACGTAGAGATGAACCCTTTAATTGTAATACGGCTGGACTAGAGTCCACCTTTACCTAAATAAGGTAATCAAGTCCATATTTTACAAAATTGCATTTGTGCTCGGCCAGTTAATCTACCCACACTTTCCTTGGGCAGGCTCTTTAATTGCACGCCGGTGGGTCTGAGGCCTCAGATTCTATGACGGTTCCAGCGCAAAGGCTTACGTGGAATTATGATTTAATTTTATGTAATATTGGTAACAATATACCTTTCCAACATTTCCAACCTAATCCGATACCGATAACAGGGGGAACAACCTACGTCAGAGCAGTGACGTCATAACCATTCGTAGGTTTGCCGGCGTTTACTACACAAAAGGCAATTGTCACAACAAGTAGGCGCAGTCGGTGCATTAGGTCATAAAAGAATCAAACATACTGAAATCTGTCTCAGAAATGTGGCCTTTCCTTTAAATAATTCGACACAAGCTGATTTGGCAATGATGTCGGAACTACTATTGTTTACGGCGCCGAATCAAATCTTGTGGCGAAGCTATCGAAGCCTTTTCAGTGTTTCTATGTGGAAGTAGCCTACTGATGGGATGCAAATATTGTTCGTTACCAGCTGAAGTATGTTTTCTGAAGACTCCTAATGTACATATATAGTTAGAAGCATTTATTTACCCTATTTACACCAATATGGCCACTTCTGAAACGGGTACGACATCTCTGCTATGACGTAGGTTGTCACGGGGGGAACAACCTACGTCAGAGCAGTGACGTCATAACCATTCGTAGGTTTGCCGGCGTTTACTACACAAAAGGCAATTGTCACAACAAGTAGGCGCAGTCGGTGCATTAGGTCATAAAAGAATCAAACATACTGAAATCTGTCTCAGAAATGTGACCTTTCCTTTAAATAATTCGACACAAGCTGATTTGGCAATGATGTCGGAACTACTATTGTTTACGGCGCCGAATCAAATCTTGTGGCGAAGCTATCGAAGCCTTTTCAGTGTTTCTAGGTGGAAGTAGCTTAATGATGGGATGCAAATATTGTTCGTTACCAGCTGAAGTATGTTTTCTGAAGACTCCTAATGTACATATCTAGTTTGAAGCATTTATTTACCCTATTTACTCCAACATGGCCGCTTCTGAAACGGGTACGACATCTCTGCTATGACGTAGGTTGTCACCCCTGGATAACTGAATCTGATATACGACTTCGAATCAGGTTTTCGAGGGACTACCTCAATTATCTTTTATATTGATACTGACCATGTACTTTAGAAATGAGCGTGATATGCGAAAATATGGCTCCGGACGTTTGCGCACAGCGAAGACTATTATCAGACTGGGCAGCATGTGCAGTCTGATCATGGCCTTTGCTGTGCGCCTTATGGATGGTCGATGACCGAAGCGCCTTCTTGCGGACACGGAAGATACAATTCTGAGAGGGCACTCAACTGGAAGTTGATTTGAGCCTTCGCAGAGCTCGCATGTCCGCAGGCACAGTTTCGCATGTTATGGCTCAAATGGCAACATGTGTTGTACGTACATGTCAATACGTTTCTTAAGAAAAACATCGAGAAGCCAATCAATCATCATGTATGTTATCATTGCGACATCTTTAACAAAATTATTCTTAAAGCTCTTAAGGGGAATGGGAACACCTTCAGGGAAGGCAACTCCTGCAAAAGTATTCCATAAGGTTCAACACTTAAAGGAAAGAATTTGCTCCTGAGCAGCAAACTCTTTCCTTTAAGAGTAGACTCCTTTTTCAGTGGGACAAGGTTAACAGCAAAGCGTACTGGAAGTCCCAAAAGTTGTCTAACTGTAAAAAATGGCGGGGAAAATGCGAGGTGTTACCATTCCCCTTAAAGTGAATGGACACACTGTCAGAAAAAGCAATCGCTGTAATGGATTATGTGTTGTCATAAGGTCATGTCGGGACGTTCAGTTACATTCAGTGTTGTTGGACAGGCTTAGACCCTCTATAGGCGGTTAACCAGTACTTAAGTGAGATCTCCCGCGACAGTAACACAACAGCCGGTGACCTCCACCGGAAGGTGTCTCTCAAGTGATGTGGCATTAGAAAAACTACTCGGGTAGACACTTTTTTCTAACGTAGTCAGTTTAAGAAGTAACATGGTGCACCAAAAGGGTCAAAATGACCGATGCCAGTCAAACTGCATTTCTGATATATGTAGATGGACCGCTTTTTTTTTTTTTTTTTTTTTGTGAAGGTGCACCTATTCCCTCTCACCTCTGATTAACGATGGGTTTTCGAAATAAGTGACATAATTTTGAATGGGCCGTAAAATCAGAATCAGAATTGTTTACTGGTGATACGTCCTTAGACAATCCTTCACCAGGAGTTGTACATGGTGTACGAAAATGAAAACAACAACACCCAAAAAATTAAATCCCTTTTCATAACAAGGGCATTAGTCTTTGAACTGTTCACCAAAGGAAGGCTGAAAATTCCAGGCTATTCACAATGTAGGGGTCATTCATTACGATAACACACCCGTGGGCCATAGTGCACTTTTCATATTTCCAAAAATGGCTACTTTTCTGATGAAAATCGTTGATATTTTACTTATTTATACTGCAAACATAGCTTGTGGGTGCTCGTTAGAACCGCCTCGTTGAGGCGGTTCTAACGAGTACCCACAACCTATGTCTTGGAGCAGAATAAGAAACATAACATGCCCTTTGACGTCACGGATAAATAGATCTGGGATTTTATCCAAGTATAAAAAATTTATTTCAGTCATCAAATTGCTCGAAATGTACATAATGATGACGAATTGGAATTATATAGAGGATCTTACACGAGTGCTCATGTATTATTGAATTTATTAAACGAGTTGAGGAAAAAGGATAAAATGCGAGGCTTTGCCGAGCATTTTATCCCTTTTCCTCAACGAGTTTAATAAATTCAATAACACATGAGCACGAATGCAAGATTCTATTTGTCATATGACATTTAAAACGCATTTTATTCTCGATTGTTTACAAAAATATCAATATTCCGCCATTAGTAAACGCGACGTCGTTAAGTACGCCGTACATGTAACGTTACGGGACGTATCTAGCTAATTTGCATATTTAATCCACTAGTGGATTATCGAAAATATTACATGGCGTTATTACACTCTCAGACGCGACGCCATATGATAAAACGGTATACCTATAGTAACAATAACGGTTGCCTCTGCCTTACCAACCTGTGGTAGCATACTCTTTGACGCCAGTTTCTACTTATTTTCGGACTACTTTATAAAAAGAAAGTGACGTCAGCTAATGTTTTCGTTATTGAGGATTGTCGAATGTTATCGAAAGGTGGTGACGCTTTGGTAATAGTAATTATAACGGTATATAACCTGTCTTGCCTACAGATCAGGACATTGTTGTACAAAGTCAACGATGTCCTTAGTTAACGTATCGTTCAAACTTTTAGCATGCAAGGGGAAAAATAGACCTGACAGATTTTCCCGCCATTTTTCAAAGGGACACAACTTTCGGAACTTCCTGTTCGCTGACTTCAACACTCGTAATGAATTGTTAACGGCTTAACTTCTTAATCAGGGGTTCCGGTATCATAAACTATGCAAAGCCTTTTCAAACTTTTATAGACGTCATTCCGATTTTGGTCTGTCTGTCTGTTTCTCTGTTTGTCTGTTTGTTTGTCTGTCCGCAAAAACCTTAACATTGGGCATAACTTTTGAATGGTAACTGATAGGGCTTTCATATTTCACATGTGCATTCCTATTCACAAGACCTTTCCAGTGTTACCATAATTTTGACCTCGTGACCTTGACCTTGACGTTTGACCTATTGGCCGTAACTTTCGATTGGTAAGCGATAGAGCTTTCATATTTCACATGTGCATTCCTTGTCACAAGACTTTTCCAGTGATACCATAAGTTTGGACCTTGTGACCTTGACATTGACCTACTTTTTTCAAACTTAACATTGGCCATAACTTTCGATCAGTAAGTGATACGCCTTTTATATTTCACATGTGCATACCTTGTTACAATACCTTTCCAGTGGTACCAGAATATTTGACCTTGTGACCTTTACCTTGACGTTTGACCTACTTTTTGAAGACTTTAACATTGGCCATAACTTTCGATTGGTAAGTGACAGGGCTTTCATATTTCACGTTTGCATTTGTTGTCACAAGACTTTTCCCGTGCTACCATCATTTTTACCTGATGACATTGACCTACTTTTTAAGACTTGAATATTGGCCATACCTTTTGATTGGTTAGTGATAGGGCTTTCATATTTCATATGCGCTGTCCGGTGGCATCAGTGTTTCACAAACAAAAAATCTTGTTTTTGTTAATAGTTTGTTTTTGAATGAGTGTATCGCTTATAGATTATGTTTTGGATAGCCAATTTGTGGGAAAGAAACTGTCCATTTGGCTTTCCGCTATTGGTGTTTCCAATAGGGTCTAGTTATTTCATGTTTGTGTTTCTTCCCCTTTGGTGTCTCTGATGGAAGCTGTGGGTTAATTATATCGATTCCTGATCATTGCCTTCACTTTTATTCTACAAACACTTTCCCACGAAAAAATGAGTCTACTATTAAAGGAAAGAACTTTTACCTCAGGAGCAAATTCTTTCCCTTAAAAGTTGACCCTGTTTACATGGGAGACAAAAAAAAACTTTTACAGGAGTTGCCTCCCCAAGTCCCATTAATATGGCAAATATGCTAATATTTCCGCTCAAAAAATGTGAGTAGCCTTTGGGTTAAACGTGTTTTATTCGTATACTACATACTCGTACAAAGCAAAACTGCTCTCAGTCAGACAGAAGGGATTCAGCAGAAACTGAGAAAGTGGCCCCCACCCATCTGGGCTTGAAGAAGTAGATGGGCTGCATGATGGTTCCACGCAGAGCTGAAACCGACAGCACACGAGTACTGGTAACCCCTAAGCGGGTTACCAGTACTCGTGTGCGGTGGTAACCCCTAAGCGGGTTACCAGTACTCGTGTGCGGTGGTAACCCCTAAGCGGGTTACCAGTTCTCGTGTGCGGTGGTAACCCCTAAGCGGGTTACCAGTACTCGTGTGCGGTGGTAACCCCTAAGCGGGTAACCAGTACTCGTGTGCGGTCGGTTTCAACTCTGCTCTTAGGGGTTACCAGTACCCATGTGCGGTCGGTTTCAGCTCTGCGTGGAAGCATCATGCAGCCCAATCTATATCTTCAAGCCCCGACGGGTGGGGCCGCCTTTAAGTGAGAAAAAGCTCTTTCAAACATATTGGTCTCCCTTTTCAATAGGGGTGGTCTACCCTTAAAGGACATATTTTTTCCGGCAGCGAGATTCAAAGTCAAAGGCTTGTTTAATTTTTTTGTTTGATTTGAGGTTTAACGTCCCCGTCAACACTGTAAAGGTCATTTTGGAGACGTTGCTTCCAATTTTGTGGGACTTTTACCCGACATTGAGATGAAATGACATCTCAAGCCCTGTCGCCCAATGAAACCAATAGGGTTTATTAGCATGGACGGTCCGCCTCGCACCGCGGTTCCTGGACAGGCTTAGATCCTCTAAGCGGTTTACCAGTACCAGTGTGCGGGCCGGATTCAGCTCTGCGTGGAAGCATCATGCAGCCCATATATTTCTTCAAGCCCCTATGGACGGGGGCCCCAAAAAGGCTTGTTTAAATGTCATCATTTTGGAAGGAGACATTTTGCCTGATTTGGGCCTATAGACTATTTGCTTAAAGAACAAACATTTATGTAAAACCTACCACCACCAACAACAACAAAACCTGACACCCCCATAAATGGGAATAGTCCAAGCCAAACTGATTAGATGGAAGATCCCATTGTATTATATGGGTAAAGAACTAATACTTCTTTTGAAAGAATTGCCGCACCAACTACTCTTAATCCATTTAGTACCAGAAACCCCAAAACGGGTACCCTGGCAAACAATGCAGGCCCAGATCAGGGCCTCCATTGTTCGATAAAGGTTTACTCATTTTCCAAATGAATTCTGATGAAAAAACAACCTGACACCCCTAAAGAATGAAATGAACTCCTGCTATATATAAGGAGGAAGAACGGCCCCCACCCATAGGGGCTTGAAGAAATATATGGGCTGCATGATGTTTCCACGCAGAGCTGAATCCAGCCCGCACACTAGTACTGGTAAACCGTTTAGAGCATCTAAGCCTGTCCAGGAACCTCGGTGCGAGGCGGACCGTCCATGCATAATAAACCCTATTGGTTTTATTGGGCGACAGGGTTTGAGATGTCATTTCATCTCAATGTCGGGTAAAAGTCCCACAAAATAGGAAGCAACGTCTCCAAAATGACCTATACAGTGTTGACGTGTGGGGCGGAACCGCTTCATTCATCAAGTGAACAAGTCCGTGATATGAATACCCACTAAACACCACTGTATATAGAGACAACTAGGGTTTAAGGGGGTATTGAAAAGTGAACAGAGAAAAAGGGTCATCAGGAGCAAATTCTTTCCTTTAAGGGTTGACCCCTATATATTTACATGGGAGACAAAAATACTTTGCAGGAGTTGCCTCCCCTGAAGGTGTATCCATTCAAGCTAGAAAAACTGAACGTGTTATGAAAATGCCGAATCATTGTAAATTATCTTATAGAAATTTCAATCCATCTTTTTGGATCGATTGTATATCAGTCGACGCAAAATTACTAACTATACAGAAGCTTCTGGCCTGTTATCGAAAAGTCAGGTAACTGTTAATTATAGCCGCGCTAACGTTGTCCCTGTGACGTCAGTTTGTTTGTTTGTTTGATTTGATGATTAACGTCCACGTCAACACAATATAGGTCATTTTGGAGACATTGCTTCCAATTTTGTGGGACTTTTACCCGACATTGAGATGAAATGACATCTCAAGCCCTGTCGCCCAATGAAACCAATAGGGTTTATAAGCTCGCACCGCTTTGCCTGGGCAGGCTTAGATAGTCTAAGCGGTTTACCAGTACCCATGTGGGGTCGGTTTCGAAAGCATCATGCAGCCCATCTATTTCTTCAAGCCCCGACAGAGACGTCAGTGCTATTTAAAGAAGGTTATCTGTAAACCAATGACTGGACTCATGTTCTGGTACATTGGCAAACAGTGTAGGCCTAGATCAGACGACGGAGAACGCGTCGGATGATCAGGGTGTACACTATTTGCATTCATTATAGGAATTTGGGAAATAAGTGAAACACCATTTTCCCAGCCTACTGTCCCATTAGTGTTTATAATGCTTTATTTAAAAAAAAAAAGATAAATACATGTGGCATGTATGCAATGTTGAAAATCAATCACATGTGCCATATGCGTCTATATAATTTTCAAGGAAAAATGCTAAAAGTAGTTGTGAATGTTATCACAAAATCAATTCAAATGCGCTTGACAACGGAATCTTGAAGTACTTATATAGAAACGAAAAGATAAAATTATCTAAAATGAGCCGTGTTCAGAGCCGCGTTATTTGTAGAGGGAGCCTTCCGCGGAGCGTTCGTTCAACGGCACAGAATCGGAACGCGGGCTAGTCATCCAAGCATTTTGGCCCGACAGAATATTTAGTTTTCGCACAAAGTCCTATCATTAGAATCGTTTTTGCAAATCAAATTTATTTTGTTTGAATTCAGGTTATACGTTCCCGTCAACACTATTCAGGTTATTTGGGGGGCGTTGCTTCCAATTTTGTGGGATTTTTACCCAATAAATCTCAAGCACTACCGTCCAAACAACCCAATAGGTTTACCTTACTCGCGCCACTTTGCCTGGGCAGGCTTAGACCTTCTACCAGTTTTACAAGTACTCGTTTGCGGTCCGTTTCATCTCTGCGTGGCAGCATCTTGTAGCCCAGTCTATTTCTTCAAGTACCAATGGGCGGGGGCCAGTAATTTGATATACGATAAGCGAGAATGCATCTTAGAACGTATATGCCCAGTCGAGACTATAATCAGCCCAGCAGGCACACGTCGCTAGGGCAACGTCAAATCAACGTTTGTGCATGGTGTGATTTTGCATAAATGCCATGACGGTGTACTGACGTTGATGTGACGTCACAATTACGCCTTGTGCCTGCTGGGAGCCTACATATCCACTAAGTGAGAATACATCCTAACCTGCATGGCCGCATGAGGAATCTTCGGGTCAACTGGCCTCCATACAGCGCATAGCGAATACTCTGATCAGCCTGTGCGAAAGCGCAGGCTGAAGCGCAGGCTGATCCGAGTCTTCGCTTTGCGCACGTCCTTAGACATGTTTTCGCCTGTCTGCGCTTAAATGTATTTCAAATTCAACCTTTAAATCAATGATCCACTTGCATAGACATACAAAACCTGGAAAATGGGTGCTTCTGGATGTAATTTGATTTCTTTTTCTGTTTTTGTTTTTTTTCGGGCTTGAGACTTTGTGTGTAATAAAATTACACTGAGATAGTTTCGTTGACAAATATTGGTAATGCAAAAATGTGTCAAAATAACATGCAATGATGAACGTTTTATGAGGTCTAAGCCTGTGACCAGGTTAACATACGGGCTCGAAATGATCTTAAAAGTGTTGTTTGGGGCGTAAACTCCGAAGTATATGTATATGAGGTACTGTGTTTACCTTACCAAAATTTGTAGGACTAATATTTATTTATTTATTTATTTACACTGGATGTACAACGTTGGCTCAACGTTGAACGAATTTAAACGCTGTTTCAACATTGAATATTATCATGTCAAGTTTAAAGTCTAATGATGATAATGATTTCGTGTTTAACCTCTTTGTGGATCATAAGCGTCAACCGTGCAGTTAATGATCAAAAGTAAACAGTCGGAATGATAATGTATAAACATCTGAAACAGTTAAAGTCTAATGTAATCCTATAGAAAACAATGAAGTTCAAACTTTCATGAACGCATCGAGCAACATGATTTTCAGTTACGTCAAATGATGTCAGTCTAAACCATAGTTCTCTACGGGCGTTGGTAACGTCAACGCCGTTCCGCTCTTTGCAGGAAAACAGCGTGTACATGTTTTCCAGCTTTAAAAGGTTACCCTATACGCATGTTTTCGCCCATTGATGAGTGCAAATAATTCAAATTTAATTTTTCTACTTTTCATGAAAGTATGAACGACAGCGGGTCACTAGCAAAGTTTACATGAACCCCGAACCCTTCGGGGTTCATTTACTTTGCACGCGACCCACTGCATTCACACTTTCACGAACAGCAGACAAAATAAAAATTCATTTCTAAATTAAATGCATACAGTACCTGCATTGGGTTAACTTAATTTCATTTTATTTATTTATTTATATATTGATTTTTCAGTAATGAAGATAGCGATCATCACCGGATGCTTCATAGGCATTGTACTCTTATTCCTTCTGATTGTGTTGATAATTCTCCGACGCCGACGAAAGCCCCGCCTCTCCATTGACATGTTCCTTGAAGATACATCCGACGAAATTTCTATTTGTAAATCTGCACCAATGTCGAGGTGAGTGTGTTTAATTGGTCAAACTAACCAGAAAAGGGGCTTATCGCATAGCGAGATAGTTTTCCTTATTTCTCTATATAAACCTATGTTGTAGATATTCATTAGAACCGCCTCGTCGAGGCGGTTCTAATGAATACCCACAACATAGGTTTTTATGAAGAATTGACAAAAACTATCCTTCAATTATCACAAAATACCGACCTTATCTGTTGCTATGCAGTTGTCGCATAGGCGACCAGAGAAGGCTCGGGCGAGTTTCTGGGTATACCCCACCCCACATCCCAGCAATGCTTCATTTTGGCCAGGAAGAACAACTTCTAGAAACCCTGTCCTGTTGAATAAATCAATTTAGCCACACACATTTCTCACTATAGACCAATCAAATTACTTGATCATGTACTCATTTAATTCACAAAATGCAGTACAGAGTAGATCCTGATCAGATGGCTTCTGAAGTGATCAGATGGCTTCTGAACTTCAGAAGCCATCTGATCTGGATCCCCGCTGTTTGCAAAGGTAAGGGTTGTCGTGATAAGCAGGATAAGGGGCGGGGTTGGGAGGCGATTGGTACTGATATGTTTAATGACATGGCGTACTGGGGAGACAACTCTTTTAACACCCTGATACATAAGTCGACATTTGGTGATAATAAGGGGAACTCTGGCGCTTATATGTCGAAATACCTGAGTGGAGTGGGACTTAATGACACTGTCCCACTCCACCAAGGTGTAAATGGGTAGCTGTGGTGTAAAAGCCACTGCCTCTCTCGCGCGCGCGTGAAAACAATCGGAATGAGTGTTCGAGAGCGATTCAATAAGCTTGAAGCTTTCATCGCAATCGTCGGCCCCCACCCATTAGGACTTGAAGAAATAGATTGGCTGCATGATGCTTCCACGCTGAGCTGAAACCAACCGCACACCACTTAGTGTATCTGAGCCGGCTAATAAACCCTATTGGTTTTATTGGGCGACAGGGCTTGAGATGTCATTTCATCTCAATGTCGGGTAAAAGTCCCATAAAATTGGATGCAACGTCTCCAAAATAACCTATTTAGTATTGCCGGGGACGTTAAACCTTAAATCAAACAAACAGTTCATCGCAATCGAACAAAAATAAAATAGTATAAACTATAAACTAAATATTTTACTCGAAATGTCAACTATTTATCTAAACCTTTCGACAACATCTCGAAGATTCGATTAAATATCTTAAAATTTCGACATTGTAACTCGAATGTTTTACTTATGTTCTCGACATTTCGCAAAATATCCCAACATTTCGACATAAAATCTCGATATTTAGACATAATTCGAAATTTGGACAAACTGGCACGAAATTCTGATTTTTTTTATATTGAAATTTTGAGGTACCATGTCGAAATTTCAAGATAACATGTCGAAATCTCGACGAGGTCATGCGTCGAAACTTCGAGAACAGAAATCGAGTTCTCGAGATCATAAACTTCGAGTTATTATATCGAAATTTCGAGACAAGAAATAAAAGTTTATCGGACACTATAGTTCGCTTCCCTACGACAGTCTTTTTGGAATTAAGAAATAGATCAGCTCTAGCTGTGATTTGTTGAGTATTAAATCACAGTTTGGAGGTCAGTTGTAAAGTAGACAAATCACGTGCGCGTAGCGCGCGTGATTTGTCTACTTACAACTGACCGACAAACTGTGATTTATTACCTAACAAATCACTGGCTAGAGCTGATCTTTTTCGATTCTAACACGCTGAAACTCGGCAATAATGCTGTTGTTTCCTTCAAATTCTCGCAACTTTTGGCCATTGTTAAAAGAAATCCCGCTAAAATTATCGACTGAAACACATGCATTTATATCCTTTTCTAACGTTTTCGATGCGAGAAAATGTCGTTACACCGTCCAACGTCAAGGAAATCGACTAGTGACGTCATAAATTTGCAGTTTTTAATGACGTCACTCGTCACGCTCTTCCTTGCCGTGATTTGTTTTAGAATAAAACACAGTTATTTTCCATTGCCTTTATAGGCGCACTGTGTTAGAATTTGCCTTATACGAATGTCCTGTGATTGGTATAAAACTATAAATACAAAAAAGACCATTATCCAGCCAGTAAGGAATGTCGGGCCAACGTCGCATCGTCGTGGCCCTGCATTTTCCGGCTGGGATACTATACTGGAAAACATTAATTAAAGAACACTGAAAAATAGTGGTATCATGTATATCTGTGTTTAACCTAATTGAAAGACCAGTTAACATAGCGTCCACCTTTTAATTAAAATTTTAATTAAAATAATAACCCAAAGGAATAGATTGTTACATTATTTGGTTTGAATTATAGACTTAAGGGGAATGGGAACACCTTCAGCGGAGGCAACATCAAAAGTATTTAGTTTATACTAATTTATTTTAGTTCGATTGCGATGGAAGCTTCAAGCTTATATAGTCACTCTCAAAAGTATTTATGTCTCCCATGTCGATAGGGGTCAACTCTTGAAGGAAAGAATATGCTCCTGAGGAGCAAATTCTTTCCTTTAAGAGGAGACCCCGTTTTCAGTGGGACAGGGCTTATAGAAAAGCGAACAGAAGTCCCGAAAGTTGTCTCCCTTTGGAAAATGGCGGAAAAATCTGCCAGGTGTTCCCATTCCCCTTAATAAACATCGATCTTATTGCCGCTGCCCTGTTTTCCAATTCAGGAAAAACTCCCCAAAGCTTGAGAAAAGAAGTTCCTGCCCAGATGCTTACGGTGCTCTCAATGACTCCATCGCTCGATCTGTGACCATGACCAGTATTGCCAGCTATGACATGCCGCAGGAGAGGGTTCAGCCTCTGGGTTCTGATGAAAAATCCCTGAGCACGTCGTCCCTCGAGTACCAGAACAAACTTCTTGGGACGCTCCAGCACGACCTCTACAGGTTTGAATAACTGAACTTTCTTTTGTCTGTTTGTTAGTATGTTTTGGTGTTAAACGACCCACTCAACACTATTTAGGTCACGTCGAGCCGATCAATTTACCCATCACATTTATACATAAGCGGTTCACTAGTACAGTCAGAAACTGACAACTGCCCTTCTTGAATCAGCGACAGGGTGAGAAGACCGTAGAACATGTTTTATGATCAATCTCCACGAAAGAATGTTGCCGACCCAGTAGGTATTGAACCCGCTACCTCCTACCCGTCACTAGTTTACGAATATAATTAACCTTTGAACCATTGGAACTATTCATTGTGATGACTATCTAGTGTTGTTGTCATAACTTGTGTCCCATCCCTTTGTGCTTTTGGGAATAAAATGTTTATTCTTGCACACCAGACAAGGAAATCCGTGATTTTACCCTGGGATAGAAATTTATGTTCTGACCCTGGTGTTCCGACCCAGGCAACTAACATAAATGCGCTTCAATTCTATTCAACTGCCGGAACTACACTTACTTCCGCACTTCTTTTATTTGTAAACAATATACATATGCGAGCTGTCAAAACTAACCGGAGGTGTTGTGCAAGAAAAAGAATCCAGTATGGGGTTCTGTTGTAGATGGGCGTTTCCAACCCTCGGGGTGACCGTGCTGAGCGGAGTAGCCTCGGTTCCGCTCAACACGGTCATCCCTCGGGTCGGAAACGCTCATCTACAACAGAAACTCATATCAGATTCTTATAATCTCCGACACAGACCCTCTACTAAAGTAAAGTTTGAAAGGTACCACCCTAATATGCGAAACAGGCCTTGAGGCCCAAAACGGCGAGCATTCTTAAAAGCTTGTTTTAATTTTAACGTTCCCGTCAACACGAAGGTCATTTTGTAGTTTTGTCGGACTTATGCCCGACACTGAGATAAAATGACATCTCAAGCCCTGCCGCCAGATTTATTTGCCTGGACGGTCCGACTCGTGCCGTTTTGCCTGAGCAGTTACCAGTACTCTTGTGCGGTTGGTTTCAGCTCTGCTCCATGCAATCCAGTTTATTTCTCCAAGTCCCTATGAGCGGGAGCCACCTGAGATGCTTGTAATCTTATTGCTATTAGCGAAGGCTTTGACTGATCAGCCTGCGCATCCGCACAGTCTAACCAAAGCAGTTCCTGTTTGCTAGCCTACTGTTATCACAGAGAAGCTTTCATTGTCTGCACATGACTTTAACTTATACTGCTGAATAAATTGTTTCAGCAACACCCATTTCTATAACTATAAACCCAGCTAGCACGAAACAGCGAGCCAACGCCGGGCGGTAAGCGATACGACATTCCGTCGTATCGCTTACGGACCGACGTTGGCCCGACATTCTTTGCTAGCTGGGAACCAATCAAATTTCATAATAAAATGATTTTGTTCAGTTCACAAACTGCATGGCAGTGCTGATCCTTATCAGAGGTTGTCGTGTTCAGCTTTCTTTGTATTTTACTGCAATCGTTCCCGCACCCTTCTGCTTACTATGCAAATTCAATAACACTCGGGACTTGCAGCTCACACAGTTAACGTGTAATTGACCATTATCCTGCTGAATATTCAATTTAGCCACACCCATTTCAGACTTTGAACCAATCAGATTATTTGATGAAATTTATTACTACAATTTCATAAACTGAGCGTCAAACAGTGTAGATCCTGATCAGATGCCATCTGATCTGGATCTACACTGTTTGAAAAAGATAGGGGGGTTCGTGAACATTAGGATAAGGGTAAAGGTAAAGAGATTTACCTGCATGGGAGAGGGTGGCTCTGTACAGGAGATAGGGTGGGGTCGGGGTTGGGTACTTCCGGTCATGTCCCGATCCGAAGGACACCGCACGTTTTTCATTCACCCCAGGAAATGATGTTCAGAAATTTCATCACGGTTTCACGGGATCGAATCTAGGACCTCTTACATCGGAGACAAGTGCACCAACCACTGAGCTGCCACGCTCCATTTTTGTCGGCCTTTGGATGTGAAAAGCTATTTTTTTTTTTGGGGGGGGGGGGGGTGGTAACGGCCCTTTCAAGATTATTTCACTCATATCGAGCCAATCGTTAATCAGAGGTGGGCGAAAACCGGAGTACCCGGAGAAAACCACCTGACCTTCCGTTGCAGAACTTGGCATCTCACATGTGACCCGAGCCAGGCTCGAACCACAGCGGTGAGAGACCTAATGTTTAAGAGTCAGCGCTCTAATCGAAAAGTGTTTTCAGACTTTATACAAGTGTTTATATTCATATTCGACTCCCTGGACAAAGTTTACGTTTTTACCCTTCAAGCGCTAGTCACGACTTGCAGATGATATTTCCAAAGGTTTTTCTTCTATTTTTCAGAGAAAATAAGCCTTGACTGCAGTCACCTGGGCAGATAAGGCATGACATAATATATGAATCGTCTGAGCAGACGATATACGTAAAATACCGAGCATTTTTCTTTAACGCTCTCCTTGCTCGATATTTTTCGCAGCAGACAGTATTTTGATTTTTTTTTTTTTTTTAACTTTTGAAATATTTTTCTAATTTTTCCCAGAAAACAGGATTTGACATCTCATGCAAATTGTCTCCTGTGGAGACAATTTGCATGAGATGCCAAATCATGTTTTCTGGGAAAAATAAGAAAAACATATCATCAATTTGTCGTCTGCTGACTTAGCCTAGAGAGTGGTAAAGTTTAAAATAAAATGAAAAAAAAAATGTCGTCTGCTCTAGAAATGAAGTACTTGAAAAGTCAAACATTGGTCTTGGATAGTTTCCAATATGTGGCTACTTGCAAGTCAAAATTTTATTGAACTTTATTTAGACTTAGATTTGTTTAATTTGATTTACAGCCCTGAAGCTGATGGCGTCGAGCCTGACCTTTATCTTCCGCCCAGCAGTCAAGGTCGCATATGGTTCTCGGCTACATACGACGAAAATGTCGAACAGCTGAGTGTCACCTTGCTCAAGGTCAAAGAACTACCAGGTATGCTAAACTTATGAACTTAATTTTGATATATATTTATTTTTAAGGGTGGGAGGGGTGAGGGGGCGTCAAATCGTCCACAAATAAACGATAACAGATTGAACGGCATGGAGGCATCCCAGCTGAACAGTAAGTCGTGACAGCAAAATACGTAACATTACGGAAACACGCCTATTCAAATATATTGAAACATTTTCCAGCCAAAAAATAAATAAATAAACAAAAAATAAACAAATAAATAAATAAATAAAAATAAAATTTTCAGATAAAATTTCTGAAATTTTTCACATTTCTGCCCAAAACATGAATTGCTAGTACTCGTTAGAACAGCCTCGGCGATGGGTTACCAACGAGCACCTACAATCTATGTTTTTACCAGAAATAAGACAACTAATGCACGCCCCTGTAAATCGCTTTCGCTATATAGGGGTCAAAATTATAAAGGCGTTTTTATGTGCCCCTTCATCACGTGAACAAGTCCGTGATATGAATACCCCTAAACCCCACTTTATATAGAGATAACTGGGGTTTAAAGGGGTATTCATTATCTTTCTTATTTCTGCTCCAATACATAGGTGTGGGTACTCGTTAGAACCGCCTCAATGAGGCGGTTCTAACGAGCACCCACAACCTATGTTTGCAGTAGAAATAAGAAAATGTCACGGATTTTCATTAAAATAGTAGCCATTTTGGAGATGTGAAAAATGCGCTATGTCGCACAAGTGTGTTATCGTAAATGTTTACTATGGTTAATTCAAACTCGTTCGTGGGTCCCTTGAGAATTATTCCCATGGCTCAAGACATGCGTGTTCATGTATCATTGAATTTATAAAACAAGTTGAGAAAAAGTGATAAAATGCGCGGCTTTGTCGAGCATTTTATCCCTTTCCCTCAACAAGTTTAATAAATGCAATAGTACATGAGCACGAATGCAAAATTCTATTTATCATATGACATTTAAAATGCTTTTTATTCACGATTGTCTTTAAAAAAATCTCAATATTCCGCCTTTAGTAAACTTGGCGTATCAAACTAATTTGCATATTTAATCCACTAGTGGATTATCGAATTTATTATATGGCGTTATTTCAGTCATATGATAAATCCATATACAGTCACATCTATATTAAGCTAGTACCTAGGGGTAGTCAAAATGCGCTAGCTTAAGACGGGGGCTCGCTTACTGCATGTGAGTTCAATGTATTTCCTTTTTCAGAAACTGAAAATGAATGCATGTATCTTTAAGACAGGTTCCTTGCTTAATAAAGGTGGCCACTATGACAGGTTTTACTGTATTTAGGATAATTAAGGGATTTTTTTTATTGTTTTTGTTTTTTTATCTTGAAAAGATATGTTGTGTGTACTCATTAGAATCGCCTCAGTGAGGCGATGCTAACAAGTACCACAATGTATATTTTGATGGAGAAATAAGAAATGTTATACCAACACACCTTATCTGGAGGTAAGATTATATGACTTAACAAGACATCATTCACGAAATGTGTGGCAGCCGTCAAAAGTCTCCCTTTCCAACATCATAGTGTAGCTCATATTTCTTCGTCCATTGGATTCATTGATTCCATAATCCATTATGGGAGTTTCAAAATAACTGAGGGTCACTGATGACGCCTAATTGGCCGAAACTAGCTAGTCTGGCCCAGAAAAAAATGTATACTCCATATATTTCAGTTCTGTGGTGTATTCCGTATTTAAGGGAATGGGAACACATTCAGGAGAGGCAACTCCTGCAAAAGTATTTTTGTCTCCCATGTCAAAGGGGTCAACTCTTAAAGGAAAGAATTTGCTCCTGAGGAGCAAATTCTTTCATTTAAGAGTAGACCCTTTTTCAGTGGGACAGGCTCATAGAAAAGCGAATAAGAAGTCCCGAACGTTGGCTCCATTTGAAAACTTACAGAAAAATGTGCTAGGTGTTCCCATTTCCCTTAATTTTTTATTCACAATCAGGTCGAAGTACAGAGGATCATACCAGGGATCCCTTTGTAAAGGTTATACTGCAGCCAGATGAGACCACCTGTAAAACATCTAAAGTCAGGAAGAAAACATTGTCACCTGTCTTCAACGAGACTTTTCTGTTCCAGGTAACTAACTTTCATAACGAAAACACAACTGTGCGACACAGTGCATTTTTTTCACATCTCCAAAATGGCTACTTTTCTTATGAAAATTCGTTATGTTTGTTCTTATTGATGCTGCAAACATAGGTTGTGGGTGTTCGTGAGGCGGTTCTAACGAGTACCCACAACCTATGTCTTGGAGCAAAAATAATGCATACTCCCGTAAACCCCCGTTTTCTCTGTTTAAAGTGGGTTTGTGGGGGTGGGGGTCATTTCACGGACTTGTTTACGTGATGAATCAGTTGTGCCTTGAATGGAATGCTGCGCCTTATATCTAGCAGGTGTGCGATGAAATGTAAACTTTTTGCAAACAGTGAAGAACCTGGTCAAACGCTCCGTTCTTCTCCAAGGATTCCTCTACCTGCTTCCCTTCCGCTGATTCCAGTTTGTCAGGCTAATTAATGAATTATGAATAAGCCAGCTCAGGAAAAGTGATTTTAAGTAAACTGATCGGCTCGATATGACCTTAATAGTGTTAACTTGGCAGTTAAACTAAACACCAAACAAAAATACTATACATATCTGCGAACAGCAAACGCTCTGGCAAGGCTATGCCTATGCATATCTCGCCAAAGCCTTTGTCGGCCGCCTGAGGGATATATGAGCTTGCTCCTGTATTTCATACCATATTGATATTTTTAACACCTATCCTGCTGAATATTTTAATAAGCCAAACCCATTTCTGCCTATCAACCAAATCAGATTACATGATATAATGTTTTCGTACCAATTCACAAACTGCATGACAAACAATGTAGATCCTGATCAAGTGGCTTCTTCAGAAGCCATCTGATCTAGATCTACACTGTTTGCAAAGGTAGGGGTTGTCGTGAACAGCGGGATAATGGTTAAAGTCGTTAAAGTCAAACGTTTTAAATATCCAGAGTAATCAGGCTGATGTAAATCGCGTTTACCCTCAATAATCCGTACCAGACTGGTCTGATACAGTATTGCTCTATTCAGTATTGTGTTCTCAGCAAAGATAAAAAACAAGGCCTGGTGCGAATCAGATTTGCGTTCACACTGCCGATCCGTTAGAGTTTCGTGACACACTGGTCCGAACAGTCCGGTACAGTTAAGATTTGCGTTCACGCTAGAGTTATCAATTTCGTGACACATTGGTTCGAACAGTGCGGTACAGTTAAGTGTGACACATTGGTCCGAACAGCCCGGTACAGTTAAGATTTGCGTTCAGACTAGAGTTATCAACAGTTAAGATTTGCGTTCACGCTAGAGTTATCAATTTCGTGACTCACTGGTCCGAACAGTCCGGTACAGTTGAGATTTGCGTTCATGCTAGAGTTATCAATTTCGTGACAAACTGGTCCGAACAGTCCGGTACTGTTAAGATTAGCGTTCATGCTAGAGTTACCAATTTCGTGACAAACTGGTCCGAACAGTCCGATAGAGTAAAAGATTTGTGCTCATGCTAGAATTACCGATTTCGTGACAAACTGGTCCGAACAGTCCGATAGAGTAAATATTTGCGTTCATGCTAGAGCTACCAATTTTGTGACAAACTGGTCAGAACATTCCGATAGAGTAGAGATTTGCGTTCACACTACAGGTACGAATTTCGTGCCAATCTGATCCGTGCAGTCCAGTTAATACTACAGGTACCAATTTCGTAAAAGACCGGTTCTTAAAGTCTCGTACAGTTCAGATTTGCGTTCATACTAGAGGACTAATTCGTACCACACTGGCTCGTACAGCCTGGTTCCGTTCAGCTTTTCGTTCATGCGAGAGGACCCATTTTCACTCCAGACTAGTCCTTCTGTCTGGTACAGTTGAGGTTTGTGGTCATACTAGAGGAGCCGATTTCATTCCGGACTAGTCCCTACATTCAGGTACAGTTGAGGTTTGTGGTCATGTTAAAAGAACCAATTGCTTGCCAGACTGACCGGTGCCGGCCTGGTACAGTTCAGATTTGCGTTCATAGAAGAAACACACATGCCGGCAAAGTCCATAAGTCATTTACAATTTAGATTTGTAATCATACTATTGCCAATCTGGTCCATACAGTTCAGACTCGCCTTCAAACTTGATCCGGTATCAATTTTATGCCCGATTATCTATGCAGTCTGGTAGAGTTCTGATTTTCGTTCATATTTTTAGGTTTCAATTTAGTTCCAGACTGGTCCACATTCAGATTTGCCTTCATACTAGAGTATCAATTTAATAGTAGACTGATTCCTACAGTCTGGAGCATCTCAGAGGCAGAATGGTCTGGTACAGTTCAGGTTTGCTTTCAGTCATAGAGGTATCAATTATTTGTCCGTAACGACCTGGTACACATCATATTTCCGTCCACACTGGAGGTACCAATTTTTCGCCAAACTGGTCAACATCAGCCTCTGCATTAAGAATTTAGGACGAGTCGTTAAATCGAGGCGCCGTATGACCTTATTTGTTGATTATACCTGTGTGGGCGTTGACGGAGTGGGGGAGGGAGGGATGGAAGTGGGGAGATGCAGAGTTGACTTTAACAAACATACATGTAATGCATGAATGAATGGAAAACATGAACAAATCCGTTTTATCACCTGGAGGTTGGGATAGGATTTCATGAATGACAACCGTGTAATCGCAGCAAACTAGGCTGTTTCCTATGATCTGTCACACGTATGGTAATTTCACATTGTCTCTTTAAGAAGAAAGAATTAACTTAGGGAATAACTGTTTTCGAAAGTTTATTTAAGGGCACAGATGGTCAGTTTTACGGTCGGAAATTTCATTTTTCGGCGAAGTGTCACCAGAGGCGAAAAATGGAATTTACGTTATCAAATCCTAAACGCATCTTTACTTTTATCTTTGCAGCTGACACCACTGGAACTATCAACAAGAAGCCTGAGGTTTTCTGTTTACGACGTCGACAAGAGACGAATACGACATACTTTAGGTCACGTGGTAGTACCCCTACAAGAGATCGACTTCCAAAAGAAAGAAATTTTATGGAGAGATTTGGAGATGAGTGTTCACCATGGTCTAACAGCAGGCGAACTTAACATAGGTCTCAACTATTTACCACACATGGAGAAAATGAAGGTCATCATTCTCCGAGCTAAAAATTTGAAAAGTGCTGGGCACGACCCAGAATTAGGTAGGTGCCATACTTAATTAGTTGCATGTAATAGGGCGCAATGTCAAGTAACACATTGCACATTGTTCAAAATGCAATGAACATGTAAAACTGCACCTGTCAGTGTCATTCCCAAGGGGATGGGATTGCCAGGCTGATGAGGCTTTATTAGCCGAAACTACGTAGTATGCCCCATCTTCTTCCTTATGAATTTTTTCATTGCTCTTAAAGGAACTCATTTTTTATTTTTATTTGCCTTCACTGCAGCTGGTGTTGTGCCGTGTGGCGGCCGTAAAACGTCTCCCCGTACATCAACCATAGTGCAGTTTATATTTTACTTTTGGTCCTTTGAGATCAGCGTGAATATTCTGAGAAATCAGAAATAAATTATTGCTTTAGACTCATATTCTAGACAGGTTTTTAATTATTTGGACCCCATTTTGATTTATATCAGTCTTTGAATCGACTGCGTATTCGAAATTCGCAAAATTGCAGTATGTTTCCTCTGGCTTTCTTTGCCGGCTCATTACAGGGTCACTGATGAGGCTTTATTAGCCGAAACTACGTAGTATGCCCCATCTTCTCTCTTATGAATTTTTTCATTGCTCTTAAAGGAACTCATTTTTGATTTTTATTTGCCCCGGTGAATTAAATAATTTTCATGTTGCCAGAAACCCATCCCATGAGTTAATGGGAATTTAACCTATTTTGCCCTGAATTACATTATAGATGTTTTATCTTACCTCTCCCTTATTTTTTATATAGAAAACAATCCCATTTTCAATGATTTTATGGGTTTAGGATCAGCTTGAATTATTCGTGGGAGTTTATTAAAAATGACTAAAATTTTCCAAATACAGTAAAATACCGCTATTAAGACCACTTAAAATTAAGACTAAATCTGCTTTTAAAAGCTTTAAATCTGCTTTTAAAAATAGAAGGGGAGGCAATGATCAGGAATCGATACAATCAACCCACAGCTCCCATCAGAGACGCCAATGGGAAAGACGCACAAACATGAAACAACAGACCCTAATGGAAACACCAACAGCGGAAAGCCAAAAGGACAGTTACTTTCTCACAAAATGGCCAAAAGGCTATCTAAAATAAAAATACATAAGCGACACAAACGTCCAAAGACAACCATAACAAAAATAAACCGCGACAGAAGAACCTCCTTGGAATGGTCAGCAGAAACGAATTACACTGGTGGGCTTAAATCGATTTTACGTGGCCACAATCCTCGCCCTTACTTCCGCTGCGGTTTAGACAAATAATTTGTTCAGTCCGCATGCAGGCCTCCGAACTTCAGACAAACCATAACAAAAATAATCCGCGACAGAAGAACCGCCTTGGAACGGTCAGTGAAACGAATTCCACCGGGGGGGGGGGGGGGGGGGGCTTAAATCGATTTTACGTGGCCACAATCCTGGCCCTTACTTCCATCGCGATTTAGACAAATAATTTGTTCAGTCCGCATGAAAGCCTCCTAACTCATCAGTGCAACATCTCCGTGAACACAAATAATCAAACAACAACAGAGGTGAGACAACGGTGAGGACTCGACAGCAAGAAACCACTGAAATGCTGGAGCAAAAGAAAACCAACAGTTAGACTCCGATGGGCCCGATCAGAGACAGAGCATCAGGCACCAACCAACATTACCTTAAATTAGATCTCTCTAATTCTCAATAAGCCTTTACGTTGGAACCGTCATATAATCTGAGGCCTGACCCACCGCCGTGCAATTAAAGAGGTAAGCAAAGTTGTCAGCCGTGATTGGGTTAACTACCATGCATGCAGTCTGTCGTATAACATTTATGTTGTACCCAATCTTTTTATAAAGCTTATTGAGAAGGTTTCAGTTATTCTTTTTGTGTGTTTCCACACCGAGTTTCTCCTTTAACGAGACCACCTTTGGGACTGTTCAAAAGTGGTCTTAAAGACCACTTTTGAACAGACCAAAAGGTGGTCTCAATATAGGAATTTTACTCTAGTTAAGATCAGCTGCCACAGAATGTGGCGTCTGATCCAACCTGCACTAGGATCCCCTTTCAGGGTGTTCCCGTTTTAAAATGTGTCAAAAGATTTGTTTTTGTTTTTGAAGGTCTAATTGTGAAGATAGATTTCTACAATGGTATGAAGTTGACCAAGTCGAAGGAGACATTATTACAACGAGCTGGAGAAGATACAAATTTTAACGAGTCATTTACTTTTTCCACCGCGGGCAGAAACATTGACAATTGCAACTATATCATTTCTGTGCTGTTGGTATCAAGAAGCGGGAACAAGACACAGCTGGAGCTCGGTCAGATTGCTTTGGGATCGTTCATGTTTGCACAAGGAGCCGGGCTCCAGCACTGGCAGGAAATGCTGACACAGACGAGAAACGTTGTATCAAAATGGCATCCAATTACATCGTCGTTCAGATTGTTTCAGACATAGATTTAAATATGTTGTGTCGGACAAAAATTTCAGGAAAATAATAAATAATGTCCCTTTCATTCACAACCAAACAAAAATTCACACTAAATCATAATTCAACGTTCTCTTATAAACACTGTAGTCTAATAAAATGTTATCGAAAGGCTGCATTCTTTTGACGTCGTACATATGCAAGCTTGTATCTGCCAACGCGTTTATAAGAAAACTAAATCCCGAAATGAGGGCTGTAAAACCAAAACCAAGGAAAAAACGGAAACGATTGTCTTGCACACCAGACAAGGAAATCCGTGATTTTACCCTGGGATAGAAATTTATGTTCTGACCCTGGCGTTCCGACCCAAAATCGAATATAATCGCGTGTTTGATAAATGCACTGGTTGATTACGACCTCGTATGCGCCGTCGTTAAGGTTGACCTCACATCAACGTCACTAAACATTCCTGCAGTGTCGACACAATATTGCGGACGTCGGTAATCGAAGTGACTGCAGCATTAAAAAAACCCGCTATACAATGGAAGGTGTGCAAGAAAAAGAATCCAATATGGGTGTGAGGGGTGGATAGAAAAATCCGTCCCTCGGGATCACTGTCCGGCATCACTCGGCAAGCCTCGTGATGCCGGACAGTGTCGCTCGGGACGGATTTTTCCATCAACCCCTCAAACTCATATAAGATTCTTATATTCCCATCATTACGAGGAAACTTTTGCATAAAGGTGTCTTACTTTTACTGGACATCTTCTTCAGGTGAAGGTATGCACCAGGAGCCAGTTGTTCAGAATCGTTAGCTATTAACCCTTTTTGTACCAAATGCAATCTTCCTCCTTGTGTATAGCAGGATTCCATTTCAAAATTTAGGGGTGTCAGGTTGTGTTTTCATCAAACCTTATTTAGAAAATGAGTGAACTTTTAGCAAACAATGCAGGCCCTGATCAGACGCTGCGTTCTGCGGTGTCTGATCTGGGCCTGCACTGTTTGCCAACTATCCGCTTTGGGGTTTCCAGCACTAAATGGTAAATGGGTTAAAACGAGCTTGTTTGTGTTCTAGCATATACAATATCTAATACTCTGGTATTTCTGCCGGAATAAATGTGAGAAGCTTAGAAAGAAGAAATCCTTCATGCAAACCGAATAAATTATTTGTCTGAACCACGACAAAAACCACGGGTGAGGATCGTGGCCACGTTAAATTGATTTAAGCACCCAGTAAATATGAAAAAAAATACTGACCTTCAAAGGAGGTTCTTCTAGTGTGGTTTATTATTGTTATAGATTGTCTTCGAGTGTGAGATTGCTGATATCTTTTTAGTTTGGATAGTCGTTTGGCGATTTTATGGGAAAGTATCTGTCATTTTTGCTTTCTGCTTGTGACGTTTTCATTATATTGAAGTTGTTTTATGTTGGTGTTTCTTTCCCTTTATTGTCTTGGATAGGCAGTGTGAGGCACTCGTAATTATATTGATTCCTGATCATTGCCTTCACTCCTATTTTTCATTTGCGAGAGCTTCTCTCATTTTTGCAACAAATACATTATGAACCCAGTTGTCCGCTATTTTTAAAGGGAATACGACTTTTGGATCTTCCTGTTTGCTTTCTTGCAGGGCCAAGCCTCTTCGGAATTAGGGTCTACCCATAGTAAAAAAGAATTAGCCCATCGTAAAAAACTTCTTGTATTAAGTATTAAGCCCTATTTGCAAAGGCGACGAAATATTTTTGGAAGTGCTTTTTCCCCATTGAATTTCTCTTTATCAGCACCACCACTATAACTAAAACAGCACCAACAAACAAGGTCATACGAGAGAATGTTTTCATTCATGGATTTTAAACGGCAATTGTGTGGTGGGAATTAGTTGTGATTGTTTGTTATTTTATGCTGCAAACACTGACTGTGGGTACCCATTTATCCAGTTCTAACAAGTACCCAGAATTTTTTTTATGTAACTGAGTGCATATCCCTGCCTTACTTTTCTGTTAATAATTGAGTATTAATCACACTCGCTAGAGACGGATCCAATTTGCAAACTATGTGTGTTTTCGTTCAGTGTCAATAAGATTTTAAAATATTTATTGAATAATTAAACTGATTTCTACTTCGCAAAATTAAATTATCTTTGATACTTTTGTGTTTTTGAAGCATAAAATGATATAGAACCAGTATCTTCTGACATTTTATCGCGCACTTTGTTGCCTAAACGTTTCAAAACTACCTACCCTTTTGACGAAATGCAGTTGATGCACCTCGTTTATTGAAGGGAAATAAGATCAATGCAGATACAGTTTCAGCCTTAATTTATTTGAAAAAAAAAAAAGTTTAACGTCCTAAATTGATCATTGTAAATAATTTTGACAGGACGACTCTTAAACACTAGTAATTACAGAAAATAATTGGTGGGTTATAGAACCGGGGAATTGTTGTTTTGCCAACAAGGTTTTCTAGTGGCAGGTGTATTGTCTACTTGCATTTGTCCGTGTGTGCGCACGTCTGTTTTGTGTTTTTATTCCGGAAGTGACACTTTTAAAGGTTTTGTTTCAGAATAAACTAAAGACCACAGTTAAAATTAGGGGTTCTAAGAGTTTTAGACTGTATTGTTACCTCCCCTCAAATGCTAGTTCGTTCCTTTTATCCCCTCACATCCGTGCGGGCATGCGTGCGTGCGTGCGCGTGTGTGTTCCCGGAATCTTGTGTACGGGATAGAAGACAAAGCTTTCATTAACGCGTAACTATACGAAATTTAGTGACACAGTGGCCTTTCTGATATTTAATCGTCATCAGTGTGTCTCAACCCCAAAGTTCTGAAACCGAAACGGATGATGGACAAGACCCGGCAAACACAGCACACTCCCCCGGTCAGCACACCGGGCCAACATCAGCAAACATGGCCCACACTCCAAGGAAGTCCCGGGCATCAGGAAGGAGATTCCAAAATAGCGTGACTTGCAAAATTTTAAATATAACAAAGAGTGGCAACCAAATCCGCTAAGATACATGTCTCACCTGACATCATCGTAGAAGCAGCAAACCTTACATAAACTAGAAATGGTGTTTGTTAAACACTATGCCCCCAATCATTAGCTTGCCCCTAAATGCCAAAATATTCAAAGGGTCATAACTGAAAAAAAAAGTTTTTTTTTTTTTACAAATTTGATCAGGACATTTACTTATCATTCTTTATCAGCCTGTCAAGATTCAAGCTTTGTTTCTATGTCAAAACGCATGACCTTAATATATAGGCATTTTAACACAGGAAGAAAGCTAGTAAGCACAATATTTCAAGAACAGCCCAGCTCTTGAAATTTTGCAGGCAGTTCGGGAACTTTTGGAATAATTTTAATCAACATTTGACCAAATTATTCTGCTTCTTAAAATATTTTGCTTACAAGATTTTTTTCTGTATTAAAATGCCTATTTAAGTCCAAAGAGGGGCAATTTTTGGTCAATATTTCATAAAAACATACCAAAATTCAACCAAATCATATTCATATTGGCTCCAGCTTTTATATTATGCTTACAACCTTTTCCTATGCCGAAATGCCCAAGTCCACAAAGGGGCATAATTTGGTCCAATTTTCATACATTTATACCAAAATTTAATCAGACCTGATTGAAAGAAAACAATATCAATTATCTATTTTTTCATAAGCAATCTACATGTGAAATTTCAGAACCCTAGCATATATGGTTCCTAAGATATGATACAACCTATAGTGTGTGTTGGACGGACGGAAGGACGGAAGAAGAAAGCAAAAACAATATGCCCCCACAACTTCTTCGAAGTTGGGACCATAATGATCGCCATGGAGAGAGGTTGAACCCTATTGATTTTCAATGTCAAGGGTCAGATGTCAAGACCACAATGGACTTGACATTAAAACCCTTGAGAACATGATAGAAGACAAAGCTGCCATCACAGAAGCACCAAACCTTCCAAAATTATTTACTATGGAGAGAGGATGAATCCTTTTAATTTTCGTGTTCACAATGGACCTAACATTAAAAGCCTTGTGAACAGGATAGAAGACAAAGTGACATCGAAGAAACTTCAAAGATATTCTATAACGCTTAATAGGTCTAACATAAGATTGCATTTGTCTATCTATCTTGACATAAACAATCTTGTGAACAGAATAGAAGCTGTTGAATCTGAGTAGTTACAACCAGGTGATGCATACTTAAGTTGAGGTCGAACCAATGTTTTGTATGCAACATCATTTGTCTGCTTAGGAGCAAAAGCCAAATTGCGTCTAAGAAATGCTACTGTCCTAGTTCACTGTGGCCAGTCCAGTGATTTTTGATCGGATACACGTGGGTAAAAACTAGTGATCGGACCTCACGGGTAAGAAAGCGTGATAGTTTGACAAATTTCACATATTTAAGTGCAAATACCTTCTCAAGCTCTGCAACGAACGAGTATCGCAGTGATTTTCATTGACAACAAGCAGTTTTTTGTACTGCCTCGTGCAAAGCCAAAAAAAGAACTTTTTCCGCGATATGGTTCCCACTCTGTAACACAAAGGTGGTAAAATGCGTAGTTGAATGTTTTTAGATTGTCATAAGTGATTAAATTTGATCCGCAAATCTTAATATAGCTTTTCGGTAATTAAATAAAACATACCTTGTTCCGAATCAGGAAACACAAACCCTTTAAACATTTTAGCAGATAGGGCACACACTAAGAAGGCAAGATAAATAAAATAATTAAATAGATAAAAATAAAAACAACAGGGACAATTATTCGAAAGGTGTGTTGAGGTCGGGGTTTTGGAACTGACAGAATCACTTTCTGGTCGTTGCTAGGCTAATCAGCCTGTCAGCCTATTCAAGTATTGGCTGCAATCTGTATGTTGAAACAAGCTTGTGATTAGCCAGTGACATGTGATCCAAAGGCCGTGTTAAACGTTGACAAAGTAATATGAAGAGCAACGACAAGAACTGACACAATCAGATCCCAGAATTTTCACATTTGAAAAATTAAAAGAAAGATCCTGAGAGTGCCACAATCATATGATGCAGCGCACCAGTGATACCAATTTTAAGTGGAAGAGAAAAATTCACATCAGTGCAACTCGAAAGGGTGGTCTAAACAGTCAACTTTCAACTTCCGCCTCTGCAATTTATTGTCCAAGAGAGCCGGGATTTCTTAATTTCACAGTGAATATTTTCTATAAAAGGGTTATCGTTTAAAACCAAGGAATACGTCACTGAACTGAAAAGTATGAAGTGTTTATGTTTTTGGGCCAGACTGGCTAGTTTAGGCCAATTAGGCCTCATCAGTGACCCTCAGATACTCAATATTCAACAAAGGAATCAATGATCCCAAAGGACAATAAAATAAAAATTACACCATGACGAAGGACCTGTTTTACGTGTCCTTCCTTTAAAAGCAGCTTGCATTCAGACAACGTTTCCCAGCAGGCACACGTCGCAAGGGCAACGTCAAATCAACGTCGGGTCAACGTCACGACGTTGCACTGACTCAGATGTGACATTGCATAAAAGTCATGACGTTGCATTGACGTTAATGTGACGTCACAATTACGTCATGTGCCTGTCGGGTTGCGTTTTGGTCATTAACGTAAAACGAGCAGAACATAGATCCCTCTTTTTCAAACGGGGTGATTAAATTGCTGAGAAAGTCGATCATCAGTGGCTATCGGTGTTACGGGAATCGAGTCCATGATACTTCCTACCAATATTTTGTTATCCAATTGCTTAAAACTGGCGTTCTTATTTGTAACACGGTTTCGTTAATGTTTTAAACGCAAACGGTGTCTAAACGGAATAGAAGGAAAGGCAATGATCAGGAATCGATACAATTAACCCACAGCTCCCATCAGAGACACCAAAGGGAAAGAAACACAGACATGAAATTACTAGACACTAATGGAAACATCAATAGCGGAAAGCCAAAAGGACGGTTACTTTCCCACAAAATGGCCGATTGGCTATCCAAAACGATACACACACTCACAGATAAGCCATATCAAAGCTAAACCGCGACAGAAGAACCGCCTTGACACGGTCAATGAAAAGAATTTCACTCTGGGGGGAGGGGGGGGGGCTGCAATCCTCGCCCTTAATTCCGTCGCGATTTAGAAAAATAATTTGTTCAGTCCGCGAGAAGGCTTCCTAACTCATCAGTGCAACAACTCCGAGAACACAAAAATTAAACTAACACAGAGATGAAACAACGGTGAGGACTCGACAGCATGAAACCACTGAAATGCTGGAGCAAAAAAAACCAACAGTTAGACTCCCATGGGCCCAACCAGAGACAGAGCAGCAGGTATCAACCAGCATTACATAAGTAAGCCTTTACGCTGGAACCGTCATAGAATAAGAGGCCTGACCTACCGGCGTGCAATTAAAGAGGGAAGCAAAGTTGTTAACCGTGATTAGGTTAACTACCATGCATTCAGTCTGTCGTATAACATTTATGTTGCGCCCAATCATTTTATATCGAAGAATGATTTTACGAAATTGGGTAATGAAATAGCAAAGATATATTTTTTTCTGAATTTATATACTAAGTCAGCATAAAATTCGCTCTCCGATGGACCTTGTTGTAGAGAGTTAAGTCCAACATTGAATTTTGAAATTAAATCGGAATGACGTCAATAATGATACCGATAACCCTTATTAAGAAGTTTGGCAGTTAACAATTTATTACGAGAGTTGAAGTCGGAAACATGACTAGACACTCTGGCAAATCGAATTAATAATTAAATCTGTAAAATAACACCCGTACAGAATGAATCCTATAAAACAAACATCTTTAAGAAGAAATTCATTATTTGGTGGACAATGACTTCATTGAATCTCGGATCCATCAATACCTCGGACCCATCAATACCCGGACTTGAATCTGTCCGTTTCCGATAATTTTCATGTGCCGGGTGCTGAAATTGCTTACGTCACTTACTGTGTCCATTTGGAGTTGCTGAAAATCAGTCGAGTAGAAAGGGATAATTAGCCGCGATAAACAACCGCAAATATGAGTCATCTATGAACACTATATCAATCACCATTAAGAATAAGTATTATAAGAATAGTTTTTGATTATATTTGTTGAATATTGATCACAAACATGGTATATTTATTCAGAATTTACAAACACTGTTTCGTGAATGTAACAGGTCGTGGAAGGAAAATGGAGACGATTTCTGAACAGTACTCCCATTTGTAGAACCTTTTGTTGAATTTCCTCATAAAAATCAATTGTACACCCAACTTATTGAGAATTAAATGGTTTTGTTTTAATGCTTTATGAACACAGTGATTCAAACCTTCAACCAGAAAATTAAAACATTGTCTGTTGATAATGCCGATTTTTTCGAACTTAACCCACAAATGGCGACTTTTTCGTTTGGGGGTGTGTGGAAAATTTGACGATTATCTACGAGGTAGTTTTAACTGGGTTATTTATAATAAATAGTGTTAATTATGGACCGAGTTTCGCTAAATTTAGACTTCATTTTCAGATCATTACTGATAGAAACTAGAAATGTTCAACTCTTTATTCTCTCCTTTCTCATGCAATCCAAGCTGATCAAGGTCTGTGTTGTGGATGCTGAAACCTAAAAGTGTTGCAAATAGATCTATCTATCTATCTATCTATCTATCTATCTATCTATCTATCTATCTATCTATCACATTTTGGCAAACAGTGAAGACCCTGATCAGACGCAGCTTTTTGCCACGTCGGATCTGGACCTGCACTCTTTGTCAACGCCCCGTTTAAAGGAATACATGGGTCAGGGCACACTCCGGGATGTCAAAATGAAAGCCGACAGACATTCACATAATTACAGCTAGCAATTTTAACTAACCGTGTCAACAAAGCTTCCATGACATTTGGTCGCATGCACTAAGGGCTCTTAGTTAACGCCTCGTATAGGTTTCATATTTTTTAGGCATTTGCAGGATAATCACTTGTCATGGTAATTTTTTTTTTTTGGTTTTGGTTTTACGGCCCTTTCAAGGTTATTTCATTTATATCGAGCCGATCATTAATCAGAGGTGGGTGAAAACTGGTGTACCCGGGGAAAATCCACTCATCTTCTGTTGCAGAACTTGGCGTCTCACATGTGACCCAAGCCGGTTGTCATGGTTATAGGTGACTCATAATGTGGTTGTTTATCGCGAATGATTATCGCTTTCTACTCGACTGATTTTCAGCAACTCCATATTGACACAGGAAGTCAGCACCCGTGACTAGAAAATTAACGGAAATGGGCAGATTCAAGTCCGGGCCCAGCAGGCACAGGTCGTTAGGCCAACGTCAAATCAATATCATTGCAACACCATGACGTTGCACTGACGTAGATGCGACGTTGCATAAACGTTATGACGTACCGACGTTGATGTGACGTCACAATTACACCATGTGCCTTCTGGGGTATTGATGGGTTCGAGGCCATAGTGATGCGAACACAAATACAAAAATTATTTGGTGCTACGCTAAAAACTTCTAGCTAACACATTAAATGGGATTGTCGAAATTGTCTTAAAAGTCAAAAGCATATATTCTGCAATCTTTCGGCAGAGTGCTATTATCTTTTATTAAAGGCTGCAATTGTCACGGAACTCAGTTGTGCGTATCAAGGCGCATATGAACATAAATTCGATTACTTTTATCATTATTATTAATATTATTATTATTATGATTATTTGGGCAGATACTTAATATTATGATTAATACATTTAATTTACCAGTTAAGCGATTAACAAAACTGTTAATGACCAATTACAATTTTTTATATTTGCATCTTTGATCCGACAGGTTTTACTAATCACAGACCCGGTAAATCAAAGAGGTATTATACGCTTACATGCACAACAAAAAAGGGATTTCATATTCCGAAATTTTCCTCCGTAATGAAATTGTAGTTATTTGAAATAAACATTAAAAATGACCTTAAAATCGGCATACCCAAAATTTGCCGCAGATAGATCCGCCATAGGTAAAATTCCGATTAACTGCAATAATCTATATCGTTGTGTGGGTTGGAAAAGCTGGATCCGCCCATACAGGTAAAATCGGAGCCACGATATCATCATATCGACAAAATAGGTATCAACACTGTATATTGATTGGTCCGAGATTGAATCAAGCCAAAGTGAATGGAGTTCCACTTGTTTTCTTCCACCAAAACCTGGTGGGACGAATCGTATGTATAACATCGGAAATGCCAAATATATAACGAATTCGACGTCCTGAAAGGATTTTAGCAAATTCCTCTCACAGAAAGAGCAAAATAGGTTTCTGCATTTACAACACCAGACGGATTATTCATTATAAAGACATGCCGTTTGGAATGAAAAACTGCCCAGCCTCGTCTCAGCACTTAATAAAGATGCAATCATATACAGTGACAGGTGGAATCAACATCTTGGGACTATCAGAGCATTCTTTAATAGACTGAGTAATGCCGAATTGACAATAAATCTTGCAAAAAGTGAGTTCTGTCATGCAAGTTTGTCTTTTCTAGGTCATGTTGTAAGTCAAGGTCGTGTGAAACCAGTTGATGCTAAAGTTGAAGTATCTCATATTCTCCCGTACCAGCGTGCAAAAGACAACTGATGCTATTTCTCAGTATGGCTGGTTATTACAGAAAACTCTGTAACAATTTCTCTGTCATTGCTGAGCCTTTCACAAATTTGCTCAGCAAAAGAACTAAATTTCATTCGAACGAAACATGCCAAAATACCTTTGATAAGCTTGAAGTCATACTCAAGAGTGAACCAGTTCTCTTAGCACTAAACTTTGAAAAGGAGTTTAAGCTAGCTGTGGATGCGAGTGGTGTGAGTGCAGGCAGTGTTTTATTGCAGGAAGACAACTGTAGTGCAGATCATACAGTTTGTTACTTTTCTAAAAGGTTTAAAAAGTATCAGAGAAATTACTCTACTGTAGAGAAAGAGCGTTTGTCTCTGATTCTGGTTCTGCAACATTTTGAAGTTGATCTAACTTCTTCACCTACACCCATTGTTGTTTTCAGTGACCGCAATCCACTGACCTTCATACATAAAATAAAATTTTTTATAGTTGCTCAGGTGGAGTCTTATGTTACAGGAGTATAATTTAGACATAAGGCATATCTGAGGGAGAGATAATATTATCCCTGACGCCGTTTCAAGATATTGAGCTGTGTCAGGAGTTGTGTTTTATTTCATACTGAAATAGATTGGCTGTATAAAAAAAGTTACATGAATCTGATATATTCAATGTTTTATTATGTTAATGGCAATAGAAAGCTTTATTTCATAAATCTTTCTTTTCCTCAAAGAGGGGGAGTGTTATGTATATTTTTTCTGATTCTTACATTTTACCCACTGCCACTGTGTTACCTATGTAATATATTGATTACTAACTTTTAAATGGACGAATCTAGAAAATGAGTCACAGCATATTTATAAGCTGTCAACATTTTGTTAACTATTAAACAACTCAAATTCAATTCAAATTTTATTCAGATTGCCAAATACATTTTAGCGCATCTCACATAAAACATATACAAACACCACAATAGTCTTAAAAATACAGGAGTAATTAAATGTTTTAAGCAAACCTCGGTATGACTATTTGTAAGTTATCATGCATCATACATATATACATATGCATACACATACATATACATATTTTATAATACATACATACATACATACATACATACATACATACATACATACATACGTGCATTTTATATGATTTTAAAGTGAAGCAAATAATCAGTTAGCCCATTTATGGCCGGTGTTATTTCCGATAAATAAGACTGAAGCGAGCTGTCATATTTTTAGCCTGAGTCTGTGTTTAATGGAATACTATGATTTGAATTCAAATGGTGTACACCCCATCTGACAGCAGATATTGCTCAGTCAGATCAGGGTCTACGGCATTTGTAAACAGTGGTCACAAATGGGCCAATATTAGTAAAAAGCACACGAGTTTATTCACCTCACTATAACACTGGTCGTTATAACATGGTCCTGGAAATAGCAGAATTTCAAGATGGGTCTCAAAGATGCATAAATTGCGCAGAAAAACAATTATAAGTGTTCGTCCCTCTGTACAATCCATACAGCGTTTGACACAGCACGGCCGCCAAATCATCAAGGCCTCTGCTTCAGACCTCATTATCAGCGTTAGAAAGAGGTTGTGGTGTATAACAAATAGTTATTATCGCTAAGCATGTTTGCATATAAAACCAATGTGCCTATTATGTTCCATACTGGCAAGATGGGTATATTTGCTCTAAACCAACATTACGATAGCACTCCCATGTGACATAGTGTATTTTTAATATTTCAAAAATAGTTACTTTTCTGATGAAAACAGTGACCTTCCACACAGCAAACACAGGTTGCTGGTGCTCGCCAGAACCGACTCATTAACGCAGCCCTAACGAGCACACACAACCCATGTCCCAGAGCAAAAATAAAAAAATATTGTATATCCCTGCAAACCCCATTTTTCTCTTTATAAAATGGGGTTTAGTGGGGTGGGTATTTCACGGGCTTGTTAATTTGATAATATGCGTATTCTATTTTTCACGTGAATCCGGAGTAACCGGAGAAAAACCACCTGACCTTCCGTTGCAGAACTTGGCGTCGCACATGTGACCCGAGCGAGGCTCGAACCCACAGCGATGAGAGACCTATTGTTTAAGAGTCAGCGCTCTATCCACTAGGCTCTAACATACAATAACAGTTTTTAGTCTGAAACACATTTATACAACATGTCTGCAACATGTATTTAATTCGAATTATTTGATATATTAAGTTTTCTTAACTACATGACAGAAGATTCTGAAATACTGAGTCAGAGATTATAAGAAGCTGGTAAATTCAATGTTTACAAGAAAGGGGGATTAAAGAAGTACTAAGAGGATTACAGCTCGCAGACTTTTTATCATATGAGCACATTTATTTCTACACTATTCCAGAATCTCCTTAAAGTCTATAAAAGGGATAATAATTTCCCTTTGGGTTTTCAAGAAGGTTTTATTCTTAATTCTGTGTTGGATTTACTTAAAGATTATTATGCATAAAGGACTCCGTGTATATTCTGTGGGATCAGAAAAGGATAGATAATTAAGAATAGATAAAATCTTAATTATTAATCTTAATCTTGTATACATGCCGTGTAGTTCATGTATTTTAACTTTCAGTGTTTTTTTTTTGTTGTTGTTTTTGTTTTTCCTCAACTACATGAATTATTCAATTCATTAGTTCTGAATTCATGCCACAATTTACTCTTTCAGAAATAATCCCAGTTTTGGGGAGAAACATATATACATAAATATCTAATTGGAACTGTTGCTTATTTTGTGGATGCTGCTTTCTGTGAACAGTAATTCATGTTGCATGTGTAAGAGAAGATTTATGACAGGAATGTATTATGTGATGAAGAGTATGTGTCATAAAATAAAAGTCAAAAATGAGTTCCTTTAAGAGCAATGAAAAAATTCATAAGAAAGAAGATGGGTCATACTACATGTACGTAGTTTCGGCTAACAAAGCCTCATCAGTGACCCTGTGATGATCCGGCAAAGAAAGCCAGAGGAAACATACTGCAATTTTGCGAATTCCGAATAGGCAGTCGATTCAAAGACTGATATAAATCAAAATGGGGTCCAAATAATTAACAACCTGTCTAGAATATGAGTCTAAACCAATAATTTATTTCTGATTTCTCAGAATATTCACGCTGATCTCAAAGGACCAAAAGTAAAATATAAACTGCACTATGGTTGATGTACGGGGAGACGTTTTACGGCCGCCACACGGCACAACACCAGCTGCAGTGAAGGCAAATAAAAATCAAAAATGAGTTCCTTTAAGAGCAATGAAAAAATTCATAAGAAAGAAGATGGGTCATACTACGTAGTTTCGGCTAACAAAGCCTCATCAGTGACCCTGTAATGATCCGGCAAAGAAAGCCAGAGGAAACATACTAAAAGCATAGAGTAAATGTGTACGCGATGTTTGTGTTTGTTTGCCAATAGGTTTCAATACTTACGTTCCAATTGTATATAGGTAGATATTAGACAGGGGGTGTGGGGGTGAATTACACCACTGTAGAATGTTCTTAATACATGTTGGTAGTGATTGGGTAAATTAAGAGACTTCAAGAACTGTGATAATTCATATTCAAACTGTGATATTAGTGTTTGCTGTGATATTTACCAGTACCAAATTAAACGTAACTGTCATTAACTGTGATTCACAAACATTTTGGTGCTTGGAGTATCAAGTTTCTCCATGCCAAGTGAAGTAACTATATGTGTGGACAGAAGATTATATTTTCCTTGTGGATGGGTTAAGTCTGCTCTGACATTTTGCATGTTAATGGATTCCAATAAATTAGATGCTGTGCGATGGCAAGGATATAAATGTAAACAGATTGTTCAGGAACTTACTATAAATGCATCATTAAAACAAGAATTTTACGCGCACCACCAAAACGCGAATACGGGAGTGATAGTTCTACTAAGAGAAGATACTGAGAGAATAACTACCGAGAGACAACTACAGCCGATTGGGGCTTAGCAACAACCAACCAACCAAAATCTGGATAAAGTACAATTTTGTTTATTATTATATACCCAGAAAATGTCCCGTTTACTTTGTACAGAAGATACCGGTCAATATTTTTCCATATTGCCCATAGTCAAGTTGATATTGCCCGGAGATAAGGAGTCTCGTGCATAATAGGACTACTTTCAAATTTCCTAGTTTTGAATCATGGCACTCGGCAGCCATCTTGTCGTGCGAATCGACTGAGAGAACGAAGAAATAAAACGAATGCAGGCTGTGACACAGAGCACAAAGCGCATTTAATGGTAACAAATATGACCTACCTGCAATCTGTAAAGATTTACAAAACTTTCTTTCAGTAAATCAGGAGTACTTTGAAAGAAACTAAACGGAAACTCCAGAAAAAATGGCGTTCTGCGTTGGCAAACGTCGATGTTTTTAATGACGTCACATCAAACGACGTTAACGTCATATTGACTTTGGCGCCATTGGGCGTGGTTTTGCAATGTGTAGGAAGACATCAAACGAGCTGCATTATTTTCTATTTTAAGCTACTTAAAAGTATATATTATCATTTTACATTCAGATTTCTATACCAGGCAGTCCTGAGTTTTAAAAGAGTTAAAGTTTTGGATATATAATAAAAAGGTTATTGACTTTATATTGTGAAATATTCGGCCCTCGTTCATATGGCGGAGACGCACTCGCAAGCTCGTGCGTCCTTCGCAAGCTCGTGCGTCCTTCGCCATATGAACTCGGGCCGAATATTTCACAATATAAAGTCAATAACCTATAATTATTATATACCCAGAAAATGTCCCGTTTACTTTCTACAGAAGTTACCGGTCAATATTTTTCCATATTGCCCGTAGTCAAGTTCATATTGCCCGTAGATAAGCAGTCACGTTCACAATATAACTACTTTCAAATTTGTTCATTTCGATACTAAAAATCGGCAGCCATCTTGTCGTGCGTATCGACTGAAAGAACGTAAAACAAAACGAATATAGGTTCTGACAAAGTGCATAAAGCGCATTTTATGCTGTCAAATATGACCTACCTGCAATCTGTTCAGATTTTCAATACCTTCTTCTAAGAAATCAGGAGTATTTTGAAAGAAATATAACCGACGCTTCGGAAAAAATGGCGTCCTGTGTTGGGAAACGTCAATGTTTTTAATGACGTCACATCCACCAATGTTAACGTCGTCTTCACTTTGGCGCCATTGGGCGTGGTTTTTCAACGTGTAGGGAGACACTTAACGACCTTCATTATTTTCCATTTCAAACCACTTAGAGATGTATAATCTGATGTTACGTTCAGATTTCTATACCAGGCAATCCTGAATTCTAGTAGACAGTTGAATTTTTGGGTATATAATAAAAAGGTTATTGACTTTATATTGTGAAATATTCGGCACTCGTTCATATGGCGAAGACGCACTCGCAAGCTCGTGCGTCCTTCGCCATATGAACTCGTGCCGAATATTTCACAATATAAAGTCAATAACCTAAAATTATAGTTTAAAGGCAGTTATTCTGTAACAGTAGAACACACGGTGTGTTCATTATTGTTTTATTGCCCCTGTGATATACTGACTGTAGCAGATCAAAGGCGGCCCTTAATAGGGTGATTAGTAGCTCTTGTTGAATCCCCTGACTGAGGCACTTAAGAGGAAAATCAATATTGTACACCAGTCAACAGTGAGTAATTTATTGATTTTCCCCAAGGAGGCCCCTTACCTGTTGAAGACAGAGGACTTCTCCTCAGTCAGCTCTGAGGGCTACATATTATTATGTAATGAAATGATAGTCCTCAATAATCAAGAATAAATGCCTTTAAAGTTAAAATATTTTTTCTTTATTTTTTATTTAAATGCTTGTTTGCCTTTTCTTCCTGCTACGCTGGGCTCGTAACAATGGTCTGTGTCGCAGTATATGCAAATGCATGATGCCAGTGGAGTATGTTCGGCGCCGCAATTTTATTACCACTGTCTGGAATCGAACCAGTGGTCTTCTTCATCCTCCATTCAAGTGCATGGCATTCTCTGAAGCATTGTCGCACTGTGGTGAACTATGTAGGCTCGAACAAGCTGCAGGTTAAAAGAATGATAAAATCATTCCCTTCATAGTTACTCCTGGCTAACCAGCCCCAACCCGAAGGCTTCAATGGTTGGAGTAGTCACGACGCTTTCTGGCAGTTGATTCCACAATCTAATGGCTGAAGGGAAGAAAGATATCTGTGCCGGTAGATATCTGTCCTACAATTGTTGTAGCATTTACATGGGCATTCCAGGACAGGTTGTCAGAAATAGTTACTCCAAGATACTTGCCTGTCTAGCAACTGTAAGATCTTGGTCATGTATATGGTATGTGGTCTTGACAGGATTGCGTTTCCTTGTGATCCTGATGACCTCACACTTTGTAGGCTTAAACGACATCTGCCCATCTCTCTCCCACTGTTGAAGTCTAAGTTTGATTATACACGGCACCAGCAAATTTTTTAGCAGGTTCAATCCGCCAAATATCTTGGTATCACAATCACAGACGATCCTGATTGGGATCAACACATTTCAAAGATAACATCGAACGCAACTAGGACTTTTAAAATTTCTTGGACTTAACTTGGCCTTTTCACCTAGGCAGACAAAGGATGTTGCATATAAAACATTGGGTCGCACTCAACTTGAATATGCACCACTCATTTGGCATCCTTATGTTTAAACTCAGATTCAGCAGGTGGAGAAGGTGAAGAGGACAGCTGTTCGATGGACCTGCCGACGATGGCGAATTCTAACACAGCGCGCCTATATAGGCAATGGAAAATAACTGTGTTTTATTCTTCAACAAATCACGGAAAGGAAGAGCGTGACGATTGACGTCATTAAAAACTGCGATTTTATGACGTCACTAGTCGATTTCCTTGACGTTAGACGGTGTAACGTCAATTTCTCGCATCGAAAACGTAAGTTAAGGGTATAAATGCATGTGTTTCAGTCGATAATTTTAGCGGAATTTCTTCTAACAATGGCGAAAGTTTGTGAGATTTTGAAGGAAACAACAACATTATTGCCGATTTTCAGCGTGTTAGAATCGAAATAGATCAGCTCTAGTCTGTGATTTGTTGAGTAATAAATCACAGTTTGTCCGTCTGTTGTAAGTAGACAAATAACGCGCGCTACGCGCTCGTGATTTGTCTACTTTACAACTGACCTCCAAACTGCGATTCATTGCTCAACAAATCACAGTTAGAGCTGATCTATTTCTGAAATAGAAGTAGCGTCGGTGACAAACTTAACGAGCTAGAACGGCTTTCCCTAGAAGAGCAGTCCTCTTTAATCTTCTTCTGTAAGATACACTCTAGTAAAGTGTTTATCAATCAAGACAGATACTTGACCTATGCGACAGTTTCAACCCAAACAAGGGCATTAAAAGTAAATAACTCACAACATCGTAGGTACCAGTCCTATAGTGATGCCCTGAAAAAATCCTTTTTTCCTAGAACTATTCCCCCAGTGGAATAGTCTTCCCTCTTTTTTTGGTGAATGCTAAGACGGCAGAAGAGTTCAAAGCCCGCACAGTATGAGATTGAGACCCGGAGGTGTGCGTTTTTGTATACCTCTGCTATTCAGATTGTAAATAGTTTTAAGCACACATCCAGTGACCTTGTTTTTAGCTAAATTCTAAATTTAGCTACGCACCCAATTGAGGTACTGGCCAAATATGACCGACTAAGTATAAGGAGATAGATAGAAGTCTATTGAGATCTTCGTGTAGTATCTTAGCGTCCATAGGACTCTTTATCCTCCGATACAAAAGGCTCTCATCGGCAAACAAGCGGGTGGTCGAGGAGACTTTCAGTGACATGTCATTAATATATATGAGGAACAACATGGGACCTAAGATTCTTACTTGTCGCACTCCAGAGGTAGCCGGTACTGGTGAGACGGAATGTCCTTCAACCAAAACTTGCTGTGATCTATTGGCGAGGAAGCTTTTTATTCGTTGCAACAAGTTAACCCGGATTCCATAGTGATCCATTTTTGATGGCAAAATGCTGGTGATCCCCCTTCTCGAAATACTTACTGAAATCCAGTAAGACTGCGTCCACTTATTCATTTTCCTCCATCGATGAGGGTAGATATTGTTTTGTGAAGATCAGTTGGTTCGCTTTTTCTTAAAACCATGCTTAGATTCTATGACGGTTCCAGTGTAAAGGCTTATTGAGAATGAGAGAGATCTAATTCAAGGTAATGTTGGCTGATGCCTAATGCTCTATCTCTGGTCGGGCCCATCGGAGTCTAACTGTTGGTTTTCTTTTGCTCCAGCATTTCAGTAGTTTCTTGCTGTCGAGTCCTCACCGTTGTTTCATCTCTGTGGTTGTTTGATTATTTTTGTTCACGGAGATGCTGCACTGATGAGTTAGGAGGCCTTCATGCGGACTGAACAAATTATTTGTCTAAATCGCGATGGAAATAAGGGCGAGGATTGTGGCCATGTAAAATCGATTTAAGCCCCCCAGTGGAATTGGTTTCCGCTTACCGTTCAAAGGCGGTTCTTCTGTCGCGATTTATTTTTGTTATGGTTTGTCTTTAGGTGTTTGTGTCCCTTGTATTATTTGCCTGTCTATATTCATATTCTGAGTCGGTCATTATTGGTCATTACCTCATTCCTCCGTGGCGTAGCAGTTGTGCTATTTGCCTTGTAACAAAAGGTCGCAGGATCGATCCCAGAATCAGATTTATAACTGGTGGCACGTCAAATGACATTCATACACCAGGACCTGTGATGGGAAGTTAGTCCCTAGCTCTCACTAAAGAGGTAAACTTAGCTACACCATCCTCAGCATCTTCAGCTGCTGAAATAATCGAATCTGGAAGGGCATTTCGATCTCTAATGGTTCGAGGGAAGAACGATTCTTTATAAATGTCAGTTCTTGCAGTAAGGGTCTGAAACGCCAATGAATGATGATTTCTACAACGCCTAGCTGGGGGAACAAAGTCATCTGTTGGAATGCTGGCAGCACCCTTTAGACCATTGTATAAAAATTTGAGCCGACTATCTTTTCTCCTTTTCTTGAGAGACTCCCATCCTAATTTTCCTTGCATTTTAGTCATGCTCCAAGTTTCAAAGCGGTAATTGCTTGTTACAAATCTAGCAGCTCTATTCTGAATTTTTTCATTTTCTTCATTAAGGACCACTCTGCTGGGGTCCCAAATACAACTACCATATTCCAAGATTGTGCGGACAAGACTTTTATATGCTGCCTCTTTTACATCCCGAGGACACTGGTGAAGATTTCGCCTCAGGAAACCAAGCGTTCTATATTTGCCTGAGTACACATGTTGCTAATATATGTATTCCATCTTGAATTGTGTGTGAGTGTCACGCCAAGGTATTTAATGGAATCCCCGGTCTCAAGGACCGTTCCCTCTAAGGTGTAAGAAGCCTCATTTTTATTTGTTCTCTTCCTAGTTATCTGCATTTATTGCATTTAACGGGCTGAAAACGCATGCCCCATTTTCGTGCCAAACATTCTAATCTAACTATATCCTTCTGAAGTTTCATTGAGTCCCCTGCATCTCTTATTTCCCTGTAGCAAACACAGTCGTCTTATTTCTGAGTCAATGTCAGTGGAAATATCATTGATGTACATGGAGAATAACAGTGGACCAAGAACAGTCCCTTGTGGGACTCCAGAAAAACTGATGCCCACTCTGAAGATGGTCTCGGGTCGTTTCGCCCGTGAGCCTTTTCGCCCATGAGTCGTTTCGCCCGTGGGTCGTTTCGCCCTGGGTCGATTCGCCCTGGGTCGTTTCGCCCGTGGGTCGTTTCGCCCTGATTAAGTGGGTCGTTTCGCCCTTATTTTTTTCAAGCCCTATTGATTGAGGTTATGTTTGTTTTGGTATGTAAAGGGATTGATGGGGGTATTGGGAGTTCCGGAAAACATGGTTTTGCCCTAGTGTGGTGCAGCTGAACGACCTACTGACGGCTTCTACGTCAGGTTTGAGCAACTGAGCTACCACCTTTTTGAGAATGATATTCGAGCTCACATAAGGTAAACAAGTCTTTGCAATAAAATGGGATTCATGGCTGTGTGAAAATGATTGCTTATATTTAAAAATATGACATATTTTTCTTTCTGCTCAAAACATAGATTTTGGACTATCTAGAACGGTCCAATTGTCTATGTTATAGAATCAGAAAAACGAGAAATAAAGTATATGCGAAAACCCATTTTTCACTGTATAAAGTTGGGTTAAGAGGGGACGTTATTGCAGAGACTTGCTAACATGATGTTTAATTTACTTATCAGTTGTTCTTTCTGCACAAATAGTGGCGTGATGTAACTGGTTACATTATTACGTTAATTGTGTTGACGGGGACGTTAAACCTCAAATCCAACAAACACAATATTTTTAAACAGTGGTGTCTGAATAAAAGTTTACAAAAAATGTCACTTAAGGAGTACTAATCAATATTACACATTAAGTGCCATGTGTAAAAAGTGAGCAGCTGTCTTGTGAGCAATTGTCTTGTGAGCAAATGTTATGGAGTTGGTTTAACTTTTATACAGACTCTACTGTAGCTCAACCTGGGTAGGAATAGAAACATAACGTTTTATACTTTCTTTTCATTTTTCCCATAATTTTATGCATAACAAAACATATTTTACATTATAAACATATAACAAAGCATAACATTGAAATCATAGCATCACATGAACTAGTCCGTGGAATGAACACCCCCTAAACCTCACATTATATGAAGAAAACTGGGGTTTACTGGGGTATACATTATTTTTGTTATTTCTGCTACAAGACAGAGGTTGTGGGTACTCGTTAGAACGGCCTCAACCTATGTTTGCAGTATACATAAGAAAAAATACCACAGATTTTCATAATAAAAATAGTCATTTTAGAGATGTGGAAACATGCACTATGTCGCACGGCTGTGTTATCGTACTGGTATGTTTAATAGTTGCATTACGAAAACATGCTTATTGAAATACTGAAAATTGTACCACCAAATAAAAAAAAATCAAAATTGTTCTGATCAAAGATTCTTATATTTTTCATATTTCTGCTCGGGTGCTCGTTAGAAACGCCTCGGCGAAGCGGTTCTAACGCTCACCAACGGTCTGTGTATTTTGGGGCGGAAATATGAAAAACAATGTGTTGCATGTTCGTTGTGTGTTTTGTGGGTAGTACCCATAGTCTGCTAGTTCTGCTCCAGGCGTGGAATGTGGGTGGTCGTTAGAACCGCCTCGGCAAAGCGATTCTAACGAGTACCCATATATCACATACTTAACACATTTTGACACTGTGGTTTGGATTTGTGAAGATCACATACACAGTTTATAATGTTTTTATTTTTTTTTCACTTTTTATCTCTCTATCGGAACTCTGAAACGAGCCCGTCCATACATCACCCATCCGTAGGTGTCATTTGACGTGTCACCATGAACAGTTCATATCCGTTCGTCCGTCCGTCCATCTACACAAGCATCACTTCATTCATTCATTCATTCATTCATTCATTCATTTCCGATTGTCCATCTACCAATACTGTCCATTCATTCATTAACTTATCTATCTCCGTATGTTCAAAATGCCGACCGTTCATCCGTACGTCCGTCCATCTACCATCGCACAACTCCATTATCCCATTTATTCATGTATTTATTCAGCCATCTGTCCATTTACTCATCCATTCCGTTTGGTTTGGTTTGGTCCATAGCCATTCGGCCGCGGTAACTCTCAGGTACTGTTATTCCGTTTGTCACTCCCTTAAAATATAATTGCGGCGAAACGACTCACGGGCGAATCGACCCACCAGGTAAGGGCGAAACGACCCACCCCCAAAATCAGGGCGAAACGACTCAGGGCGAAACGACCCGGCGAAACGAACCACGGGCGAAACGACCCGGAACCTCTGAAGATTCACCATTAACAACAACGCGCTGTTTTCTGTAGCAAAGAAAGGAATCTATCCATTTGAGAGTATATATTTCCCACAATTCCATAACCATAACTAAGATTTTAGTAGTTCATGTGGTGGGGTGTCAAAAGCTTTCTCTAGGTCCAGAATAAATGTGTCTACCTGTCCCCCTTTGTCCAAGATTTTTGCTCAGTCATTAATAACTGTGCTCAACTAAGTTTCACAACTATGCCTTTTTACTAAATGCATGTTGTCTGTCAGGCAAAAGTTTATGTTCATCCTTGGAAGTGGGCCGACTATATGTTCAAGCAATTTACACAGAACACAAGTCAGAGACACAGGACGATAATTCAGGGCAAGAGCCCTATCTCCTTTTTTGAAGAGTCTGACTTTCGGATGAGTCCCCGTCTCCGTATGACTTTAAAGTGTTGATGAGACATAAAACTCAAACACTCACTCATTCCGGTATTTGGTCGAACCAAAATCCGCACCAATTGAATAATCGATACGCCCATACTTTTACTTCCTGTTGACAATGTTTTGAGGATTGTGAGAGAATTCATCAGTTAATTTGGTAGATTTTTGTCACCTTCAAATAAAGTACCATTCATTCATAATGTAGAACAATTTCCCGCCTGACGAAGTTGATTCTACCTGTAATAATGTTGACAGACCGTTCAAAGCGTGGTCGAGACGTTTCGGACCCGAGTCGTTTCGGCCTGTATAATGTATTCAAAATTTTGATTTGGTTCATTTCGGTGGGTCAGTTCGGCTAGGGTCGATTCGGCCAGAGTCGATTCCGCCAGATATTATTTGACAGATGTTATTTTTTTTCAGTAGAGTCAATTAAATATATATATATTTGAACTTATTGATCTTTCCATTTTAGTCACAGAGATGCAATTGAGTGCATCTACTAACTGCAATGGTGAATGAATGTCAATTGACATGTTACCAGTAACAATTCGGAATGCACCCAATTACCAGAGTGGACCTGGAATAACAGGAATGGATCTTTAAATTTTTCTTATTATAAGTTATACATTTATTTGTGTATCATATTTATTCTTAGTCCCACCCATCGAGGCTTGGAGTAATGGGTTGGGCTGCATTGTGCTTCCATGTAGAGCTGAAACTGACCACACATGAGGACTGGTAAACCGCTCAGAGGGACTGAGACTGCCCAGGCAAAGTCCAGTGCATGTAAAGTTTCACAAAATTGCAAGCAGCGTCTCCAAAATGACCTAAATAATGTTGACAGGGACGTTAAACCTCAATTCATACAAACAAACAAATCGTATTAATTCTGGTGACTTTAGAACTATTTTACTTCAGAATCAGAACTGTTACTGGTGACACGTCAAATGAGATTCATACACCACATACTTGCTAACCACATAAAGAAATCCTGGATTTTACCTTGAGATACCGACTCTGGCCTCATTGGTCTCAAGGAGCTCCAACCACCCCCCTCCCGCATTACAGCAGAAATAGGTCAGAAGTAAATGAACACCTTGAAATAAGTATCCTATTTTGTACTGAATGGAATATCCCACTCTTGTCAGTAACTGTTATTGTATGTGACTATGTGTGTTTGAGTTTTACTTCCCACCAACAAAGGACCTCGGTTTAACCTATTCTATACTAGTGGATTCTTCCATTGCTATATTATGGACAAGTCCATTTGTCATATAAGGTATGTCAGGTCTATTTTTTTTTTTTTTTATTCTATTTTTGACGGAAAATTCTGTAAGCAAATAGTGCAGGCGCTGATCAAAAGCCCCTTTCTGTGGCGTCTGATCTGGGCCTGCACTGTTTGCCAAGGTACCCCTTTAAGGGTATCCAGCATGCAATGGGCAGATGGGTTAAAGACTCATCCGAAAGTCTGGAGATGCCTCGAGTATATCCTACAGCCCCTGGTTTGCGAGGCGACAGTAACTGTTTGTTCCAGAGTTGTATATTTAGAAATTCATCAAGGATAATGGTTGATCTTTTTTGCAAACAGTGAAGACCCTGTTCATATGCCATATTTTGTGGCATCTGATCTGGACCTGTACTGTTCCCCAATGTCCCATTTTCTTGAGGGGGTGGAGGGACTGTATAAAATGGGTCCAACATCACGAAAACACACCTGTTATATAATTCTGACCCCCTTGAACCCCACTTTTATATAGTAAAACTTGGGTTTACAGGGGTACATATTTTCTGCTTCAAACTATAGATTGTGGGTACTTGCTAAAACCACCTTATCAAGGCAGTTCTAGTGAGTACCAACAATCTATGATGAGGCAGTTCTAACGAGTACTCACAATCTATATAACGAGCAGAAATGAGAAAAATATCACAGTTTTTCATCTTAAAGTTTTCGTTTTCTGGTGGTCAAATCTTTAACTCATTGTATTGGGAAAACCCCTAAAGGGCTACCTTGACAAACAGTGCAGGCCAAGATCAGATGCCACAAAACACAGCGTCTGATCAGGGCCTGCACTATTTGCTGACAGAATTTTCCATCAAAAAATGAATATAAATGAAAAATTAGGCCTGTCACCCCTTATATGACAAATGGACTTGTCCAACATATAGCAATGGAAGAGTCCACCACCATACAAAGGGTTAATGAATTTTCTTGATGCCATCTTTCTTTGTCTGTAGTTTCTTCATTGCTATGACAAGTCCAAGATGCCTGTTCTGACAACAGAGAGAGAATTTACATTTGAATTCAGCTCCAAGGATCAGAAATCAACATTAAAAGTTCCTGTAACGATTCCCCAACCTCATTCAGCTGCTGATCTCACAGGACGACTCGTAGAACAGCATAATCTCCCTTGCTTCGTTGAACAAGGTAAGAGTGAGTGAGTGTTTCAGTTTTACGTCCCACCGACAGCTAAGGTCATACGGAGACGGGACCTCGGTTTAAAGACCCATCCGAAAGTCTGGAGAAGCCCGGGATCGAACCTGCGACCCCTGGTTTACAAGGCGAGTAGCTGAACAAGGTATGAAAATAAGACATATGTACAGTAAAATTCCTCTATTAAGACCAACTTTGGGACTGTTCAAAAGTGGTCTAAGACCCCTTTGAACAGTCCCAAAGGTGGTTTTTGAGCAGAGGACACTGTTTTCAGAAAACACAATGAATTCAGCCGCTGAATTCAAAGGACGACTCATAGAACAGCATAATCTCCCTTGCTTTGTTGAACAAGGTAAGAAAATAGGACATATGTAAAGTAAAATCCCTCTATTAAGACCACCTTTGGGACTGTTCAAAAGGGGTCTAGGACCACCACTTTTGAACAGTCACAAAGGTGGTCTCTGAGCAGAGGTACATGCAGAAGACACAATGAAAGAACAACTGAATCTGCTAAATAAGGTTTCCAAAGCAGAATAATTATTGGTCGGTCCAAATAATGTAATTTCACTGTTCAGTCATACTTTAAGCCCCTGCCCATCGGGGCTTGAAGAAAAACAAGGGCTGCATGATGCTTCCGCGCAGAGCTGAAACCGACCTGCACACGAGTACTGGTAAACTGCTTAGCGGATCTAAGTCTGCCTAGGAAATGCCGTGCGAGTCGGCCCGTCCATGCTTATAAACCCTATTGGTTTCATTGGGCGTCAGGGTTTGAGATGTCAAGTCATCTCAATGTCGGGTAAAAGTCCCACAATTAGAAGCAACGTCACCAAAATGACCTTTACAGTGTTGACAGGGACGTTAGACCTCAAATCAAACAAACAAAATCAGTCATACTTCTATGTGGGACATGACAAATTGTTTGAGACAAGTGCAGTTGGATTACCAATGAAGGTTAATCATTGTATCAGAGCAGGAGGCATGTTAGATATATATACCTTTTAGATTACCCATAGCTCCAGGTAAGGTGCGTTTTTAATCCGAAATATGGACTAATTTTTTTACTTATTTCTGCAAGAAAACGTATGTTATTGGTACTCATTAGAAGCGCCTCATTGAGGTGCTTCTAATGAGTACCAACAATGTGTGTTTTCTTGCAGTACTTTTTTCTGCAGGAAAAGATGTTGTTGGTACTCATTAGAAGCCCCCGCCCATAGGGGCTTGAAGAAATATATGGGCTGCACGATGCTTCCACGCAGAGCTGAATCCGGCCCGCACACTTGTACTGGTAAACCGCTTAGAGGATCTAAGCCTGTCCAGGAACCGCGGTGCGAGGGGGGGACCGTCCATGCTAATAAACCCTATTGGTTTCATTGGGCGACAGGGCTTGAGATGTCATTTCATCTCAATGTCGGGTAAAAGTCCCACAAAATTGGAAGCAACGTCTCCAAAATGACCTTTACAGTGTTGACGGGGACGTTAAACCTCAAATCAAACAAACAAAAGCACCTCATTGAGGCGCTTCTAATGAGTACCCACAATATATGTTTTCTTGCAGAAATAAGAAAAATAATATGTGGATACCCCCTCTTATTTGGAGCTATGAATTTTCTTTATAAAATAAAAGTACAACTGTATGTAGTGTGTACTCATTAGAATGACTCAGTCAAGGCTATTCTAATGAGTGCACACAACATACATTTTGAATATAAAATTTAGGAAAACTTACCCTAAAATATCTTCCACCACTTTTGAACAGTTTCAAAGTACAAGATATTGGGTGTAAAAAGTGCATTTTCTTTATAAAATAAAAGTATGCTGTGTCTACTCATTAGAATGACTCAGTCAAGGCTATTCTAATGAGTGCACACAGCATACATTTTGAATATAAAACTCAGCAAAACTTACCCCGTAAATATCTTCCACCACTTTTGAACAGTTTCAAAGTACAAGATATTGGGTGTAAAAAGTGCATTTTCTTTATAAAATAAAAGTATGTTGTGTGTACTCATTAGAATGACTCAGTCAAGGCTATTCTAATGAAAGCACACAACATACATTTTGAATATAAAATTTAGGAAAACTTACCCTAAAATATCTTCCACCACTTTTGAACAGTTTCAAAGTACAAGATATTGGGTGTAAAAAGTGCATTTTCTTTATAAAATAAAAGTATGTTGTGTGTACTCATTAGAATGACTCAGTCAAGGCTATTCTAATGAAAGCACACAACATACATTTTGAATATAAAATTTAGGAAAACTTACCTTAAAATATCTTTTACCACTTTTGAACAGTTTCAAAGGTGGTCTTTTACATGTACTAGTCCAAGATATTGGGTGTAAAAAGCCCCCAAAAGAAAACCTGAAACTTTTAATCCTTCTCTTGCTGAATATTCAGTTTAACCACACCCATTTCTGACTTTGAACCAATCAGATTTGCTTGATTTGAGGTTTAACGTCCCCGTCAACACTGTAAAGGTCATTTTGGAGACGTTGCTTCCAATTTTGTGGGACTTTTACCTGACATTGAGATGAAATGACATCTCAAGCCCTGTCGCCCAATGAAACCAATAGGGTTTATTAGCATGGACGGTCCGCCTCGCACCGCGGTTCCTGGACAGGCTTAGATCCTCTAAGAGGTTTACTAGTACTAGTGTGCGGGCCGGATTCAGCTCTGCGTGGAAGCATCGTGCAGCCCATATATCTCTTCAAGCCCCTATGGGCGGGGGTGGGAACCAATCAGATTACTTGATGTAATCTGTTCTACAAGTTCGTAAACTGAATATCAAACAGTGTAGATCCTGATCAGATGGCTTCTTCAGAAGCCATCTGATCTGGATCTACACTGTTTCCAAAGAAAAGGGTTGTCGTGAACAGCATGATAAGAGTTAAATATTCTTTACAGGCCTCATACTGACCAAGCTTTTCAATGCCTGAGAGGCCCGATTTTGCAGCCTTAACCCTTATTCTGCTGAACATGGCAACCATTACCTTTGCAAACAGTGTATATATATAGAGGATCTTACACAAGTGGTCATTTCATATGAAATTTCTGAAACGAGCCTTTGGCGAGTTTCATAAATTTCATATGAAATGACCACGAGTGTAAGATTCTGTTTATCATATGACCACTTCAAATTGGATTTTATCGCCTTTAAATTTGACAATTGTTTCCACAAAAATGCATGTTTGACATGGACATCATCATGACGTTACTTAATCCCGCCAAAGTGTTACATGTATTACACATGTGGTCATACGATTTTTATTACACAACGTTATCCACTGCTCATCAAAGGCGTCATATGATAAAGATTATTATTATTATTATTGCATGTATTATTATTTAAACACAGTTCATTATTTCAATGCAGATTTACAGAAGGCTTTAGATGAATTCTTTCTGAAAGAAACCAACAAACTGAATGATGAGAATGCTGAAGAAGTTATCAACAAAGTTAAGAAGGGAGACATTGATGTTGATAATCTGGTAGCAGCTTGGGAGAAAGCTTTTACTGAGGTAAATGGAGAAATTGTTGAGGATTAATTTCAGAGATTTTTCTTCTTGCAACATTAAACATTTGTTGTTGATACTTGCTGGAATTGTTAGGGCCCCACACAGTAGTGTGGCTGCCCTATAGTAATCACCCTGTCAGTCAGTCAGTAAGTCCAGTCAGTGTGTTTGTCATGCCTTAACCAAGAAACTTAACCTTGGTCATAACTTAAAAAGTATTTACCCTACTCTCATGAAACTTCACACACATAATTAACATCACAAGACCTACATTCTAACTATATTGCTTTTGTCTGTGTGTTTGTCATGCCTAAACAAAAAAAAACTTTACCTCGGTCATAACTTCAAAACTATTTGCCCTACTCTCACGAAACTTCACGCACCTACTTACCGTCACAAGACCTACATTCTGACAAAGGGCCATAACTATATTGCTTTTGTCCATGTGTTTATCATGCCTGAACCAAATAACCTAGGTCATAACTTCTTATGTATGTGTGCTATGCTCATGAAACTTCACACACATACTTACTATTACAAGACCTACATTCTGACAAAGGGCCATTACTATATTGATTTTTACCATGTGTGTGTCACGCCTAAACAAAAAAATATTTACCTCGGTCATAACTTCAAAAGTATTTGCCCTTTTCTCATGACACTTTATACACATACTTACCATCACAAGACCTACACACTGAAAAAGGGCCAAAACTATATTGCTTTTGTTCATGGGTTTGTCACCCCTTAACCAGGTCATGACTTCAAAAGTATTTGCCCTACTGTCGTGAAACTTACCATCACAAGACATATATTGTTTATTTGTTTGTATTGGAGTTTAACGGCCCAGTCAACACTATTTAGGTCATTTTAAAGCGAGTCAGTTTACCTATCAACACTTTTCCTGGGCAGGCTTATACGTAAGCATTTAACCAGTATAGTGCACATTCTTTCACCAAAAACTGTCAACTGCCTTTCTTGAATCAGTGGAAGGGAGAAAATGACCGTAAAAAAGATTTCATGATCAATCTCCATGACAGAATGTTGCCGACCCCGGCAGTATCTAATCCACATCCTCCTGATCACCAGTCAGATGTGCATATGACTGAGCTACCAAGGCCTGCCGACTTACATTCTGACAAAGGACCATAACTATATTGCTTTTGTCCGTTTGTTTGATATGCCTTAACCAAGAAACTTAACCTCCACCATAACTTCAAAAGTATTTGCCCTACTCTCATGAAACTTCACACACATACAAACCATCACAAGACCTATGCACTGACAAAGGGTGATAACTATTTTCTTTTGTCTGTGTGTTTGTCATGCCTTTACCCAAAAACTTAACCTCATCATATCTTCAAAAGTATTTGTCCTGCTCTCATGAAACTTCACTTACATACTACCCATTACAAGACAAGGGTACTGGTTATATAATCCCCTCTTTAAGGGTGGTCCTAACAAGTATCTTTGTTACTCCTTCTGCAGCTATGTTTTTTTTTCTCCATGAAAAAAATCACTGGTACTGCAGATATTGGTTATAATTATTAAGGCTTTACTGATATGTTAGTTAAAGGTACAGTGTCCTGTATCCTGAAGATTGAAGGAGCAATAGGTTCTCCTAACTTGACGGTGTTTTTTGATGCTGCATATGAAAGACCAGTCCTGTCTTACATCTATAAGTACCCACAACATATCAAATATACTCATTACTTAGAAATTCAGTTACTGTTCTTGGTGAAAAAAAATATTTGAACAGTATCAAATGAAGATCTATGCAAAATGAAGATTTTAGTATCCTTAGAATAATGTGACACAAATGTCTGGGCATGCAGTAATGCAGTGTAGACTTAGATCAGACTGCACTTAGGAAAGAAATTTGATTTTTACTTTTCACATTTTGCCAATCTGACTAAATAGTTTTGACATGTTAGAGGGCATATTCTTGCACACAAGATAAGGAAATCCATAGTTTTAGCTTGGGATAGAAATTCTGTTCTTACCCAAAATCAAATATTCTCGCGTGTTTGATAAATGCTTGGTTGAATTCAACCTCATATGTGTCGTCGTTAACGTTGACACCACAGCACGTTATGTGACGTCACTAAACATCACTGTACTGTCATCACAATATGGCAGATGTTGGCAACTGAAGTGACTGCAGTATTAAAATCCACGTGCAGGATTGGAAGGTATGCAACAAAAAGAATCCTACGTGGGTGTGAGGGGTGAATAGAAAAATCTGACCCTTGGGACAGATTTTTCCATCCACACCTCACACCCATGTAAGATTCTTATAGTTTGAGGGGTGAATAGAAAAATCTGACCCTCGGGACAGATTTTTCAATCCACACCTCACACCCATGTAAGATTCTTATACATGAAATAAACCACAGCTGTAATGATGGTAACTATGTTGCTGTTTTTTTTTTCAATCCGAGTAAAATGCACAAGGGGGAGTACTGAGGATAAATTGGAGATATACCTATTTCTCTACTAGTTTGGTTTATATAGAGGATCTTACATGAGTGCTCATGTATTATTGAATTTATTAAACGAGTTGAGGAAAAGGGATAAAATGCGAGGCTTTGCCGAGCATTTTATCCTTTTTCCTCAACGAGTTTAATAAATTCAATAATGCAAGAGCAGGAATGCAAGATTCTATTTATCATATTATATTTAAAACGTATTTTATTCACGATTGTTTACAAAAACGTCAATATTCCGCCGTATGTAAATGCTACGTCGTTAAGGACGTCGTACATGTAACGTTACGGAGCGTATCTAGCTAATTTGCATATTTAATCCACTAGTGGATTATCGAAAATATTACATGGCATTATTACACTCTCGGACGCGACGTCATATGATAAACTAATTTATTTTAGTTCGATTGCGATGAAAGCTTCAAGCTTATTGAATCGCTCTCGAACACTCATTCTGGGTGTTTTCACGCGCGCACGAGAGAGAGACAGTGGCTTTTACACAACTGCTACCCATTTACACCTGGGTGATGTGGCGCAGTGTCATTATGTGTCTTGCCCAAGGACACACCTCAATACCAGTGGCTGGATTCGAAAGTTCAACCTCTCGATCATAAGTCTAACGCGTTAACCACTGCGCTATCGCCATTTCTCTATTACATCCTATCTTATGGATGCTTGTTAGAATTGCCTCAATGAGGCAATTCTAACAAGTACCCACAATATATTGAGATTATTCTAACAAGTACACCCAATATAATTATAATGTTTCTAACAAGAAATAAGAAGAAATATTCCTTAAGGGTAATGGATACACCTTCAGGGGAGGCAACTCCTGCAAAAGTATTTTTGTCTCCCATATCCACAGGGGAGAACTCTAAAGGAAAAAATTTACTCCAGAGGAGCGAATACTTTCCTTTAAGAGTAGACCTCTTTTTCTGTGGGACAGGGCTTATAGAGAAGCGATCAGGAGGTCCCAAAAGTTGTCTCCCTTTGAAAAATGGCAGAAAAATCTAACAGGTGTTCCCATTCCTCTTAATTGTCCTTGTTTCCCCTTATCCTGAGCCATGACAATATAGGAATGAATTTCATTTTTGTGGATTTCATCGATGTGTAAACAAAATCTACAAAAATGATAATTCACTCCTTATAATTCCTACTTTGTCATCGAAATGTTTAAAAATGTCTCCAATATAATAAGTTTTAGGAATTCGACAGTGTAAAAATTAACCTACCAACGGCCACAGCGGAATGATTATTCAATTAGAAGCTGCCATCTTTGAAATAAACCCAAGGGAAAAAAATGTCAAGTCTTTAAATTCATTTTATTTGTCTTCAAACATTTTCGTTTTCAGTAGTTCCCAATCTTTTAATCAAACATCGCTTCATATAAAATGATGTAACGCGCAGGTTCTAAACATGCTCTTTGACGTCATATTTTAACTTTCTATGTGTGAAATAGATCTGAGATTCTTGCTCATGGCATTTATCGAATTATAAAACTTTTATTTCAACCAATCAAATCGCTAGAAATGTACATACAGATGGAAAATTGGAATTATTGTATTTTAGGAGGTGAAAAACTATGCCCCTCCTGAGGAGACAAGTAAGGAACAGATATTTTCTGAGGTCTACCATTCCTTGATACACTCCCCTGCCCTGGAGACGTTGCTAAATTTAGAACATACATATGCACTTACTATAGATGACCTCATACAACAGAGAGATAAAGATTTAGGTCATCTAGATGCAAGGTAAGAAAATGGCAAAATTGATATCTGACCAGCATGATGAAATAAACCCATTGTATACTAGTGGACTCTTCCATTGCTATATGTTGGACAAGTCCATTTGTCATCTAAGCGGTGTCAGGCCTATTTTTTCGTTTCTATTCATTTTTTTGACAGAAAATTCTGTTAGCAAATAGTGCAGGCCCTGATCAGATGCCGCATTCTGCAGCATCTGATCTGGACCTGCTCTGTTTGGCAAAAGGTGCCCCTAAAGGGGTTTCCCCGCATACAATAGGTTAAAAGGCCTCCAGTTCTGTCCTGTAAAAAATTTGAAATTTCAACAACTTGAAAAAATGTGAATGTTGGTATGCTTTGAGCAGTTTAAACTAGTTTTGCCATATTTATTGTATGTATTTGGACAGAAATGTCTAAGCAAACATTGTAGACTCAGATGAGAGTTTACAATGCCCGTTCCTCAGAAAGTGTAACATCAAAAACATTACAAAAGAACTTAACCCTTATCTTGCTGTTCACGAAAACCCCTATCTTTGCAAACAGTGTAGATCCAGATCAGATGGCTTCTTCAGTAGCCATCTGATCAGGATCTACACTGTTTGGCTTTCAGTTTATGAATTTATAGCAATAAATTACATCAAGTAATTCGATTGGTTGATAGACAGAAATGGGTGTGACTTAAATGAATATTCAGCAAGATAAGGGTTAAATGCATGTGTTACAGTCAGAAATGTTGGCAGGGTTTCTTACAATGGTGAAAGGTTGGGAGAATTTGAAGGAAACATCAAAGTTGTTGCTTTTTAGTGTGTTTGAATTGAAATAGATCTGACAGCTGTACTGCATGAATCGTTGAGTTATAAATCATAGTTTGTCGGTCAGTTGTTAACCCTTATCTTGTTGTTCACGACAACCCCTATCTTTGCAAACAGTGTAGATCCAGATCAGATGGCTTCTGAAGAAGCCATCTGATCAGGATCTACAATGTTTGGCATTCAGTTTATGAATCTGTAGCAATAAATTACATCAAGTAATTTGATTGGTTGATAGACAGAAATGGGTGTGGCAGGGTTTCTTCTTTCAATGATAAAAGGTTGGGAGAATTTGAAGGAAACATCAAAGTTGTTGCTTTTTAGTGTGTTTGAATTGAAATAGATCTGACAGCTGTACTGCATGAATCGTTATCAATCATAGTTTGTCGGTCAGCTGTTAAAAAAAAATCACTCAAGACAGGCAGAAAATTAAGCAAAAAGGTGGTCTTTTCCTCCAAAATTGTCTTCTAAGCTGGACCCTGCCTTGCTCAAATAATAAATTTCTTTCACTGTGTTTACTATGCATATGAAACAGTTGTGGTGGGTATTTGTTGAGAATTAAAGGATAAAGTGCAGTAAAAGTCACTGCCTCTCGCGCACACAAGAAAACACCCGGAATGAGTTTTCGAGAGCGATTCAATAAGCTTGAAGCTTTCATCGCAATCGAACTAAAATAAATTAGTATAAACTAACATGTTACCATATATGGAACAATAATGAAAATTATCCATTAAATATTTCCAAATACCAACCTTAGCTATGCCTATGTATTTTTGTTTCTGCTCAGGCAACAAGAAGAGATGCAGCTTGCAGTGCAGAATTTGGGGTCCACCTATACAGATGACCAGATTAACCAGCTTGCACAAATGCATTTTGAAAACTCCCAGGTAATAGAAACCTCATTCATAGCAACAGATATAGAGTATCTTACATGAGTGGTTATTTCATATCAAATTTATGAAACGAGCCTCTAGCGAGTTTCATAAATTTCATATATGAAATGAGCATGAGTGTAAGATTCTGTTTATCAAATAACACTTTTAATGATGCCAAGAAATGATTTTCTGATGCCAAGAAAAACTGCATCTTAAAATGTCGTCTGTTAATGCCGTCTGCTAAATCTTCTTGCAAACATTTTAAAAAGATTTTTGCATGATACTGGCCAACAGTGTGGACCCAGATCAGACTGCTCCTAGAGGAGCAGTCTGATCTGAGTCCATCCTGTTTGCAACAGTGACTTTTAAAGGAACCAGCAGACGACAAAGCAGATGACAATTGTCGTGATTGGCATTTTATGGGTTCAATCAAATTTTATTCCTCTTGAAGTTCAACAAAATTTCAATAGAAAACAAGGTTGTCACTGACAGCGTCATGACATCACGCGCGAGTAACCTCCTAGAGGAGCAGTCTGATCTGGGTCCATCCTGTTTGCAACAGTGACTTTTAAAGGAACCAGCAGACGACAAAGCAGACGACAATTGTCGTGATTGGCATTTTATGGGTTCAATCAAATTTTATTCCTCTTGAAGTTCAACAAAATTTCAATAGAAAACAAGGTTGTCACTGACAGCGTCATGACATCACGCGCGAGTAACCATGTGTTATTACACGTGTTGTCATATTATTTTTATGTCATGACATTAGCCACTAAATAACAGAAGTTATATGATAAAAGGTGGGTATATGATGATAATTGAAAAATAATTTTACTTATATCTCCATATAAACATCCTTATATCTCCATATAAACCTGTGTTGTGGGTACTCCTTAGAACGGCCTTGTCAAGGTAGTGCTGTTGAATACTCACATCACAGGTTTTTTTTATAGAGAATATACAAAAAAAAAGATAATTGAAAAATAGTATTCCTTATTTCTCCATGTAAACTTGTGTTGAGGGTATTCATTAGAACTGCCTCATTTTTGTCAATTCCCCATAAAAACCCAATATGTGAAAGTGGATATTCAATTATCACAAAATACTCCCCTTGTCTGTTGCCATGTGTAATGTAGTCCCTTTGAAAATTGTGTGTGTGTGTGGGGGGGGGGGGGGGTGCTGGATTGCATTTATTGTTGTTTAATCTAAAACATTTTTTGGCTGTGTTTACACCATGGGCTAGAACTTAATCAAATTGATTTATATCCAGTTGCATTCACACTGGGGACCTGGTTAATTTAACCAGGTTGAATTGTACCAAATCAAATTACCATATTCGCCCTAATTACCGCACATGCTCCTATAATCGCACACCAAAGCTATTTTTGAAAAGGAAATGCATAAGCACACACTTTACAGTAATCTCCCCTTGAAGCTCTCATAGTAAATCTATAAAAACTACCATTATTTCTTCCAACAGCGAATGCAATGCTAAAGTATCTTTTTCCGTCCCATTAAATATCAGTATGCATCATCTTGGAAGCTGTTGTTTTCGTATCAAGTGTGTGCTAATTAGGTAGATTTTTCACCATGATTTTATGACACGATTTTGAAAACACTAAGCGCACGGGTGAATACGGTAGTCCTAGCGTCCAAGTGAGTGTGAACCTAATTTAATCCAGTTGATCAATTTGATCCCAATAAAGTCTTAAGTAATGAGAAAACTGCCTTTAACCCTTGTTTTGCTGAATAAATTAATTTTGCCACACCCATCTATGACTATCAGCCAATCAAGGGCCCCTGCCTCTTGGGGCTTTGAGATGGAGAATATATCAGGCAGGTACTTCCACAAAGAGCTGAAATGACTGATGGCTCGTTTACCACGACTCTTTTGAACTCATTCTTGAGTCCCTAGAAAAAAATTCATAACTGCAGTGTAACTTTTTTAGCTCACCTGACCGAAGGTCATGGTGAGCTTTTGTGACAGTAAGATGTCCGGCGTCGTCGTGCGTCGTCCGTCGTCCGTCGTCCGTCGTGCGTAAACTTTTTCTTGTGAACACACTAGAGGCCACAGTTTTGGTCCAATTATCATCAAACTTGCTCAGAATGATAATCATGACAATATCTCGGTCAAGTTCGAATTTGGGTCATGTCGGGTAAAAAAGTAGGTCAGTAGGTCAAATCATAGAAAAACCTTGTGAACACTCGAGAGGCCACAATTTTGGTCCAATCATCATCAAACTTGCTCAGAATGATCATTGTGACAATATTTTAGTGAAGTTTGAATATGGATCATGTCGGCTTAAAAAGTAGGTCAGCGGGTCAAATCATAGAAAAACCTTGTGAACACCCTAGAGGCCACAATTTTGGTCCAATCATAATCAAACTTGCTCAGAATGATCATCATGACAATATCTTGGTCAAGTTCGAATATGGGTCATGTCCGGTCAAAAAGTAGGTCAGTAGGTCAAATCATAGAAAAACCTTGTGAACACTCTGAAGGCCACTGTTTTGGTCCAATTATCATGAAACTTGCTCAGAATGACCATTGTGACAATATTTCAGTCCAGTTCGAATATGGGTCATATCGGGTTAAAAAGTAGGTCAGCGGGTCAAATCATATAAAAACCTTGTGAACACCCTAGGGGCCACAATTTTGGTCCAATCATAATCAAACTTGCTCAGAATGATCATCATGACAATATCTCGGTCAAGTTTGAATATGGGTCATGTCCGGTTGAAAAGTAGGTCAGTAGGTCAAATCATAGAAAAACCTTGTGAATACTCAGGAGGCCACAAGTTTGGTTAAATCATTAATCTTGCTCAGAATGGTCATTGTGACAATATCTTGGCTAAGTTTGAATAAAGGTCTTTTCGGGTCAAAAAGTAGGTCAGTAGGTCAAATTAAAGAAAAAACTTGTGAACACTCTAGTTTTACATAGACTTATATAGGGAAAATCTTTAAAAATCCTTTTCTCTGAAACCACAAGGCCTAGGTCTTTTATATTTGGTATGAAGCTTCATCTAAAAGACCCCTAACAAGATTATTCAAATGATAGTGCTGAGGCCAAAAATGTCCCCGCCCCCGGGCCCTTTGGTTTTACATAGGCTTATATAGGGAAAATCTTTAAAAATCTTCTGCTCTGAAGCTGCAAGGCCCAGGACTTTGATATTTGGTATTAAGCTTTATCTAGTGGACCCCTACCAAGATTGTTCAAATTATAGTGCTGGGGCAAAAAATGCCCCCGTTCCGGGGCCCTTTGGTTTTACATGGCCTTATATAGGGAAAATCTTTAAAAATCTTCTTCTCTGAAACCGCAAGGTCCAGGACTTTGATATTTAGAATGAAGCTTCATCCATTGGACCTCTACCAAGATTGTTCAAATTATCGCCCTTGGGCCAAAAATGCCCCCGCTCAGGGGCCCTTTGTTTTTACATAGACTTATATAGGGAAAATCTTTAAAAATCCTTTTCTCTGAAACCACAAGGCCTAGGTCTTTTATATTTGGTATGAAGCTTCATCTAAAAGACCCCTAACAAGATTATTCAAATGATAGTGCTGAGGCCAAAAATGTCCCCACCCCCGGGCCCTTTGGTTTTACATAGGCTTATATAGGGAAAATCTTTAAAAATCTTCTGCTCTGAAACTGCAAGGCCCAGGACTTTGATATTTGGTATTAAGCTTTATCTAGTGGACCCCTACCAAGATTGTTCAAATTATAGTGCTGGGGCAAAAAAAGCCTCCACCTGGGGCCCTTTGGTTTTACATAGGCTTATATAGGGAAAATCTTTAAAAATCTTCTTCTCTGAAACCGCAAGGCCCAGGACTTTGATATTTTGTATGAAGCTTCATCTAGTGGACCCCTACCAAGATTGTTCAAATTATAGCCCTTGGGCCAAAAATCCCCCTGCTCAGGGGCCCTTTGGTTTTACATAGACTTATATAGGGAAAATCTTTAAAAATCTTCTTCTCTGAAACCGCAAGGTCCAGGACTTTGATATTTAGAATGAAGCTTCATCCAATGGACCTCTACCAAGATTGTTCAAACTATCGCCCTTGGGCCAAAAATGCCCCCGCTCAGGGGCCCTTTGTTTTTACATAGACTTATATAGGGAAAATCTTTAAAAATCCTTTTCTCTGAAACCACAAGGCCTAGGTCTTTTATATTTGGTATGAAGCTTCATCTAAAAGACCCCTAACAAGATTATTCAAATGATAGTGCTGAGGCCAAAAATGTCCCCGCCGCCGGGCCCTTTGGTTTTACATAGGCTTATATAGGGAAAATCTTTAAAAATCTTCTGCTCTGAAACTGCAAGGCCCAGGACTTTGATATTTGGAATTAAGCTTTATCTAGTGGACCCCTACCAAGATTGTTCAAATTATAGTGCTGGGGCAAAAAAAGCCTCCGACTGGGACCCTTTGGTTTTACATGGCCTTATATAGGGAAAATCTTTAAAAATCTTCTTCTCTGAAACCGCAAGGCCCAGGACTTTGATATTTTGTATGAAGCTTCATCTAGTGGACCCCTACCAAGATTGTTCAAATTATAGCCCTTGGGCCAAAAATGCCCCCGCTCAGGGGCCCTTTGGTTTTACATAGACTTATATAGGGAAAATCTTTAAAAATCTTCTTCTCTGAAACCACAAGGCCTAGGTCTTTTATATTTGGTATGAAGCTTCTTCTAAAGGACCCCTACCAAGATGATTCAAATTATAGTGCTGGGGCCAAAAGTGGCCCCGTCCCGGGGCCCTTTGGTTTTACATAGACTTATATAGGGATAATCTTTAAAAATCTTCTCTGAAACCACAAGGCCCAGGACTTTGAAATTTGGTATGAAGTTGCATCTAATGGACCTCTACCAAGATTGTTAAAATTATAGCCCTGGGGCCAAAAATGCCCCCACTCTGGGGCCCTATGGTTTTACATAGACTTACATGGGGAAAATCTTCAAAAATCTTCTTCTCTGAAACCACAAGGCCTGGGTCTTTGATATTTGGTATGAAGCTGCATCTAGTGGACCTCTATCAAAATTATTCAAATTATAGCCCTGGTACCAAAAATGTCCCCGCTCCGGGGCCCTTTGGTTTTGCATAGACTTATATAGGGAAATCTTTAAAAATCTTCTCTGAAACTGCAAGGCCAAGGCCTTTGATATTTAGTATGGAGCTTTATCTAGTGGACCTCTACCAAGATTGTTCAAATTATAGCCCTGGGGCCACAAATGCCCCCACCCCGGGCCGGGGCCCTTTGTTTTTACATAGATTTATATAGCCCTGGGGCCATTTGGTTTTGCATAGGCTTATGTAGGGAATATCTTTAAAAAAAATCTTCTTCTCTGAAACTGCAAGGCCCAGGTCTTTGAAATTTGATGTGTAGCTTTATCTAGTGGACCTTTGCCAAGATTGTTCTAATTATAGCCTTTGTTGATGTTTGGTATGAAGCTTCACCTTTAAGACCTCCCTCAACATTATGCACATTAAAACCCTGGGGCCAATAATGGCCCTCTCTGGGGCCCACTTGTTACACTATGGATCAGGTGAGCGATCCAGGGCCATCATGGCCCTCTTGTTTTGGATAATTGTCTTATTTGATCATGAAAATGTATGCTGTGTGTACTCATTAGAATTGGCTTGATGAAGCAATTCTTATGAGTACACACAAGATACATCGTGAAAATGTATGCTGTTTGTACTCATTAGAATTGCCTCGATAAGGCAATTCTAATTAGTACACACAACATACAGTCGAACTTCAATGGCTCGAACACCTTTGGGACCATGAAAATCTGTTCAAGACAGGGGTAGTTCGAGCCACTGAGGGCTAATGCCAGGAGTCATAACAACACACTTTATGACATCTTTTTCTGTGTTCTATAATGTAAAATGTATGCTGTGTGTACTCATTAGAATCGCCTCATCGAGGCGATTCTAATGAGTACACTCAGCATACATTTGCAAGACACAAGTCGAAAATGTCCTAATTTTTACCCTCCCTATTTCTTATGTACAGAAATTCCATAGGGACTCAATAATGTGTTCAACTCAGCCATGGTAAACGAGCCATCGGTGTTCGAGCCATCGAAGTTCTACTGTACATTAATTTTAAAGAAAATTGAAATGATGTCCATATTATGCCTTCTGACCTGGGTCTTTGTTTGTTTGATTTGAGGATTAACCTCACCTTCAACACTGTAAAGGTCATTTTGGAGACGTTGCTTCCAATTTTGTGGGACTTTTACCTGACATTGAGATGAAATGACATCTCAAGCCCTGTCGCCCAATGAAACCAATAGGGTTTATAGGAATGGACGGTCTGACACGCACCACTGTGCCTGGGAAGGTTTAGATCCTCTAAGCGGTTTACCAGTACTCGTATGCGGTCTGTTTCAGCTCTGCATGGAAGCATCATCCAGCCCATCGATTTCTTCAAGCCCCAATGGGCAGGGGCCGACGAGGCAGTTCTAATGAGCACACACAATATACATCGTGAAAATGTATGCTATGTTTACTCATTAGAATTGTCTCGATGAGTACACACAACATATATTTATTATAAAGAAAATTGAAAAGATGTCCATATTATGCCTCCTGACCTGGCTCTACGATCAACCCTCTGTGGCTAGAACTACCCTTGCCTTGTACAAATTTTCATGGTCCCAAAGGTGTTGGAGCCTTGAAATTCAACTCTTATCTGAAATTTTCAGATGATTGGTGGCAAATGGCAGAGTGAACTACTGAACCAACAAGAGGTACAGAAGAAAGAATACAGAGACTGGGTGATGAAAGTTCACGAAGACACTCAGAATTCCAGTACTCCAACTTACATGTAAGCTCTTTAACCCTATTGGTCCCAAATGGAATCTTCCACCTTATACATGGCACAAGTCCATTGCAAAATTTAGGGGTGCCAGGTTGTGTTTTCTTCAAAATTTATTTGGAAAATGGTTGATTTTTTGGCAGACAGTGCAGGCCCTGATCAGATGCCATGTTCTGCATCCTCTGATCTGGGTCTGAACTGTTTGCTAGGATACCCCTTTTTGGGTTTCCGGTCCAAAATGGGTTAAGGGATTACACTGGAAACAGTTGGTGGGTTTTGTTACAGAGAACCCTTTCTATTATGACAGTATTTGTTTCCTAACAATTTGCCGCTTGAGTGGTTTTGGCATTATAAAGAACCGAAATGAGTAGTAGTATAATGGGTAAGAAAGACTGTTACCCTTAATTACTCCAAGAAAAAAATGTCCACAACATTTGTTTCCTTGAGTATCAATCAATTGCAATATTCTTGAAATATGAATTATGATATGTGCAAAGGATGCTCTAAGGATAGCTAAGGACCCAATACTCCTTCATGCAGCAAGAGAAGTCTCTGGTCAGATTATATTGATGTGCAGGCTGATCTGATTCTTCACTGGGTGCACATGTAAATTGTACAAAATGCTGTGCCCCGACTCAATTAGTATACTGTGGATGGATTGCTCACCAAAGTGTAATATGCACTTGCCTACAGGCATTATGTAGGAGCCTCCGTGGTGTAGTGGATATGCTACTTCCCTTGTTAACCAGGGATTGCAGGATCGATCCCCGCCTTCTCCAGACTTTTGGATGAGTCTTTAAACCGAGGTCCTGTTTCCGTATGACCTTAACTGTTGGTGGGACGTAAAACTCAAACACTCACTCACTCAGAGGCATTATGCATGTCACAAAATGCTGCAGTTATTTAATGGCTGTTTCGGGATAGCCTCAGATAACCTTATCAGCTATTGCCCTCGGTCTCAACCTTGAGCCATAGTTCATAGGGTCATCCTGAGTGTCTGGTGGCAATAGGTGTGACAATCCCCAGAAAGCCATGAAATAACTGTATATTATCTTCTGTAATCATCCTAAGTATTGGGACAGATAGGCCTAGGCAAAAAAAAGTGCAGACCCCGATCAAACTGATCCTTCAGGAGCAGTTTGATCAGGGTCTTCACTGTTTGCCATTCCTCTGCATCTTTTGGAATCTTTGCTGGATCTTGAAATTAATTTGTTAAAAATTTTAGGAGAAATACAGCAAGTCTTTAAGGTGTCCGAAATTTTAGGATTTTTACAGTAATTTGTTTGTAGGCAGAAAGTTCGGGCAATGACAAGCACATTACCGGATGCAGAAGAAGGAGAGAGGACTGCACAAGTGAGAATGGAAGAAAGTTTTACCATACATTTAGGTATTTAACCCTTGTCCTGCTGAATAAATTAGTTTTGCCATACCCATTTCCACTATCAACCAATCAAATTTCCTGATATAATATATTCATTCAGATCAAAAACTGCTGACTGTTTGCAATGGTAGGGATTGTCATGTTCAGCAGGATAAGGGTTTAAGCAGGAAACAGAATTTTATTATGCCCCCGCCATTCGAAGAATGGTGGAAAGGGCATTAAGTGTTACCCCTGTCCGTCTGTTCATCCGTTTGTCTGTTCGTCCGTTCGTTCGTCCGTCCCAACATCGTGTCCGGGCCATAACTCCTAAACCATATGGAATATATCCATGAAACTTCACAGGTGCATTCATCACACTGAGACAATGTGTCATGAACAAGGAAGACAACTCTTACATTTTTGGTTTTTGAATTAGCTGCCCTTGACTTAGTTCCATATAGTAAACCATGTCCGGGCCATAACTCCTAAACCGTATGGAATATATTCATGAAACTTCACAGGTGCATTTGTCACACTGAGACGATGTGTCATGAACAAGGAAGACAACTCTTGCATTTTTGGTTTTTGAATTATCTGCCCTTGACTTAGTTCCATATAGTAAACCGTGTCCGGGCCATAACTCCTAAACCGTATGAAATATATTCATGAAACTTCACAGGTGCATTCATCACACTGAGACGATGTGTCATGAACAAGGAAGACAACTCTTGCATTTTTGGTTTTTGAATTATCTGCCCTTGATTTAGTTCCATATAGTAAACCGTGTCCGGGCCATAACTCCTAAACCGTATGGAATATATTCATGAAACTTCACAGGTGCATTCATCACACTGAGACGATGTGTCATGAACAAGGAAGACAACTCTTGCATTTTTGGTTTTGAATTATCTGCCCTTGACTTAGTTCCATATAGTAAACCGTGTCCGGGCCATAACTTGTAAACCGTATGAAATATATTCATGAAACTTCACAGGTGCATTCATAACACTGAGACTATGTGTCATGAACAAGGAAGACAACTCTTGCATTTTTGGTTTTTGAATTATCTGCCCTTGATTTAGTTCCATATAGTAAACCGTGTCCGGGCCATAACTCCTAAACCGTATGGAATATATTCATGAAACTTCACAGGTGCATTCATCACACTGAGACGATGTGTCATGAACAAGGAAGACAACTCTTGCATTTTTGGTTTTTGAATTATCTGCCCTTGATTTAGTTCCATATAGTAAACCGTTTCATGAATGGCATTTGGCGGGGGCATCCGTGTCCTATGGACACTTTTTCTAGTTTTTTTTTTTTATTTCGGTTTTCTGCCCCTTTCAAGATTATTCCACTTGTATAGAGTCGCTGGAGTACCCAGAGAAAAAACACCTGACCTTCCCTTGCAGAACTTGACGTCTCACATGAGACCCGAGCCAGGCTGGAATCTTAGCAGTAAGAGACCTAATGATTAAGAGTCTGCACTCTTACCCTCTAGGCCACAAAGGCCCAGAATTTTATTTTACACTAGGCTTTTATTTTAATCTTCAGTAAAAGATTTTATAGTGATTTCTACTGCAAGTTTTTGTGTGTCCGATCTTTTAAAGATTGAAACAATTTGTAAATAAGTTACCTGCCACGGATTCAAGAAGGGTAGTTGTCAGTTCTGATGAAAGAATGTGCACTTGACTGGTAAACAGCATATGTATAAACTGGGTCAACCCCGCCCATCGGGGCTTGAAGCAATAGATTGGGCTGCATGATGCTTCCAGGCAGAGCTGCAACCAACTGCACATGAGTACTGGTAAACCACTTAGATGGTCTAAGCCTGCCCAGGCAAACTGGTGTAAGTCAGACTTCCATGCTTATAAACCCTATTGCTTTCATTGGATGGCAGGGCTTGAGATGTCCTTTCATCTCAATGTTGGGTAAAAGTCCAAGAAATTGGAAGCAAAGTTTCCAAAATGACCTATATAGTGACGATGGGAATGTGAAACCTCTAATCAAACAAACGATGTATTAACAGGCCAGAGAAAGTGTGGTTAGGTATTAATAGGTAAACTGATCAGCTCAGTGTCATCTTAGTGGTGTTGATTGGGCCATTAAACTCCAAAACATATTAAAACAGGTAATTTGCAGGTTTGCTCTGTAGTATAAAGGAAATATTTTGTTGAGTCATTGAACATTTTATTTTAGGATTAATTTTTCCATACAAACATTTTAACCCTTTAAATGCCAAACTCGACAATTGTCGTCTGCTTTGTCATCTGCCGGTTACTTTAAAAATCATTTTTACAAACAGTGTGGACCAAGATCAGACTGCTCCTCTAGGAACAGTCTAGGTGGCTGGGGATAAAACCTCGGATGAGTTCGAAAAATTGGCAAGTCGGCCCATTTATCCTAGAGTTACGCCCCTTTAATTGCTGAAAATGCCGATTTTTGACCTTGTTATCACGGTAGCCCCTTCAGTTGTGATCCGATCTTTCTGAAACTTATATGTAAGGTGGCTGGGGATAAAACCTTGGAAGAGTTCGAAAACCAGCCAAGTCCGCCAATTTATCATACTGTTACATCCCTTTGATTGCTGAAAATGCCGATTTTTGACCTTGTCATCACTATTTGATACTTATATGTAAGGTGGCTGAGGATAAAAACTCGGATATGTTTGAATACCGACCAAGTCGGCCCATATATCATAGAGTAACGTCCCTTTGATTGCTGAAAAACTCCGACTTTCGACCTTGTCATCACGGTAGCCCCTTCAGTTTTGATCGGATCTTTCTGAAACTTATATGTAAGGTGGCTGGGGATAAAACCTGGGATGCGTTCGAAAAATTGGCAAGTCGGCCCATTTATCATAGAGTTACGCCCCTTTAATTGCTGAAAATGCCGATTTTTGACCTTGTCATCACTGTAGCCCCTTCAGTTTTGATCGTATCTTTCTGAAACTTATATGTAAGGTGGCTGGGGATAAAACCTCAGGTGAGTTCGAATACCGGCCAAGTCTGCACATTTATCATAGAGTGCCTTTGATTGCTGAAAATGCCTATTTTCGACCTTGTCATCACTGCTGCCCCTTCAGTTTTGAACGGATCTTCATGAAACTTACAAACAAGAAAGTCAGGCAGAAAGCTTGGTGGAGTGTGAAAACTCTTGTTTTTCATAGACTTACGTCCCTTTGATTGCTGAAAATGCCGATTTTTTACCTTGTCATCACCGTAGCCCCTTCAGTTTTGATCGGATCTTTCTGAAACTTATATGTAAGGTGGCTGGGGATAAAACCTTGGATGAGTTCGAAAACCGGCCAAGTAGGCCCATTTATCATAGAGTTACGTCCCTTTGATTGCTGAAAATGCCAATTTTTGACCTTGTCATCACTGTAGCCCCTTCGGTTTTGATCGGATCTTTTTGAAACTTATATGTAAGGTGGCTGAGGATAAAAACTCGGATATGTTTGAATACCGACCAAGTCGGCCCATATATCATAGAGTAACGTCCCTTTGATTTCTGAAAAACGCCGACTTTCGACCTTGTCATCACGGTAGCCCCTTCAGTTTTGATCGGATCTTTCTGAAACTTATATGTAAGGTGGCTGGGGATAAAACCTCGGATGAGTTCGAAAAATTGGCAAGTCGGCCCATTTATCCTAGAGTTACGCCCCTTTAATTGCTGAAAATGCCGATTTTTGACCTTGTTATCATGGTAGCCCCTTCAGTTGTGATCCGATCTTTCTGAAACTTATATGTAAGGTGGCTGGGGATAAAACCTTGGAAGATTTCGAAAACCGGCCAAGTCGACCCATTTATCATACTGTTACATCCCTTTGATTGCTGAAAATGCCGATTTTTAGCTCACCGTCACGTAGTGACGAGGTGAGCTTTTGGGATCACTTTTTGTCCGTCGTGCGTCCGTGCGTAAACAATTTCTTCAAACGACATCTCCTCCTAAACCACTGAGCGGATTTTGACCAAACTTCACAGGAATGATCCTTAGGTGGTCCCCTTTCAAAGTTGTTCAAATGGTTCCGGTCCGTTGCACATATAGATCACAGGAGCCAAAAATAGATTTTTTTCACCGAAAACTTAAAAAATCTTCTTCTCTGAAACTGCAAGGCCCAGGTCTTTGATATTTGGTATGAAGCTTCATCTAGTGGACCCCTACCAAGATTGTTCAAATTATAGTGTTGGGGCCAAAAATGCCCCCGCCCCGGGGCCCTTTGGTTTTACATGGGCTTATATAGGGAAAATCTTAAAAAATCTTCTTCTCTGAAACTGCAAGGCCCAGGTCTTTGATATTTGGTATGAATCTTCATCTGGTGGACCCCTACCAAGATTCAAATTATAGTGCTGGGGCCAAAGATGCCCCCGCACCGGGGCCCTTTGGTTTTACATAGGCTTATATAGGGAAAATCTTTAAAAATCTTCTTCTCTGAAACGACAAGGCCCAGGTCTTTGATATTTGGTATGAAGCTTCATCTAGTGGACCCATACCAAGATTGTTCAAACTATAGTGCTGGGGCCAAAAATGCCCCCGCCCCGGGGCCCTTTGGTTTTACATGGGCTTATATAGGGAAAATCTTTAAAAATCTTCTTCTCTGAAACTGCAAGGCCCAGGTCTTTGATATTTGGTATGAATCTTCATCTTATGGACCCCTACCAAGATTGTTCAAATTATAGTGCTTGGACCAAAAATGCCCCCCGCCCCGAGGCCCTTTGGTTTTACATAGGCTTATATAGGGAAATCCTTTAAAAATCTTTTTCTCTGAAACCGCTAGGCCCAGGTCTTTGATATTTGGTATGAAGCTTCATCTTGTGGACCCCTACCAAGATTGTTCAAATTATAGTGCTGGGGCCAAAAATGCTCCCACCCCAGGGCCCTTTGGTTTTACATGGGCTTATATTGGGAAAATCTTTAAAAAATCTTCTTCTCTGAAACTAAAGGGCCCAGGTCTTTGCTATTTGGTATGAAGCTTCATCTAGTGGACCCCTACCAAGACTTCAAATTATAGTGCTGGGGCCAAAAATGCCCCCGCCTCGGGGCCCTTTAATTTTACATGGGCTTATATAGGGAAAATCTTTAAAAATCTTCTTCTCTGAAACTGCAAGGCCCAGGTCTTTGATATTTGGTATGAAGCTTCATCTTATGGACCCCTATCAAGATTGTTCAAATTATAGCCCTGGGGCCAAAAATGCCCCCGCTCCTGGGCCCTTTGGTTTTTCATAGACTTATATAGGGAAAATCTTGAAAAATCTTCTACTCTGAAACCACAAGGCCTAGGTCTTTGACATTTGGTATGAAGCTCCAGCTAGTGGACCCCTACCAAGATTGTTCAAATTATAGCCCATGGGCCACAAATGCCCCCGCCCCGGGGCCCTTTGGTTTTACATAGACTTATAATAGAGATAATCTTTGACAATCTTCTTTTCTGAAACAACAAGGCCCAGGTCTTTGATATTTGGTGTGAAGCTTCATCTAGTGGACCTCTATCAAGATTGTTTAAATTATAGCCCTGAGGCCCAAAATGCCCCTGCCCCGGGGCCATTTGGTTTTACATAGGCTTATATATGGAATATCTTTAAAAAAATCTTCTTCTCTGAAACAGCAAGGCCCAGGTCTTTGATATTTGTTGTGTAGCTTCATCTAGTGGACCTTTGCCAAGATTGTTTAAATTATAGCCTTTGTTGATATTTGGTATGAAGCTTCACCTTTTTAGACCTCCCTCAACATTATGCACATTATATTCCTGGGGTCAATAATGGCCCTCCCCGAGGCCCACTTGTTACTCTATGGATCAGGTGAGCGATCCAGGGCCATCATGGTCCTCTTGTTGACCTTGTCATCACTGTAGCCCCTTCAGTTTTGATCGTATCTTTCTGAAACTTATATGTAAGGTGGCTGGGGATAAAACCTCAGGTGAGTTCGAATACCAGCCAAGTCTGCACATTTATCATAGAGTGCCTTTGATTGCTGAAAATGCCTATTTTCAACCTTGTCATCACTGCTGCCCCTTCAGTTTTGAACGGATCTTCATGAAACTTACAAACAAGAAAGTCAGGCAGAAAGCTAGGTGGAGTTGGAAAACTCTTGTTTTTCATAGACTTACTTCCCTTTGATTGCTGAAAATGCCGATTTTTTACCTTGTCATCACCGTAGCCCCTTCAGTTTTGATCGGATCTTTCTGAAACTTATATGTAAGGTGGCTGGGGATAAAACCTTGGATGAGTTCGAAAACCGGCCAAGTAGGCCCATTTATCATAGAGTTACGTCCCTTTGATTGCTGAAAATGCCAATTTTTGACCTTGTCATCACAGTAGCCCCTTCAGTTGTGATCCGATCTTTCTGAAACTTATATGTAAGGTGGCTGGGGATAAAACCTTGGAAGAGTTCGAAAACCGGCCAAGTCCGCCAATTTATCATACTGTTACATCCCTTTGATTGCTGAAAATGCCGATTTTTGACCTTGTCATCACTATTTGAAACTTATATGTAAGGTGGCTGAGGATAAAAACTCGGATATGTTTGAATACCGACCAAGTCGGCCCATATATCATAGAGTAACGTCCCTTTGATTGCTGAAAAACGCCGACTTTCGACCTTGTCATCACGGTAGCCCCTTCAGTTTTGATCGTATCTTCCTGAAACTTATATATAAGGTGGCTGGGGATAAAACCTCGGATGAGTTTGAAAACCGGCCAAGTCAGCCCATTTTTCATAGACTTACGTCCCTTTGATTGCTGAAAATGCCGATTTTTGACCTTGTTATCACGGTAGCCCCTTCAGTTTTGATCGGATCTTTCTGAAACTTATATGTAAGGTGGCTGGGGATAAAACCTTGGATGAGTTCAAAAACCGGCCAAGTAGGCCCATTTATCATAGAGTTACGTCCCTTTGATTGCTGAAAATGCCGATTTTTGACCTTGTCATCACTGTAGCCCCTTCGGTTTTGATCAGATCTTTTTGAAACTTATATGTAAGGTGGCTGAGGATAAAAACTTGGATTAGTTTGAATACCGGCCAAGTCGGCCCATTTATTATAGAGTCACGTCCCTTTGATTGCTGAAAAACGCCGATTTTCGACCTTGTCATCACGGTAGCCCCTTCAGTTTTGATCGGATCTTTCTGAAACTTCTATGTTAGGTGGCTGGGGATAAAACCTGGGATGAGTTCGAAAAATTGGCAAGTCGGCCCATTTATCATAGAGTTAAGCCCCTTTAATTGCTGAAAATGCCGATTTTTGACCTTGTTATCACGGTAGCCCCTTCAGTTGTGATCCGATCTTTCTGAAACTTATATGTAAGGTGGCTGGGGATAAAACCTTGGAAGATTTCGAAAACCGGCCAAGTCGACCCATTTATCATACAGTTACATCCCTTTGATTGCTGAAAATGCCGATTTTTGACCTTGTCATCACTGTAGCCCCTTCAGTTTTGATCGTATCTTTCTGAAACTTATATGTAAGGTGGCTGGGGATAAAACCTCAGGTGAGTTCGAATACCGGCCAAGTCGGCACATTTATCATAGAGTGCCTTTGATTGCTGAAAATGCCTATTTTCGACCTTGTCATCACTGCTGCCCCTTCAGTTTTGAACGGATCTTCATGAAACTTACAAACAAGAAAGTCAGGCAGAAAGCTTGGTGGAGTTTGAAAACTCTTGTTTTTGAACTTGTCATCACCATAGCCACTTCAGTTTAGATCGGATCTTCTTAGCAAGTCAGGAATAAAAGCTTGAATGAGTTTGAAAACCGGTGAGGTCAGCCTGTTTATCATAGAGTTACATTCTACTTGATTTGCAGAAAATGCTTACCCTGTCATCACCATGTCCTCCCATAAAGCCTTCAGGAAAGGTTGGCACTTCCTTAAACTTTGAATTTGTTATGTCAGGTGAGCGATACAGGACCAAGCTAGCTTGGTCCTCTTGTTTTTACTTCTTCTCTTTCCTGTCCACATACACTGATTCCAGGAGGGCAGAAGTCAATTTCTTTTGAAAGAATGGAATTTGGACTGTACTGGTTAATCACTTACATATAATGTATTATAAGAATCTTACATGGGTGTGAGGGGTGGATGGATAAATCCGTCTCTAGGGTCACTGTTCGGCATCAAGAGGCTTGCCGAGTGATGCCGGACAGTGATCCCGAGGGACAGATTTTTCTACCCACCCCTCACACCCATATTGGATTCTTTTTCTTGCATACCTCCATTTCTGAGCGTGGGTTTTTAATACTGCAGTCATTTCCTTAGCCAACCTCCGCCATATTGTGAGACACTACTGTGAAGTTTAGTGACGTCCCGTAACGTGCTGTGACATCAACCTTAACGACTGCACATATGAGGTCGTATTCAACCAGTGCATTTATCAAACCTGTGAGAATATTTGATTTTGGGTAAGAACATCAGAGTTAGAACAGAATTTCTATCCCAAGCTAAACCTGGATTTCCTTATCTGGTGTGCAAGTATTTAAGAATCTTATATGGGTGTAAGGGGTGTATGGAAAAATCCGTCCTAAGGGTCACTGTCCGGCACCGATCATGAGGCTTGCAGAGTTATGCCGGACAGTGATCCCGACGGACGGATTTTTCTATCCATCCCTCACACCTATATAGGATTCTTTTTCTTGCATACCTTCCATATCTTAGCATGGATTTTTAATGCTGCAGTCACTTCGGCTACCGACGTCTGTGATGACACAACAGGAATGTTTAGTGACATCACGTAACATGCTGTGACGTCAACCTTAACGATGGCTCATATGAGGTCATATTCAACCAGTGAATTCATCAAACATGTGGGAATATTCAATTTTGGGTAAGAACATCAGGGTTAGAACAGAATTTCTATCCCAAGCTAAAATATGGATTTCCTTATCTGGTGTGCAAGAAAAGCTTGTCCAGGAAAAATATTAGGTAAACTGACCAGCTCAGTATAACCTATATAGTCCGCCCCCGCCCATCGATGCTTCCATGCAGAGTTGAAACCGTCCGCACACTAGTACTGGTAAACCGCTTAGAGGATCTAAGCCTTCCAGGAACCGCGGTGTGAGGCAGACCGTCCATGCTTATAAACCCTATTGGTTTCATTGGGCGACAGGGCTTGAGATGTCATTTCATCTCAATGTTGGGTAAAAGTCCCACAAAATTGGAAGCAGCGTCTCCAAAATGACCTATACTGTGTTGACAGGGACGTTAAACCTCAAATCAAACAAACAAAACAAACAAAAACCTATATAGTGTTGACTGGGCCTTTAAACCTCAAACAAATAGACAGACAAATTTCCAGTTTACTGAACCCCTCTGAAAATGGTGCCTACCCTTAAAGGAAAGAATTTGCTCCTTAGGAGCAAATTTTTTTCTTTTAGAATAGGCACCAGTTTTACTTAGGGAAAGGAAATTTTTTTTAAAGAGTTGGCTCCCCTGATGATTTTTCCATTCTTCTTAAGGAATATACTGGGGCATCCAACTGATACTGACTTACAGTCAGACCAGGCCTGTTGGCCTTGCAGCAGGTAAGGGTAGAGGGGGAATGTTGTTCTTTCTTCTGTTTCTACACCTCCATTCATTTTTCTCTTTCTCCTCTGTCCCTCACTTTCATCTCCTCCATTATCTCTTCTATCTCTTTTCTCTCTTTCTTTGGGAGATGACACAAAATGACCCACAAGGGTTGAGGTGTCATTAAACCCAAAACAATCAATCAATCAGTCCTAAGGAATATGCTTTCTGTCATCAAATTTCACATTGTCTGTTCTTGAGCTATTTTAAGAATTTACATATTTTCAGGTGCCCAGATGAAAACTACACATAATTTGAGGGTACTATCTGCCAGTGTCCTTGACCTTTGCAGACATAAGCCTCACACAGTAGGGTAAGTATACTTACACATATAAGCTAGAAAGTCGTCTTTTAATTACTCTACTAGGAAATGTTCTCCATTCTTGCCTTTATATTGCTTTCATTAGGGGAAATAAAAACTCTCACACTTCGGATTGTGGATGGCCTCATTAATCAACGATTCCCAGTTTGGCTTCGTCCCAGGAAGAGACACGACACACAGACGCAATTTTTGTTGTACGGCAGCTGCAAGAGAAGTATCTGGCGGCCAACAGGAGACTCTACATGGCTTTTGTAGACCTGGAGAAGGCATTGGATCGAGTGCCTCGGGAAGTCATCTAGTGGGCACTAAGAAAACTTGGACGAGTGTATTGTGCGACTGGTCCAAGGGATGTATGCTAATGCTCGGAGCCGGTGGTCCATGTTGGTGATGGTTACAGTGAAGAATTCGAATTGAAGGTGGGTGTTCATCAAGACTCTGTTCTCAGCCCACTGCTTTTCATCATTGTGCTTGAAGCCTTGTCATGCATGTTCCGCTCTGGAGTCTGCTCGGAGGACCTGTATGCTGATGACCTTGTCATCATAGCTGAATCCCTTGAGGAATGTGTCGGGAGGCTCTTAACTTGGAAGACGCAGTTGAGGTGAAAGGGCTGAGAGTGAATGCAGGAAAGACAAAAATCATGATCTGTGGTACAGGTCTGGATCTCTAGCAGAGTACAGGCCAGTTCCCATATGCTGTATTTTGCACTGGAGTGGGCTGCAACAGTATCTTTTGTAATGGCTGCAAGTTCTGGGTGCACACTAAATGCAGTGGGCTTAAGCACTTGATAGAGGACCCTGATCACAGGTGTACACTGTGCAAAGGAACTGCACGCCCCTTAGATGGCAGACCACAGAGGGAAGTCCATGTCGGATCCGACAAACTGGAGGTTGTAGCTTCCTTTTGCTACCTAGGTGATATGCTCTCAGCAGCGGGTGGTTACGACCTTTCATCACATCACGTGTGAAAACAGTCTGGAAGAAATTCAAGGAGTTGCTAGCAGTTCTCACTTCCCGCCACCTCTCGTTCAATACACATGGCCGTGTGTACAGCTCTTGTGTGCGGAGAGCAATGCTTCATGCCAGTGAGACATGGCCATTGACAAAGCCAAACCTCCAACCTTTTAGCGGAATGACAGGGCAATGATCAGTCAGATCTGCAATGTCAAGCCACAGGACGCTGTCACCGTCAGGTCCAGTGAGTTACTTGAGCGTCTTGGCATTGAGGACCTGGACCTCATCCTAAAGAGAGAAGGCTCCGCCTGGAAGGCCCAAGATGACCTGAAAGCAGCTGACAGAAAGAGATTGCAGAGAACGGAAGTTCTCTGCTATCGATCCTCACGATAGACAAGCCTGGAGATCTGGTGTAAGATCTGCCATGCATGTAGCAAGCCAGCTACCTGGAATGGGCCCACTTATGTGGACGTTGCCCCCCTACCTGCATGTTAATCAAAAATCTGTTGATGATGATGATGAATTGCTGTGTCACTGCTGTGAAGATGAAAATAAAGTCCCATTCACTTGCCCTTAAAGCCCCTTCCTCCTCATATATACAGGAGTCATTTCAAAATTAAGGGGTGTCAGGTTGTGTTTCCTTCAAAATCTATTTGGAAACTGGCTGGACTTTTTGCAAACAGTGCAGGCCCTGATCAGATGCAGCTCTGCGGCATCTGATCTGGGCCTGCACTGTTTGCCAACTACCTGTTTTGGGGTTTCCAGTACAAAATTGGTTAAACAAACTATATCCCTATATTAAAATAAAATTACAGTTGACTCTCGTTATCTCGACCTCGCCTATCTCGACCCTATTACTTATGTCGAACCGATTTCTAAGTCCCGTATATGTTCCCTATATATTTATTGTATTTCAACTGCGTATGTGTCAAACTACTTTTAAGTTGACACTTCGGCTATCTCGCCCATCATTTTCAGTCCCTGAATATATTTTTCATTGACTTTACTACTGTGTTTCTGACCGGCCCCGATAGCTCAGTTGGTAGAGTGTCCGCTCCGGGGAACGGGAGGTCTGGGGTTTGATCCCGGGCCGCGACATACCAAAGTCGTTAAAAATGGTACTAGCTGCTCCTCGCTTGGCACTCAGGTTTACGGGGAAGAGCTAGGACTGGTCGATCCAGTGTCAGGATAATGTGACTGGGTGTGGTATCATGTAATGTGTCTGGGACATGATACTTCAGTGAGGCAGCACTATAAACGTGAGCATTGAGCTCCCTGTCGCAACCAGACACCGTCGTGATATGACTGAAAAATTGTTGAAAGCGACGTTAAACCCGAATTCACACACACACACACACACACACACACACTACTGTGTTTCTCGAACCGAAATTCATGTCCAAAAAACGATGCCGCCGGTCATTCAGTTAAAGAATTTACAAAACAGTTCATCAATACTCACAATGGTTTTAATTTTCCAATTTTCAGCTGCTTTCGTAATTAAAATTAGCACAAACAATACCTTTTACCGCTATTACGAAGATCACGTGCGTGTAATAAAGACCGACACGCGGTGCTCAACCTTTGATCTTATCACCTTTTTTCAATGGTTTCAAAGATTTCCGTGATAAAAGGCGGCTCTGATTTGTATTAATGTACAATTAGTTGTGACCAGGCTTTTTAATTGGTTGTTTTACGTAATCGTCATTAGTGTCAAATTTGAGTACTGTCCCTTGTCCCGATGCACATACAGTGTTGATCCTAAAAAGATGGCTTGTGACCAGCTTTCTCGGCAAGGACTGCCGTATGAGGTATAGCATGTACTGCTCACCATTGCATTCACAAGCGGGTAACCAGTCCATTTAAGTACATTTAGCTTATTTGGATACCCGAATTTGCAGGAATTTAAAAGACAACAAAACACGAGAGAAAGCTTTTATAATCGCTATACTTCGACAAGCCCCATTACTTTCATAAACAAATTTTAAAAACTCAATAGGCAGTGCATGTAAGTGCTATTACTCTAGAATAACCAAGAATACCAAGCATATCACGGCAAATAATGGGCTCCGACATGCATGTGACGTCACACTTTGGTTATCTCGTACTACGGATAACTCGAACTTTTTTATCCGGTCTTGTGAGGTTCAAGATAACGAGCGTCGACTGTATGAGTTATTTTGATTGTTGACGGGGAACATGGGATCACATTCCCTCACTTTCAGCTCCTCTACTATCTCTTCTATCTCTCTTCTCCCTTTCTCCGGGAGACGACAGAAAATGACTCACAAATGATTGTCTTAAAAAACAATCAATCGAGTCGGGGCACAGCTTTCCTACAATCAACCTGTGTGCCCAGCGAACACTCAGATAAGCCTGTGCATCTGCACAGTCTGATCAGTCTTTGTTGTGCACTCTAAGGATAGCTAAGGGCCCAATGTTCCTTCGTGTAGCAAGAGAAGTCTCAGATCAGACTATATGGATGCACAGGCTGACATAATTCTTTGGTGGCCACACATGTAAATTGTAGGAAATGCTGTGCCCCAGCACAATTTATTTAGGCATTATCTTTATGGTTACTCTGTGAATATTACAGTGGTGTTATGGTAGCCCAACCCCAGAGACTACAGACTGCTATGTCCTTGTACTCCAATAATCTCTGTGCTTTGATAATGTTGGTAGACAACAGACTTAACTCTTACTCGGGAATAAAGAAAGGTAAGCTGCATTGAATTACTAGAAGATTAAAAAATTTCAGAAGACTGAAAAGTAAATTGTGTCGATCAGAAATACAATATGGCCACCAAAATTGAACTTCTTCTCCTGATGTGAAAGGCTAACTCAAAACTTGTTAGGAAGTGTTGGGTGACTTATAGATAAACTATTGTCAAAACAGCTTTATTATCCAATCCAGCCTCACATTTTATCCCATTTCCTCAACTAATTTAATAAATTCAATAATACATAAGCTTTCATGTAAGATCCTCTATGTGTACCAGTCTACATGGTTGAATGAGTTCAAATATCTATAATGTTTCAACTTTTCTCTTCACAGAATTTGCCAAGGTTTGTGAGAGGTCAACAGACTTCCATTTCCCGAACTTGGAGCAACAATTCTTAGTCATAGAAGAACAGGTACAAAAAGCGGCAGACGTGAGGGCAGCCAAAAAACTCATGGAGGAAGGAGATAGGATAAGCCTCAAGAGTACCGGTAGTAGCTCAAGTGATACTCAAACACAGGTAAGTTTGTTTGTCAACATTATTTAGGTCATATTGAGCCTTTCAGTTTAACTAACCTAGAAGCCTTCATGGTGTAGTGGTTACTCGTCTTGTAAACCAGGGACCACAGGATTGATCCCGGGCTTCTCCAGACTTTCGGATGATTCTTTAAACCGATGTCCCGTCTCCGTATGACCTTAGCTGTTGGTGGGATGTAAAATTCAAACACGCACACACTCAGTTTAACTAACCACACGTTATACATAAGCAGTTGATAGGTATAGCATTCTCACTTAACCCATTGCATGCGCGGAAACACCTAAAGGGGTACCTTGGCAAACAGCGCAGGCCCAGATCAGACGCCGCTGAATGCGGCGTCTGATCTGGACCTGCACTATTTGCTAACAGAATTTTCAGTCAAAAATAGAATAAAGAAGAAAAAATTGGCCTGACATGCCTTATATGACAAATGGACTTGTCCAAGTTATAGCAATGGAAGAGTCCACTAGTATACAGTGGGTTAAGGTTGGCAGGGCAGAGCTGTCATTTGCACTTGTCTTTGGAATATTCATTTATCACAAAGGTAAACCTGATTATAAGAATTCAAGTGTAACACAAACAAAGGCCTGGGCCCAGTTGTTCAAAAGTAACGACATCGTTAGTTAATGTATCATTAAAACTTTGATCGTTATATACGGCAAATATGCTGAAATTTTTGCTGAAAAAATGTAAGCAGCTTTTCACATTTTTCCAGCAAAAATACCAAAATTTACGATATTGTACTTGCTAGATGAGTAAACAATATGACCACTAACGAGCTCGTTAAGCTAACGATGCTTTGAACAACTGGCCCCAGGTGTATATGGCCATTTAGTTCACTTGCAAAAAGCATGCGAAAAGCACTCTTCAGAATCTTCTTTGCTTCCCTCTTCAATTGCACCCTGGCATGTTGAGCCTCAAACTCTATGACGGCTCTGACCTGAAGACTTTCCTGAACTTTAAGTAATGCCGGTTGGTGCCTGGTGCTCTATCTCCGGTCTGGCCCTTTGGAGTCTGTTGGTTTTCCTTTGCTCCAGCATTTTTAGTTATTTCATGCTGTTGAGTTAGAGCTGGGCCGAGTTATTCAAAACTAATGATGTCGTTAGTTTACATATTGTTAAAACTTTGATAATTTAACATTACAAATACATGTATGCTAATATATTTGCCGAACAAATGTGAGTAGCTTTTGCATTACAAAAGCTACTCACATTTTTTCCAGCAAAAATAACACTACATTAGACATTGTACTTGCTAGAATAGATAACAATTTGACCACTTATGAGTTTGTTAAAGGCCCCGCCCATCCGGGCTTGAAGAAATAGATTGGGCTACATGATGCTTCCACGCAGATCTGACCAGCTGCACATGAGTACTGGTAAACCCCTTAGAGGGTCTAAGCTTGCCCAGGTGCCAGTCAGACCATCCAGGAATATAAACCCTATTGGTCCGCTTGGGCATCAGGGCTTGAGATGTAATTTCATCTCAGTGTCAGGTAAAAGTCCCACAGAATTGGAAGCAATGTCTTCAAAATGACCTATATAGTGTTGTCGGGGACATTAAACCTCAAATCAAACAAATACGTTTGTTAAGCTAACAGTGCTGTGGAAACATGGGCCCAGACCATAGTATTGTCATTTTCTTTTAACAGGACAAGACAACCAGACTTTACTCAGGAGATTTCTACATCACAAGGCATTCCAATTTGTCAGAGGTACATGCAGTATTTCATCTAGTCTCAGATGACAGCATTAAAGGTGACATCAGCTCACGGCATCCAGCGATCCTGAGTCTACGCAACATCATCAAATTGTGTTTCCGTTATGACATCATGACACTGACCATACCATTATTGCTTTCACATTATATGACTGAGGTAAGGTTCTCTACTTTTTGTTGCACCTGCTTTAACCCTTTCTGTACCAAATGAAATCTTCCTCCTCATATATGGCAGGAGTCCATTTTGAAATGTAGGGGTGACAGGTTGTATTATCTTCAAAATTTATTCGGAAAATAGCTGAGCTTTCTGCAAATGGTATAGGCCCTGATCAGACGTGTCTGATCTGGGGCCTACACTGTTTGCCAAGGTACCTTTTTGGGGGTTTCTGGTACCAAATGAGTTAAGGGCTGTTCCAGCAAAACATATCGGGGGGGGGGGGGGGGGGGGGGGGGGGGTGTGGACACCAGCTTGAAATTTGACTAGCCACCCATGGAAGCAATTTTAGCTGTTTTACACCCATGCATAGAAGTTATTTTAGCTTCATATCACCCATGCATAGAACTTTTTTTTTTTAAAGAAAAAGGGCTATAAATTTAAGTGTTTGACCTGACAGTGTATGTTGCAAGAAATTGAGCATGTTGACATTATTTCTTTAAACAAAATATTTATTATACCAACTTGTTCTGGCTAGAGATGTATATTCCTTCCATTTTTGCCTTTATGACAAACATATATTGTCAGTGACATGCACTTCAGTCATTTAATCCCGTTAAAAGGACACAATCAGTAGTTTTATACAGTAGTTGCATTTTGTACTTTACTTTTGCAGGTTTTTATGAACATCTCTCAAAGTGTTTTCGACTTCCAAAGTAATGCTTATTATTCATTAAGTTAGGGATACCTGTCATCCCCTTAAATGACTTTAAATGTGTCATCACAAAATATTTTAGGCCGGCCCGGCTAGCACAGTTGGTAGTGCGTCACGATCCTAAGTGTTTTGGGACCTCGCTGGTTCTATCCCAGGGTCTGGCACCATTCTTTCGTGGTGAGTGATCATGAGATATTCTCTAGTCATGATCCTCCTTCCGCTGATTCAAGAAGGGCAGCTGTCAGTTTCTGGCTAAGGTATGTGCACTGAGTCCTCCACCCAGGAAAAGTGTGTTTAGGAAAACTGACCATCCTGACATGACCTTAGGTGTTTACTGGGATGTAAAGCAACAATACAACTAACCCAAAGTTTTGCACTTTTGTCATCTCTGTACCAGCCATTTTCAAATCCCCATTCTCAGCCATATTGTATTGCTAGCTGTCTGATTTTGGACTCTAGTTGAACCTCAAAAGTGATCCGGCAGTCTGTTTAATGCTACGGTTACATTTGACTACGGGCGCCGTACGATTTTAATACCGAATTTTGTGCCGGGAGCTACGATTTCTGTGTTTACATTAATGCATTTTTATTTATGCGGCGACTGTACGATGTCGTACGAGCCCGTACGAAACGGGACTTTCAGGCGCCGTAAGCCAAATGTAACCGTAGCATAAACGATTTCCTTACAGGTTAGTGAAAGAAGACCAGCAAAAAGAATTATCTTACTTTATTTTGAACAGAAAATGAGAACTTGATTGTAAACATGAACAGAAAATAAATTCAAAAATAAATCTTTGAACAGACCTTTGTTAAAAAAATGTATGTTTGCTGTGCTCCTACCCATCATTTGTGAGGTGGGTAGGTAGGTAGGTCTTTTTTTTTTTTTTAGATCTGATAAGATATTTGACCCTTCAAGTACCAAACAACAGGAAATGATATTTTCAAATACTTTTTATGTCCCCGGTAGCGATATTGGGGACATATTGTTTTTGCCCTGTCTGTTTGTTGGTTTGTTGGTTTGTACGTGGACAACTTTAACGTTGGCCATAACTTTTGAACCGTTTGAGATAGAGCTTTCATATTTGCCTGAAGGTTCCTTGTGACAAGACCTTCACATTCATGCCAAAAAATAACATTGGTCATAACTTTTGAACCACTTGAGATACAGCCTTCATATTTAGCATGTATGTTCCTTGTGACATAAGCTTTACATTCATGCAAAAAATTTTGACCTGTGACCTTGACCTTTGACTTACTTAAAATGAAAAAAATCACATTTTGGTCATAACTTTTGAACGGTTTGAGATAGAGCCTTCATATTTTGCATGTAGGTTTCTTGTGACAAGAGCTTTACATTCACACAAAAAATTTTGACCTGTGACCTTGACCTTTGACCTACATAAAAGAAAAAGTTAACATTGGTCATAACTTTTGAACCGTTTGAGATACAGCCTTCATATTTAGCATGTATGTTCCTTGTGACAAAAGCCTTACATCCATGCAAAAAAAATTTGACCTGTGACCTTGACCTTTGACCTACTTAAAATATAAAAATAACATTTTGGTCATAACTTTTGAACGGTTTGAGACAGAGCCTTCATATTGTGCACGTAGGTTCCTCTTGACAAGAGCTTTACATTCACACAAAAAATTTTGACCTGTGACCTTGACCTTTGACCTACGTAAAAGAAAAATTTAACATTGTTCATAACTTTTGAACCTTTTGAGATACAGCCTTCATATTCAGCATGTAGGTTCCTTGTGACAAAAGCTTTACATTCATGCAAAAATTTTGACCTGTAACCTTGACCTTTTACCTAATTAAAAAAAATAAAAAAATTTTTTGGTCATAACTTTCGAACCGTTTGGGATTAAGCTTTCATATTTGGCATGTAGGTTCCCTGTGATTAAGGTTTTTCATTTATGCAAAATGTTTGGACCATGACCTTGACATTTGACCTACTTAAAAGAAAAAATGAAATTGTCCATAACTTTTGAACCGTTTAAGATAGAGCCTTAATATTTGGCATGTAGGTTCCTTGTGACAAGAACTTTACATTCATACAAATTTTTTGGACCTGTGACCGTGACCTACTTTAAAGAAAAAATATTATTGTTCATAGCTTTTGAACCGTTTAAGATAGAGCTTTCATATTTGGCATGTGAGTTTCTTGTGTCAAGGGCTTCCCACACAAACATCTTGAACTGTGAGCAACTTTGAATAAAAAATGACCATGCCCGGGGACATGTTCGTGTTTCACAAACACATCTTGTTTTTCCTGATTTTTCAGACAAAATCAGGCTTGACATTTCATTTGAATGGTCTGCTAGGCAGACCATTCAAATGAAATATCAAGTCTGATTTTCTCTAAAAAAACATAAAACAGCAACAAAAATCTAAATGTAGTTTTTAATGAGCTGAAAGTAGTGTGTGTCACCGGAATTTAACCAGGATTTCAATAAAAAAAATCTTTTCCTGAAAATGGCAATAAAATTTTTTGGGTAGGGGCAATTTTAGTGGGTAGGTAGGAGCACAGCAAACCAAGAAATTTTTATGGATGGCCTGACATTACTGTAATATTCCTAGTTTTCAGACAGGTGGGTCTATTAAAGCAAAAAGTAAAGACCTAGGTCAGACTAGGAGTCTGGTCAGGCTCTAGACTGTTACCCTATTTGTTGGCACTATTCACATATGACATTTCATATGCATATTGTACACAATTAGTATTTGGGAAAACCAGTCTGATTCTAACTGGTAAATTACAGATGTTTTAGAGTCTGATTTTGGTCATTTTTCAAGTGTCTGAATCTTTAGGAATGTTAAAGTAAACCTGACTAGCTTGTAAGTACCTACATAATGGCACTATAAATATAGGGATCAACCATGGTTTTGAGTGGGATAACATTCGCCGGCTCACGAAGAATGTGTTTGAACACGAGGCCTTTAGGCCGAGTGTTCAAATGCCTTCTGAGTGAACCGGCGAATGTTAATCCATGAAAAACCATGGTTGATTGCTGTTCTTGCATACCTTACGATTCCAAAGTAAAATTGAGTCGAAAACGCCGGAAAAATCCCATAAATCCCATGTAAATTCTTTTAATGTGACGGTAAATCCAACTTGGCGGACACCTTAGAACGTTGTAAACAATGACGTCGGTTCCACGAAAATACGTCTCCAAAAACATTTAAAATGCTCGATCCTGGACAACAACGTCATGCTGCAGAACGTAACGTTAACAATTCTTGGCCCGTTTTGATTATATCTAAAGTCAAAAGCCATGTTCAAACAGCACGTGAATTTCTTGATTTGAACATGGATTTTGTTGTTTGAGCATGACTTTTGGTCCATTTGACAATGTCTTCAAACAGCTATGTGCTTAGGTTTTTATGCAAGAACCAATATTCTTGCATAGATGGCTATGCAAATGGCTGTTTGAAACCACTGTCAAATGAAGCAAAAGCCTTGGTCAAATAGCAAAACTCGGGTTCACATCATAAGATTCACATGCTGTTTGAACATGGCTGTTTGAACTTTGACATCTTAACCATGGCCTTAGCTTGTTTGCCTTGCATTACATTGGCTAACATTGTCGCCTGTTTTGAACATATAACGTCAGAACGCCACGATGAATTTCACGGACCGACGGGCTGAGCCAGACGCTAACTTGGATTTAAATCGAAAAATATACACATAGATTTTTAGACATACGAAATCAGGGGGGTATAATTATGGTACAGCATAAAGATAAAAATTACATACAAGTTACAACATAAAGCAAAATGTCTGCTATAAAACATAGATTGTGGGTATGTGTTAGAACCGACTTGACTCGAGGCGGTTCTAACATGTACCCTCAATCAATGTTTTGAAATGAAATAATAAAAAGATTTTTCCAATGAAAATTTTCATTTTTTTCCTTAAGATTTTACAAATGTACATGTATTTGAACGGGCAAAATTAATGTCCGTTATGGTAGACAAATGTTTTTCCCTTGCAAACTGTACTAAGTCCAAATAAATAGCTCAGTGGTAGAGGGTCCGCCTGCGGATCGGAAGGTTGTGGGCTCGATACCCCACCGAACCTGTGGGGTCGATACCCCGCCGAACCCACAACCGAGTCAAACCAAAGACTTACAAAATTGGTAGTAATGGCTGCCCCCCTTGGCGCTCAGAGTTTAGGGGTTAGCATTACGACTGGTTCCTCGGTGCCAGGATAAAGGGATTGGCCGGGTTCAGTCCCGGTGCACCTCATAAGTGCCCCTGCTCATAATCCTCAAAACTGAGGGTGTCTCAGTATTGGAAAACAAACAAACAATTTAACAAACAAATAGAATCAGAATTGTTTACTGGTGATACGTCCTAAGACAATCCTAAGACAATAGCTCAAAGAAAACTTTGAAAAAAAAAATGGACAGGGTAGATTTTTTATTAAGCATCTTTTTTTTCTCTCATCTCGCCTCCACCCATATTACCCAGGCCACCCCTCACAACAACCGGCACGGCCCCCGCCCATAGGGGCTTGAAGAAATATATGGGCTGCATGATGCTTCCACGCAGAGCTGAATCCGGCCCGCACACTAGTACTGGTAAACCGCTTAGTGGATCTAAGCCTGTCCAGGAACCGCGGTGCGAGGCGGACCGTCCATGCTAATAAACCCTATTGGTTTCATTGGGCGACAGGGCTTGAGATGTCATTTCATCTCAATGTCGGGTAAAAGTCCCACAAAATTGGAAGCAACGTCTCCAAAATGACCTTTACAGTGTTGACGGGGACGTTAAATCTCAAATCAACCAACCAACAACAACCGGCACACAGTTGCATGCAGCACTGTTTGTTGTTGTTGACGCTTTGGTCAAAGTATCTCTCAGGTATGTTGTCTTCTTAGTACTCTTCCTCTTAGTAAATACTCTCAGGTAGGTTAAAGAAAGCTCCCCTGCGGGGAATCGAACCCCAGTCTCCCGCGTGACAGGCGAGTATAACCACTAAATGGGACCACGAAAACTAATTACAAACAGCTCTCACTTCGAATTCTCCCCTAGTTTAGCTTGGTTGTAAACTGAATATCAAGCCTGTGGTATCTAAAACACCTGAAATTCATTTTCTTTTTAAAATACTCACCAGACAGCCGTTAAATTCATAAAAAAAAAAAAACGATCTACATTATTTCATGATTTAACAGGAAACAGCCATGTTGGAAACGGAAATAAGATCAATATTTGTGCTGGTGCTTGGCTTTACAGAGTATTTGTATAGTAGAATTTCCAATAAACGGGAAACCAGCTGAAACCAGCCAAGGGAAATAATCCAAACTAACTTACCGGTACTCAAAATAACCTGCCCCACTATGCTCCCTTGACCAGCCTAGCATAGAAGCGATTTTTCCCTTCCGATAGCCATGTGTAGAAGAACAATTAAGAGTGATGACAATCTAGTGTAGAAGATCTATTAACTGCCGTCCGGGTCACCCTTATTTCTTTTGCTGGAACAGCCCCAAGCAAGGCACCATATAGGAGTCTTGGTTTCCTTCCCTTTTTGTTTGTTTATTTATAATTTATCAGTCTGTCAATGCACCAATATTTGCGTTGATCCTAGCATCACTCAAAATAAATAAGAAAAGCCAAACTAATGATATGTGAAAGGTGCATGGCTGAAATTTCCTGTCTCTATCCCTGAACATTAGTCCAGACCGGTCGGAGAGTGTGTAGCTGATAGATCCAGTACAATTCATTGATTTTTGGGGGTTTGTACTACTATGGTCATCAGGGTCTGATGGTAAGATTTCAATAATTTGAAATATTTGTTCGAGGGCATGGTCAAGGAGGTTGAAATGGTTTGCCACCGGCGTATCTCGTTTTTTCGGGTGCCGCGCTGGTGTTCCGTCATTCGAACCTTCTTGATAAGCCTCGATAGGATTCTTCTGGCTTCTATAGGCCGGTTGGATCTATGCCGGTAACTTTAGCGTCTTCCTTCATAGACGCCTCCTCTTCCGAAGTGTTCTCCCTGGTCCTCTTCTTGGAACTCTTCTCTTTGGGAACAACCGTAATTCGCGACGAACTGGCTGACGCAGACGTCAGGGTCAGATTGCTCAGGCTTGAGCTAACTGACATGTCGCTGTTGGTCTGTGTTGGACTTCTCCCATGGAACGCTGACCCGGCGCATCCGTCTCCGAGCAGAGAAGGGGTGCAGTAAAGCTGGAGGTGTGTGGCTGACGGATTGGGCAATGAGCAAGACCATGGCGCGACCAATCCGAGTCGTCAGCCACACACCTCCAGCCAAACTAATGATACTTGGTACAAACTTGTATCTAAGGAAGGCAACTTTAATGCAAGCATCAATAATTGACTTTGACCTACATTTCATGGACCAATAATTCCATTTCTTCATCATTATGTACATTTCAAGCAATTCAATTGGTTGAAATAAAAGTTTTATACTTGGATAAATTCCATGCGCAAGAATCTCTGATCTGTTTCATATAGCGACAGGTAGTAATATTATGTTACGACAAAGAGCATGTTTAGAGCCTGCATGCTATGTATTTGTATATAAATGACATCAACAGTGTCCAATTAAAAGATGGAAAACTGTAGAAAACGTAAATGTTAGAAGACAAAAACTAGGTCTATAGACTTGATGTTTTGTTCACTTGGGTTTCTTTCAAAGATGGCAGCTTCTAATTGAATAATCATTCCGCCATGGCCGTTGGCAAGTTCATTCTTACACTTTCGTAAGAATTCCTAATACAGTAAAACTTCGATGGCTCGAACACCGATGGCTCGTTTACCAAGGATGTGTCGAACCCATTCTTGAGTCCCTAGGGAAGTCCTCTACATAAGAAATGGTGCGAGATAATTTAGAAGACTTTCGTCTTTTATCTTGCAAATGTATGCTGTGTGTACTCATTAGAATCGCCTCGATGAGGCGATTCTAATGAATACACACAGCATACATTTTTCATCATAGAACATAGAAAAAGATGTCCTAAAGTATGTCGTTAGGCCTCCTGGCATTAGCCCTCAGTGGCTTGAACTACCCCTGTCTCGAACAGATTTTCATGGTCCCAAAGGTGTTCGAGCCATTGAAGTTCAACTGTATGTACCCACTTTGTTGGCATTTTTAAACATTTTGATGACAGTTAGAATTATAACGAATGAATTATCATTTTGGTGGATTTGTGAATGATTCGGTGGAGTTAACACATCGATAAAATCCACAAAAATGAAGTTCATTCCTATATTGAATTTGTGAAATATTGCATCAACTCTTGTGTCAACGATAATGTTCAAGTTTATTTATCCACAAGAACTAGATTAAGCCATGAAATGCCAATCACGACCATCGTTGTCTGCTTTGTGGTCTGCTGGTTAATATAAAAGTCATTTTTGCAAACGTTGTGGACCCAAATACGACATTTTCAGAAGTAGTCTTTCTCGGCATCTTAAGTGTTATAGTATTAATGATACTTTCTATGTATAAGCTTGCCCAGGAAAAGTGTGGATAGGTTAATTGAATGGCTCAAAATTGACCAAAGTAGTGTTGACTGGGCCATTAAACTCCAATACTAACAAACAAATAAACTTTTAAAGCATGTATGGTATGGAAAATACTTAGGGTAAATACGGTTGGTTTATGATGTTCTCTGTTGACTCAGGAGATGACAATACCGTGGTGTATGAAGAGAGCAGAATTAGTGTTTAAATGTGTTAAAGGATTTATAATGGAGATGGCTACGTATGGTCGTCAGGAGTCAAGGACAATACAGTTTCTAGTGCCATTGGTAAGCTTTAACTGTATCTAGTTTAGTTCGTACTTATTTATTTTAGTTTGATTGCGATGAAAGCTTCAAGCTTACTTAAGCTTACTTAAATCGCTCTCGAACACTCATTCAAGATGTTATCATGTGTTCATATAAAACCATTCCTGCCTGAATGGGAGTTTGTCCTGCTTATAAATATTATTGCCATCTGTGCTTGTTAGGGAGCCTAACAGTTGTTGGCATTTTGATATTTATGAGCAGGACACATACAATTATTGATATTTTAATATTTATGAGCAAGACAGATTTAATTTTCTGTTTAATTGAGGCATGAGTAAACCTTTATGTGTTGGTATTTCAACATTTATGTGCAAGATAAATTTCATACTTAACCCTTTTTGTACCAAATGGAATCTTCCTCCTTATATAAGCCAGTAGTCCATTTCGAAATTTGGGGGTGACAGGCTGTGTTTTCTTCAAATTTTGCTTGGGAAATGGCTTAACTTTTTGCAAACAGTGTAGGCGTCTCATCTTGGTCTGCACTGTTGGCCAAGGTACCCGTTATGGGGTTTCCGGTACAAAATGGGTTTTGCAAAACTGCAGAAGCATAAGTTGGATGGACTAGTGATTATTTATTTGAGCGTGGCACAGCATTTCATACAATTTACGTTTGTACCCAGTAAAGACTCTGATCACACTGCACATTTGTGCAGTCTGATCAGTCTTTGTTGTGCTCTCTAAGGATAGCTAAGGGCCCAGTGCTCCTTTATGCAGCAAGAGAAGGCTCTGGTCAGACTATATGGATCTGATTCTTCACTGGGCACACATGTAAATTGTAGGAAATGCTTTCCCAAGCTCATTTACTCTCCTGCGGCAACCCTGTCTTCCATTGAAGACTCCATTGGTCTTGCTTCGGACACAAACATCAGTAAATATTTTATAACAGGAGTTTTAATCTCGATATATTTCAGCAAATGAAATGATCTATTTAGTTATAAATTCGTTTTACTCCCAATATTGGTAGAAAATACACTGTAGATCCCATATTTACGGAAATTTATTGGTACATGCATGTATTCTACAGATAAAGTTTTGAGATAGTAATGAAGTCATATGCCAGTCTGACTGATTTGGATTTCAAAATTTCTTCCTTTGCCTCGGTTATTATCATTGTGTAAATTCGGTGATACAAAATGGGTCATATGATAGGCAGAATTTTACATAAATTGATCACTACATATGAAATTCATAAAACTTGCTGAAATCTGTCATATATTTCATATGAAGGGACCATTTATGTTAGTCCTTGATATACAATTCTCTTCCTCTGTAGATGTATTGCATACATTGTTTTCTCTCAGAAATATTTTTAGTACATGTATATTTTCAGGGTATATCAGACGAAATGTTTGCCAACATCTGCAACATGCTACCAACGATTTTCAGACTGTCTAATCCAGTTTATATGGCAAAATCAGCTTCCAAAACTGCCGCTTCTTGAAACTATACCCATAACAGTCATAGTTCTGTGATACACCATGGACAGTCTGACACCATGTGGAACAGACTGATACACTTTCAAGGGAAACAACTCAATCAAAAATATTTGTTTCCCTCATTGATGGGGGTCTGCTCAGAGAGAAAAGCATTTGCTCCTGAGGAGCAAATGCTTATCTCTATGAGCAGACACCTTTGCTCCGGAGGAGCAAATGCTTTTCTCTACGAGCAGACACCTTTGTTCCTGAGGAGCAAATGCTTTTCTCTACGAGCATACACCTTTGTTCCTGAGGAGCAAATGCTTTTCTCTACGAGCAGACACCTAGTGTATCCTCTAGAGTTACAGCAAGTTGGTGCACCCTGCTCCTCCAGGAGCAGTCTGATCTGGGTCTACACTGTTTGCTCAGGCTTGTCTGTCCCAATACTTAGGATCATTACGGTACTCTCAAAGAAAAGCAGTTTTTCATTTAACAGTACCTACTTTGAGAAAGTTTCATGTATGTATTGCTGAAGAAGCATGTTTGTTTCTCATTGAAAAGGGAACCAAAGTTTCTCAGTGAAAACAGAACCAAAGTTTCTCATTGAAAAGGGAATCAAAGTTCCTCAATGAAAGGGAACCAAAAGATTTCAGTTCGTTAGGATAACTCACGTGAGAAAATGTCCTTCATGTCTGTAGAAATTCTATTTTCTGCCAAAAATTTGTCATAGTTTACCTTTTCTACACTAACCATACGGTATTTACCCTAAGTATGCGGACACCTCATCTCCTTACCATACTTGTCTACAATTTGAACAGTCATACGGTTTACTGCCCAAGGATGTGTCTGGAGGTGGCTGGATGGGTGGCAAACAGTGTAGACCCTGATGAGATGCCACATTTGTGGCATCTCATCTGGGTCTAAACTGTTTGCTCAGGCCTGTCTATCCGAATGCATACCGTAAATACAGTAGATTGTGATTGCTTGTTAAAAATGCCTGACAGTGAGGCAGTTCTAATGAGTACACACCATTTTATATTTTTTGAAAAGTAATTGTCAAAGTAATGTACACACTTTTGAATGGAATCATTGAGGGTTTCCGGGGTGTTGATTTCTCAGACATGTTTGTAGGACTTGTTGCTTTGAAATGCAGTTACTCACCAAAATCGCAGTGAACAATGTATGTTAGTTTTGACAACTACAAGGTGGCTACAAGGATTGTGCAATATTTTTTTCTGAATAAGGAAATAGTTAATTTTCTTGTAAAATAAATGAGTTATGAATACACAGATTGTTTTAAATTCTTTTCTCTTCCTAATACAGTGATACTTGAATACCTTCGTGACCATGAAAATTTGGGGTAGTTTGAAATACATGTACCGTTAATCATTGTTTATTTGTTTGTATTGGAGTTAAACGGCCCAGTCAACACTATTTCGGTCATTTTTGAGCCAATCAATTCACCTATCCACACTTTTCCTAGAAATGATTTCATGATCAATCTCCAAGAAAGAATGTTGCTGACCCTGGCAGGTGTCGAACCCGTGTCCTTTTGATCACCAGTCAGACGCTCATCCCACTGAGCTACCAAGGCCGGCAGATTTAATCTTTGTGCCAAGTCATGAGACATAATGGGAATCACTGAATGATCTTCTATGAAACAAAGGGATATAGTGTGTAGTCATTAGAATCACCTCCGAGCAGACCCGTTTTTCTGTGGGACACAGCTTATAGGAAAGGGAACAGGAAGTCCCGAAAGTTGTCTCCCTTTGAAAAATGGCAGAAAAATCTACCAGGTGTTCCCATTCCCCTTAACTGAGCCATGGTATATGAGTCATCTATTGAGTAATTGAAGTTTCACTGTATATCAACTGCAAAGATACAGACTTCAGTATTTACCCTAAGAAGTTGGATGTGCTTCTGACTGGTGATCAGGACGCGGGTTCTTTAAACCCCTGTCACACCAGGGCCGCCTTTTCACGGCGTCCAAGAAAAATGCAGAACGCTGAGGTGCGTGCAGTAGGATCGCAAACATCGCCATAGCAATGCAGTGGCATTGCCAGTAGGCGCGTTGGGATCGCATAGAACGCCAAGCTACGGCGCACATCTTGAGCATGCTCAAAACAAACGCCGTCGCTCGGCGTTCTGATAAGAGCGCAGTGAGGTCACCGTAAGGTTGCCATAGCGGCGCAGTAAGGTCTCCTACAAATCTACAGGAGCTTGGCAGGGGCGCACAGAGGTCTTCTACAATGCCTTATAAGCTCCGCTTGTATAATTGATGGGTTGATTGATTTGAAGTTTAACGTCCCCGTCAACACTATAGGTCATTTTGGAGACATTGCTTCCAGTTTTGTGGGACTTTTAGCCGCCATTGAGATGAAATGACATCTCAAGCCCTGTCGCCCAATGAAACCAATAGAGTTTATAAGCATTGACGGTCCGTCTCGCACCACTTTGCCTGGGCAGGCTTAGATCCTCTAAGCGGTTTACCAGTACTCGTTTGTGGTTGGTTTCAGCTCTCCGTGGAAGCATCATGCAGTCCATCTATTTCTTCCAGTCCCGATGGTATAAACAGTGACTAGAGTAGACTGTGGAACGTAAAGTTTGATTGAGATGGTGACTCATCCCGGGGTTGATAAGGTAATGGCAGTGGACTTGCTCCTGCTTGCAGTGATGGCCATGGACTTGCTTAGGGGATCTAAGCTTGCCCAGGCAAAGGGGCGCGAGTCGAATCATCCATGCTTATTAACCCTATTGGTTTCATTAGGCGACAGGGATTGAGATTTTATTTCATCTCAATGTCGGGTAAAATTCCCACAAAATTGGAAGCAACGCCTCTAAAATGACCTATTCTGTGTTGATGGGGATGTTAAACCTCAAATCAAGCAATGAAGATGTCTGTTTGCACTTTGCTTTATGGTGCAAATGAACGTCTTCAACATGCCGTCAGCGCAGTGTGAGCGCTGTAAAAGCGCAGTGCACGCATTGTGAGCGCCGTAAAAGCACAGTGCATGCAGTGTTAGTGCCGGGTAAGCACAGTGGATGCGCCGTGAGAGGGCATACAATCGCCATCAAGAACGCCACAGGATCGCGATAGATCGCCATATAAGCTCCGTAGCATCTTCTTGGTAGCTGCAAGGACGCCATGACAGGTCCATGTTAACGAAAAATATCCCATATTTCTTGCGATCTCGCGGCTTTCTGGAAAATTAAACAATGCTGTTCCATCGCAGTGAAACGCGGCATAGTGTGACAGGGGCTTTACTTGCCGGGGTCTGCAACATTCTTTTGTGGGGATTGATCATGAAATCTTTTCTATGGTCATTCTCTCCCTTCCGCTGATTCAAGAAGGGCAGTTGTCAGTTTCCGGCAAAAGAATGTGCACTGTACTGGTTAACAGCTTACATATATGCCTGCCCAGGAAAAGTGTGGATAGGTAAACTGACCAGCTCAAAAATGACCTGAACTAGTGTTGACTGGGCCATTAAACTCCAATACAAACAATCACTAAGAATTTTGACACCTCAACTCCTTGCCATACTTGCTCTAAAAGTGGATCAAGTTTTGTTTGTTTGTTTGTATTGGAGTTAAACTGCCTAGTCAACACTATTTAGGTCATTTTTGAGCATGTCAGTTTACTTGTCCACACTTTTCCTGGGCAGGCTTATGCGTAAGCGATTAACCAGTACAGTGCACATTCTTTTGTAGAACAAGTACAATTAACTACCCGATGCTCTGTCTAAAAACAGCTGAATGAGTGGCAAGCAGTGTAGAGCCTGATGAGATGTCACAATCTGCCTGTTTGTCTGGAAACATATGGTAAATACAGGACTCTACTCATTTGTGTAGACTGATCATTCACCAGTTAACACAGAAATGAACCAATGGATGATTTCCGCACAATGCAAAGACCTTGATCATGATTAATTGATTTGTGTTTAACGACACGTCAATCCTTGTGGGTCATTATGTGTCGTCTCCCAGAGAAAGGTAGCCAAGCAATTGAAACCTGTATACCAGATGCGGATCACACCCATGTGGTATAATGGTATCTATAATATATTTTACACACCCATGTAGTACATGTATAAAGGTATACCCTGTTAATATTTTCCTTTTTTATGCTTTGAACATAGATTGAAGAAACTCGTTAGAACCAACACCTTAGGTAGTTTTAACAAGTGTCCACTATCTATATCTTTGGGCAGAACTAAGCAAAATCATCAGGTCTAAGAAAGTTGTCGGCCCCCGCCCATCAGGGCTTGGAGAAATAAATGGGCTGCATGATACTTCCACGCAGAGCTGAAACCGACCCGCACACGAGTACTGGTAAACCGCTTAGAGGATCTAAGCCTGCCCAGGCAAAGCGGTACGAGTGTCGGACCGTCCATGGGGATAAACCCTATTTGTTTCATTGGGCGGCAGGGCTTGAGGTGTCATTTCATCTCAATGTCGGGTAAAAGTCACACAAAATTGGAAGCAACGTCTCCAAAATGACCTTTACAGTGTTGACGGGGACGTTAAACCTCAAATCAAACAAACTAAGAAAGTTGTTTTATTTAAAGATTTAAAGACTTTCTCTAAATTTAAAGACTGTCTCCAAATTAAAAGACTTTTTAGTCTGTAGATTTAAAGACTAACACAAGGAAATCATGATAATGATGAAACACGTAAAAATCGCATTCTCATACGCAGCCTCAGTCTTCATCTCATTAGAAGCCTCAGTGGTGTAGTGGTTACTCTACTCGCCTTGTAAACCAGGGATGGCAGGATGGTTCCCGGGCTTCTCCAGACTTTTGAATGAGTCTTAACCTAGGTCCCGTCTCGGTATGACCTTAGCTGTTGGTGGGATGTAAAACTCAAACACTCACTCTTCATCTCATTAAAAAACGTGCGTTGCTAAAGACTGCATGTATTTTTGTTTGTAAATATTGTTTTAATGATAGAAATAATAAAGAAATAAAACAACACAGTTCCTTCCCTTAGACCACAAATGCCTGCAAACTCGGCAGAAAGGGAGGAAATATCTGTCAAAGGTTGAACATAAGATGAGTTTCACACTGACATCATTTCGTTTTCGAACATTTTACTGTTATAGTCAGTCTGAAACTTTCATCAATTCTAGTTGTCAGAAAAGCTGTCTGTCAAAGCAAGTGGTCGGTATGTTGACAAAATGATAAAAGCGTTATAGACATTCATTCCTTAGCTCATTTTACATATGAATCTTATTACAAAACTGTTTTTCTTAGAACTCTTCAATTATGGCTGAAGGAATTTAATTAAATAACGACAACTATATAATTTGCAGTTACACATAATGAAATATTCACCAGATAATGGCCAAATTACTATAAATAGCAAAGTGCGATTTTTGCGTTTTACACAATTTTCATGATTTTATTTGTGTCCGTCTTTAAATTTACAGACTAAAAAGTCCTTATACTTACAGACAGTCTTTAAATGAAACAACTTTCTTAGACCTGATCAGGCCTACCCTTGTGAACATAATTTCTTCTATATAAAGTGGTGTTTTTAAGTGTTCATTACACAGACTTGTTGGCACCCCTGCCCATGGGGTGTTGGAAAAGTAGTTCGGGCTGCGTGGTGCTTTCTTGCAGAGCTGAAACCTAGTGAACTTGAGTACTGGTAAGCTGTTTAGGTCTAAGTCTGTCCAGGAAAAGTTGTGCGAGTCGTCCGCTCCTTAAACCCTAATGGTTTCTTTGGGCTATAGGGCTTGAGATGCCATTTCATCACAATTTCGGGTAAACCGTAAAAGTCCCACAAAATTGGAAGCAATGTCTCTAAAATGACCTAGTGTTGAAGGGTACATAAAAAATCAACATAAACAAAATACACAGACTTTTTTTTAAAACAATATGAAATTGTAACATGAATTTAACATGAAATTGTAACATGAATTTAACCCTTATCCTGCTGAATATTCAGTTTAGCCACACCCATTTCTGACTTTGAACCAATTAGAGTACTTGATGTAATTTATTCCTACAAATTCATAAACTGTATATCAAACAGTGTAGATCCTGATCAGATGGCTTCTTCAGAAGCCAGCTGATCTGGATCTACACTGTTTTCAAAGATAGGGCTTGTTGTGAACAGCAGAATAAGGGCTCACATGAGCAAGGACAAATTTAGGTCGTAATGAAAATATCCGATTATAATAAAATAAAGCATTAGAGAGATAATAAGAAATATTTATTTATCCCATAGTAATATCTACAGGTAACAAGAGATCGTTGAATTCATAAAATGCTATGTCACCAGAGTCAACCACTGCCCAGAGTAATGGTACATCATTTCCTAGCTGTTTGGTCATTCTGTTCAGCTGAAGAAGGTTGGGAAATGGATCACTGCATCTGAAACAGATTAATAAAACAAGTCCTACTAGAACTGTCAGAGGATCTGACTATAGCTCCACTATAGTGCTATCAGAAAATAAAATAAAAAAGAAACAAATGTTTTCAGCTTTCAGCCTGTGGAACGGACAAGAATTATTACTGTACTGAGTTTATTCCAAGTGTCATGTTTCAATGTTCAAAGGTCAATAACTCCAAAAGTAGGCAATCCAGAGTTATGGTTCATGTGCTCTGCACATCGTCTTATAGTGCTTTACATTTGTGTGAAGGTTCATGAAAATACCTCAAACGGTTTTTGAGTTACGGAGTAGACAAGGTTAAAATTGCCATTTTTAAATTTAGGCAATCCAGAGTTATGGTTCTCTGCACATCGTATCATAGTGCTTTACATTTGTGTGAAGTTTCATGAAAATACCTCAAACAGTTTTTGAGTTATCATGAATAACAGAATTACGGTTGCCATTTTTCAATGTTCAAAGGGCAATAACTGCAAAAGTATGCAATCCAGAGTTATGTATCATATGCTCTGCACATCGTCTCATAGTGCTTTACATTTGTGTGAAGTTTCATGAAAATATCTCAAACAGTTTTTGAGTTATCATGAATAAAAGAATTACAGTTGCCATTTTTCAATATTTAAAGGGCAATAACTCCAAAAGTAGGCAATCCAGAGTTATGGTTCATGCGCTCTGCACATCGTCCTATAGTGCTTTACATTTGTGTGAAGTGTCATGAAAATACCTCAAACGGTTATTGAGTTATGAATAACATAATTATGGAATCACAGCAGGACAAGGCTCATAACTCCTATCACCTAAGGTTGAGCAACTCTGCTATCAGTTTTTGTTGCAAGAACACTTTTCTGCAGTTATTTTTTAAACATTTTACTAAATTCCCAGTGAGAAGCTCAAGAAGCAATTATACATCACATCTTTAGATTCTTCAAACTTCTACAATCTAATCCATGTTTGTTTTGGAGTTAAACAACCTTGTCAACATCATTAAGGTCATATCAAGGTGTGCCAGTTGTTCAGAGCATCATTAGGTTAACCCTTGTCCTGCTGAGCCTGGATATGCCTTGCATATCAAACAATGTAGATCCAGATCAGATTCAGAAGCCATCTGATCAGGATCTTCATTGGTTGTCATTCAGTTTATGAGTTTGTTGCAATAAATTGCATCAAGTAATCTGATTGGTTGATAATCAGTAGCGGGTGTGGCATATTTTAATATTCATCAGGACAAGGGTTAACAAGTTAATTAGTGGTCAAAATGTGAACTGTTGCAATATCTAATACTCTTGTAGATTACTGGAAGAAAGTGAGTAGCTTTGCAAATGCAAAATCTACTCACATTTTGTCCGCAAAAATATTAGCATATTTGCCAAGTTTAACTAGAGCTGCCGCCTAACGGGCGCCAATTATACCCCCGCATGCGTTGTCAGACAAATTTTTACAAGTATTTGACCTTGAGGAAGGTCAACGTAAAGGTCAAGGTCAGGTTTGTGTATATCAATCTTAAGTACTAGTGGCAAGGTGTGTGGTGTGTGAATATTAAAGAAATCGGTCAAAGAATAAGGAAGTTGTGAGCAATGTTAAAGTTTTTTGTAACGCAGCGACGACGACAGACGACGACAAGCTGACTCCTATATACCCCCTTCAAACTTCGTTTGTGGGGGTATAAAGATGTTGACTAATATATCATTAGCTTTGATCATTTGGACACTGATCAATTAGCATTACTCTACTTTTCTTAGGCAGGCTTAGTCCTTCTAAGCAATTAAATAGTATAGTGCACAAATTTTCATCACTAACTGGCAACTGACCTTGAATCAATAGAAGAGAATGAGCTTGGAAAATATTTCAGTTTGCTGGATCTGGCTGGTCACCAGTCAGTGGCTCATCAAACTGAGTCACTGAGACTGGCAGGTCTGTGTAAAATTACCCTGGTTTTGTTTTTGCTCCAAAACAAGTCACGACAGACCTCACTGAAAACGGGTTCTATAGGTGTCTTACAGGAAAGAATTTGCTCCTTGGCTTTTTTTCATACTAGACACTTGCTGGTAAGGAAGTTTTATTCAGTAAGGGTAGACTCCTACAGATATGGGAATTTTTTCATTAAGGCTACACTGGTAATGGAGTAATGGAGTGTTTTCCATGAAGGCTAGACTCCTACTGGTAAGGGAGTTTTTTTCCCCATTAAGGCTACACTCCTACTTGTAATGGAGTTTTATCCAATAAGGCTAGACTCTTATTGGTAAGAGAGTTTTTTCATTAAGATGACACTCCTACTGGTAATGGAGTTTTATCCAATAAGGCTAGACTCTTACTGGTAAGAGAGTTTTTCATTAAGATGACACTCCTACTGGTAATGGAGTTTTATCCAATAAGGCTGGACTCCTACTGGTCATGGCATTTTGTCCAGTAAGGCTAGTCTCCTACAGGTAAGGGAGTCTTTTCATTAAAACTACACTCCTATTGGTAAGGGAGTTTTGTCCATTAAGGCTAGACTCCAGGTAAGGGTGTCTTTTTCCATTAAGGCTAGACTCTTACTGGTAATGAGTTTGTTCCATTAAGGTTTGACTCCTGCTGATAATGGAGCTCTGTCCATTAAGGCCAGACTCTTAAAGTAATGGCATTTTGTCCAGTAAGGCTAGACTCCTACTGGTAATGGAGTGTTTTTCCACTGAGGCTAGACTCCTGCTGGCAATGCAGTTTTGTCCATTTAGGCAAGACTTCTGGTAAGCAAGTTTTGTCCATTAAGGCAAGACTCCTACTGGTAATGGAGTCTGTGTGTGTGTTTAAGTTTTACGTCCCACTGAAAACGGGTTCTATAGGTGTCTTACAGGAAAGAATTTGCTCCTTGGCTTTTTTTCATACTAGACACTTGCTGGTAAGGAAGTTTTATTCAGTAAGGGTAGACTCCTACAGATATGGGAATTTTTTCATTAAGGCTACACTGGTAATGGAGTAATGGAGTGTTTTCCATGAAGGCTAGACTCCTACTGGTAAGGGAGTTTTTTTCCCCATTAAGGCTACACTCCTACTTGTAATGGAGTTTTATCCAATAAGGCTAGACTCTTATTGGTAAGAGAGTTTTTTCATTAAGATGACACTCCTACTGGTAATGGAGTTTTATCCAATAAGGCTAGACTCTTACTGGTAAGAGAGTTTTTTCATTAAGATGACACTCCTACTGGTAATGGAGTTTTATCCAATAAGGCTGGACTCCTACTGGTCATGGCATTTTGTCCAGTAAGGCTAGTCTCCTACAGGTAAGGGAGTCTTTTCATTAAAACTACACTCCTATTGGTAAGGGAGTTTTGTCCATTAAGGCTAGACTCCAGGTAAGGGTGTCTTTTTCCATTAAGGCTAGACTCTTACTGGTAATGAGTTTGTTCCATTAAGGTTTGACTCCTGCTGATAATGGAGCTCTGTCCATTAAGGCCAGACTCTTAAAGTAATGGCATTTTGTCCAGTAAGGCTAGACTCCTACTGGTAATGGAGTGTTTTTCCACTGAGGCTAGACTCCTGCTGGCAATGCAGTTTTGTCCATTTAGGCAAGACTTCTGGTAAGCAAGTTTTGTCCATTAAGGCAAGACTCCTACTGGTAATGGAGTCTGTGTGTGTGTTTAAGTTTTACGTCCCAACAACAACTAAGGTCATACGGAGATGGAACCTCAATTTAAAGACTCATCTGAAAGACTGGAGAAGCCTGGGGTCGAACCTACAACCCCTGGTTTATGAAGCGGGTAGAGTAACCACTATGCCACGGAGGCATCTGGTAATGGAGTCTGATTTGCCAATATCTATCCTGGTACATACCACAAAATGGCTTTAAATATATTGCCTGAACTCAGTTACCTGTAAGGAGGTGTGCAGTTTACCTAATTACCTGACTGGGTCATATGATAACTAACCAACCAATCAAATCTGTTTGTAACCTTATGACCAGTAGCATTGTATTTCAGTCGGCACTTCGCAAAATCTAAAATAAGGTTTGGATGACCAACAAAGACTAAAATCCACCTGTATGTTCATGCAGTCTTATCAGAGACTTCGCTAAAAGCATGAGCCTGCTACTGCCTCCGGGATTTCTAAAGTGAAATAACTGAAAACTCTTGCAGCATTGAGTGAATCTGCAGGCTGATTACAGTCTTTGTCCAGTAAGGCTAGACTCCTATAATTTTACGTAATGTTGGTTTGTGCCCGATGCTCTGTCTCTGGTCAGGTCCATCGGAGTCTAACTGTTGGTCTTCTTTTGCTCCAGCATTTCCGTGGTTTCTTGCTGTCGAGTCCTCACCGTTGTTTCCTCTATGTGGTTGTTTGATTTTTGTGTTCACGGAGATGTTGCACAGATGAGTTAGGAGGTCTTCATGCGGACTGAACAAATTATTTGTCTAAATCGCGACAGAAGTAAGGGCGAGGATTGTGGCCACGTAAAATCGATTTAAGCCCCCCAGTGGAATTTGTTTCACTGACCGTTCCAAGGCGGTTCTTCTGTCGCAGTTAATTTTTGTTATGGTTTGTCTTTGAGTGCGTGTATCCCTTATATTATTTTGTTTTGGATAGCCAATTGGCCATTTTGTGGGAAAGTGACTGTCCTTTTGGCTTTTCGCTATTGATGTTTCCATTAGGGTCTGCTGTTTCATGTTTGTGTTTCTTTCCCTTTGGTGTCTCTGATGGGAGCTGTGGGTTAATTGTATCAATTCCTGATCATTGCCTTCACTTCTATTTTGCGGTTGCACTGTTATTGTATGTTTTGTCAGGCAGTGGTTCATCTATACTGCAGTCCCAAATAAATCTTGTTCATGCAATAATATAAGAAACTTTGATAACTCGAACAGGGATGGCTCATTTACTATGGCTAATTTGAACTTCTTCCAGTCCCTTGAGAATTCTTCTGAAAGCTCTGGATATCCGTATATTGCACGTCCCGCAGAAAAAGCGACCGACTGAAGTCGGTTGATTTCTAAGAGTGCCCTAAAATCACCATGTCATTCTGTCGTTCTGTCAGTCTGTCTGTCCGTCCGTAACCCGTTTGTGAAAATTGGTGATAGTGACTTAACCGCTTGGAATATTTAAACAATTTTTGGCATACTGATAGATATTAATGAGATCTAACCAATGAACTTGCGAAATATTACATTCCATTTAGTATAGCCTCGCCGAGGCAAAAAATGTGAAAATTTTCGAACTGCTTCTCCTCGGAAACCGTTGGGCCGATTGAAGTCAAATTTCATATGGAGCCTCTATGGGATGGGGGAAACCAAAATTTGCTCATGGGATCCAGGTCACATGACCAAAATGGCCGCCAAGCCATATATGGTAAAAACCCTTCAAAAATAGTCTTCTCCAGAACCACTGGGCAGATTTCCACGAAACTTGATAAATAGCATCTGGGACGTAGGCCCATCATAAATTGCTAAAATGGTGACCCTGGGTTGACCATGACCTTCTTTGTGCCTAGGTCAAACTTTGACACATATGCTTTTGTTGGAATATTTAAACAATTTTTGGCATACTGATAGATATCAATGAGATCTAACCAATGAACTTGCGAAATATTACATTCCATTTAGTATAGCCTGGCCGAGGCGAAAAATGTGAAAATTTTCGAACTGCTTCTCCTCGGAAACCGTTGGGCAGATTGAAGTCAAATTTCATATGGAGCCTCTGTGGGATGGGGGAAACCAAAATTTGCTCATTGGGTCCAGGTCACACGACCAAAATGGCTGCAAAGCCATATATGGTAAAAACCCTTCAAAAATAGTCTTCTCCAGAACCACTCGGCAAATTTCCACGAAACTTAATAAATAGCATCTGGGAAGTAGGCCCATCATAAATTGCTAAAATGGTGACCCTGGGTTGACCATGACCTTCCTTGTGCCTAGGTCAAACTTTGACACATATGCTTTTGCATTGGAATAGTGAGAATGCATTTTATCCTGCAAACGATTCAGAATACAGTACTTAAGTATAAGATATATTTTTGCTCCTTACAATAAGGCGCATTTATTAGGGGAACCATTTTAGGTCCAGGTCACATGACCAAAATGGCCGCCATACCCATATATGGTAACACTCATAAAGCTAAAAGCATCCGGCGGGTCGTGCACTTCAGCTGAAGCACTGGTTTAGGTTTTAAATTTATGGAGGATTTTTCTTCTGATTTCATGTTGAAAAGGTATGTTGTGTGTACTCATTAGAATCACCTCAATGAGGCGATTCTAATGAGTAAACACATCATTCCTTTGATTTATACAAGATTGAAAAGATATTTTTCAGTCATCCCCATCATGCTTCATAGCCGTGTGCTATATTAAACCCTCTGCAGTTCGAACTAGCTTTCATTGTCCCAAATGTATTTCAGTTATTTGAAAAACTACATCTGAAAATGTCGTCTGCTTATGTCGTCTGCTGAATTTTTTTTGCAAACTTTTTAAAAATATTTTTGCATACAGGCAAGCAGTCTGATCTGGGTCCACACTGTTCACAAAAAATTACTTTTAAAGTAAAAGGCAGATGCCAAAGCAGACAATAATTGTCGTGATTGGCATTTTATGATATAAAGTACGACTGTACAGTGTAACTTACTTTGAAACACAGACCCTGTGTTCTGGTATTCCTGGAGCTGATTTCTTGAACTTAATATTTGGAGCATAGATATCAAAAGCAGGAGTTTCTACAGGAATGTCTTTAAAGCTGTTGCTGAAAGAGAACTGCAGACTGTGAGTGTAACGGCCCTATTAACACTGATTCTAACACAGCACGCCTATATAGGCAATGGCAAATAACTGTGTTTTATTCTACAACAAATCACGGCAAGGAAGAGCATGACAAGTGACGTCATTAAAAACTGCCAATTTTTTAGTCGATTTCCTTGAAGTCGGACGGTGAAACTTCATTTTCTCACATCGAAAACGTTAGAAAAAGATATAAATGCATGTGTTTCAGTCAATAATTTTAGTGGGATTTCTTCTAACAATGGCGAAAAGTTGTGTGATTTTGAAGGAAACAACAGCATTATTGCCGATTTTCAGCCTGTTAGAATCCAAATAGATCAGCTCTAGTTTGTGATTTGTTGAGTAATAAATCACATTTTGTCAGTCAGTTGTAAGTAGACAAATCGCTATGCGCACTTGATTTGTCAACTTTACAACTGACCGCCAAACTGTGATTTATCACTCAACAAATCACAGATAGAGCTAATCTATTTCTTAATTAGATAAATATGCAGGCTGAGCAAAACCTTTTGCTAAATGTAGTTGCACAGAACTTCTTGTTTTGGTATTATGGCCTTTCAAAATTAATTCACTTATTTCGAGCTGATTGTTAACAAAGAGGTAGACGAAAACAGGATTACTATGAGAAAAAGCACTTGACCTTCCAATGCAGAATTTGTCATCTCACATGTGCCCATAGTGAGGCTCAATTGATGGTAAATATTAATCAAAGCACTGAGAGTGCTGATGGAGCGTAGCTTTGGTAATTTGATTTAGCGTCTGATTGGTATTTTAAATCAGGTTCGTATAGATCCAATGAACATAGCTGTTTGAAGCTATTCTGGGCCAGAAGTCGTGTTAAAGCAACAAGACCTATATTTAAATTAACTCACGCTAAGGTGTAGACCCCGCAACAACCATCACGAAAACACGCCTGTACAAATACATTGTCAATTTTTCGGCAGAAAAAAAAATGGAAATTTTAAGATACAAAATTGTGATCTTTTCTTATCTCTGCTCAAAACATTGATTGCGGGGACTTGATTGAACCGCCTTGACAAGGCAGTTTTATCAAGTACCCACAATCAATGTTTTTGAGCAATAAAGCAACCATGCAGTTCTACAGTTTACTCGAAGATTTCTGCTGAGCTACAGTTCGTGCAATAACTGCGGCTTGCGCAATTGTTTGGCGGCTTTAAAGTTATTTTATGTAATTGGTTTTTGAAAAATTACCTGGGGTGGGGGTGGGGGGAGTGGGTATTTATCTTGCATTAGACATTCTCATTGGTTACGTCTTGATGATGTTTATCTTCATGTCAAAAATTATCATATTTTTCCCAGCGGTTTATAAGTTATACATCCGTAATCAGTCTTTAAAAATTGCCTCGGTGAGGCTGTTTATAAAGCTATCTGGCATTAGACAATATCATGAGCTTGATCTTGTCAATTTACATCTACATGCAAAACATTGTAAAATATACCCGTCGGTTTGAAAGTTATACGACCGTGTCAGTGGGTGAATTTTTACCTTGCCGAGGATAAAATAAAGAAATTGGGCATTCAGGAATCTCGTTGGTTAGATCTGTACATTACCTATCTGCATGCTAACAGTTGTCAAAATATTCCAAGCAGATTAGAAGTTACACTTCGAAATAATTTTTCAAACTGTTTGCCTAGGCGAGGCCGTTTGTAAAGTAATTTGGCATAAGGCAATTTTGGGGTTATGTATTGTCAATATCAACATGTATGCCGAAAATGATCAAAGCCGGGTTTAGATGTTATACTCCATGTTCATTTTTTTATATTATTCTGCCTCGGCGAGGCCATTTATAAAGTAATCTTGCATAAAACAGCATCATGGGTTAGGTAATTGTCAATATTAATCCGAATGCCAAAAATAATCGGAATATTCAGAGAGGTTTGAACATTATACTTTGTTAACATTTTTCTAAATATATATTGCATCGGCGAGGCCATTTATGAAGTGATCTTGCATACGACAGTTTCTTGGATTAGTTATTGCCAATATCAATCCATAGGAATATTTGAAGAGGTTTAGACATTATACTCCGTTATGACGAGGCCATTTATGAAATAATCCGGCTTTAAGGCAATTTCTTTGGTTAGGTATTGTCAATACAGCACAGTGCACAGTCTTTTACCGGAAACCAACAACTGTCCTTCTTGAATCAGCGAAAGGGATAGAATCACTGTGGAACAGATTTCAAGATCAATCTCCTGGAAAGAATGTTGCCGAACCCGGGAGGTATCGACTTGCGTCTGAGCTGTCAATTTGCTTTCTATATTGTCACATGCCTAGGACGCAGACAAGTCGCTTTAAACAAAGTAACATTGTCCCCCCCCCCCCCATTAACCCATACTCTGAGTATATGTCTAGCAGCCTTTTTAGCAGACCCAGATCAGACGCTACAACAAGTGGCGTCTCATCTGTGTCTAAACTGCAGAATTTACTGCTTATATTGCCTTTCTCCTTAAAATTTGACGTGCGCCTATCCAAATTCATTGACTGGATGATTCCAGCTGTCTTATTTTGGTGTTACATTATCGACCCACACTGCGTACTTTTAACCCATTTTAAACGAATGGAATCCTCAACCTTATGTCAGTATGGAATGAGTTCATTTTAAAATCAGGGATGTCAGGCTGTGGCTTCTAAGCAATATTTTGCAAACATGGCTGAACCTTCTATTGGTATGCAGTGTAGGTCATAATGAGACTCCGCGTTCTGTGGTATCTGATATGGGTTTGTCCTGTTTGCCAGTTGCCAGGTTTGGGATTTTACGGTACAAAATGGGCTGTAAACTGGGTTATATGAACTGAACTATAAAAAGATTAGACTGCTACACAGTTCATCTATTCAAAATATTAATCTATTCCGTTTGAAAAATGTGGTCTGTGAAGCAGTCTATAAGTGGATACCGCATGGCGTAATAATCTACACTGTTAACACTGGGCTCTATATTCTTAGGTCATACGCAGTAACTCCGAAAGTAGTGCCAAAATCACTTCTCATTCCACTGGAGCTACGCTGCTACAGATACGCTCCAAAAATATTAGCAAATTCATTATCCAAGAAACATAACTGTTGTTTTGGCAATGAACAGCTTGTACATCTCTTGGGAGATGTCTTGAGATGGATGGTTGCCGGAGGAATCGGCCGTTGACCCACAGGTTACTGTCAGTTTCTGTTGGGGAACAATCTCACTATGACCTTAGCTGTTGAGTGGGCCAAAAAACACAACACACAACATGGGGCCAGTTTTTCAAAGCCATTTTAGCTACACAACAGTGGTCAAAATCTTAACGGTTATGCAAGTATAATATAAAAAACAAGATGAATGTTTGCTGAATAAAATGTAAGTAGCTTTTGCAGTAAGCACTCACATTTCTTCAGCAAAAACCAGTGCATCTGCCATATTAAATGATATCAAAAGAGAGGTTTTTTTCCTTGACTGTCCTGAAGCTGCTACTGTAAGAGAATAGTGGCAATACCACCAATACGCCATTGTTTCTAAGTGTAACTGCCCAACCAACACTGTCAAGATCGTGCTGAGTCCGGCATTTAACACATTGCCCATTGTATACTAGTGGACTGTTCCATTGCTATATGTTGGAGTCCATTTGTCATATAAGGCATGTCAGGGCTATATTTTCGTTTTTATTCCATTTTGGATGGAAATTAGCAAATAGTGCAGACCCTGATCAGACACCGCATTCTGGGGCACCTGATCTGGGCCTGCACTGTTTGCCAAGGTACCCCTTTAGGGGTTTCCCACATACAATAGGTCTACACATTTCCTAGTCAACCTGTACACATTCTTTAGCCAGTAACTGGTGGCTGCCCTCAACAAGGCCTTGTCTAGTCTATAGAAAACTTTGATACAACAATATACCACTCCATAGCTTGAAGTTTAGAAGAAAAAGTAAAACTTTGTTCTGTTTCCTTGCAAAATAGTAAAAATTGTGGTAAAACATGCCAAGCAGCACAGCAAGCTACTCATGTGAAACAGAATTTGCAAGGTTAGCACAGTGCAGTTGGTGGGAATGTTGAGCCTAATAGGCTTGAACTATCCCCATCTCAAACACATTTTCATGACCCCAAAGGCGTTTGAGCCATTGACTGTATTTACTTTTCCTTTCTTCTTCAGAATTTTTCAGGATTCTAAACAATAAAGGCAGGTGCTAACAATATCAGCAAAATAAATTTACCTATTATGTATAATTTCTACCTCCTGAATGACTTGAAGTTTGTCTAAAATAGCACCTGCAATATAAAAAGGAATTTTGCCATGTTACTATAAATAGAACAAGATGTGTTTGTGAAAGATGAACATGTCCCCAGGCCAAGGTGATTTTTTTCTTTAATCCAGGTCGCAGGTCAAAATTTTTGAAGGAGTCAGAAGCCCTTGTCATAAGGAACTTACATGCCAAATATGAAGGCTCTAACTGAAACGGTTCAAAAGTTATGTTCAATGTTAATTTATATCTTAAAAGTAGGTCACAGGTAAAGGTCACATATTTGGCATGTACATGTAGGTTCCTTGTGGCAAGGACTTCCCACTGATACAAAACATTTTGACCTGTGACCATGACTTGTGACTTACTTTAAAGAAAGAAATTAACATTGGTCATAACTTTCTAACTGTTTCAGATAGCCTTCATATTTATCAAGTAGGTTCATTGTGACAAGGGCTTCCCACTCATACAAAATATTTTGACCTGTGACCTTTTCTTTTATGGCTACTGAATTTTATGCATGAATTTCTGATCTTCTTTTCAAATAAAATCACATGAATAAAAGTTGACCCTTCAAGCACTGTGATCAATTTTTGAACAGACAACAGTATATATATATTTTTTTTTTTTAAAAAACGGTCATCTGCCCTTAAGATGATTCACATGGAATGTCGAGACTTATTCTGTCTGAAAAATAAGAACAATGGTTTGAAAATGTCACTGGCTAGCCCTGATTAACCCATTCTAGGCGGAAAACCCCTATAAGGGTAGCCTGGCAAACAACACAGGCCCAGATCAGATGCCACAGAATGCGGAGTCTGCTCAGGATTTTCCATGAAGAACAGAATTAAAACGGAAAAAAATAGACCTGACACCTCTTAAATGACAAATAGACTTGTCCAACATATAGCAATGGAAGAGACCACCAATATGCAATGGGTTAATGCTTGAAGGGTTGAAATCTGTCATTGTGATCTTGAAATGAAAGCTTGAAAATAAATTAATACTTCTTATATTTATACTACAAATAATAATTCATCTGTCATTTCTGACAATGGCCAGTCTTATTCATATGTGAGAAATGCTACTGATTGTGTGTTCTTAGATGGCTACAATTAACTTACCTGTAGAAGTTGCATTTTCTGGTAATACTAATGGTTGCACTTCATCCCCATACAGATGAGAAAGCTCATGTGACCTATTCCAGGATTCACTGGCGTGATACTGACAATTTTTATACTCTGACCAATTTTTACAAGCTCTTTTCACATTTGCCTGTCCCGTCATTATTTCTGGGTAGGAAAATTCCAAACTATCATCATTCCAATTCAACTCTTCATTAAAATACTTTGATTTTTTCTTGTTCAACATTTCTTTCTTATTAAAATAGTATCTTTCACAGGCTAAATGAAAATTTCCTGGAAGAAGTCTACCCTCTGGTCTCCTTATTTCCACTGTCTTGCCTCCATCAACACATGTCCCAAAGTCGGGAAAAGCTATTTCATCAAAATTCCAGTCAGTAGTGTCAAGCTTTTCAGAATAGTTAGTACCCTGAATTTTCCAAACACTTAGCTGTGAAAAAGTATGTGATATTCCTTGAGGTGTAGCTTCCCTATCTATATCATTAAGCTTTGTGTTGCTGTTATCACCATGTAAAATGCTTTCTTGACATGTCATTTTTCCTGCATCAGATACAACTGTGCTTCTGTCTTCTGTTCTTTGAGGTACATGCTTTTTATCTTGATTTTCAAATTCCACACACTGTACACCCTGTCTATAATTTTGTACAATTTGAAGTTCCTGTTCGAAATCTGACTTTTCAAATTCTGTATCTTGTTTATTGTGATCCAAATCTGGACTGGACATCAAACAGTTTTCATCAGAAATTTCACTTTCTCTAGACTGGTCTTGCCAACCACCAGTCTGTCCTTCATCAGCAATGTTACCCATGTCAACATTTTCTTCATGTTCTTCACCAACTTCAACATCTTCTCTTTGTTCTGTTACCATTTTTTCTCCATTTGTTTCTTCATCAAACATTCCATTCTCTGTTTCCATACTTGTATCTACCTTAACATCTCCAGCATCTGGTTCACATTCTATATTTCCACTAAGACCCAAGTCTAACTTCTTTGCTGGAGAGTGGCTTTCAGTCACAGGATTTTTTAACATTTCTTTTTCAGCTTTACGAGCTCGTTTTCTGTCCTTCTTACTAATAAATTTGTCCAGTCCTATTTGTCTCTCATATTTTGTTGGAAATGACCTAAACAATAGAAAAGCGAAAAAGAAATCAGTAAACTTTCAGATTTTGTGAAGGCTTTTGTTCAAAGCATCATTAGCTAAAAGCAATCATAGCAGTCATAATGTTAACAGTTCTAGCAAGTACTAATACTCTGGTGGTCTTTTTGCTGGTAAAATGTGAGTAAGCTACTCACATTTTTTCAGCAACTATATTAGCAATTTTGCCATATTAAATAATTAAACTTTTAATGATATATTAACTAATAACATCTCTAGTTTTGAATAGTTGTGCTCAATTGAATAAGGTCATTACAATTATTCAACACATTCAAGCATGTTAACAAACCACTTGTTATAAATTCATCTATGTCGGTGTCTGCACAAAAAGTATCCACTTCCTTGTAAATGACTAATATTCCAAAGGCAAGTTTCCACCAAGCGTACTAGCAACAACTGGCTGAATACACAGTAGAGGCCGGTTGTATACCCACCTTTGTTAATGTCTATGGACAACATATCTAGTCCCTAGTAAGTGACTGTCAACTTAGTTATACTTTAGAGGAAACTTTTCACCAAGAAACCAAGCACAGGTGAAGCCTGCTGTATACTCAGCTTTGTTGGTGTCTAAGGGCAAAATGTCTTGTTCTTTACAAGTTCCTTAAAACTTGGTAATACTCCAGAGGAAATTTTTCACCAAGAAACCAAGCACAGTCAAGTGTAGTATTAGAAGCCTCCGTGGTGTAGTGGTTACGCTACTCGCCTTGTAAACCAGGGATCGCAGGATCGATCCCGGGCTTCTCCAGACTTTCGGTGGAGTCTTTAAACCGAGGTCCCATCTCCGTATGACCTTAGCTGTTGGTGGGACGTAAACTAAAACTCACTCACTCACTCACTAGCAGACGACATTTTCAAAGTGCTTTTTTCTTATTTTTCAGTGAAAATAAGGCTAGGCATTACATGTGAATCGTCTGCCAAGCAGACGATTCACAAGTAATGTCAAGCCTTATTTACCACGAAAAACATTTTAAGGAATCAAACTGTCATCTCCTTCAGGAATTTATATAGCAGTTTCAGATGAGCCTTTAAACCAAGGTCCCGTCTCCGAATGACCTTAGCTGTGGGTGGGACGTAAAACTTAAAACACTCAGTCAAGTGTAGTCAACTTTGTTGGTGTATGAGGACAACATTTCCAGTTCCTTTTAGGAACTTCCTTATATAGGGGCTCTAAGCATGATAATGCTCCAGAGGAAATCATAGTTTTCAGTAAGAAACTAAGCACAGTTTAGGTCTACAATACACTCAGCCTTGTTGGTGTCTGAGGACATCACACCCAATCCTTCATATTAAGTGACTGTAAACTTGGCAAAATTTCAATAATAAAGCTATCACAGATTTGCTATACCCAGTCAACCCTCATTCATAAACAACAGAACTTGTTATAACAACATTTTAATCGTAAGGGGAATGGGAACACCTTCAGGGGAGGCAACTCCTGCAAAAGTATTTTAAGTATTTTTGTTACCCATGCCAATAGGGGTCATCTCTTAAAGGAAAGAATTTGTTCCGGAGGAGCAAATTCTTTCCTTTAAGAGTAGGACAGGACTTATAAGAAAGTGAACAGGAAGTCCCAAAAGTTGTCTCCATTTGAAAAAAAAGCCAAAAACATCAGCCAGGTGTTCCCATTCCCCTTAAGACAAGACAGGCTGTTAATATTCCAAGAAACAAATCATGGTTCTAAATTGTTTTTTTTTTTTTTTTAGTAATTAGGTGTAATTTTGGTTCTAACGAGCAGCCACAATCTATGTTTACAGTATAAATAAGAAAAATATCAGAAATTTTCGCTAGAAAAGTAACCATTTGGAGGACATGAAAGAATGCACTATGTCACACGGATGTGTTCTTGTAATGATTATAACACAGGTTATCTCTACCTACCTTTGTTGGTATCTAAGGACAACATATCCAATCCTTCGTAAGTGACTGTAAACTTGATAATACTCCAAAGGAAATTTTTCACCAAGAAACATGGCATAAGCCTGTTGAATACTCATAGGGATGCCTCTGTACCAAACTTCAAGAACATTCTAGAAGAGACAAAAAAGCATTAGCAGATTGGAATAGCCTTCCAGATTTAACCCATAAAATGCCAATCATGACAATTGTCATCTGCTTTGTCATCTGGTTACTTTTAAAGTAATTTTTGCAAACAGAGTGGACCCAGATCAGACTGCTCCTTGAGGAGCAGTCTGATCTGAGTCTACACTGTTTGCCCCAGCAGCATGCATGCAAAAATATTTTTAAAAAGTTTGCAAAAATATTCAGCAGACGACTTAAGCAGACAATATTTTTAGATGCAGTTTTTCTCAGCATCTTAAGGGTTAATTATTTCCCTTGCTGAAGCTGCATAGTATGGTGTAACTTGGTGTAACTGTGTTTACCTTTTTGGTGAGAGTTACAGAATGATTTCCCATATCAATGAATGAATGCCAATGGATGTATCACCAGTGACAATTGTTTATCTGATTCTGAGCACTCTAAAATTGATGAGGAATGTTTCACCTGGGGCCAGTTGTTCAAAACTAATGACATTAATTTATAGTTAACAAATAGTTAAAACTGTTATCATTTAATACAACAAATATGCATATAATTTTGCTGAAAAAAAAATGTGAGTAGCTGCTCGCATTTTTTTTTCAGAAAAAATACCAAAATTATAGATATTGTTCTTTCTAGAACAGTTAATATTTTGACCACTAATGAACTCGTTGAACTAACTATGCTTTGAACAACTGAACCCTGGTTTCTGCTATTTTTACAAGGGAGACAACTGTTACTTACTGTTTCCATCAGAAATAAGGCTTCTTCTGCAAACAACCATTTTCTCTTGTTGTCAACAAAACCCATGTGCTCCCAGAAGTTTCTCTGAATAAAATAACAAACTTAACCCATAAGACGCCAATCACGACAAGTGTCGTCTATTTTGTCGTCTGCCCGTTACTTTAAAAGTCATGTTTGCAAACAGTGTGAAACCAGATCAGACTGCTCCTCTAGGAGCAGTCTGATCTGGGTCCACACTGTTTACCTACATGTATATGCAAAAATATATTTTATAAAATTTGCAAAAAAAAAATTCAGCAGACAACATAAGCAGATGACATTTTCAGGTGTAGTTTTTCTCAGCATCTTAACGGTTAACCTTCGGGTGCTATTCAGGGCTAGCCGACAGTATTTCACAGTACTTTTTCCCTAATTTTTCAGAGAAAACAGGGCTTGACATTACATGTGAATTCAACAAGTGATTCTAATGAGTATCACCATCTTCAATTATAACCAGCATGTGACTGGAGGACTGATGAAACTAGATGCCAGTAAACAGGGCTTACTAAATACTCCCAGCAACAGCCTAAAATAAATTTTTGAGGTCATTCAAGGCATAACTCTGCTGAAAATTGATGCAAAAAGCCATGTAGCAGACCCAAGCTAAATCCTGCCAACATAAAGTCACATACCAAATTTGATCAAAATCCATCAATTCTTTCTCAAGATATTGAACGGAAACAAATTTTTGACGTCATTCATTTGGGCCATAACCCTGCTGCAAATTAACACAAAATGCCGTGTAACAATCCCAAGCAATATTTTGTCAACATAAATCCACACGCAAAATTAAATCGAAATCAATCAATTCTTTCTCAAGATATTGAACAAAGACCAATTTTTGATGTCATTCAAGGGCCATAACTCCGCTAAAAATAGGCGCCAAATGCAGCATAAAAATCCCAAGCTATATCTTGTCAACATAAATCCACATGCCAAATTGGATCAAAATTGATGAATTCTCACTTGAGATATTGAGTGGAAACAAATTTTTGATGTCATACAAGGGCCATAACTCTGCTAAAAAACAAACGCAGATAAAAAATCCATCAATTCTTTCGAAAGATATTGAGCAGAAATGAATTTTTGATATTATTCAAGGGCCATAATTCTGCTGAAAAATCTTCTTGCCAATGCTCTCTTCCCCTTTTTCATCTCCAGAGTGCTTCAATGCAATTACATCATAAAATGTTGCATTCTTGTGAAAATTGAATGAAAATCGGACAAGAAGTAAAGTTGCTTCTGTTTACCAGTAAACTTAAATCAGACAGAAATCATTGAGACAATTAATGTGAGATGACAATAAATTTTGTTACATGTCCTCAAATTTGATTTTCAATGTGATGCATTCATTATTGCCTGACCATCTAAATGCACTCAATCTAAATGCATGACCATCTAAATGCCTGAATCTAAAACCTAGCAAATTTCTGCCCTCAAATCCTGGCTGAGTCACTGCCATTTAGCATTACTTACCATTTCTTTTTCCAACTCTACCAGTTGTTTGTCAGGCTGCCAATCTCCTTTCACCAAGTCAGCTCTGAAAAACATTGATCTTTAGCATGTCAATCACAACAATTGTCATCTGCTTTGTTGTCTGTTTGTTATTTTAAAAGGCATTGTTGCAAATAGTGTGGACCCAGATCAGGCTGCTGCTAGCAGCAGTCTGATCAGGGTCCACACCTTTTGTCTGCATGCAAAAATATGTGTGAAAAAATTACGAGAAGATTCAGCAGAAGATATAAACAGATAACATTTTCAGTGGCATCTTAAAGCCTTAAAAGCATCATAGTATCTGCTGTGATAAGGATACAGTGCAATTAGACATTTCACATAAAATGCCAATCATGACAATTGTCATCTGCTTAGTCATCTACTGGTTACTTTGAAAGTCATTTTTGCAAACAGTGTGGACCCAAATCAGACTGCTCCTCTAGGAGCATTCTGATCAGGGCCCACAGTGTTTGCCTGTATGCAAAAAATTTTTTAAAAAAGTTTGCAAAAAAAATTCAGCAGACAACAAAAGCAGACAACATTTTCTGATGTAGTTTTTCTTGGCATCTTAAGGTTAATCCTGAAGATGCCAAGAAAAACTACATCTGAAAATGTCTTTTTTGGGGGGGGGTTTGGGTTTTACGGCCCTTTCAAGATTATTTCACTCATATCGAGCCGATCGTTAATCAGAGGTGGGCGAAAACCGGAGTACCCGGAGAAAAACCACCTGACCTTCCGTTGCAGAACTTGGCGTCTCACACGTGGCCCGAGCGAGGCTCGAACCTACGGCGGTGAGAGACCTAATGACTAAGAGTCAGCGCTCTTATCCACTAGGCCACGGAGGCCCGTAACATCTGAAAATGTCCTTCCTCTGTTTATGCCATCTGTTGGATCTTCTTGCAAACTTTTCAAACATATTTCTGCATACAGGCAAACAGTGTGGTCCCTGATCAACTGCTCCTAGAGGAGCAGTCTGATCTGGGTTCTCACTGTTTACAACAATGACTTTTCAAGTACCAGCAGAGGATAATGCAGACAACAATTGTTGTGATTGGCATTTTAAGGGTTGAAAACAAGCCTTAGGAAAGTCCTTCTGTTAGATGCAAGGTCAGGTACAGACACATCATGTGAACAAATCTGTCTAAACCCTACTTTAAATAGAGAAAACTGAAGTTAACGGGGTATAAATTATTTTTCTTATTCTTGCTCCAAGACATAGGTTGCGGGTACTTAATGAGGCAGTTCTAATGAGCACCCTTAACCTACATGCATGTTTGTCTATCTATCTATCTATCTTCTGATATCGGTCGGTCACATTTGACCATTACCGCAGGTGTATATGACATACACTCCAGGTTTTACAGGATGAAAGCCTACACAGTAATCATGTAATTACGGTAGGGATCTTTAACCTGCACAGGGGATGGTTCTCCCTGCACAGGGGGCCTCCAGTTAACGTCCCGATCCGAAGGACGGTGCACTTTATGACATTCATCCCTGCAAATGATGTCAATGGAGCGTGTTCGGGCACAGAAATTTTATCGCTGCTGCCGTGATCGAACCCTGGACCTCTAGCAGAGGCAAGTGCACTAACCACTGAGCTATCACGCTCCACTCAGATTAAAATAAGAAAAATATCACATAGTTACATCAGAAAAGTAGCCATTTTGGTGGTGTGAAAAAATGTACAAGGACTGTTCAAATATGAATGCAACTAAGCACATAAAAATGATTCCGTGATAGATTTCGATGAAAAAATTATTTTGTCCCCTCAAAGTATTCCCCTTTAACAGATATACAAACTTTCAGTCTTCTGATCCAATCATTGAATGCATTTTGGTAGTCTTTTCGAGGTATACTATGAAGGCACTGGAATATTGCAGAACCGAGGTGTTTGCGCTGTACAAATTTTCGACCAGAAAGGTATTTTTCAGCCGCGGGAACAAAAAAAAGTCGCACGGGGCAAGGTCAGGGGAATACGGGGTTGAGGGAGTTCAACAACCTTTTCCTGCTTCAGATAGTCTTGCATAATGAAAGCCTTGTGCGATGACACATTGTCATGTAGCAATCTGACATTGGCCAAACCAGTTGCGGGTCTTCGTTCTTTGAAATATTTCTTCAATTTTCGAAGAACTTTATTCTTGTAAAACTTCGCATTTACAGATTTGCCTTTAGGCACAGCAACCTGAATAGCAGGGCCCTGATTGAAAAGAATATGGCATACATTACTGTCTTGACGCTCATGGTCCGCTTTGCAATGCATGGTCTTTTGCAATACTTTGTTGCCCATATTTTGTTCTGAATCTTTCGTTTTGGCTCAAAAAAGTGAACCCATGTCTCGCCACCTGTGACCACATTAGCGAAAGACCGTGCATTGTAATTTGGAAACCTTTTAAGCAACTTCTTGGCGCACTGAATGCGTGTCTTTTTCTGCTCATCTGTCAACAGATGGGGAATCCATCTAGCACAGATCTTTCTCATTTTCAAATCCTGTTTCAGAATTGTATGAGCTGCTCCTAATGAGATGCCAACCATACTAGCTATTTGCCTAGTGGTGTATTGTGCATTGGTAGCACCTATTTCTTTCACTTTAGCAACCATCTTGGCAGATGCTGCTCTTTTCAGCCGACGATCATGTGGTGCATCTTCTATTGAGCCTAGCCCACAGCTGAATTTCTTACACCAACGAAAAACTGTCGGAAAAGACATTTCATTATGCCCATAAACCGAACATATTTCATCAAAAATGTCTTTGCACCGTATACCAAGAATACAACGATTCTTAATATAGGACCGTATTTCAACGGCGTACTCTGACCTTCTTCCAACCATGTTTTGTATTAGTATAAAAGAGTAGACAGTGTTTATCGAACGATATACATGGCTAAAGTGCACAGATTTTAACAGGTTTGGTATCAATGTATGGGTAAAATGTTTTTCTACGCTGTGATATTTATTTCCAGGTGATTTTCGCATTAGTGCATGAGAAAACGTTCTACTTGCATTCATATTTGAACAGTCCTCGTACTTTGTTGTTGCACGGGTGTGTTATGGTAATGAAATGCTCCTTTTTGACATGTTCTGTCAAATAAAACATGCTTTGTCAAAACATGTCAAACATTGACGTAAGGAGCATGTATATGGCAAATTAAAACACAATAAAGTAATTTTTTGCAAACACTGTCAACCCAGACCAGACTGCTCCTACAGGAGCAGTCTGATCTGGGTCCACACTGTTTGCGTATGTGCAAAAATATTTTTAAAAAGTTTGCAAAAAAATACAGCAGATGACATAAGCAGACAGCATTTTCATAACCACTGCTCCACAGATGCAGCTACCTTATTTTCAGAGAAAAACAGGCTTGATATTTCATTTAGACATAAGGAGCATGTATATTGGCAAATTAAAACACAATAAAGTAGTTTTTTGTAAACAGTGTCGACCCAGATCAGACTGCTCCTACAGGAGCAGTCTGATCTGGATCCACACTGTTTGCTTATGTGCAAAAATATTTTTAAAAAGTTTGCAAAAAAATTCAGCAGACGACATAAGCAAACAACAGTTTCAGATGTAGTTTTTCTCAGTGTCTTATGCGTTAAAATATCATTTATACTGGATGGAATCTTCCCCCTTATATACAGCAGATTGCACTTCGGAATATAGAAATGTCAGGTTCAGTTATTCTTATAAATAAATTTCTTTAAAAAATAGATGACCTTTCTGCAGTGAAGGCTCCAATCAGATGCTACAGTCTAACGCACTGATCTGGGCCTGGGCTGTTAGCCATTGACTCATTTTGGTGTTTCCAGTACAAATTCGTTAATAAACAAAAGTCAGTAATTTGTTCCTCTTTATTACAATAGCGTAATATAGGGATTTTACATGGGTGTGAGGGGTGGATGGAAAAATGCAACCTGAGGGTCACTGTCAGGCATCACGAGGCTTGCCGAGTGATGCCGGACAGTGATCCCGAGGTACAGATTTTTCTATCCACCCCTCACACCCATATAGGATTCTTTTTCTTGCGTACATTCCCATTTCTGAGTGTGGATATTTAATACTGCAGTCTCTTCGGTTGCCTACGTCTGCCATACTGTGATGATAATGGTGTGATTTTATTGACGTCATGTAACGTGCTGTGATGTCAACCATAACAACAGCGTATATGAGGTCGTATTCAACCAGTGCATTTATCAACCAAGCGAGAATATTTGATTTTTACACTTTCCCTGGGTAGGAATACAAGGGTTAGAACAGAATTTCTTGCACACCAGACAAGGAAATCCATGATTTTACCCTGGGATAGAAATTTATCTTCTGACCCTGGTGTTCCGACCCAAAATCATTAATCACGTGTTTGATAAATGCACTGGTTGTTTATGACCTTGTATGCGCCGTTGTTAAGGTTGACGTCATGCACGTTACGTGACGTCACTAAGCATTCCTGTTGTGTCATCACAATATGGCAGACGTCGGTAACCGAAGTGAGTGCAGCATTACAATCGGAGCTAAGAAATGGAAGGTGTGCCAGAAAAAGAACCCTTTATGGGTGTGAGGGGTGGATAGAAAAATCTGTCCCTCGGGATCACTGTCCGGCATCACTCGGCAAGCCTCGTGATGCCAGACAGTGTCCCTCGGGACGGATTTTTCAATCCACCCCTCACACCCATATAAGATTCTTATATTCTATCCCAAACTAAAACTATACATTTCCTTATCGGGTGTGCAAGAATTATTGATGTTATTATGATGTTACACGGGTGTGAAGCTTCACAATCAGAGCCAGTGGCTCTGATAAACAAATGTTATGTGTGTCTTCGGGAGCATATGTGGCTCTGAATATATTGGCTGGATATGACAAACAATAATGGTGGGTTTATCATTTATCATATAAAGTTGTTGTTGTGAGAAAAGTTCTATAAAATAAGGAGAATGTCATACTGTCCTCTTGTATTTTAACTGGTTTTCTTCCCAATGGAAAGTTGGTCAATATGTACGATCTTGTCTGAATCAGTTTAGTCATTATTTTCAGAGTATGTGTGTGTGTTTCAGTTTTATGTCTCACCAACAGTTATGGTCATACAGAGACGGGACCTTGGTTTAAAGACTCATCCGAAAGTCTGGAGAAGCCTGCGATTGATCCTGCAATCCCTGGCGAGTAGCATAACCACTGCTCCACAGAGGCACCTACCTTATTTCCAGAGAAAAACAGGCTTGATATTTCATTGACTTGTCTGGGAGACGGGGAATTTCACTCGAAATGTCAAGCCTGAATTTTATGATGAATAAGAAATAATGTATAACTCCACTATTAAGACCAATTAAAATTAAGACTAATTCAGGTTTATAAAGCTTATTTAGTTGGTTGCAGTTTTTCTTTCTTTGTGTTTTCTGGATACAGTGTACTCTGGTCAGAGACCACCTTTGGAACTGTTCAAAAGTGGTCTTAAAGACCACTTTTGAACAGTCCCAAAGATGATCTTAATATAGGAATTTTACTGAAGTCATGATTGGGGGTTTAAGGGTTAAGTCTCTTACATTCTCTGAACTCTTGGCTCAGATATTACAGCCTCCCGTTCTTCATGAAACTTCTGCAGTCTCTTGCCCTGCAACCACGATCCATCTGGTATGTAATCCTTAGTACCACCTCTCTGCGGTACTGCCTTCTCAAGACCTGTCCTATACTTGAACAGTTCCTCAGCACTGAAAATGTAAGTACATGTATGGGCTCAGCTGCTCAAAGCAAGTGAAATTACAATGCATTAAAACTTTAACCCATAAATGACAATGGAATCTTCCACATATTCGGTTTGAAGTGGTCCATTTCTAATTATAGGGGTGTCAGGTTTGTTTTTGTTTGGCAAATTTTACAAAAATGAATGTTCTTTAATTAAACAGTGTAGACCCAAATCAGTTTTTGTTTCTTATGTCTGCACAAAACATAGATTGTCAGGGGTAGTCCTAGGAAGATAAATGAAGGCAGGTAAGAGGATACTTTGTTTGTCGCAATAAAAGCTCTACAGAGCTTATGTTATTTGTTTCGAATATGCGATGTTAAATAAAGCTTCTTTATCTTTACTCGAAAGAACCGTTTCGTCGAGACAGTTCTAACAAATACATTCTGTCTATGTTTTGAGACAATATATGAAAACTATTGAAACTTTTTTCTGATTTCTGATAACTTTGATTTTTTTTAAGTTAGATTTCCAATATGCATGAATTTGAATAGGTGTGTTTTCGATATGGACCCCTTAAGTGACCTGGTAAGAATATAAGAACCACTGGGCATAGACTGGTATATAGAATCTCATGCATTTGATACTGCCCAGTCAGCAAAGATTGCGGGCAAACGTCGGGCCGAAGGCAATACAACGTGGCAACAGCGTATATATGGCTGTGGGAAGGGGTAGATTTTTCTTCTTATGACTGCACAAAACATAGATTGTGGGAACGCGTTAGCACCATCTCATTGAGGCGGTTCTTGCGAGTACAATTTATCAATGTTTGGCGAAAATATATGAAAAATGTTGAAACTCTGACTTCTGGTAATTTTGATTTATTTAATTTTATTTATTTCAATATACATAAATTTGAATAGGATGTTTTCGTAATGGAACCCTTAAATTGGCTGCATCCATTGTTTAAGAATAAAGATATATATATATAAAGACATACATGATTATATGAATTTGTACTAACTACATTGCTAACGAGATCGGCACACGATATCTCGGGCCCTCAAACGACTAGGTAGGAATACAATTCCTCCTATGGTGCCTTCCTTCACGTAGGATGCGATAATGACATGTAAACATGGCGACTCAGAATGACCCACTTACGGTCCCACAGAATATGACATCCTACGTGGAGGAGGGCACCACATTTTCCTAACTTTAACAAAAAAATGCAGAAAAGGGGATTGACCTACTTCCACATCCTCCACGATAGAGGTCACCCACAAACTAAAATAAACACAAACTTGGGCCCGAGACGGTGGAGGCAGTCACACTATACTATATGTTGTATGTACAGAATAAACAAAAATCACAAAATATAATCTACAAGCACAACCTTGCAGGTACAAAAACTGTCCTACCCAGCAATAGAGAGCGGGTGGGCTTGCCCCAAAACGGACAACACCATCTTTAAAGCACAAGAAAAACAAACATGACAGGTCCGTGGCGGGGCGAGCACATCCGCCCGCATATATACTCAATAAGCTGGGGGCACAGACCAAATAATGTAAAAATGTACATACGTTACAAAAATATGCAAAAATCAAACAAAAAAATAAGAAAACAAAAATACCAATATCAAAATTGATACAAAAAGCGTAGACGACATCCATAGACATGGTGCTGGCGTGAGGGTGTAGATGCGGCTGAAGCTACAAGCTAGAAGAAAGAAATGGATGGACTCTACAATTTTGTGGTGCAAATAAGCACTACAAAATGGCTAAAAAACTTTGTCTCGAATCCCCTGATTGAATATAAGGTGCATAACACGTAACATGGAAACTTGTATAGACATCTTTAGAAATGTCTTGCAAATCGCAATGAAACTTTCAAACAAAATTAACTGCTAAAAGATCCCCTTAATGATAAGTTCAAACTCGGAGCCTACCCTGTTACACAAAACAACCCACATCCCTTCGCCGCAAACCGCAAAAACCCAAGGCACAGCACTGCTATAACTTAAACGCAGTGCAATCACGTAGCCAAACCTTTAGAATGGAGTTCCAAATTACTTCAACTAAACTATGTTGCACCAAAACAAAGGCTCACATTGGAACTGTGCAACACATCCACAGCCCTTGAAAAATGAAGCACACCTAGACCAGAAATTCCAACAAATAAAGATGCCCTTTAGCGACATGACACATGCACTCCTGAAGCAAACGGGAAGACAAAATATAAGCCCCACCAAGACCTGGAAAGGTCACGGCACCGTTTCACAAACCTCTCAGGACGGAGCTCGGGGATTGGCTACAGGGCAAGGGGATGCCCGTGGGCTCGGAGACACCTGAGACGTGAGACAACAAACAAGGACGGATGGGGCTGGAGCCGAGCTATGGTCCCCCTGTTCACCGGCAACGGCCTTGGGTTGTTTCGCCCGTGAGTCGTTTCGCCCGTGAGTTGTTTCGCCCATGGGTCGTTTCGCCCTGGGTTGTTTCGCCCGTGATTAGGTGGGTCATTTCGCCCTTTTTTTCAAGCCCTATTTATTGAGGTTATGTTTGTTTTGGTATGTAAAGGGATTGATGGGGGTATTGGGAGTTCCGGAAAACATGGTTTTGCCCTTGTGTGGTGCAGCTAGACGACCTACTGACGGCTTCTACGTCAGGTTTGAGCAACTGAACTAACCCTAAACCCAAACTTATATGAAGAAAACTGGGGTTTACTGGGGTATACATTATTTTTATTATTTCTGCTACAAGACAAAGGTTGTGGGTACTCGTTAGAACCGCCTCAACCTACGAAAACATGCTTATTCAAACACTGGAAAATTGTACCACCAAATAAAAAAATCAAAATTGTTCTGATCAAAGATTCTTACATTTTTCACATTTCGGCTGGGGTGCTCGTTAGAAACGCCTCGGCGAAGCGGTTTTAACGATCACCAACGGTCTGTGTATTTTTGGGGCGGAAATATGAAAAACAATGTGTTGCATGTTCGTTGTGTGTTTTGTGGGTAGTACCCATAGCCTGCTATTTATGCTCCTGGCATGGACTGAGGGTGGTCGTTAGAACCGCCTCGGCAAAGCCATTCTAACGAGTACCCATATATCACATACTTAACACATTTTGACACTGTTGTTTGGATTTGTGAAGATCACATACACAGTTTATAATGTGTTTTTTTCACTTTTTGACTCTCTATCCGATCTCTGAAACGAGCCCTTCCATACATCAGCCATCCGTAGGTGTCATTTGACGTGTCACCATGAACAGTTCAGATCCGTTTGTCCGTCCGTCCATCTACACATGCATCACTTCATTCATTCATTTCCGATTGTCTATCTAACAATACTCTCCATTCATTCATTCATTAACTTATCTATATCTGTATATTCAAAATGCCGTCAGTTCTTCCGTACATCCGTCCATCTACCAACGCAGAACTCCATTCACCCATTTATTCATTTATTTATTCATCCATCTGTCCATTTACTCATCCATTCCGTCTGTAACTCCCTTAAAATAGAATTGCGGCGAAACGACCCACGGGCGAAACGACTCACGGGCGAAACGACCCACCAGGTAAGGGCTAAACCCACCCTAGAAATCAGGGCGAAACGACTCAGGGCGAAACGACCCTGAACCCCAGCAACGGAGAGGGGTACCACCGAACGCTACGGTGTAGTGCCAGCATGGATTCGTTCCCTGGGACCCCACCAGCTGACGACCCACAACACGGGGAAACTGGAAAACAACAACAACAAGTGAACGAATGGACAAACAAACAAAAGATAGATAGGGCCTGAGTTTGTAGGGGCCGAGTTGATTAGGGGCCGAGTTTGCTAGGGGCCGAGATTTCCTAAATTGAAATCCAGAGTACAGTTGGACAACTCATGTAAAAAAAATACGATGTTATATAAAAAAGAATATTTCGAAAAACCTTTTCATTCTCAGAATCGCCAGATACTGGTGAAAAACAGGCAGAATAACTTTCAATTCCGAAATTCGTTCGAAACCGAAAGTAGATTCTTAAGGTCTGCTCGTTTGTCCATATAGCTAATGGTGACACGACTTACCGAATAGATGATTCGCGGGTCGGTACGTACAAACACCGAATCGGACCGGATCGGACCTAATTACCGGATCGGACCCTATTTGTCCCATTATTTCCTTAGTTTTTCGACTTTTTTAAATATTTTTTTTTATTTTTATTATTTTATTAGTTTTATCACTTGGTTCTGTTTTGTTTTCACTGCATTTGCACTTAAATATACATCTACAATGTCTACGTTTGCACTATATGGAGATACGTGAGAGATTTTGCCACCTTGACCTCAATGGCATAGATTTTTCTTGAATATGTTTTAACTCAATCAAGAAATCAAAATGAAATTCCGCCGGCCATTTAACGTATATCCCAGTCTTTATATAAAATAGTTTTGGCTGTATTTAATAACAACAATGGTAACGCAGTGTATACAGCGCACATTGCGAGACTGTATGGGCGAACATACTCTTCTTAACCTTCGCTGTTCACGTAAGCTGCAGGTACGTTTTCTCAATGCATGGCCAAACTGGACGAATACGATAGATATTTAACACCTTCTGGAATATGTTTATTGTCGTTGTTATTAAATTAGTTAAGCGGATTATCAGATTAACACATGTGATCCACTTAACGAGTTAACGATGAAATCACGTTAAAGATAATTGATCTTTCAGGAGGTAAAGCCGACGCTTTAAAGATACGGGTAGGACGACAGTGAAATCACCGAAATCTAACGAAATCACCTCATAAATTACCGGAATCACCATCTTATTGATATAAAACCATGTTAAATATTTAAAATATATTGTAGGGGTAAAGTTGAGTGTGGTGTGCGCTAAAATTGAATTTAGCACAAAAAACCAATGGATGAGCACTTAAAACTATTTACAATCTGCTTTCAGAGGTATACTAAAACGCATACCTCTGAGTCCCAATCTATACCATGCGGGCTTTGAACTCCTCTGCAGTTTTTGGCATTAACCACAGAGGAGGGAAGACTATTCTACTGAGGAATAGTTCTATGGACAAAGGAATTCTTCAAGGCATCACTATAGGCCTGGTACCTGCGATATAAGTAGTTGTCTTAATTCTGAGATAAGTATGAGAATGTATCTTATAAAAGCAGGTTAAAGAAGACTGCTCACGACGGGCCTCCAACGATGGCCATTCTAGCTCATCAAGCATATCGCCAAACACTACTTTTGTTCCGCCATCGCTTGCAGAATAGAAGTGGAGGCAATGATCAGGAATCGATACAATCAACCCACAGCTCCAATCAGAGACACCAAAGGGAAAGAAACAAACATGAAACAACAGACCCTAATGGAAGCATCAATAGCGGAAAGCCAAAAGAACAGTTACTTTCTCACAAAATGGCCAATAGGCTATCCAAAATAAGATAATATTAGCGACACAAACACCCAAAGTCAAACAATAACAAAAATAAACCGCGACAGAAGAACCGCCTTGGAACGGTCAGCGGAAACGAATTCCACTGGAATGGGGTGGGCTTAAATCGATTTTACGTGGCCACAATTCTCGCCCTTACTTCCGTCGCGATTTAGACAAATAATTTGTTCAGTCCGCATGAAGGCCTCCTAACTCATCAGTGCAACATCTCCATGAACACAAATAATCAAACAACCACAGAGATGAAACAACGGTGAGGACTCGACAGCAAGAAACCAATGAAATGCTGGAGCAAAAGAAAACCAACAGTTAGTCAGCCGCCCCCTGAACCTTCTCAACCTGTTGAATCTGAATTTTAGCATGGGGATTCCAAACAGGTGATGCGTACTTAAATTGAGGTCGAACCAATGTTTTGTATGCAACATCCTTTGTCTGCCTAGGAGCAAACGCCAAATTGCGTCTAAGAAATCCTAATGTACTAGTTGCCTAGGCTGCAGTCTCGGAATTATGTTGACCCCAATCCAGATTATCAGTGATGTTGATGCCAAGATATCTTGCGGATTGAACATGCTCCAGTGTATGCTGATGTAGTGAGTAGTCGAATTTAATCTGCTTGTCAGGAGGGTGCCGTTACACCCTCATTGAATGACATTTGGCCACACTGAACTTCATTTGCCAATCGGCCTCCCAATGTGATATGCTATCCAGGCGATCTTGAAAGCTAAGGCAGTCGTAAGGAGTATTTGCATTCCTATACAAAACACAATCGTCAGCAAACAAACGAACAGATGACCTGATATTATCCTGAAGCTCATTGATAAATACCAAGAAAAGGACCGATCGAAGTACCTATTACCTTGAGGGACACCAGATAAAACAGGCACTGGATCCGACGCTTGGCAATCAAGTACAACCTGTTGTGAGCGCGAGAGAGCCATGAGCTAATCCACATCAGTGTGGATGTTCTTATCCCATAATAATCCAATTTATACAATAGCCTCTTTGAAGTACCCTGTTGATTGCCTTGGCAAAATCCATGATAATTAGGTCAGTCTGTGGCCACAATTAATGGCCCCATTCCAGATTGCTCACTATGTCATGGTAGAATTGTACCAGTTGAGTTTCGCAAGACATTCGGCTTCGGAAACCGTGTTGACAGTCAGCAAGCATGCTTTCAGAGCTAGGTGATTATTGGTGCTGCTAACTAATATATGCTCCAGGGTTTGCAACAGCGGTCTGTAGCTTGCAGCTTCATAATTTTCTCCTTTCTTAAAGACCGGAGTAGCTGTTTTCCTAGTCGCCAATCATCTAATACAGTGCCGTAAGCAAGTGATTCAATGAAGATAAAGGCCAGCAGAGGAGATATTTCAGAACTACATTCCTTAAGCACCATGGTATTTAGGCTGTCAGACTCAGATGCTTTATGTATGTTGAGCTTGTCCAACGGTTTTGCGACCCCTTGGGGTCAACTGTTATGTCCCCCGTAGAGGGGAGAGTATCTAATTTTATGTAATGTTGGTTGGTGCCTGATGCTCTGTCTCTGGTTGGGCCCATCGGAGTCTAACTGTTGGTTTTCTTTTGCTCCGGCATTTCAGTGGTTTCTTGCTGTCGAGTCCTGACATTGTATTATCTCTGTGGTTGTTTGATTTTTTGTGTTCTCGGAGATGTTGCACTCATGAGTTAGGAGGCCTTCATGCGAACTGAAAAATTATTTGTCTAAATCGCGACGAAAGTAAGGGCGAGGATTGCGGCCGCGTAAAATCGATTTAAGACCCCAAGTGGAATTCGTGTCACTGACCGTTCCAATTCGGTTCTTCTGTCACGGTTTATTTTTTGTTATGGTTTGTCTTTGAGTGTGTGTATCGTTTATATTTTTGTTTTGGATAGCCAATTGGATATTTCGTGGGAAAGTATCTGTCCCTTTGGTTTTCCGCTGCTGATGTTTCCATTAGGGTCTAGTTGTTTCATATTTGTGTTTCTTTCCCTTTGGTGTCTTTGACGGGAGCCGTGGCTTAATTGTATCGATTCCTGATCATTGCCTTCACTTCTATTTTATAGATTATATTTCTTATTTCTGTTACAAAACAGGTTTTGGGTACTCGATCTAACGAGCATCCACATTATATGTTTGTACCAGATGTGGGGAAAATATCTGATTTTTTTTTTCATCTACAAAATAGAAGTGTAGGCAATGCAATTTAAATAAAATGCTAAAATGCTATTTTACCGCCATGACAGAAGACCATATTTCACATGGGTGTGTTAACGTAAATGAAAAAAATTACACTACACTACCAGATAATATAAACCGTAATGAAGGAAAACTCGACGTGGATAAACACAATTAAAAATAAATGAAACTCAACAGTATGTTTGCTTTATTTCATAAAATTGATTTAGGTCATGATGCATGATATACATAGAATGTTAACAACTCTCTCTCTCTCTCTCTCTCTCTCTTGTATATATAATTACATATACTATAGGCAAAATCAAGCATAAAAATATAAACAATTTAGATAATAAAATAAAACAATTTAAAAACGACAATGCCAGTTTAAACAAAAATAAATGCATATCCTTCCATTTTTGCGTATATAAACACTTTTAGAAATTACAAAAATGGCAGTAAAAGCATTGTAAAATTTGTGCATAGTAAACTAGTACAAGTACCAAAACAGCATCAAAATAACGTTATAAAGTTTAGTGTAAATTCCGCAAATTTACAGTATTTCAAAGTGATGTAAATTCTAAATATTATCATTTTTTTTTATAAGTTTAGAAAAAAGATGAAAGAAACAGAGAAAATAAATTTGAAAATCGCATATACAATATATAATCATATACGCATAGAAACATACATAGCAGGAGGTATAATGGAGATAATACTGGGATATCTTTTCGGTGTTTTCGGGTTAATTGTATATTCCTGCTCATTGCCTTCACTTCTATTTCATATTCTATATAATAAATGTATGCTACGTCTACTCATTCTAATGTGTGCACACAACATACATCGGCAAGACAAAAGAAGATGATCTCCCTAAATTAGCCATATATTGTAACTGGAGGAATTCCCTGCGGACGCAAAAACGGATTTGAAGCATCCATGGTAAACGAGCCATCGGAGTTCGAGCCACTTAATACAAGAGTATTAAACTAGAGTATTAAACTTTGGGTATTAAACTAGACAAAAACATGCATTGTGGGTAAGGATTTTAACCACACCGACGAGGCGGTTCCAACGAGCACCAACAGTTTCTGTTTGGAGAAGAAATAAGACAAGAGGGCCATGAGGGCACTGGATTGCTCACTTGATGCATAGAGTAACAAGTGGGCCCCGGGGAGGGCCATTATTGACCCCAGGGCTGTAATGTGCATATTGTTGAGGGGGGTCTAAAAGGTGAAGCTTCAAACCAAATATCAACAATGGCTATAGTTTGAACAATCTTGGCAAAGGTTCACTAGATGAAGTTACAAGCCAAATATTATAGACCTTGGCCTTGTGGTTCAGAGAAGAAGATTTTTTAAAGATATTCCCTACATAAATATGTTCTAGAAAGGGTTATCCTTTGAAAGCAAGGAATACACCACAGAACTGGAAAATATGGAGTGTATATGTTTTCTGGGTCTGACTAGCTAGTTTCGGCCATTTAGGCCTCATCAGTGACCCTAAAATATTTTCAAAATTCCACATTGGAATCAATGATCCCAAAGGACAAGAAAATATAAACTACACTATCATGCAGGGCAGGGAGACTTTTTACGGCCGCCACACATTCCCAGACAACAGCTGTAGTGACGTTAAATATGTTCTAGAAAGGGGTTTCCTTTTGAAGCAAGGAATACACCACAGAACTGGAAAATATGGTGTGTACATGCTTTCTGGGCCAGACTAGCTAGTTTCTGCCATTTAACCAATCTGAAATTATTGAAGCTTTTAGCTCTACTTCTAGATATTTAGATGATTTATTAAATAATGATAATACCCATTTCGATGGTTTGATCAGTCAGATTTACCCCCCAGAACTTCAGTTAAATAAAGCAAATTCTTCTGATACCGAGGCCCCGTTTTTGGATTTACATTTATCTATTGTAGATGGATTTGTTTCTTGCAAACTTTATGATAAACGCGATGACTTTGATTTTGAGATTGTAAATTTCCTTTTTTGGATGGTGATGTTCCTCGTGTGCCATCCTATGGCGTTTATATTTCGCAATTAATTCGATTTGTTAGAGTGTGTAGTCATGTAACTGACTTCAACACTCGTAATAAATTATTAACGGCTAAACTCCTTAATCAGGGTTATCGGTACCATAAACTACGCAAAGCCTTTTCAAAATTTTATAGACGCCATTCTGATTTAATTTCAAAATTCAATATTGGACTTAAATCTCTTCGGCAACAAGGTCTATCGGAACCCGAATTTTATGGTGACTTAGTATATAAATTCGGAAAAATATATAAACGCAATGACTTCAGCACCCAATTTCGTAAAATCATTCTTCGATATAAAAAGATTGGGTACAACATGGATGTTATACGACAGACTGCATGCATGGTAGTTAACCCAATCACGGTTGGCAACTTTGCTTCCCTCTTTAATTGCACGCCGGTGGGTCAGGCCTCAGATTCTATGACGGCTCCAATGTAAAGGCTTATTGAGAATTAGATAGATCTAATTCAAGGTAATGTTGGTTGGTGCCTGATGCTCTGTCTCTGGTCGGGCCCATCGGAGTCTAACTGTTGGTTTTCTTTTGCTTCAGCATTTCAGTGGTTTCTTGCTGTTGAGTCCTCGACGTTGTCTCACCTCTGTGGTTCTTTGATTTTTTGTGTTCACGGAGATGTTGCACTGATGAGTTAGGAGGCCTTCATGCGGACTGAACAAATTATTTGTGTAAATCGCGACGAAAGTAAGGGCGAGGATTGTGGCCACGTAAAATCGATTTAACCCCCCCCCCCCAGTGGAAATCAATCCACTGACCGTTCCAAGGCGGTTCTTCTGTGGCGGTTTATTTATGGTGTTGTTTGTTACTTGCTGTGTGTATCACGTGTGTCTTTTTATTTTGGATGGCCATATGGCCATTTTGTGGGAAAGTAACTGTCCTTATGGCTTTCCTTTGTTTAGGTTTCCATTATGGTCTGGTCGCTTAATGTTTGTGTTTCTTTCCCTTTGGTGTCTTTGATGGTTGGAGTAAGTTAATTGTATCGATTCCTGATCTTTGTTTTACTTCTACTCATCAGTGACCCTAAAATATTTTCAAAATTCCACATTGGAATTAATGATCCATAAGGACAAGAAAATATAAACTACACTATGATTTAGGGCAGGGAGACTTTTTACAGCCTACGTAAAACCAAATGGCCCCGGGGTGGGAGCATTTTGGCCTCATGGCTATAATTTAAACAATCTTGATAGAGGTCCACTAGATAAAGCTTCACACCAAATATCAAAGACCTGGGCCTTGCTGCTTCACAGAAGAAGATTTTCAAAGATTACCTCTATATAAGTCTATGTAAAACCAAAGAGCCCGGGGCGGGGGCATTTGTGGCCCGAGGACTATAATTTGAACAATCTTGGTAGAGGTCCACTAGATGAAGCTCCATACCAAATATTAAAGACATGGGCCTTGCGGTTTCAGAGAAGAAAATTTTTAAAGATTTCCCTATATAAGTCTATGTAAAACCAAAGGGTCTCGGGGCGGGCATTTTTGGCACCAGGGCTATAATTTGAACAATCTTGATAGAGGTCCACTAGATGAAATTTCACACCAAATATCAAAGACATGGTCCTTGCAGTTTCAGAGAAGAAGATTTTTACAGATTTCCTTATATAAGTCTATGTAAAACCAAAGGGTCTCGGGGCAGGGGTATTTTTGACCCCAGGGCTATAATGAGGCGGTTCTAACGAGCACCCACAACCTATGTTTGCAGTATTTATAAGAAAAATATCACATATTTTCACCAGAAAAATGGTCATTTTGGAGATGAGTAAAAATGCACTAACTTGCACGGGTGTGTTATTGTAATGAAAATGATGGTGTTTTAAATTAACATGGCAAAACCACTGACTTTTAATAAATGGGCCATAATGAAAAGCGCCCCCAATGGTGTGGTCTAGACACCAACTAAATGCTTTTCATGCAATTTTATATGTATATAACCATTTGCGGGAGCGAAATCTCCGAGTGGCGAAACCTCCCACGGGGCGAAACCTCCTGGTGGCGAAAACACTTAAATTGGTGGCGAAACCTTCGATGGCGAACTTGTTTGGTGGCGAATCCTCTGTAAACCCAGGCAGTAATATGTAGACAATTATACTAACATACATACAACAATGCACTGATCTTTTAATGTGACTGAATTGTTGTCGATGCATCCACTTACCCAATATATAGGTATACAATGTCGGAACAACATTGAATCCACATTGATTCAACGTCCATCGAATTACCCCAAACCACACCAAACCACCCCAAAACACGCCAAACCACACCAAACCACCCCAAACCACTTTAATTAGGATATATATTTAATACATGGATTGCACTTCTATGGTTAATTTACATGACGGTTAAAACATTTAAAGGCTCATTTGCAATATACATTGTTGAAAGCGACGTTAACCCCGATTTCACACACTCTGCTCGAAACACAGATTGTCGGTAATACATTGTGGGTACTTGTAAGAAACGCCTCGTCGAAACTGTTCTAACGAGTATTCACAAACTATGTTTTTTTAATAGAATTGAGAAAAATAACGTATACTTCTGTAAACAATGTAAAAGTAGGATTTTAGGGCGGATGGGGGTGTAAATATATTGTGTTTCGTGATGACTTTGGCCAAGTGTGTTAATCCCATTTTATATTATAAATGGACAAGTAATTAAATCACTTAACACTTGATAAGCGCGTGCCACGAGAAGGTGTCAATTTCACCACATTAAACTATTAATGTTAATATTTAGAGCACGCGCCTTTAATAACTCATCACGAAAACACACCTATATAATTGAGAGAGGTAAACCTTATTTTTCTTATTTCTGTATTAAAATATGGATTGTGGGCACCCATTAGAAACGCCTCGATGAGGCGGTTCTAATGTGTACCGACAATCTCTATTTTGATTCAATTTCAAAACGGGTTCCGTGGCAAACAGTGCAGGCCCAGAACGCGGCATCTGATCAGGGCCTCCACTGTTTGCTTAAAGTTCAGTCCTTCCCCAAATAAATTTGGATGAAAAGATAACCTGACACCCCCTAAATTTTGAAATAAACTCCTAAGGAAATACCTACGAGTAGATTTTAACCAATTAAAATAAACTCTCCGGCTAACTTAGAACTGTCTGTCAACTGTCAAAATGAAAATATTGTCGTATCAAACAGAAAATTGATGACTACAAGGGGTCTTCTTCTTCTTTATTATGCACCGGATGAGTGGCAGTATTATGTATGATCTGGGTCTTCACTATGAAACGTGTTCCGTTGCAAACAGTGCAGGCCCAGAACGCGGCATCTGATCAGGGCCTCCGCTGTTTGAGTGAGTTGCACTATTATGTCTGATCTGGGTCTACACTATTCTTCTTCTTCATCATCTTCTTCTTCTTGCATACATCGGATTTGGATAGCAATGCACAATGAGTGTCAAATGATGAAGGCTCTGATCAGACGCCCTAAAATTATAGGTTGCAATGCAGTAAACTTTGCCGCTAGAAGATTAAGATAGATGAATTCTTCTTCTTGCATACATCGGATTTGGGTAGCAATGCACAAACTTTTGCCGCAATTAGAATTAATGCACTTAACTTTGCTGCTAGAAGATTAAGATGAAAACTTATTCTTCGTCGTCCTTCACATTTTTCTTCTTCATGATCCTTCTTCTTCATGATCTTCTTCTTCTAAATTGTAATTAAATTATTCTTACATATTTAGCTTAGTATTGGACGGCAGATTAATTAAATTATTCTTACATATTTAGCGGCAGAATAACTCAGCAATATAGTGATCAACAAACGGCGAAGTCAACAATAATTTGAGCAACAAACCACATCAATATTAGTGGGAAAACAGACCTATATGCATTAAAATACTTCAAAACATGTCAGTAAGTAGATATCTATTGAATATCATAGATATTTTTAATGTGGTTTTGGGATATTTTTGGTGTGGTTTGGGGTGGTTTTGGGTGGTTTGGAGAGGTTTGGGGTAATTCGACGGACCCTTCTTCAGTATGCATATGCTGTTTTCTTCCTGATTCGTGCCCCTTAGATGTTTAGCATACAAGCTGCACACTGTAAACAAACTGTCTTTATTTCCCAAATAATCAGAATTTACTTCAATTTATTAATTTTAATTAGAAAATCAAAAAGCCAACAAAGCATGACAGTTTCTGCAAATAACATGCCTGTAATGACGTCACTATATGGATCATGATCATCCAGAAACTTTCTTCTTAAATTCGTGCCCTTTTGAAAAGCCTGTTTGGATTATTTCCCTTTGACTGGTGTAGCTGTATTACACTTTGCCATGAAAGGAATACCTCTCTCCCATCTGAACAAAAGTTTTCTGATGTCTGCATAAACATGGTAGAGGTAATTTACTGCTGTAAGTCACTTAGGCTTACATTTATTAAAAATGGTCAGAATGTAGGATGAAAAATCTTAGTGGGTACAGACAGCAAGATAAACAACTACAACAACAACATCATATCCAAGCGCCTGACTGACACAGAGGACGTCCTTGACCTCTAATGTTGTTGAAATGAATCTGGACAAGTGAAGCAGATACGCACATGTACTTTTCACGCGCTCTTCAAAGGCACGAATTCAACAAGAAGGCACGAATCAAGAAGAAAGAGGCATAATTAAAGAAATTTATCGCCCCTAACCAAAAGGGCTTCCCAACATTAAAACACAGGTCCGCATAACCTAAAATTGTTCCATATCATGTTACATATTGCCTTTAAATACAATTTTCTAATGTTTTCTAGTATATAAAAGTGTTTTTTTTTTTGTGTGTGTTTTCTTTTTTGTATTTCTATGGGGTCCATAGAAATACCAAAACGCACCAAAACGCACCAAAACACCAAAACGCACATGTATTTACCAAAACGCACTGCCAATATTGGATTTTTCTATGTAGGGTAGGGTGAACTCAGCATTTGTTAAGAGGATTAGACACCTAGAAACAAATATATATATATATCTACATATAATACATGAATATATATAAATATATAGATGGATAAATTGATATAATATTAACATTTGAGCCAGGGCACAGCAGTTCCTACCAAAACGCTATCAAAACACACTGTCGATATTGGAGTTTTCTATGTATGCTAGAGGGAAATTCAGCACTTTTTCAAAAGAGGATTAGAAATATATATATAATAATAATATATTGATAAATTAATATACATGTTAACATTTTAGCCAGGGCACAGCATTTCCTTAGCTATCCAAGCTTAGCGTGCACAACGAAGGCTGATCAGACTGCGCACATGCGCAGGCTTTTCTGAGTTTTCGCTGGGCGCACATGTAAATGGTAAGAAATGCTGTGCCCTAGCTCATTTTTTATTCGTAAATGGCCATTATATATTAGAGGGTTATTGGTTTCTTTTAATAACGTGAACCTTTTATTTTGAACTTAGATACTCAGATGTTCATTTTGGGTTGTAGATGATGTATCTATAATGCACATAAACTGATAATTCTTGTGCGTTCTGGTAATTGTTTTTTGTCGAGTTGCGTTCTCTTACTTGAATGGTGTAAAGATGTCAGTGGAATAGCATCTGTATTTACCAAAACGCACTGACAATATTGGGATTTGATGTGATTGGTAAGCTTACTTTTTACCTTGAACTTTAATACTCAGATGCTCCTTATGGGCTGTAGATATCACAGCCAGCAAAGCATGTCGAGCCAACGTCGGGCCGACAGTGTCGCATCGCTGTCTGCCCGACGTTGACCCGCTATTTTGTGCTAGCTGGGAAAATGTATCTATAATGCACATCATTGTTTAGGCCGAGTGTCTACCCATGTAAACTGCAGTTATCAGCGTATAACGTGGTGTTTAGAGGGGTGCTTATTACACAGACTTGTTAACATGATGGATAAGACTGCATTCCTGGGACTATGACCCTGATCTTGTACACTTGTCGGGGCCCACTGTGACCAATAAAAACTGCGGCATTCGGAAATACTTTTTCCGCATCAGAGTGGCGTTCTTAGAAAAATCCAATATTGACAGTGCGTTTTGGTAGGAACTGCTGAGCCCTGGCTCAAATGTATAATATGTATAAACGCCTATATTTATTTATATCCTAAAAATATATTATATATAGATATATATATTTGTTTCTAAGTGTCTAATTCTCTAATTCACCCTACCCTACATAGAAAAATCCAATATTGGCAGTGCGTTTTGGTAAATACAGGTGCGTTTTGGTGTTTTGGTGCGTTTTGGTATTTCTATGGACCGATTTCTATGCGCTTTCCGGTAAGTATTTCTATCCACCGCCGCTTGCTAATCGAGCACGAATTGAACTGTGTTTACTGCGCATGTGTTATTTACCTCAGCAATGATGGCGGCGAAAATTCCAACAAAGTCACAACATGTTTTGATTTAGTTGCTACAGACTTGCGTTTAGTAAATTATACATAAGCTGTAGCAAATAAAGCACAATGGATCGTAAGTAAATTGCCTGTGCTTGTCTCAAATAAATGGGCGCTATATAAAAACGTGTTCAGACTGGATTTTCTTTACAGGTCCAATTTCCAAATGGAGTTTCAGCATCAGAATTGTTACTGGTGGCACTGGTGATACGTCTAATGACATTCTTACACCATGACCTGTGATATGGGAAGTTAATCCCTAGCTCTAACAAAAGAAGTAAACTTAGCTACACAATCTACAGCACCTTCAGCTGTTGAAATAATCTGGAAGCCGGAAGGGCATTCCAATCTCGCCCTATGCTGAAATCTGGGACAAGAATATAAGAATCTTATATGGGTGTGAGGGATGGATGGAAAAATCCATCCCGGCAAGACTTGTGGTGCCGGACAGTGATCCCGAGGGACAGATTTTTTTATCCACCCTCACACCCATATAGGATTCTTTTTCTAGCATACCTTCCATTTTTAGTGCAGATATTTAATGCTGCAGTCACATCGGTTACCAAAGTCCGCCATGTTGTGATGACACTACAGGAATGTTTAGTGACGTAACATGCATGATGTCAAACTTAATGATGGCACATATGAGGTCGTATTCAACAAGTACATTTATCAAACACACAGGAATGTTCGATATTGGGTCGGAACACCGGTAGCCGGACAAAATCCCCCGGACATAATTCCCCCCCCCCCCCCTCCCCGGATAAAATCCCCCTTTTTGTAAAGGCGGACAAAATACCCCCCGGACAAAATCCCCCTCGCTGTATGTCAGGTTGGACAAAATCCCCCCGGAAAAAAATCACACTTGCTCTAAATTGTTCTAGTTAATTATCCTTCCACAACCCACAATCTATGTTTATGAGCAGAAATATGAAAAATATCGGAATCTGTTATTGGTATATGTCAGTTTTCAATATATTTGAACAGGTGTTTTTCATAATGGTAGAGGTTCTAAAATAGAAGTGAAGGCAATGATCAGGAATAAATACAGATCAGGAATCTAAGATCTGGAATCTAAATGTGCCTGGAACTGGGTTAGGTTAACTGATCATGCCAGATATAATCCTAATGGGTTGAGAGGTCCATAAAACCCCAAAGCACACATGTACAATTACAAAAAGTTAATACAAGTATGCCCTTTTTACTTTGATATTATAAGCAACATCTCCAAAATGACCTATACAGTGTTGACGGGCAATAATTTCTCCATGAGCACCAATACAGCTTTGATAGTACTCAGAGCTCTCACTAGGATTTTGAAACAGGATTCCAGGAATCCTTCCTTGTAAAAAGTTGGATTCCCATATAAAAAGTTGGAGTTCTGATCTTGATTGCGCATAGAACATAGACAAAAATTTCTTATTATCAGGCTACACATCCATATGAATAACTGATGTGTAGATTGTGGGTATTAGTTAGAACTATTTCACTGATATGTGTAAGAAGCAGCCACAATCTGATGTTTTGTAGAAATATTAGGAAAATAATACCCCAGCAACCCCCCCCCCAAAAAAAAAAAAATGCAGTTGCTCCGATTTATTGTCACACTTCTAGCCAAATAATGCCACATATCATAAAAACCATGTTTTGTTAGGATAACAACAGATATAATGTAAACCCAAATTCTATACAGCCATGTTTATGCTTTCATGTACGTGACACTAGCTCATAATTTTGTGAACAAATACTTAGGGCAAGCATCCTAACTACATGTAAGTCTGACTTCCTGTAATTGTTAAAATGATTGCATTTTGAAGAATTACAGACATTTGCGTCACCAGTAAACATCGAAACACTCTTTGACCGAGCGATAAAAAGTACGATCGTGTGGTCGCGAAAATACATGACATTGGTAATTCGTCAATTATATCGTCTTTGCCGTAACTCTGGTTTAACTAAATGTGATATTTTACCGACTAATATTAATCCGTTGATGGTTCATGCTCACATCAATCAGTAAACTAATTAATTGTAATCCGTAATAACACAGGGATTAGCGCGGCGAGATTAAAAAGATACAATCAGTTTTAATACGTGCCGCAAACCTTCCACTTGTAAAAATACCTGTCAATATGTGGCACGTGTGCTTTCAACACAAAAAGCGGCGCCGCATTTGATCTTTAACTGGTATTGCGTAAGCGGCCTAAATTAGCTTCTGATATTACCGCTTCTGTAATTTTGGACGCGTGTCGTAATAAAAACATGCGTACATAAGAATCGGCGGTTGTGAACTTTACGCGTACAACGGCAAAAAGTTGGCGTAAAATACGCAGAATCCTGCATTTCCGAGAGCTCTGGTACTGCACCAAATCTGATATGGAATCTGCAGTTTTCAAAACGACAGACTGGGTTTCCAAAACCAGTAATTGTGCATGTGGAGGTGTGCAGGATACTGTCCACCTTTATAAACAACAATTCCTTGTTCCATAAATCGATTTTTGGGTATCCATTAATCAGTTTATGGATATCCAGAAATCATAGTTATTTTTGTATATCCAAAATCAATTTATAATATTGGATATCCGTAAATTTGTGATATCACAATATCTATTTATGAATATACTCAAAAATGAATTATGAATATCCAAAAATGAAATTGATTATCCAAAAATAGGGAATAAATAGTCAAAAGAATCACCCCATAATAAGAATGAAATATTTAGCACTGCCTATGAAAGGAAAACTGCAAAGAATTCCATATTTATCCAAATACATTTTCACATTGGATTTTTACCAAAGTGGGGAAATGTTGGTATTTTTTCATTGGGCAAGGGGCCGATATTTAGCCTCTGAGAAAGCCTAAAAATCCATGCAGCATGGTTCTGAAACTCAGAAACATTTTACCGGGCAGTTTGCTTACCATAGAGGTCGTCCTAGACTTTATTCGATATCTCGTGACTAGTACAATTAGTAAAGGTTAGTTGCAATGAAATGTTGGTTGACTGTAATGGGTTCTATTGTTTGTTTACAATCTGTGATCACTTCACTTGTAAAAGATGTAGGTGTTTGCTTTTGTAGTGTTATTTTGATTTTCAAATGGATTTTTTTTTTTCAAGCAAAACATTTTAATTTGTCATGAACCTAAATCAAAAGAAAGCTTGTCCGTGACCACAATTGTCATCAAGCCTTTATTTGATTGCCGGTAGCAGTTCACCGACCAAGTTAAATGCAAAACAAACTGCCTTTTACACGTAAGTTTTCACACTCCAATTAATCGAGTATTATCAATCTAAACAAACCATTAAAGCCCAGCCTTAAATTAAATCACGCCAATTTTCTCACCTGGACATCAAGGTGGTTTGCCGCCCCTGATAAACAAACAAGATATTATTTCTTTTACAAACAAATACGTTACAGAAATTGATTTTTAAAGAGCCTTATCTATCTATCCTACCAACATGGTTTGTGGACTGACCTACGTTAGATTCTACTATTTAAAACCTAACCCTCCCCCACCCCCCGCACACACACACACCTCTCCTTCCAACGAAACAGGGGTGAAGCCACTCACCTGAATGGGCTTAATAGACTCAGCCCCGAAACTGAGGCGAACATCCCATGGGCAAAACAACCCGGGTTCACCATAAAATGAACAGAGAGATGTATATGAAACGAATAAAAAACATTTTTGGCCAAAAAATTGGGACGAAACGTTTCTGGTGCATAACTTTATAAAACCTTTCCTTGCAAAACTTTATGCAGCATTTAAAAGCTAGAAATATCGTAATTCAAACAAAATGTGCAAATTACCACTGGCTTTCACAACACACGGATGTCTAATAAAGACTTCCATATCCGCAAACCATTTCTTACACTTAAACCGTGACTGTTCCGACCACACCACCTCGGAAGACAGAGTACTCTGGACAATACAGGTACAGCTGTTCCGCTACGCTTGATTTCTGTTCTGCCTGTTCGGAGTAAAAAGAACAGACGGAACAGCTTAATCATGTCCGACCCTGGTGAAGGATTGTCTGAGGATGTGTCACCAATAAACAATTCTGACTCTGACCTGTTTTTCCAGTATTGATAATGTGTGTGCGAGGAGCCAGCAAATAATGCAAAAATGGTGATTATTAATGTATAGTAAATGTCCCGTCCTGGCTGTCCCTGTGTTCAAGCAGAAAACATGGGACAGTCATGACGAGAGGCTTACTAAAAGCTTAGCGACCCATTCCGCTTGTCCCGTACAGAACAGTATAGTAAGCTTCCCATCCCGACTGTCCCGTGTTTTCAAGCAGAAAACACGGGACAGCTGTGACAAGAGGCTTACTAAAAGCTTAGCGTCGTGGACCGACTGTCCAGTACGGGACAGTACAGTAAGTGTCCCGTCTCCTGTGAGGAGAGGCTTACTATCTGCATGATTTATCACGTTCAATTTCCATCATATATAAATAATAATAATAATAATTATAATAATAAAAACCAAAACATAAGTCATAAGTGTCCGTCACGCATTAATAGTCGTTACATCTGGCCGTTACATCTAGAAAATTGCAGTTGCGAATATACATAAAACGAAAGTATACTCCCCCTTCCAAAATGGTGGAAAAGGTTTGTTCGGTTCTTCATATGTATTTGTTTTCTGTTTTCGGTCGATTATAACTGCCAAATATTATATTCCCGGCATTCTAGCCTTCCGTAATGGACTTGTCTAGAATACTGGACCCGGTCTTTCGTCTCAGAGTCTGGAATGCCGGGTCCGGCATTCTGGACTCAGAGACTAAAAGACCGGGTCCAGTCGTCTAGCCACTTCCAATAAAGTATTATTTATCTTCGTCTTGATTTTTTTTTTTCATTTCGGTTGGTTTTACACAATAAGCATTTAACGGCCCTTTTGGACAGTTCATCTTCTGTAACTGTTACATTTTGATGTTCTGGATGATGCCATTTTTTGAATGTAGAACACTGAAACATAAAACCATCTTCAGGCATTCTGCAAGAACAAAATATTTCAAAGCCCGAAATGGTTTTATATTCAAATTTCACCATGAGGAAATGGCTTGAAGAGACCTTGAATCATACATTGAAGCAAGTGATCTCTGAGATTATCTGTCTTATAAATGATTTTTCTTAGATCAAGTCCATTCAGGATGCTTGCTGACAGCATTACCGGTAGCTATTGCTTAGACACCACAGCCGTTAGTATTTGTTTGTCTATCACAGTTGACAGAATAAATAGTACTCAAATCCCCATCAGGGGCCAGTTGTTCAAAACTAATGACATCGTTAGTTAACGTATCTTTAAAACTTTGATCATTAAGTATGGCAAATATGTTAATTTTCTTGCTGAAAAAATGTGGGCAGCTTTTGCGGATGCAAAAGCTGATTGCATTTTTTTCCAGCAAAAATACCAAAATTTTCCGTATTGGTTGTAGAATATTTGCTGTCAACTTGCTGGTTGTAGAATATTTGCTATCGACTTTTCGACAGATGTCGAAACAATGAAGCCTCCGGCACTTTCATATACATTCACAGAGTCTTTGGGACATTCAACTGTTGAAATGGTCTGCCATTCCAAGCACATTGTTAGCTTTTTTCCCCAGTCATTTTGTGTATGAATTCACTTTAAGGAAATGTACACTGTACAAAGGTCAGTTAAATTGTGAGCAAGATTTTTACCTGCGTTACTCTTTGGTGCTCACTCTTTCTACACAAGGTAGTTTTGAGCACACATTGCACGACTAGTGCAAAATAAAACTACACTGACATTTTGTAACAGGCCCTGTACATGTGTCATATTCTAAAATTGGGCCAACTGGTCCTTTAACCCATTGTATGCTAGTGGACTCTGCCACTGCTATATGTTGGATGAGTCCATTTGTCATATAAGGGGTGTCAGGCATATTTCTCGTTTTTATTCTATTTTTGGCAGAAAATTCTGTTAGCAGTTAGTGCAAGCCCTGATCAGATGCGGCCGTCGCATTCTGTGGCGTCTGATCTGGGCCTGCACTGTTTGCCAAGGTACCCTTTTAGGGGTTTCCCGCATACACTGGGTTAAATGCTACCTCTTTTTAGCTCACCTGTCACGTAGTGACAAGGTGAGCTTTTGGGATCACTTTTTGTCCGTCGTCCGTCGTGCGTGCGTCCGTGCGTGCGTGCGTCCGTAAACTTTTCTTCAAACGACATCTCCTCCTAAACCACTGATGGGATTTTGACCAAACTTCACAGGAATGATCCTTAGGTGGTCTCCTGTCAAAGTTGTTCAAATGGTTCCGGTCCATTGCACATATAGGTCACAGGAGCCAAAAATAGATTTTTTTCACCGAAAACTTAAAAAATCTTCTTCTCTGAAACCGCAAGGCCCAGGTCTTTGATATTTGGTATGAAGCTTCATCTAGTGGACCCCTACCAAGATTGTTCAAATTATAGTGCTGGGGCCAAAAATGCCCCCGCACGGGGGCCCTTTGGTTTTGCATGGGCTTATATGGGGAAAATCTTTAAAAATCTTCTTCTCTAAAACCGCAAGGCCCAGATCTTTGATATTTGGTATGAAGCTTCATCTAGTGGACCCCTACCAAGATTGTTCAAATTATAGTGCTGGAGCTAAAAATGCCCCCGCACGGGGGCCCTTTGGTTTTACATGGGCTTATATAGGGAAAATCTTGAAAAATCTTCTTCTCTGAAACCGCAAGGCCCAGGTCTTTGATATTTGGTATGAAGCTTCATCTAGTGGACCCCTACCTTGATTGTTCAAATTATAGTGCTGGGGCCAAAAATGCCCCCGCACTGGGGCCCTTTGGTTTTACAAGGGCTTATATAGGGAAAATATTCAAAAATCTTCTTCTCTGAAACCGCAAGGCCCAGGTCTTTGATATTAGGTATGAAGCTTTATCTAGTGAACCCCTACCAAGATTATTCAAATTATAGTGCTGAAGCTAAAAATGCCCCCGCACGGGGGCCCTTTTGTTTTACATGGGTTTATATAGGGAAAATCTTGAAAAATCTTCTTCTCTGAAACCGCAAGGCCCAGGTCTTTGATATTTGGTATGAAGCTTCATCTAGTGGACCCCTACCAAGATTGTTCAAATTATAGTGCTGGAGCTAAAAATGCCCCCGCACGGGGGCCCTTTGGTTTTACATGGGCTTATATAGGGAAAATCTTGAAAAATCTTCTTCTCTGAAACCGCAAGGCCCAGGTCTTTGATATTTGGTATGAAGCTTCATCTAGTGGACCCCTACAAGATTGTTCAAATTATAGTGCTGGAGCTAAAAATGCCCCCGCACGGGGGCCCTTTGGTTTTACATGGGCTTATATAGGGAAAATCTTGAAAAATCTTCTTCTCTGAAACCACAAGGCCCAGGTCTTTGATATTTGGTATGAAGGTTCATCTAGTGGACCCCTACCAAGATTGTTCAAATTATACTGCTGGAGCTAAAAATGCCCCCTGCACGGGGGCCCTTTGGTTTTACATGGGCTTATATAGGGAAAATCTTGAAAAATCTTCTTCTCTGAAACCGCAAGGCCCAGGTCTTTGATATTTGGTATGAAGCTTCATCTAGTAGACCCCTACCAAGATTGTTCAAATTATAGTGCTGGGGCCAAAAATGCCCCCGCACCAGGGCCCTTTTGTTTTACATAGGCTTATATAGGGAAAATCTTGAAAAATTTTCTTCTCTGAAACTGCAAGGCCCAGGTCTTTGATATTTGGTATGAAGCTTCATCTTGTGGACCTGTACCAAGATTGTTCAAATTATAGCCCTGGGGCCAAAAATGCCCCCGCTCCGGGGCCCTTTGGTTTTACATAGACTTATATAGGGAAAATCTGGAAAAATCTTCTTCTCTGAAACCACAAGGCTTAGGTCTTCGATATTTGTTATGACGCTTCAGCTAGTGGACCTCTATAATCATTGTTCAAATTATAGGCCTGAGACCAAAAATGCCCCCGCCATGTGGCCCTTTGGTTTTACATAGACTTATATAGGGAAAATCTTTAAAAATCATCTTCTCTAAAACACAAGGCTTAGGTCTTTGATATTTGGTATGAAGCTTCATCTAGTGGACCCCTACCAAGATTGTTCAAATTATAGTGCTGGAGCTAAAAATGCCCCCGCACGGGGGCCCTTTGGTTTTACATGGGCTTATATAGGGAAAATCTTGAAAAATCTTCTTCTCTGAAACCGCAAGGCCCAGGTCTTTGATATTTGGTATGAAGCTTCATCTAGTGGACCCCTACAAGATTGTTCAAATTATAGTGCTGGAGCTAAAAATGCCCCCGCACGGGGGCCCTTTGGTTTTACATGGGCTTATATAGGGAAAATCTTGAAAAATCTTCTTCTCTGAAACCGCAAGGCCCAGGTCTTTGATATTTGGTATGAAGGTTCACCCAGTGGACCCCTACCAAGATTGTTCAAATTATACTGCTGGAGCTAAAAATGCCCCCTGCACGGGGGCCCTTTGGTTTTACATGGGCTTATATAGGGAAAATCTTGAAAAATCTTCTTCTCTGAAACTGCAAGGCCCAGGTCTTTGATATTTGGTATGAAGCTTCATCTTGTGGACCTCTACCAAGATTGTTCAAATTATAGCCCTGGGGCCAAAAATGCCCCCGCTCCGGGGCCCTTTGGTTTTACATAGACTTATATAGGGAAAATCTTGAAAAATCTTCTTCTCTGAAACCACAAGGCTTAGGTCTTCGATATTTGTTATGACGCTTCAGCTAGTGGACCTCTATAAAGATTGTTCAAATTATAGGCCTGAGACCAAAAATGCCCCCGCCATGTGGCCCTTTGGTTTTACATAGACTTATATAGGGAAAATCTTTAAAAATCATCTTCTCTGAAACACAAGGCTTAGGTCTTTGATATTTGTTATGAAGCTTCAGCTAGTGGACCTCTACCAAGATTGTTCAAATTATAGCCCGGGGGCCAAAAATGCCCCCGCTCTGGGGCCCTTTGGTTTTACATAGACTTATATAGGGAAAATCTTGTTTTACATAGACTTCTATATGCAGGGTAAATTTAAAATCTTCTTTTCTGAAACCAGAAAGCCCAGGTCTTTCATATTAGATATGAAGCTTCATCTTGTGGACCTCTACCAAGATTGTTCAAATTTTAGCCCTGGGGCCAAAATTGACCCTGCCCGGGGCCCACTTGTTATGCTTTGGATCAGGTGAGCGAACCAGGGCCCTCTGGGCCCTCTTGTTACATTTATATTTTGTTATAAATAAGGCTGACACGAATAATCGTATAATCGATTAATCAATCGATAAATTCCACAAAAATGATTATCATTTCTGATTTGCTTTTAATCAATTACAAAATGTACTTGATAGGTACAATTTACTCCCCAAAGTTACGCCTAAAATGGGGGGATGAGTGGCAAACAGTGCAGACCCTGATGAGACGCCGCATTCTGCGGCGTCTCATCTGGGTCTACACTGTTTGCTCAGGCCTGTCTGTTCAAATATACATATGGTAAAGTGCAACATATTGTAAGAGTCATGCTCAGACAGGTAAAATCATGACAAATACCTTAGTGATTACTAATCGATTATCGATCGCAATGGCAGGACTAATAATCAATTATCTTTTCAGCTCCGATTAGCCAGCCCTTGTTATAAATGGTGGCATTTTATTCAGGATGCTTTTCATTTTTTATACTTTTAGGACAAGAAAGAAAATCCGCAAAAGAAGATTCTCCTTTGGTAGGTAGAAATGAAGATTGTTTATCATATGACGGATTGTCTGAGAGTGTAATAACATCATATATTAAATTCCGTAATCCACTATTGGATTAAACATGTAAATTGCTGGCCTGGGTATCTCTGGTGATTAGGAGAACGAGGGTTCGATACTTGCCGGGGTCAGCAACATTCTTTCATGGAGATTGATCAAGAAATCTTTTCTATGGTCATTCTCTCCCTTCCTCTGATTTGAGAAGGGCAGTTGTCAGTTTCTGGCAGAAGAATGTGCAGTGTACTGGTAACAGCTTACGTATAAGCCTGCCCAGGAAAAGTGTGGATAGGTAAACTGACCGGCTAAAAAATGACCTAAAATAATGTTGACTGGGCCGTTAAACTCCAGTCCAAACAGACAAAAACATGCAAATTAGTTAGATACGCCCTGTAATGTTACATGTATGATGTCCTTCAGGACAGGGCATTTACTAATGCCAGAATATTAACTTTTTTGTAACAAAAAATATTGTGTATAAAATGCTTTTTAAATGCCATCTTGCATTTTTGCTCATGTATTATTAAATTTATTAAATACATTGAGAAAAAGGGATAAAATGCAAGGCTTCATAAATTTAAACTGGTTGAGGAAAAGGCATGAAATTCTCGGTCAAGCCTAACAGTTTATCCATTTTCCTCAGCTTCTTTAATAAATTTAATACTACATGTACATGTCAGAACACTCAAGTAAGATCCTCAGTTTATACATTTGCATCAGTTACCGGTAACCAAATGTTACTAAATGATTAAGAAGGCTTCCCTGACTGCCATAAAATCCTAAAAATTCAGACACCTTAAGGACTTGCTGTAATTCTCCCAAAATTTTAACAAATTACTTGATTAATGACAATTTTATTGACACAATTAGAAAACATGATTATTGATTTTTGACCTCAGCCTTATATCACTCGATAGTCACAGGATAGTCAATTTATAAAATCTATGATGGGGTTGACACCGAGACAAGGAAATCTCGGACAAGTATTCAGTTTATTTAAGTCTCATGCTAGGAATTGCCGAGCAGGAGACTTCAATAATCTGAAAACAAGCCTGAGATTTCCTTGTCAAGGTTTCAACCCCATCATTGATTATTTTACTCACCCACCTACTTTAAAGAATGTGTTCTAAATGGTAAATCAAAGCAATGAGAGTACTGGTGGGTTGATCGTCTCTGAGTGTAGATTGGGAAAATAGTCCTCAGCTGAGCATTGAACTGTTCACTTAAGCAAGCACAGAAGAGCTGATCAGACATTGCATTATGTGGCATCTGATTATGTAGATTCTGTTTGCCAATGCCCGAGTGTACGAGCACAGTCCACCCGCCACCGCCCATCGGGGCTTGAATAAATAGATGGGCTGCATGATGCTTCCACACAGAGCTGGAAGTAATGTCTCCAAATGACCTATACAGTGTTGACAGGGACTTTAAACCTTAAATAAAAAAAACAGTCCAGAATTTTCTTCTTATGCTGCGCTTTGACGTCTTAGGGTAGTACTTGGATTTTGTTCAACAGAGTGGGGAGGGTGCAAAAGCAGCCCCCTCCCATCTTTTGGAAATTATTTCAGATTTCAGTATACAGTTTTTTACCCTCTGCAAAATACCTGAAATTCGCAGCCTCAACCCGCCCCTTTTCAGAGTCTGCATACAGCCCTGAATCATGAATCATGTTCAAAACTGTTGTTGCATACATATGGCTTATCAGAAGCAATGTACTCTATATCCGATCTTGGTCTACCCTGTATGTCTAATAACGGTACCACCTACAAAGCTTGGGCTACTCATTTTGCACTTTCTAAAATTAAGTTCTTAGCAGGAGTGCAAAAGGCTATTTTTACTCGACTTGGCATACATTAGTGTAACAGTTTTATAAATAGAATGTTCCGAAAGATGTCACATGTCATGGTGGTCTGGATTAAGATATTGCTTTTCTTTCATTACGTGACCAACCTGGCATTTTTATACTATTTCCTTAGAAGCCTCCGTGGTGCAGTGGTTACGCTACTCGGCTTGTAAACCGGGGGTCGCAGGATCGGTCCCGGGCTTCTCCAGACTTTCAGATGAGTCTTTAAACCGAGGTCCCGTCTCTGTATGACCTTAGCTGTTGGTGGGACGTAAAACTCAAACACTCACTCTATACTATTTCGTTTAGCCCTCAAATGCCACTATTTAAGCAAACAGTGAAGTTCCTGTGCAACCTGCTGATCAGATGCTACATTCCGCGGCGTCTGATCTGGGTATTATCCAGCACACGATTCCTGTCAAGACTATAGACAGCTCTTGTTGCATTGATAAAAATAGCTCAACGTTTCAAGTTCTATTAATAAAACATAATATTGGTTTTCCCAAATCAGTGATGGTCACATGGACAACTGCATGAATTCCGTTTGACCATTTAGTAAATTAGGGTCGATCATAAACCGATCGACCCAAAAAGCTATAACCATCATATTGCCCAAGAATACAGAAAATCAATTTTCAAAATGGCACCTTCACACAAAAGCAGCAGAGCAAAAAAGATAGAACCTTTATTATTCTTGCGTCCTAAAGAATGCAGATTAAACTTTTTTCCCAGTGAACAGCTAAAATCCATTTTCAATTCATTTACATGTCAAGTAAATGGAAATGAAAACAAGTTGTTGATTTCTGAAAACTGTAACAGTGCATGTGCATTTCAAGACTTTCTTTCCTTGACACTTGACCGCAATATGTTGACAAACTGAATGTTCATTTCATTAAAAGTTCTACTGCAGTGTACATGTTTTTCCAATATTAACCCTTATCTTGCTGAATATCAAAATTAGCCCCACCCATTTCTGACAATCAGCCAATCAGATTACAGGATATAGTATTTTCGTTCAAATTCACAAACTGAATGACAAACAGTGTAGATCCTGTTCAGATGGCTTCTTCAGAAGCCATCTGATCTGGATCTACACTGTTTGCAAAGATAGGGGTTGTTGTGAACAGCAGGATAAGGGTTAAGGAATGATTGGTAGATTGAGACAGCTAATAAACCCTAGGCTGAGACAGCAGTGTGTGACAAAGAAATCTCACACTGCCATACAAAGGGATAGTCTTGTCCCATGTATGAGAATATAAGAATCTTATATGGGTGTGAGGGGTGGATGGAAAAATCCGTCCCTAGGGATCACTGTCCGGCATCACGAGGCTTGCCGAGTGATGCCGGACAGTGATCCCGAGGGACGGAGTTTTCCATCCACCCCTCACACCCATATAGGATTCTTTTTCTTGCATACCTTCCATTTTTAGCCCGGATTTTTAATGCTGCAGTCACTTCGGTTACCAACGTCAGTTATCAAACACGCGGGAATATTCGATTTTCGGTCGGAACACCAGGGTCAGAACATAAATTTCTATCCCAGGGTAAAATCGCGGATTTCCTTGTCTGGTGTGCAAGAATTCTTTGTCTCACACTGCTGTTTCACCCTAGGGTGTATTAGCTGTCTCAATCTGTCAATCACTGCTTACTATAGAAAACCATGTGCACTGCAGCAGAAATATTGTCCCCAAAAACTGTTTTCTGCTACATATTTTGATACCCATGAAAACAGGGAGGCATCTTTTTCTATTTCTCCCTTGATGCACATTTTTAGCAGGCACAATGTCTTGTCCTTGACAAACTTTTAACGAAATGGACATTCAGTGTGAGATCAAGCTGCTGTCAAGTGTCAGGAAGAAAATCATGAAATGTACATACACTGTTGTAGAAATCAAAAAATGGTTTTCATTTCAAATTTACCTCGACATGTAAATGAATGATTTAAGCAGCTCTCTGGAAAAGAAGTTTTAGCAAATGTCTTTAGAAGATACATGTAGGAATAACATATGCTCTACCCTTTTTGCTCTGTTACATTTTTAAAAGGTCCATTTTGAATATTGATTTTCAGTATACACAACACATTCTTCAAAGTTTGTGGGTGAGAAAACTAATCAATGATGGGGTTTGATAAGGAAATCTCAGGCTTATTTTCAGTTTATTTTAAGTCCCATGCTCAGCATAGCCTTGCATGAGACTTAAATAAACTGAAAACTTGCCTGGCATATTCTTGACTCGGTCTCAACTCCATCATAGATTCTGTTAATCTCATATGCCATATGGACTTGATATCCTAGTTTGATCTGGACTATATTCTGTAAATAAGCCATGTTTGAGTCATTGAAGTTCATTTTATTATCTAACATTATTTTAGAGCCAGGTGTACGATTTATTACAGGTTCGGGCTGCCAAAGAGGAAGTACTTCCAGGGTATGAGGACTACCTTTTTCTGCTGCAGGAAAGAAACAAGTAAGAACTTTAAAAAAAATTATAAAAAAATGGATAATTGCTGAGAACATTTGATGTGACATAAGGGCCCTGGTTCCCACTAGGGTATGTCTTTTGCTTCTCACCACAGCGGCTGGGCTTGATTCCAGGCATTGACATGTGACAGGGTATTGAATCTGTTGTCTGCCTAAGGTTGGTGGTTTTTTTCTCTACTCACCAGGTTTGGCTGCAATATACTAACATTCAAAGCTTTAAAGAATGCACAAAGTAGTTCTTCTTTCTGTGTGTGATCAAAGTGAAAGAAATGTGTTAAAATTAAAAAAAAAAATCATTTTGCATGATCAGCATGGACATATGAAATACCGTATTTTCCCTAAACATTTGGACACTTTTTAGAGAGCTTAATTGCATGATATTTGCCCTCACCTCACTGCTCACTGGTCCCATTTTCCCCATCCAGAAAGAAAATAACTTAAGGAGAATGGGAACACCTGACAGATTTTTTTGGCCATTTTTCAAAGGGAGACAATTTTCGGGACTTCCTATTCGCTTTTGTATAAGCCCTCTCCCACTAAAAAAGGGGTCTTCTCTTAAAGGAAAGAATTTGCTCTTCAGGAGCAAATTCTTCCCTTTAAGAGTTGACCCCTACTGACTTGGGAGACAAAATAGATTTGCAGGAGTTGCCTCCCCTGAAGGTGTATCCATTCTCTTAAAAATGTATACTTGGTCCTCAAAGACTTTTGCTCAGTGGCCAACATTGTAGCCCCTGATCCAACAGCTTCTTCAGGAGCATACTGATGTGGGTTTTACACTGTTTTGTATTGTACAATTATCTTAACATCTAGTTATAATGATCTTAAAAAGATTATTGTATCTCCTCTCTTTAGTATTAAGGGGTATCATGGCGAAAACTCTGTCAAAATTACTATTTCATGTATCTAGTGTTTCTGTAGAGGTCTGACCTTAAAGGAAAGAATTTGCTCCTTGGGAGCAAATTCTTTCCTTTAAGAGTAGTCTTGTCCTGTAGAGGACCTCAGTTTATGGGAAAATAAATGGGAAGCCCTAAAAGTTGTTCCAGAAATTTTTGCAGCCATGTACATGCAGTTGCTTTTTGCTACTTAGGTGTACTTGTTACTTTTGATTGTTTGTTTGTTTGATTTGAGGTTTAACATCCCAATCAACACTATAGGTCATTTTGGAGACATTGCTTCCAATTTTGCAGCCAGGTACATGTAGGTGCCTTTTGCTACTTAGATGTACTTGTTTGTTTGAGGTTTAACATCCCCATCAACACTGTAGGTCATTTTGGAGACATTGCGTCCAATTTTGTGGGACTTTTACCTGACACTTAGATGAAATGACATCTCAAGCCCTGTCGCCCAATGAAACCAATAGGATTTATAAGCATGTACAGTCCGACTTGCACTGCTTTGCGTGTGCAGGCTTAGATCCTCTAAGCTGTTAACCAGTACTCATGTGCGGTCAGTTTCAGCTCTGAGTGGAAGCATCATGCAGCCCATTTATTTCTTCAAGGCAAGTTCAAGCCCCGATGGGCGGGGGCCGAGAGGGCCTCGGTTTATAGGAAAATAAATGGGAAGCCCTGAAAGTTGTTCTGGCACTTTTTGTTGCCAGGTACATGTAGGTGCCTTTTGTACTTACATGTACTTGTTACTTCTAACTACATGTAATACTAGGGCTGGCTAATCAGAGCTGAAACGATAATCGATTATCATCCTGTCATTGCGATCGATAATCGATTAGTAATCGCTAAGGTTTTTGTCATAGTTTTACCCGTCTGGCTTTCTGTCTGAGCATGACTCTTACCATATCTTGCACTTGACCATATGTATATTTGAACAGACAGGCCTGAGCAAACAGTGTAGACCCAGATGAGACACCGCAGAATGCGGCATCTCAATAGGGTCTGCACTGTTTGCCACTCATCCTGCTATTTTAGGCATAACTTTGGGTAGTAAATTGTACCTTTCACCTAATCGATTAAAAGCAAGTCAGAAATGATAATCATTTTTGTGGAATTTATCGATCGATTAATCGATTGTACGATTAATCGTGTCAGCCTTATGTAATACATTACCTGGTTCAAATTTCAGACTACAAAAGCAACTGCGAATGAAGAACAAGAAACAGATGGAGTTGGAGCAGAAAGAGCAAGGTTTCTCACTCTATGTCAATGGTCCCCATCAATGTGTTAAAGCACATCAGAAGGGAACCAGTCAGCAGACGATACCAACACAACCAAAGACTGGCAGGAAGCCAAAAACTGCTGGAGGTACATTTACTGTGAATCAAATTATTTTTCTTGGCTTTTGTCAATTTTGAAACAATTCACAATGACAAAATTTCACAGATCAACCTATTCGTTTATATGTTCTTCATATACATGTAGTAATTGTGAGGTCAACTTCTTTTATATCAAACTCAGTGCCTGAGAAATCCATTACCCAGCTGCCTGGAACGAGTCCAAATTTTGACTGGGCAAGGGATTTTTGAAAGTTGATTTTTTAAATCAAGTTTCTTTGTCAATGCATTTCTACTTCCAGTACTGGACCGCGTTGCTCCACTTCCGTTGTTCGTACGCTGCATAAAATAGTCCAAATGAACTCTTGAAAATTATTTTTGCAGGCCGGCCCCGCATGGAACGTCTTTCAAAATATTTCAGTTTTCGAGACTTTACCGTAATTCCCTGTGTATAACACGCACCTCATTTCTGAGTCCAAGATATGTGAAAAAAAGATATTCCAGTCTAAAACACGCACATGCTTTTCCCCAGTATCACAGAATGCTTTTCTCAGACGCCATTTTGATTGAAAATGAAAGTACACGGATTTTGATTGGCTACTATCAAAATAGCCTGACTGGTTATAGGTATATTTCCCAGTAGTTATAGAATAGAATAGTGGTTAGTTTCTCTCCTGCAGCATAGGCAGTTCTCTCTTTACCCATAACGGTGGTGTGTGACAAGGTGACATTTTAAGGGTGCGGTTATTCATTTGTTCTGAAAGATGACAATGCGTTTTCCCAGTTTTCTTTCACAAGGAAAGATAGAAATTGGTTTCTTTCCAAAGGTAAAATTGTGACAACATGCCTCCAAGGCAGGTGCTCCATAGCGTTATTGACAGAAATTAAAGGTATCTACGGGTAGATTGAGTAGTTTAACACCTCTGGTTATTCACACATTCTCTATGCTAATCCCATAATTAACACCTTCTCAGCGTGAGTCAAACATCTCACTCAATTAAAGAAGCCCATTTTGCATTTACTGTTAATAAAACGGTGATTCATGCCTGACTTCAAGGAACCCAATGTCCTGTGCAATTTGGAACTTTGTTGACATACATTAACTATCATAATTAATACTATAAGTATTATTATTAATAATAATATTATTATTTTTATTATTATTATTATTAGAAGTTTTCAAAAAATGCAGAATTTCTGTATTTCCAACCAACCACTGTTTTGTGACCAGTCTATTCAGATTAAGCAAATTAGTTCATTATGTAAATTTTGGTATACCTTCCTGTCAAAATGTGAAAAATCTGGAATCGATTTTTGTGCTAATAAAAGGTCATATGGATGAAAGGTACATGTCTGAGATAGGAATATTGATTGCGTTTTTAATGGTATGAATGATTCAATGAAATAATATCTCAAAACGAACTTTATGAGGGTCTCAAAGTGTCACATTGTATTTGTAATGGGTTTTCGTGACCTGCCGACTTTTCGAGAAAAACAATGTCATTTTTCTATGCCATTGTATTACACGCAGGGGATTTTTTTCACCGTTTTCTGCGTGAAAAAAGTGCGTGGTTTACACAGGGAATTACGGTATACGGATTGATTATAAATTGGCACAGAAAGACGAATTCAAAAAAAAAAAAACAGTTCTCTGGAACTATTTTCCTACGCGCTTTTCGGTGATAATTATGTTTTACTCTTTCATCCCTGAGTTTCTAAACAGGACTCTTCTTGCTTTAAATATATTCTTATAGAAAAGGATTTCTGATTAGTATACTGACAGGAATACAAACAGTGTACATGTAGATTCTGGCGAGACGTTCTAGCTACGTGCCGTCTTATCAGGATCTACAAGGTTTGCATAGATACAGTGTATTTCTACCTCAGGGTCTGCACTGGTCTACAGGGTTAAAAGGGTTAGCTTATCATTGACCAACTAAACAACCCTTTACTAACCTACAATTTGCCTGCTTTCGAGAGCTCTATTATTACAAAACACGTGTTGTTTAAATCAAGTTCCGTACTTTAGCAAATAGTAAAGAATACGATCAGACGCAACATTCTGTGGCCTCTAATCTATCTTAACTGTTTCCAAATGTCACAGAATTGAAACAATTGACATTTATGGGTTAATGTTTTTAGGACCCCGTACAGGTGGGAATAAACGTATTTTAATTCGCCTTGGGTAAACGCGGTGTCTGACCAGAGTTATAATGTCTAAATCAAATGGTTTAAAAAATATTTTTTTTTTTTTTGTCAAGTTATTCTCCTTTTTATGTCCCGACGCCCAAAGGAACATAGCTCCAAGCGGCTGCACAACCTATGTGCATCTTTGCATCAATGCGACGTTGCTAAGACATATCATGTGCCGCTAGGAGATTGATTGATTGATTTGAGGTTTAACGTCCCAATCAACACTGTAAAGGTTATTTTGGAGACTTGCTCCAAATTTTGTGGAACTTTTACCCGACATTGAGATTAAATGACACCTCAAGCCCTGTCGCCAAATGAAACCAATAAGGTTTATTAGCTTGGACGGTCCACCTCGCACCGCAGTTCCTGGACAGGCTTAGATCCTCTAAGTGGTTTACCAGTACTAGTATGCGGGTCGGATTCAGCTCTGCGTGGAAGCATCATGCAGCCCATATATTTCTTCAAGCCCCTATGGGCGGGGGTCTCCCGTTAGGAGAACTTGTCTGTAAGTTGGTTGGTTGATTTGAGGTTTAATGTCCCCGTCAACACTGTAAAGGTCATTTTGGAGACGTTGCTTCCAATTTTGTGGGACTTTTACCCGACATTGAGATGAAATGACATCTCAAGCCCTGTTGCCCAATGAAACCAATAGGGTTTATTAGCATGGACGGTCCGCCACGCACCGCGGTTCCTGGGCAGGCTTAGATCCTCTAAGAGGTTTACCAGTACTAGTGTGCGGGCCAGATTCAGCTTTGCGTGGAAGCATCATGCAGCGCATATATTTCATCAAGCCCCTATGGGCGGGGGCCGACTTCTCTGTAAGATTATTAGCAGATATGTACTGAGCAAATATAGAAATTTATGGTTGAACCATGAAGAAATTGGCAGGCACGCTTATCTTTCTTTCTTCCGTATTTTCTTCGTGGGGGTAGTTGAGTGAAGCAATGGCGATGTGTATCTTGTGTCACCGGGGAGTCCAGCTGATATTGACTTACAATTGGGCAACACCTGCTGTCCTTGCAGCAGGTAATGGTAGAGTGAAGGAGTGTTGACATTTCTTCTGTTCCTACACTTCCATTTATTTTCCTCTTTCTCCTCTGTCCCTCACTTTCATCTTCTCTACAAAGGCCCTGCCCATCGGGGCTTGAAGAAATATATGGGCTGCATGATGCTTCCACGCAGAGCTGAAACCGACCCGCACACGAGTACTGGTAAACTGCATAGAGGATCTAAGCCTGCCCAGGAAAAGCGGTGCGAGTCGGTCCGTCCATGCTTATGAACCCTATTGGTTTCATTGGGCGGCAGGGCTTGAGATGTCATTTCATCTCAATGTCGGGTGAAAGTCCCACAAATTGGAAGCAACGTCTCCAAAATGACCTTTAAAGTGTTGACGGGGGGACGTTAAACCTTAAATCAAACAAACAAAAAAAAACCAAATCATCTTCTCTACTGTCTCTTCTATCTCTTTTCCCCTTTCTGTTGGAGAAGACAAAAATGATCCACTAGGGTTGACCTGTCGTTAAACTCAAAACAATCGATGAATTATTTTTTCTTTGTCGAATTTTTTAACCACTCGGACCTTGTCAAATCAGAACCAGAATCAGAATTGTTACTGGTGACACGTCAAATGTCATTCATACACCAGGACCTGTGATATGGGAAGTTAGTCTCGATATTTGTTTAAACAAAATATCTAGATAACAGCTTGATCTACGAGTAACATTGTTATATAATAATTATTCCTCATAAATCAACTTTCCTCAGTACTTTCAGTACTTTGATACTTATTTTATTTCACTTGTCCAGAAAGATGTAATAATGTATAGAAAATATGTAATTCCCAGCTATTTTGTAGATACTGTGGACTTTTTGGCAAGCATTTGAAACTTGGTTTTGTCAATTCCTGCAAACTCCATGTGATGCAAAAATTTTGGTTGGAGATAAAGGGAGTTAAAATCTAAGGCTCATAAAGCAAAACTAAAACAGCCTTGCCCAAAACACATAAAACGACAATTTTCATCTGCTTTGTCGTCTGCTGGTCACTTTAAAAGTCATTTTTGCAAACAGCATGGACCCAAATCAGGCTGCTCCTCTGGGAGCAGTCTGATTTGGGTCCACACTGTTTGCCTGTTAGCAAAAAATACTTTTTAAAACATTTGCAAAAAATTCAGCAGACGACATAAGCAGAAGACATTTTCAGATGTAGTTTTTTTTCCGTCGTCTAATGGGTTAAGGATAGTTTGAGGTACCAGTGTACGAGATAATGAGAGTCAACTTTATACTCTTCAGATTCTGGAAGAAATTTAATCCTAGATGAACGAGCTCTCCAAGACATCACCCGAGTGGAGAGGGAAAGAATTAGAGAGGAGAGGATGAGAGTACAGACAGCACCTAATGCCAGGGATAGAAAAAACTGGAATTTGAACTCGGTTGAAATAAAAACTACCAAAGGGGATAGGAGGAAGGTTAAGGCTCCAGGTGATTTGTTTGTTTGTTTGATTTGATGTTTAATTTCCCCATCAACACTGTAAAGGTCATTTTGGAGACGTTGCTTCCAATTTTGTGGGACTTTTATCCGACACTGAGATGAAATGACATCTCAAGCCCTGTTGCCCAATGAAACCAATAGGGTTTATAAGCATGGATGGTCCGACTCGCACCGCTTTGCCTGGGCAGGCTTAAATCCTCTAAGCGGTTTACCAGTACGCCTGTGCGGGTCAGATTTAGCTCTCCGTGGGCTTAAGGCTCCAGGTGAGACATACATGTTTGTGATCCTTTACCTTTGACCTGGTTGTTCACAGCTGTTATTGACCCATTTCAGGCCGGAAACCCTTAACGGGTACCCTGGAAAACAGTGCAGGCCCAGATCTGATGCCTCAGAATGCAGCGTCTGATCTGGGTCTGCACTGTTTGCTAACAGAGTTTTCATCAAAAGTAAAAAACAAAAAAAAATAGGCCTGACTCCCCTGATATGACAAATGGACTTGTCCAACATATAGCAATGAAAACATCCACTAGTATACAATGAGTTAAGACCTGCAGTGAAGAGAAGACAACTCTTAAATATTTTTGTCTCAAGGGAGGAGACTCTTTCATAAATGTTTTTGTCTCGCTTAACAATACGGGTCAGTCTTAAGTTAACAAAAAGAATTTACTCCCACTGAGCGACTTGTTTCCTTTTATAAGAGTAGACCTTTTTTGTGAGATTAACTTGTTGTTTTTTTCTTGGGGGGATTTACAGTCCTTTCAAGATTATTTCACTTATTTTGAGCTGTTTGTTTATCAGAGGTGGGCGAAATCTGGAGAAAAACCACCTGACCTTCCGTTGCAGAACTTGGCGTCTGACATGTGGCCTGAGCCAGGCGCGAAAGACCTAATGATTGAAGGTCAGTGCTCTTACTATTTGGCCATCGAGGCCTGTTATTTACCTGCAGGAAAGCAAAGAGGAATACATTTAGTGATAGTAATTTTAATATTTGTTCTGCTGAATAAATTAATTTTGCTTCACCCATTTTTGTTCACCAACTAATCAAATTGATGTAATTTATTCCCATATATTCACCAAATGAATGACAAACATCAGATGGCTACTTGACATCTGGGCCCAGTTGTTTAGAGCATCATTAGCTTAACGAGCTCATTAGTGACCAAATTGTTAACTTTCTAGCAAATACAATATCTACAATTCTTGTATTTTTGCTAAAAAAATGTGAGTAGCTTTTGCATATCCGAATACATACTGTTAATACTATACATTCATTTTCTAGAAATTTTGACTGGACGTTATGATGATGACTTTGAGTCTGATGAAAACAGTGATCAGTTACGAAGTAGTGCCAGTGAAAATAGTGAGGATGAAACACAACCGGCAAGAACAAGAAAACAAACAGTATGTTATCTGTGAATCTTAGAGATTGTCTCCCTTGTCCCAGATGAAATCTCTGCCTTTAATACTGGTGAATAAAACCCCCTGGCCTTTTGCATACCAGGACAGAATCATTCCCTAGATAAACAAAGAACACATGCACCTGCATGAAAATTATGACAAGTCTTAAACAACTTGTCTTGTTAACTTTCCAGATGGTTAAATATAGGGATCAACCATGGTTATTCATGCATTAACATTTACCGGATTCCTCGGCCAAATGTTCAAATATCTTCCAAGGGATCCGGCAAATGTTAATGCAATGAAATAACCATGGATGATCGTTGTTCTTGCAGAAATTACGTTTCTGACAGCAAATTTTTACAAAAATGCCCAATGGCTCCATATGAAATCCATATAAACTCTTTAAATGCAACCAGCAAACTAACATGGCGGCTAGTTAAGAATGTTGTTTACAATGACGTTGTTATGCAGTATCCCTTTGACGTCATCATAGAACTCTAAAGCGCTACGTTCAGGGCAGTAACGTTACTAAGGCCTATCTTGTGATATCAAAAGCTCAAAACCCATGTTCAAACAGCACGCAGATTTCATGATTTGAACATGGGTTTTGTTGTTTGAGCACAGCTTTCGGTCCATTTGACAATAGCTTCAAACAACCATGTGCATAGGTATTTATGCAAGAATTGATTTTACACATACAGTGATTTTTTTTACAAATTTTCAACTATGCGTCCTGGGACTCGCTCAACCAAAAAACTGTGCATCCCAAATCTGAAAGTATGAGTCCCAATATTTTGAGGGAAAAAAAGGAAGTACAAAAAAGATTGGTTCAGTATCAAATGCCATTATTCATAGTTAAAAATAATGCCATCTAGTATCTTCTATTTGCAATGAATAGAATCAATCATCAACTTGTGTTGTTTACTAGCCCTAAGAAATCCTGCTAATGTGTACGTTTTTTAGTCTATTTTCCGTAATGTTTTCTACTTTCGTTTTCGACAAATGCGCACCGCAACATGTGCGTGAAATTTACTTCATGCACATTGGAGATAATATTCCGAACCGTTATCGACAAACGTTTCCTCCCCTGATTGGGACACCAGCTATCTAGGTTCAGGGGCTTACAAATCCATTGCCCGGCTGCCCGGTACAAGTCCAAAATCGCGCCGGGCAGGTGCACTTTGATCTTAGGAAGCCCGGTCGGGCAAGTGCAAAAAAAATCGTCTACAGCTGTCAGTCTTCTGAGTCCTTAAATACAGTAAAACTAGAGTAAGTAAATCACAATAATTGTGCTGCACTGTCCTGCTTTGTCGACAATTCAGAGACAAACTGTAATTATGACACTATTGTTAATCCCTGTCATATAACTGCCAAGTAAACATGATTGCTCTGCGGTGCGTGTCTTTCATTTCTGGCGATAAGCCAACTTGAACGAGGTGTGAAAATATGGTCAAGTTATGTCTCTAATTTGCGTTTATTCCCCAATCATAAATTTTAATCCACAATCAATGTGAAAATGATTTACTCGCTCCTCAGACAATTAGCTACATCGAACGGTAGTTGCATGCATTATAAAAATGGACCGTGAATGGTTATGTTTTGGCGCCAAAAAGCAGACACTCGGCTTGGCGGGAAAAGTCGAACGCTGTTGTTGGAGCTGATGGGGATAATTCGGGGGCTGTGCAAAGCGTTGTTTTCTATCCACCTCCATTCACAACCGTTTAGCTATCCCCATAATAATCGAGAAAATATTTTTTACCGGTTCCAAACAATTTTTTAATAACGGGATACAGCCCATTAAAATAAAACAATGGCATTAAACACGGGCGTGGTTGCTGGCATCGGATGACGTCATTTGACACATTTACCGATCACGTGCAGAAAAATGGTAGAGTTGGTTTGTGGGCGGCGATTTGGATGACGGAAAACTTTGATGTTCGCATTGAACTTGTTTGTGTGAAAGTTTGGGCTCATTTTGGATGGAGGGGATTCTCATCTTGTGGTTGGATCATTAAATTGTACCTGTATCGATTTTTCGGTGACTCGTTGGGCAGTTGAAGGTTCGGTAAAAGTGCCGTATTTTATCACTTCCACCGACATTTACAGCAGTGAAAACGAAAGTTGAATTTTTCGCCCATGAAATATTTGCGTCCAACGTACGCACATATTTTACGATCGTGCGTCCTCAGTCCTATTTTTGCGTCCTGGACGCAGGACGCAGGGGTAAAAAAATCACTGCACATACACAGGGAAAATCCTGAATCAACACTAACTGACGTTTTCCTCCTTTTTGAGATAGAGGTTAACGATTCCTCTGTATTTCTTATATTTTGCATATAAATATAAAAAAAAACTTTAGACATGAAAGGTCAGTGACACATTAAAAATTGGTAGAGTGTCCGCTCCGGGGAACGGAAGGTCAGGGGTTCGATCCCGGGCTGAGACATACCAAAGTCGTTAAGAATGGTACTAGCTGCTCCTCGCTTGGCACTCAGATTTACGGGGTAGAGCTAGGACTGGTCGACCCAGTGTCAGGATAATATGACTGAGTGTGGTATCATGTAATGTGTCTGGGACATGATACTTCAGTGAGGCAGCACTATAAAACTGAGCATTGAGCTCCCTGTCGCAACCAGACACCGTTGTGATATGACTGAAAAATTGTTGAAAGCGACGTTCAACCCGAATTCACACACACACACACACACACATTAAAAATTCTGTTTATGTAAAGTCCCTCAATTTCAGATACTCAGATGCAGTCTGAATTACATTCAATGTATTTTGATTTGGGAACATGCCAATGAAGTACCTCGGTTTTGGGTACGAATACACTTATTGGATGGCAACCCTTTCAGAAGTAGATATTTTATTACAGAAATAATAGCATTGCAAAATAATACAAGTAATGATACAATCTGGGATTAGAATGAAAGCATGAGTACTTACAGTAGAACTTTGACGGCTCGAACACCGATGGCTCGTTTACCATGGCTGAGTCAAACCCATTCTTGAGCTCCAATGGAAATCCTCTACATAAGAAATTGTGGGGGATGATTCAGGAGACTTTAGTCTTTTATCTTGCAAATGTATGCTATGTGTACTCATTAGAATCGTCTCGATGAGGCGATTCTACTGAGTACACACAGCATACATTTTCATTATAGAACACCAAAAAATGTCTTAAAGTATCTTGTTATGCCTCCTGCCATTAACTCTCAGTTGCTGTTCCGAACTACCCCTGTCTCGAAAAGATTTTCTGGGTCTCAAAGGTGTTCAAGCAATTGAAGTTTGACTGTATATAGGTCTTCTCCCACTCAGACTCCCAGTCAGAAGTAGTTCTGCTGCAAGCCTTGATTTCCCAACAATCACACTTGACATTTCATGTAAATCATCAGCATCCTAAAAATTCATACAGGTTGAGGACTTGTTGTAATTCTTCTAAAATTTGGACAAATTTGTGTCACTATCCTGCAAGGATTCCAAAAACTGCAGATGGAATGGCAATCATTGTAGACCCTGATCAGACTGCTCCTTCAGGAGCTGTCTGATCTGGGTCTGCACTGTTTGCTTAGGCCTATCTGTCCCGATACTTATAATCGTTATGGTAGTAAACTGACTGGCTTGTATTGACCAAAATAGTGTTGTTCTGCCGCGCCTCATATGGGTCTACACTTTTTCTGGCCTGTTTGTCCAAAAACATACAGTAAATACAGTAATCAGTATCTGGCAAAAAATGTGCACTGTGCTGGTTGATTGCTTATATTTAAGCCTGCCAAGGAAAAGTGTATTTAGATAAACTGACTGGCTTAAAATGACCTCAATAGTGTTGCCTAAGCTGTTAACTCCAAACCAATCCCAAAACTATTTTCTCCAAACAATAAGAAAAAATATTTGAATATGCCTGCTTCACGATTGGCACTTTATGGATTAGGTGTGGTATGCTGTTTTGTGCAATTTACAGTAAAATTCCTATATTAAGACCACTTTTGGGACTATTCAAAAGTGGTCTTGAAGACCACTTTTGAACAGTCCCAAAGGTAGTCTCATATTTTGAGATGCTGGGTGTAGAAAACACAGAGAAAGAATAACTGAAACCTTCTCAGTAAGATTTTAACCCTTATCTTGCTGTTCACGACAACCCCTACCTTTGCAAACAATGTAGATCCAGATCAGATGGCTTCTGAAGAAGCCATCTGATCAGGATCTACACTGTTTGGTATTCAGTTTATGATTTTGTAGCAATAAATTACATCAAGTAATTTGATTGGTTGATAGACAGAAATGGGTGTGACTTAAATGAATATTCAGCAAGATTAGGGTTAAAAACAGATTTAGTCTTTATTTTAGTTGGTCTGAATAGCGGAATTTTTACTGTACCATGTTTTCTGTTGTTAGAGAGGAGACCCACCAATGAGTGACAGCAATGATTTCAACAGTAGTGACAGTGTTAATAGTGCTGAGGAACAGTTTAGGGTAACTACTTTATTACTCTAACAGTGAAACTTCCATGGCGGCAAGATCGATGGCTTGTTTACAATAAAAATAAGGATAATGACATTATTTAAGGAGAATGGGAACTCCTGGCAAATTTTTCTTCCATTTTTCAAAGGGAGACACATTTCGGAACTTCCTGTTCGCTTTTCTTTAAGCCCTGTCCCACTGAAAAATGGGTCTACTCTTAAAGGAAAGAATTTGATCCTCAGGAGCAAGTTCTTTCCTTTAAGAGTTGACCCCTATTGACTTGGGAGACAAAAATACTTTTGCAGGAGTTGCCTCTCCTGGAGGTGTATCCACTCCCCTTAAGTAAAGGTATCTTGTGTGTACCCATTAGAATGGCCTCATTGAGGCATTTGAAATGAGTACACAAAGTATTTTTAACATAAAGTAAGAAAAATCTCCAAAAAGTACTCTAAATATAGTCATATCTGATTGTATGGATGTATGTCTGGAGGGACTCAAAGACAAGTTTGAATATTTCATGGAAAGTGGCTATCAGTGTTGAGCCACTGAAGTTTCTCTGTTTACAATAATCCATACTTGAAACACTCCTGTATTAGCCAGGGAGGATTTTCAGTATGTTCCCTTATGGTCTTCTGAAAGATTTCTAAGTTTTGCTATGGTGTGTGTACCATGAAATTTATTATGAATCTTTAATTCATGAATCTTGTTTTATAGTATATGTGAATTTGATCAGTCTCAAGCCCTTCTTTCAGATTTCCAAAGCGATACCTTCACGTTATAATAAAGATTCTGATGAAGACATAGATGCATCTAAGCATAACAAGAAATCTCCGACTAAGAGAACTCGAAGGAAGGGGAGACCACCTGACACTAACACCGACTCAGATGATGATGGGCATGATGAGAAATTATTGCTCAGCTTGTCAGAATTAAAGGTAAGGTTTTACAGTAGAGCATCTATACACCCATTGTAGTCAGGTTAACTCATTAGGGAACATTGGTAAACAGTACCAGGCTCAGATAAGATGCCACAGAATGAGTTTCTGTAGTAGACTGTTCAACCTTCTGATTAGGAAAATACCATTTTTCTAAAACAAGTTTTTCATTTAAAATACAGAGGGCCCTCTTTATAACGGCAGTATTTGTTCCCTATTATTGTGCCGTTATAAAGGATCTGCCATTATAAAGAATCCCAGTTAGGAGTATGTTAGATAATAAAAGACCTTTTCCCCATCATTACTCCAAGAAACATGTTATAGACATTTGTTAGAATCGCCTCGGTGTATTAGGTTACAAGACTCCATCATGACTGGACTCGGTTTGTGTATTTCAAACCTGAGGGAAGCTCTCTCCACTCGGAACCGAGGCTAAACCTTTATTATGCCCCCACCATTCGAAGAATGGTGGAAAGGGCATATAGCGTTGCCCCTGTCCGTCCGTTCGTCTGTGCGTCCATTCGTCCGTGCGTCCGTCCGTGCGTCCGAAACTTAAACGCAGTCAATAACTTCCTTATTTCTTGATGGATTTTAAAATTACTCGGCAGAAATCTTGACCATCATGACACGACTTGTCACATGCAAAACCCAGGTCCGTACCTCCAAGGTCAAGGTCATACTTAGAGGTTAAAGGTCAAAAAGAGGGTCCGAAACTTAAACACAGTCAAAAGAGGGTCCGAAACTTAAACGCAGTCAATAACTTTCTTATTTCTGGATGGATTTTGAAATAACTTTGTAGAAATGTTAACCATCATGAGACGATTTGTCACGTCTGAAACCCAGGTCCGTACCTCCAAGGTCAAGGTCATACTTAGAGGTCAAATGTCAAAAAAAGGGTCCGAAACTTAAACGCAGTCAATAACTTACTTATTTCTGGATGGATTTTGAAATTACTTTGAAGAAATGTTAACCATCATGAGACAATGTGTCACGTGCAAACCCAGATCCGTACCTCCAAGGTCAAGGTCATACTTAGAGGTCAAATGTAAAAAAAGGGTCTGAAACTTCAACGCAGTCAATAACTTTCTTATTTCTGGATGGATTTGAAATTACTTGGCAGAAATGTTGGCAATCATGAGACAATCTGCCTCACACAAAAACAAGGTCCTTACCTCCAAGGTCAAGGTCATACTTAGAGGTCAAATGTGAAAAAAGGGTCCAAAACTTAAACACGGTCAATAATTTTTCTATGGATGAATACGAACATACACATATTTTTAGGCAGGGGCATCCGTGTCCTATGGACGCATTTCTAGTCTAAGTATTCATTCCATTCAAATTGCCATTATAACGAGTTTGCTGTTATAACGACTGTTCATATAAATGGGGTTGACTGTATAAGAGAAGACAATGATTAGGAATCGATAAAATTCTGGCTAAGACACCAAAGAGAAAGAAGAATGAACATAAAGCATTGGCTGTATAATTATCCCATTTTGTGCCAAATGGAATCTTCCTCCTTATATATGGCAGGAGTCCATTTCAAAATTTAGGGGTGTCAGGTTGTGTTTTCTTCAAAATTGATTCGGAGAATGGCTGAACTTTTTGCAAACAGTGTAGGCCCTGATCAGAAGCCGCATTCTGTGGCGTCTGATCTGGGCCTGCACTGTTTGCCAAGTTTACCCTTTAGGGGTTTCTGGTACTGAGTGGGTTAAAATTATACAAGTCACAAGCCAGAAAAAAAGTAGAAAGCAAAAAGCAGCTTTGCAAATAGTGTAGATCCTGATGGGATGGCTCAGTATGAGCCGTCCAATCAGTACCTGTACATGTCTACAGGGTTGAGATGGTTTAAATTTTATTGGACCAATACTATGTATGCTAGCTTTGAAGGTTATGTCGACACTCAACTATGCAATAAGATCATATTCATATTTGTTTTCAGACACTGAGACACAACCTCTCCAAGAATCAGACGATAAAACAGAGTATGGCACTAGAGGTCAGCTCAGTAAGTACATGTATTATATTGATTTTTATCATATGACGTCGTTGATAAGCAGTAGATAACGTTGTGTAATAAAAATTGTATGGCCACACGTGTAATAACACTTTGGCGGGATTAAGTACCTTCCATGTCAATCATGCATTTTTGTGGAAAAGGCGATGAAATACAATTTAAACAGGCCTCATATTTTTCAGGCATTTGCAGGATTTCAGGCTTTTAGAGCTTGATTTTTTTCTTGATTTCAGGCTTTTAGATTTTTATTCTTGTGCCTATAGTCTGTTTGAAAAACTATTTAACCATTTCTGACTATAAGTCAACCAAAATATTTGATATTTTCACAAACTGCATTACAAACAGTGTAGATCCTGATCAGTTGGCTTCTTAAGAAGCCATCTGATCTGGATCTACACTGTTTGCAAAGTTAATACATGTAGTTGTGTCTTGTTCAGCAGAATAAGGGCTGAAGCTGCAAAATCGGGGCTTTCAGGCATGGAAAAGCGTGGTCAGTACGAGGCCTGTTTAAAGTGGCCATATGATAAACAGAATCTTACTCTCGCTGTCATATCATATGAAATTTATGAAACTCGCCTTAGGCTCGTTTCATAAATTTCATATGAAATGACCACTCGTGTAAGAGTCTCTATTTATTTACAGAGGTGAAAATTTTCCATAATTTCCCTAATTCAGAGATTTTATTAATTACGTCTCCCCCGAAATTTTTTTTTTTTGAGAAACATATTGTTTTTCCCCCCCGCGTCTGTCTGTCCATCCATCTGTCTGTCTGTCACAAAATCGTGTCCGCTCTATAACTTTAAAACCGTTCAAGCTATCTTCACGAAACTTCATATAAATATTATTCAACATTAGATGACGTGCAGTGCGTAGGAATGATAACTCTCGCATTTATACTTTTTGAGTTATCTCCCTTGGAAGTTTGTCGGTATGTATGTATGTATGGGAAATCGTGTCCGGTCAATAACTTTCTTATTTTTAGATGGATTTTAAAATTACTTGGCAGAAATGTTAACTACCATGAGACGATGTGTTGCGTGCATGACCCAGGTTGGTTCCTCAAAGGTCAAGGTCATACTTTGAGGTCAAATGTCAAAAAAGGGGCCTTTTTTCGTGTTTTGTCAATAACTTTCTTATGTTTAGATAGAATTTGAAATTACTTGGCAGAAATGTTAACTATAATGAGACAATGTGTTGCACGCATGATTCAGGTTGGTCTCTCCAAGGTCAAGCCTCGTGATGCCGAACAGCGACCCTCGGACGGATTTTTCCATCCACCCTTCACACCCATATAAGATTCTTATATTCCAAAATTATCCTTGTTACTCCTTATCTGTAGCTATGGCTGATATTTGGTTCAGGTGATGGTCAGTACTTGGCTTCCTTGTTTTCTGAGCAGAAAGCAATTTACGGGGAATGAGAACATCTGGCAGATTTTTCCGCCATTTTTTAAAGGGAGACAACTTTCGAAACTTCCTGTTCGCTTTTCTATAAGCTCTCCCCACAGAAAAAAAGGGTCAACTCTTAAAGGAAAGAATTTGCTCCCTTTAAGAGTTGACCCCTATTGACATGGGAGCCAAAAATACTTTTGCAGGAGTTGCCTCCCCTGAAGATGTTCCCATTCCTTTAATAGAACAATGGAAAAATAGCTTGATCTGGCACTATGAGTAACCCTCAGTATGTTGCCCACCCATGTCTCAAACAATTTTTCATGGCTCTGAAGGCATTCAAACCATTGATGTTGTAACTGTTGAGGAATACACACTGTACTGGTTACTGCATAAAAGGACTAGGCCTGCTTCAACATGACTATAGTAATGTTGACTGGACTGTTACTCACAGATAACTGTCGAGGAATACACACTGTATTGGTTACTGCATAGAAGGACTAGGCCTGCCTCAACATGACCATAGTAATGTTGACTGGACTGTTACTCCCAAACATTACAAGCCATCAGTGTTCAGGCATTCAAAGTTTTACTGTGTATATGACCAACAATCTGTGAAGATGTCCTTTGGGCATATCTGAACTGTCGCTGTGCAGTTAACAAACTTCAAAACTGTGTTTTTGAAATAAACAACACAGTACTATTGTATGAACCACTGTGAAAAGAAAGGCCGGAAAATTACTTGATTAATGACACTTTTATCAATTGACTCAACCAAAAAACATGGTTATTGATTTTTGAACTCAGCCTGATATCATGACCTCCGCTTAATATTGGTTGACCTGGTGTTAATACAAATGACCTTCAACCAATACAGGATAGTCAAATAATACTACATGTATAATGTTATTAATCAAGTAATTTCATATTGGCACTGTTACAGGTCCGAGGTTTGCTGTATTGGCCCGAGGCAGAAGCCGGCAGGCCGAGGTCCAATACAGCAGACCTCAGAACTGTAACAGGGTCAGTATGAAATTAGTTGGTTAATGACACTTTAATTAATTAATTTTAATAAAGAGTCGTATTGGCCCTTTTTATCTGAATTGGCCCTCCTTTTCTCATCCTCTTTTTCCTGTATTGACCCTCTTTTTCCATATTGGTCCTGTTTGTCATCTGTTTAGTGTAGGCAGTTTTGGTTATATAAATCCTCTGCTGTTGTGGTTTATTAATAACACTTCTCTCAGAATCTTTTATAGCATCAAATTTCGTTATACATGTAATTGCATAACATTTAGGAATAAATACTACCAGTATAACGAGAGTGCTCTGTATTTTCTGTTTTGTAGGAGGAGGAGTATGAACCCAGATCCCCTATAGCTGAGGTGGACGAAGACCTACCATCAGATGACAGTCTATCACAAGATGAAAGTCCAAGGAGAGACTATAGTAAACCTCAGGTCAAACCACAGGATACGATAGTCTTAGAATTCGGTGGAGCTCCTCCAGCTAACAAAAGTAAGCTTACGAATACAGTATGGCACAACCTCTATATAACACTGTTAGATGTTACATGGTTTACAATATAACACACTTTAAAGATGGGTTCATAAAATGTATAGATGACATAGAAAAATGACATATTTTGTAACAGGATTTTTTTAAGGGGAATGGATACACCTTGCTCCTGCAAAAGTAATTTTGTCTTCCATGTCAATAGGGGTCAACTCTTAAAGGAAAGAATTTAGTCCTGAGGTGCAAATTTTTTCCTTAAAGAGTAGACCTCTTTTTCAGTGGGACAGCTCTCATAGAAAAGCGAAAAGGAAGTCCCGAAAGTTGTCTCCCTTTGAAAAATGGCGAGAAAATCTGCCAGGTGTTCCCATTCTCCTTAAACTAACACTGTTTCTGAGTTGGAACTCAGCAATAGTGTTATGAATAGGTTGTGGTGTAGTTTTCAAAATGACTGACCTTACTTTTGTCTTCCTTTTAACCCTTATCTTGCTGAATATTCATTTAAGCCACACCCATTTCTGTCTGTCAACCAATCAAATTACTTGATGTAATTTATTGCTACAAATTCATAAACTGAATACCAAACAGTGTAGATCCTGATCAGATGGCTTCTTCAGAAGCCATCTGATCTGGATCTACACTGTTTGCAAAGATAGGGGTTGTTGTGAACAGCAAGATAAGGGTTAATGCTTATATAGAAAGTCTTATGTTCATTGCCTATTGTCAAAATGCATTCAGATATTACTGCTGAATGAAAACTTGTGAATAGTTCTGGAACTACCAATACCGAACATCTGAACTCTCGATAATTCAAAGAAAATCTGGCAGTCCCTGTCACTTTAAATTACAGAGGACCCGCATTATTTCCCTATTGTTGTGCCGTTCTAATGAATTTGTCGTTATAAAGAATGGTCTTTTCCACATCATTACTCCAAGAAACAAATGCTGTAGACATTTGTTAGAATCGCCTCGGAAATATCTATAACATTTTTTTCTTGGAGTATTGAGGCGATTCTAACAAATATCTTAACACTTGTTTCTTGGAGTATTAAATTACAAGAATATCATTCATGACTATGGATTCGATTTGGGCATTTCCAACCGAAGGGAGGCCCATGTCGCACGGAATCGAGGCTAATCCTTGAGCTAAGAATTCATTCCATTGAAAATGTCGTTACAATGAGTTTAGACGTTATAATGAATGTTGGTATAAAGAGGGTTGACTGTATTTGCTGCTTACATGCTTGTACCTATATAGGACAAACGAACTGGTAAAAAAAATGAAAAAGCAACTGGTTTAGTGTGATTATTTGTGAAAAACACCAAATGTACAAACTTGCTTGAGAACAAGTTTAACTGTTGTCTTATTACCAAAAAATGTTTGATTTTTAGTCTCACTAAGAGCATTTCATAAAAGATATATTTTGGACATGCCACAAGAATTTTTTTTTGTATTTTAACAGCCCTGTCAATACTGTTTAGGTCACGTTGAGAAGGTCGGTTTACCTCCGTATTTTCTTAGGCAGGCTTATTTAGGAAATATTTGAGGGTCACTTATGAGGCCCAAATTGGCGAAACTAGCTATAGTTGAACTTCAATGGCTCGAACACCTTTTGGACCTCGAAAATCTGTTCGAGACAGGGGTAGTTCGAGCCACTGAGGTTACTGTCAGGAGGCATAACGAGATATTTTTAGACATCTTTTTGGTGTTCTATAATAAAAATGTATGCTGTGTGTACTCATTAGAATCGCCTCATCGAGGCGATTCTAATGAGCACACACAGCATACATTTGCAAGATAAAAGACTAAAATCTCCTTAATTATCCCCCACTATTTCTTATGTAGAGGATTTCGCTAGGGGCTCAAGAATGGGTTCGACACATCCATGGTAAACAAGCCATTGGTGTTCGAGCCATCGAAGTTCTACTGTAGTTAGGCCCAGAAATATCTTGCACACTCAATAGTGTTCAGTTCTGTGCTGTAGTCCTTGCGTCCAAATGATTACCCCTTTTTCAGAACATTATACATATAGTTTTGCATTTTCAGTGTAAAGTCTGATGTAAACCTATATAAAACAATGTAGTTCATACTTCCATGAACGCATCGAGTCACATGATTTTCAGTGACGTCATCCTAAACCAAGGTAATCTGTTGGCGTTGGTGATGTCAACGCTGTTCCGCTCTTTCTAGGAAAACAGCATGTAAATGTTTTTCAGCTTTAAAAGTTTGCCCTATAAGCATTTTTTCGCCCAGTGATGAGGGGCAAAGAATGTTAATATAAAAAATGAACGACAGTGGGTCACTAACAAAGTTTACATGAACCCCTTCAAGGTTCCTTTACTTTGCATGCGACCCACTGCGTTCATACTTTCATGAACAGCAGAAAAATAAAATTCATTTCTTAAATGGTTGATCAGTACAGTGCACATTCTAGGCCAACACCTGGCAACTGCCATTCTTGAATCTGAGGAAGGAACATAATGCCCGTAGAAAACATTGAATGATCATTTTGTATGAGAGAATGTTACCAATCTGGCGGGGATTGAAACCTGGACCTCCTGATCATCAGTCAAAGCTGAATCTGACTTAGTCAGCAAGGCTGGCCACAATAGCTGTTGGCTGTAGGGAATGACCATTAACCCTTATCAGCAGGATATTCACGATAACACCTACTTTTGTGAATAGTGTAGATCCTGATCAGATGGCTTTTTCAGAAGTTATACCTGTTTTACTTTTTCAGAAATTGGGAAGAATCTTAGTGCAGCAAGAAGGAAAGACCTTGATGAGGAAGAGATTGAGCCAGCCAGAAAAATGAGACCCGAGTCTGCAGGTGATGCTCCGAAACCAACTCCCAGAAAACTCCCTCCGAGAACACAGTCAGCTCATACCTTAATGTCAAATGGTATATATTTACTTTAACCCTTTCCACTCTCTATACTAAATCAGCATGTTGATATTATTATTGTTTTTCTCAAAAAACCCTAAAGGGGTACCTGAGCAATCAGTGCAGGCACAGATCAGACACCGGAGAACGTGGCATCTGATCAGGGCATGCACTATTTTCTAACAGAATTTTCCGTCAAAAATAGAATAAAAATAAATGAAACTAGAATTGCTCAGTCGATGACACACCGCATATACCCACGCCACTACATAATCTACTCCTCATGCTGTTCGCTTTGATATGTTACACGATCATGTTCTGGTAATTTTTATTTTTGACCCCCGCGGGCCCCACCCTCTGTGCCCACCCCTAGGGGTGTGATCGAAATTCCGAAAGTGTCATGCACTCCCCAGACCAAAGATCTATCAGTTCCGAAAACTTCAAGTTTCTATCTATAACCGTCTAGGAGGAGTTATCCGGTAAGACGGACGGACGGATGTATGTACATATTAACTGCATCTGTTTAGACAGACGTGCATGAGCAAACTGTAGACGGGATGCTGCGGATTGTGGTGTCTCATCATGGTCTACACTGTTTGCCCTTCACATAGTTATATTTAGACACAACATCCAGCTGTTTTCAGACACAACATTGAGTAGAAAATTGTCCTTGATCAAATTTTAGAACAGGTATGGTATGGAGTTGAGGTGTCTGAATAATTAGGGTGACTACGGTAGTCAGGTGTGCTGGGAAGAGTAAGCATTACTTTTCCTACATATTATCATGTCTCCATTCAGTTATCTGTAGCTTTGAAGACAAGTTTTTGTAACAGACAGTCACGCAAAGAAATCAGTCTGCTGTCTATCTACCACAGCAGATGATCAACATGTAATGTTAAGGCTTGACATTATTTGTGAATCATGTAATGTCTTGCCTTATTTTCTCTGAAAAAATGCTTTGAAAATACCTTTGTCTAGTTGTTAAAAGCACTTGAATGTTAAGATATAGAGGATCTTGCATGAGTGTTCATGTATTATTGAAATAATTAAACGAGTTGAGGAAAAGGGATAAAATGCAAGGCTTTGCAGAGCATTTTATCTCTTTTCTTCAACGAGTTCAATCAATTCAATAATACATGTGCACGAATGCAAGACTCATATGTTTATCATATGACATTTAAAACACATTTTATTCAAGATTGTTTAACAAAAATGTCAATATTCCTCCATCAGTAAACGCAATATTGTTAAGGACACCGTACATGTAACATTTCGGGGCGTATCTAACTAATTTGCATATTTAATCCACTAGTAGATTATTGAATTTATTACATGGCGTTATTACATCTGTTATATGATAAATTATGAAACATCAAATAATGTCAAAATCAGTTGACCAGTTTAAATTTATGTCAGACTGGTAGATGTTGAGGTTACTGGTATGCTGGCCCTATTGACCTATGTAAGTTTGGTAATAATTGAAAACCTTAAAAAATAACTTTGTGCTTCCTTAGCTTTGAAGAACAGTATTTTGTTTTTCAGACAATCCCGCCAAGAAATCGGTCCGTCCTCTGTCTGCCAACAGGAGATCCTCATCAGACCATGCTTGGGCGGACACCGACTCTGATGCATCTGCAATAATGGCTGCTCTGAAAGCAGAGAATGAACAGGCGAGCAAGTTTGGTAAGGAAGACAGGGTACCACAGAGGAAGCCGAGGCCGGGATCTAGCAGAGAGGTACCTAGTCCTGTCATTGACAAGACAGAGAGGCCACCAAAGACGCATCAGATGCGAGCTCCGGATGACACACACAGGTCGAGCTTGGTGCCACCAGACAAGATAGAACAGATCATGGAGAGGGTACTAAAAATGACTCCAAAGTATGTACTTTATGAGCCTAGACAGGGCTCAAGCTAGAGGGCGACTCGGGCGAAGAAGTCGCCTTGTTGGGGCTCACTTCGCCGACTTTGGCGATGAAAGCGAAAAAAACTTCGCCCTGAAATTTCGCCCGTTTTTTTTTTTTTTTTTGTCTTCCTTGTGAACAGTAACGGTAAACTGACAAGGTGACGATAATCCTTCGATCCACTAGTGTCAGAAATCTCAGTAATTACACTGAACAAAGCTAACTGTTTATTCTGCACTTCGTCCCAGTTGCAGTTTGGTACTGTTATGTAATTTAATTCTAACCGTTAGCTCATGCAGCTCGAGCCACTTGCAACACGGTTAGTAGTCTTATACTGTCATAAAATCTATCTCGGTTGATTGCACAAAGTTTTTATTGCATTAAGAGCCAATTAAGATTACACAAGATTATGTAACTTAAACAGGTATATTTGTACCGTTAGCTCGTGCCAAAGTCCGGGTGCGGACGCACTTTGTTAAGTACTGTTGTATACAGTAACAAGATTTATCTGACCGACTACATTGACACTGCATTAGGATTTAATAAATTTTAAATATAGATGGTTTATTTGCCATTGATTTGTTTCTAAATTACTTTTGCATCCATCAATCGTTTTCTTTTTTTTTATGGACAACAACAAAAGTAGGAAGCAATTTTTTATTTTGTGAGTGAAAATAATTATTACTTGCCGGTAAATATTCAGTTACTCAGTAATTATCCAAATTCATAAAAAAATAACAACTGATTTTCATCTAGCGAGGTTGTTCCCCCTTGTTTCAAATACAATTGTGACAGGTACTTAGTGAACTGATCTATTACATAGAAACCTCTTTACTTTATAACACCTTTCATTATAACATGGTTGGATATAACAAAAGTTACAGCTTGCCCAAATACAGTAAAATTATTATATTAAGACCACCTTTGGGACAGTTCAAAAGTGGTCTTTAAGACCACTTTTGAACAGTCCCAAAATTGGTCTCTGATCAGGGGTCACTGTATGCAGAGAACAGAAAGAATAACTGCAGCCAACCAAATAAGCTTTTTAAAGCAGAATTAGTCTTCATTTCAGGTGGTCTCAATAGTGGAATTGATTGATACCCCTATAAAATACACTCTCCAAATAGGGATTCATTGGGCGACAGGGCTTGAGATGTCATTTCATCTCAATGTTGGGTAAAAGTCCCACAAAATTGGAAGCAACGTCTCCAAAATGACCTTTACAGTGTTGACGGGGCTGTTAAACCTCAAATCAAACAAACAAATCTCCAAATAGGGGTTTACAGGAGAACTCATTACATTGTTGTTGTTCGGCGTAAAGCCGCACCCACTTCTCCCTAGACCCAGCAAACTTCTCCCTATTTTCCCAGGAGGGAGAAGTCACTTCTCCCAAATTTTTTGGGCTAGCTTGGGCCCTGCTAGAGATAAGAGAATCTGTCTGGGGGTTTGTCATAAGATAAAGTATAAAGCTAAACAGAGCAGCAAGAGTCTTGAAATTTTCCAAACTGTAAAAATCCTAACAGTTCAGGGACCTTGTCAGAGAACTCCAACTGAAATTTTAACAAATTTGTTTCATGATCCAGCAAGGAGTCCAAAAAGTGCAGACGAAATGGCAAACAGTGTAGACCCTGATCAGACTGCTCCTTCAGGAGCTGTCTGATCTGGGTCTGCACTGTTCAGGGGCGATTCAGGAGCAGTCTGATCTGGGTATGCACTGTTTGCTTTGGCCTGTCTGTCCCAATACTTAACCATAGCAACAGAAAAGGTGGGTACTTTGTGATAATGGAAGGATAGTTTCCTTATTTCTCCATATAAACCTATGTTGTGGGAATTCATTAGAACCACCTCACCAAGGCGGTTCTAATGAATACCCACAACATAGGTTTTTATGGAGAACTGACAAAAACTATCCTCCAATTATCACAAAATATGAACCTCATCTGTTGCTATGCCTAGGATCATTATGGTACAGTTGAACCTGCAGGGGCGACCACCTGTCTTAAGTGATTTCCTGTCTTGAACGACCGTCATGCAATCCTCCCGAGTGATTTTCAACGTTAAATTACCTGTCCTGAGCACCAACCTGCCCAATGCGACCAACGACCACTTAAAACTTGTCCAAACTGTAAAATTTCCCTGCCGTGTGCGACCAAATAAGTTTACTGTGACACCAGAAGATCAACCGGTGTGCCAGTACCAATAATTATCTCTCTTCATGTTGTCTTTGAAACCGAAATTATGACACTGATTATCACAATTGAGGGGATTAAATAGTAAATACATGGTTAGTGTCTTTAATAATAAAATATAATCGGTGAGCCTTGGACAGTTTTATAGGGGCGAGCTTTAGCGATCATTCTATTTTTGACTAATCATGTATTTAGCTTATACCGCAATTCAAAAAATCAAGGGGTTTTGCAATAATTTAGCAAATTTAAGCAGAAAAAGACAACAGACAGTGTGGCATGTTAAACGACATTCAGTGCCATGGCGCACACATAGTATAATGTGACGTCAATGAGTGCAAACTGTCTGACGTCACCACGCCACAGGAAACGTGGGAAGACGTAGGAAACAACATGGACGCTCGAATAAATGTTTCTCAGCGCTTTGCATTCTGTATGAAAATCTGCAAATAAGTAGTTTATTTTAGCTTTAGAAATTATTTTCGAGGTTGAGACTCAACTGCAGTAGCAGTGCGCAGTTACTCCAACGGGTCATTCAAACCAGGAATAGCCAAGAAGGTAAGAATTTAGCTGAAATTCTGTTCAAATAAATATTGCAAAGATTTTAACTTGCAGTCGTGAATTAGTGTCCTGAAAAGTAGGCCTGGTCTATAAACGGTCACTAGATGTATTATAGGTCAGTAGAAGGTATTATAGGTCACTACCAATTATAGCGTGCAGTTATTTGATCCCCTATATTAGGTTACTAGAATGCCTGATTGCGGTATAAAATTAATTGTTTGCCAATTATAATCAATACATGCACTGATTGACGCTAATTGGATTGTTTGGTCATAATGCGTGACGCGACTTAGCGTTTGAATAGGTGCATGAATTATGGTCGTCTCAACAAACTATCATTGGGACTTGTATCGGCGGCTCAACAAACTACCACCATGACTTGTATCGGTGTCTTGGCAAACTACCACCGCGACTTGAACATATTCGTGTAATCTATTTTTTTTTTCATTGTTTCATTTTAAAACAAGTTTTTTTCCAAAATCTTTTGAATTCATAGTTTTCTCATTATCATACATTTAAATTAATATTCAGTTATTTTATTTTACATTTTTAATTCATCTTAAATAACCTTTAAGAAGCAACACTTTTCTGAAGATAAATGCATATATTTGCATAATGATCTCATAAATTGCATAATGTGATTCAAAGAAAAATAAAAATAAAAAAACATCTTAATTTATCCTCCCTGCCTTAAGAGACCACCTGTCTTGAGAGACCACATTTTGTTCTTCCGAAAGGTGGTCTCTCAAGACAGGTTTGACTGTATAGAAACTAGGGGTGTCCGACTATCCCAGCTACAAGCAGAGTCTCCTTGTAAAACAGCGGTCGCAGGATTAAACCAGCGGTCACAGGATCGAGCCTGGGCTTCTCCAGACTTTCGGATGAGTCTTTAAACCAAGGTCCCATCTTGGTATGACCTTAGCTGTAGGTAAGACGTAAAACTCAAACACTCACTGACAAGCAGAGTCTGATCTGCACCTTTGTTGTTTAAGAATGACCCAAAACAGGTTTTCTCCTGGCCAGTATAACCCAACCTTTGAGAGTTTTTCATATGAGCCCCGCCAAGCGAATTTGTGTCTTTGAGCATTCCATCATGACAAATTTTAACTGCCTATGCCCAGCCATTCAGAGGGGCCAGGGATATGGCTTTCTGTCTGAAGGTTCCTCTTGATTCACTGCTTGTATTGGCGAGCAGCGAAGGTTCTGGCCAGACTGCGCGGATGCGCAGGCTCGCCTGAACCTTCGCTGCTCGCATAGGCGATAAGTACCAAAATCGCTTGACGGGGCCCATATGGTGAAAGTCCAAGGAAATATTACAAATCATGTCATAACTAACGAGCTTATTAAGCTAATGATGCTTTGAACAACTGGGCCATGATCAGCAACTTAGTGATAGTTCCTGGATATTACAATACTTATACATGTAGTGTCCAGATTGATAACAATAGAAAACAAGAATTCCGCCGAAGGCTATGTCGCGCCTGTGGGGGCGCAAAGTCGCTGAACCATGACATCTAGGCCAAGATCAAACATAGATGCTTGCATAAAAGGCTTGTACTAAGTATCATCAATGAAGTTCAAATAATTCTTGAGAAATGAACTTAACCATTAGGGTGAACACTAGGGCGGTGGCAATATTTTACAAAGTCAGTGAACCATGAAATGTAAGTCAAGGTCAAATATGGATGCTTGCATTTAAGTTGCCATCCTGAGATATAAGTGTGTACCAAGTATCATTAATGGAGCTCTTATGGTTCTTGAGAAGTATCATTAATGGAGCATCCATATTTCACCTTGACCTACATTTCATGGTTCACTGACTTTGTAAAATATTGCGACCCCCCTAGCGTTCACCCTAATGGTCAAGTTTATTTCTAAAGAATTATAAGAGCTTCATTAATGATATTTGGTACAAACTTGAATCTGTGGATGGCAACTTAAATGCAAGCATCCATATTTGACCTTGACCTAAATTTCATGGTTCACTGACTTTGTAAAATATTGCGACTACCCTAGCGTTCACCCTAATGGTCAAGTTAATTTCTCACGAACTATAAGAGCTTCATTAATGATACTTGGTACAAACTTATATCTGGGGATGGCAACTTAAACGCAAGCATCCATATTTGACCTTGACCTACATTTCATGGTTCACTGATTTTGTAAAATATTGCGACCACCCTAGCATTCACCCAAAGTGTCAAGTTAATTTCTCAAGAACTATAAGAGCTTCATTAATAATATTTGGTACAAACTTGTATCTGGGGATGGCAGGTTAAATACAAGCATCCATATTTGACTTGACCTACATTTTATGGTTCACTGACTTTGTAAAATATTGCGACCACCCTAGCGTTCACCCAAATGGTCAAGTTAATTTCTCAAGAACTATAAGAGCTTCATTAATGATGCTTGGTACAAACTTGTATCTGGAAATGGCAACTTAAATGCAAGCATCCATATTTGACATTGACCTAAATTTCATGGTTCACTGACTTTGTAAAATACTGCGACCACCCTAGCGTTCACCCTAATGGTCAAGTTAATTTCTCAAGAACTATAAGAGCTTCATTAATGATACTTGGTACAAACTTACATCTGGGGATGGCAACTTAAACGCAAGCATCCATATTTGACCTTGACATACATTTCATGGTTCACTGACTTTGTAAAATATTGCGACCACCCTAGCATTCAACCAAAGGGTCAAGTTAATTTCTCAAGAACTATAAGAGCTTCATTAATAATATTTGGTACAAACTTGTATCTGGGGATGGCAGGTTAAATACAAGCATCCATATCTGACTTGACCTAAATTTTATGGTTCACTGACTTTGTAAAATATTGCGACCACCCTAGCGTTCACCCAAAGGGTCAAGTTAATTTCTCAAGAATTATTTGAACTTCATTAATGATACTTAGTACAAGCTTGCATTTAAGAATGGCAACTTTTATGCAAGCATCTATGTTTGACCTTGGCCTAGATGTCATGGTTCGGTGACTTTGCACCCCCACAGGCGCGACATAGTTTTCAACGGAATTCTTGTTTACCAACCCCGAAAAACAGCTTTTCTTGCGACAGGACTGTCATGATCTTTGAGCTTCTTTGTGAGAAATAAAAAGAGAAAAAAACAAGGCTGACATTAAAATATCATGGCCCATGAATGACACCAATAGGAATTGAGATAATGTAAATACCTGGGCCAGTTGTTCAAAACTATCAATGGTGTTAGTTAACATATTGTTAAAACACTGATCAATTTATATGCCAAATATTTTTACTGAAAAAATGTGAGTAGCTTTTGCAAATGCAAAAGCTACTCACATTTTTTCAGCAAAAATACTACTGTATTTGATATTGCACTGACTAGAACACTTCACAATTTTAATAACTAACAAGCTCATTAAGCTAATGATGGTTTGAACAACTGGGCCCGGGGCCAGTTGTTTGAAAGTAACAAAATCCTTAGTTAATGCATCGTTAAAACTTTGAACATTAACTCTCTGCATGCTGGGTATTTTTTTCAGCAGACCAGATTTTGAAATATTTTTCTTATATTTCTTGAAAACAGGATTTGACATTTCATGCAAATTGTCTCCACAGGAGACAATTTGCATGAGATGTCAAGTCCTGTTATCTGAGAAAAATAAGAAAAATATGAACATTTTGTCGTCTGCTGAATTAGCCTAGACAGTGGTAAAGGTTAAATATGGCATATTCACTGAAAATTTTTCTGCTGAAAATATGTGAGTTTAAATTTGCATACAGTTATTTTGTAGAAGATAAAAATATATCCTACATTATCCATAGCTCATAATAATTGAGCCCCCCCAAGCGAATTTGTGTCTTCGAGCATTACGTCATGACAAATTTAACTGCACATGCCCAGCCATTCAGAGGGGCCAGGGATATGGCTTTCTGTCTGAAGGTTCCTCTTGATTCACTGCTTGTAGGAGCGAGCAGCGAAGGTTCTGGTGAGACTGCGCGGATGCGCAGGCTCACCTGAACCTTTGCTGCTCGCATAGGCGATAAGTACAAAAATCGCTTGACGGAGCCCAATTAGTCCTAGTACAAAATAGCAGGTCCTGGAACATCAGACATGTTTATTTCAACCCCTTGCAGAGGTGGCCTTTAACACTTGTCCTGCTGAATAAATTAATTTTGCCACACCCATTTCTGACTATCAATCAATTAAATTACTCAGTATATTGAATGATGAAAGAAATTCAGAGAACAACTTCAAAATGTCAAAATTATTTTTATTTACACAACGTTTGTTAGTTGTTAAAATGGTAAAGTCTTCTAGTATATTGTATTCATTCATATTGGCAAACTGAATGACAAACAGTATAGATCCTGATCAGATGGCTTCTTCAGAAGCCATCTGATCAGGATCTACACTGTTTGCAAAGGTAGGGGCAGTCATGTTCTGCACAACAAGGATTAAGGTACACAATGGGCTGCATTGAGTTAAAAAATACAGCTCACTTTCTGTGATTGCTTACAGGCATCAGAGGAGGTTGGTGAAAATGCTAGGGAAGATAGAGAAATCTGTAGTAATGGAGAGTTTAGAATCTCCTGAGGATAGACCTGGAGCTGAGACAGGGAGAAAACCTGGTACAAGGCCTATTAAAGCTGGCAGTGAGAGACCTATGCAGGCCAGGAGATCACAAAATAAGGTAGGCAAAATGCTAGGAAAGATTGAGAAATCTGATGGACAGAATAGATTCTGTAGACAGACATGGGGGTGTCTTTGGAGAAAAGTCCTGTTAAAGCTATCAGGTCTCACTAGTTTCAATCAGGACATGATGGAGGCATGTGATTTTTCTCAGGTATTCTGTTTAATAATAATCAGCTTGAGCCAAAAAGTGCATTAAAACATGCACCCAGTGAAGGTTTAGAGCTTCCTACACTGATCAATTTTCATGGCGCACTATATGGATGCCAAATGTTTGTTTGTTTGTACTTGAGTTTAACAGCCCAGTCAACACTATTTTGTGTCATTTTTGAGCCGGTCAGTTGACCTTTCCACACTTTTCCTGGGCAGGCTTTTACATAAGCAGTTAACCAGTAGAGTGCACATTCTTTTGCCAGAAACTGACAACTGCCCTTCTTTAATCAGTGGAAGGGAGAGAATGACCGTAGAAAAGATTTCATGATCAGTCTCCATGAAAGAATGTTGCCGACCCCAGCAGGTATCGAACCCCCAGCCTGATCACCAGACAGGGGCACATCCGACTGACCTACCGAGGCTGGCAAATATTGTATCCAAAGTATACCAGTTTTGAAAATAAAAGCCAGTTATACTTTTTTGCCTTGAACACTGATTGCTCATTTACCATGGTTGTTTTAAATGTTATTAAGTTCCATAGGAAGTCTTTCAAGAGCTCCGGTTAGCAGATATTAAGGGATAAGTTTTGTATTTTATATTGAAAAATGTACATTGTATGTACTCATTAGAATTGCCTCGACGAGGCAATTCTAATGAGTACACACAATGTACTTTTATTTAACAGAACACCATAAAATAATTTGGCAGGGCTTGAGATGTCATTTTCATCTCAATGTCCGGTAAAAGTCCCACAAAATTGGAAACAACCTCTCCTTAATGAGCTTTACAGTGTTGACGGGGACGTTAAACCTCAAATCAAATCAAATCAAACAAACAAACACCAAAAATAATCCAAAAATTATCGTCATTATGCCTCCGGACATGGCACTATAAGTAATACTCAGTAACTTGGACTACCATCATCTTGGAACATATATCTACAGTCCCATGGTTGTTTGAGCCAAACTCGGGCCTAAAGAGACTAATTCAGTTCCATCTGGCCATATTTGGCCCCCGCCCATAGGGGCTTGAAGAAATATATGGGCTGCATGATGCTTCCACGCAGAGCTGAATCTGGCCCACACACTAGTACTGGTAAACGGCTTAGAGGATCTAAGCCTGTCCAGGAACCGCGGTGCGAGGCGGACCGTCCATGCTAATAAACCCTATTGGTTTCATTGGGCGGCAGGGCTTGAGATGTCATTCCATCTCAGTGTCGAGTAAAAGTCCCACAAAACTGGAAGCAACGTCTCCAAAATGACCTTTACAGTGTTTATGGGGACATTAAACCTCAAATCAAACATACCATCTGGCCATACACTAGAAAATATGCTTTTTTCAAGTAAGACTAATCCTCCCGTCTCATCATGAGAATGATTGGTCCCATGTTATGCGTTGAGTACGCAAAAAAATCGGGATATATAACCTCTATATGCTGAAATGTGGGTGTTAATGTGTTTGGCAAGACGATTTCAACCATAGTGATAATGTTTATTATTTGAGCCGTCGAAGTTAGACCATTATTGCATTCTTTGTTTTTTAGGACTCCTTAAACAATGAAGAAGATGAAAATACAATAGAAGTACATATAGAAATCAAATCTAACTGGGGACATGCTATGAGACTGGGCCTGACAGAGATACAGTTGTTTGATGATAACAACTCTCTGGTACACATAGCGCCCTCAGATGTCAGAGTATATGGGGCTGAAGATTGCAGAGGAACTTTAGATATTTTGTTCAACGGGAAATACAAAGTGAGTTTTATTGACCTATTTTGAACTGAAAAGAAACTTCCTCACATATGATATGTAGCAGGTATATTTCACAAATGTCAGGTTCAGTTTTGAGGGGAATGGATGCACCTTCAGGGGAGGCAACTCCTACAAAAGTATTTTTGTCTCCCATGTCAGTAGGGGTCAGCTCTTAAAGGAAAGAATTTTTTAAGCCATTTTTCAAAGGGAGACATAATCACTACACCACAGAGGCTTCTAAAGTGAATCCAGAATAGGCTTCAGAAAGTTGAGGTATACTAGGAAGAAAACCCCTCCAAAACCTACAAGCATGTTCATACAAAAATACTAAACATAGATTTAACATACCGTCAAAGTGTCTGCATTTGGCTTGGCATAGTGTGGTGTGTACTCTTACATCATCGACCTGCTGCTGATATTACTATAAACACTACAAGAAAATCATGCATACCTGTGCTAGCTCTTTAAAATTGTGAGAAGTATAGATACTAGCCACAATTATAGCAATGCAGCAAATTTCAGCAGATCATTGATCTCCGTTACAGTTGCATTTCCTTTAGGGAAAAAATGATGAAACTTCCCTACAGATCAATGGTATAACTCGCGTCAGTAGGAATATCCACACCATTGTGATTGGCATGAAAAATATATATGGCACTATTTGGTGCTTTGTGACTTTTTAGGCAAACTTTATAAAAATCAGACCTATAGCGGCCAACTATCTGGCAAATAATTTCCCCACAAACCACTCATGCATAGATTGCATGATATATGCACCATTTGTGCGTGGAGCGGCATATTTTGCCTACCATATTTCACCTAAATTATTTGAGTTGCTCTGCTTTGCCATATACCTACTAAAAATAATTTAGATGTGGATAAGCACCAGAAAGGTTTACTATTCCATCTCATAACACCCATTGCCTATATGATCGCGTTTTGTTTTGTTTTATTATTCCAGAGTAACAAGGAAAGAAACATGTGGAGTTGTAGATATTATGCAAGACGACCCGTAGAGTTCATGATTCGAGCGAGAAATCCCAATCCTAGGCCAAAGCAGAGGTTTTCATTGTCACAGATGAAAATTTGGAATTTTAACAAAAGTATTAATGTAAGTATTTTGAAATGCTTAATATATTAAACTCTATATTTACTTTACTTCATTTACAATGAAAGCTCACGTTATGAAACTTATTTAGGCAAAGGCACAGATGTTGGCTTATTGTGGTTGATATTTGATGTAATGAACTTGCAATATCATTTTCACATACATGTTATTTTCTGTTTGTTTGTTTTTTTGTTGTTGAGACAACTGATTTGTCATGAACCTTTTAAGCAGCTTGCAAATGTTTAGAGCAGATGTTATTTTTAGCTCACCGTCACGTAGTGACGAGGTGAGCTTTTGGGATCACTTTTCGTCCGTCGTCCGTGCGTCCGTGCGTGCGTGCGTCCGTCCGTAAACAATTTCTTAAACGACATCTCCTCCTAAACCACTGATCGGATTTTGACCAAACTTCACAGGAATGATCCTTAGGTGGTCCCCTTTCAAAGTTGTTCAAATGGTTCCGGTCCGTTGCACATCTAGGTCATAGGAGCCAAAAATAGATTTTTTTCACCAAAAACTTAAAAAATCTTCTTCTCTGAAACCACAAGGCCCAGGTCTTTGATATTTGGTATGAAGCTTCATCTAGTGGACCCCTACCAAGATTGTTCAAATTATAGTGCTGGGACCAAAAATGCCCCCGCTCCGGGGCCGTTTGATTTTACATGGGCTTATATAGGGAAAATCTGTAAAAATCTTCTTCTCTGAAACCATAAGGCCCAGGTCTTTGATATTTGGTATGAAGCTTCATCTAGTGGACCCCTACCAAGATTGTTCAAATTATAGTGCTGGGGCCAAAAATGCCCCCGCTCTGGGGCCCTTTGGTTTTGCATGGGCTTATATAGGGAAGAGCTTTAAAAATCTTCTTCTCTGAAACCGTAAGGCCCAGGTCTTTGTTATTTGGTATGAAACTTCATCTAGGGGACCCCTACCAAGATTGTTCAAATTATAGTGCTGGGGCCAAAAATGCCCCCGCCACGGGGCCCTTTGGTTTTACATTGGCTTATATAGGGAAAATCTTTAAAAATCTTCTTCTGAAACCGCAAGGCCTAGGTCTTTGATATTTGGTATGACGCTTCATCTAGTGGACCTCTACCAAGATTGTTCAAATTATAGCCCTTGGGCCAAAAATGCCCCCGCTCCGGGGCCCTTTGGTTTTACATGGGCTTATATAGGGAAAATCTTTAAAAATCTTCTTCTCTGAAACCGCAAGGCCCAGGTCTTTGATATTTGGTATGAAGCTTCATCTAGTGGACCCCTACCAAGATTGTTCAAATTATAGTGCTGGGGTAAAATATGCCCCCGCTCCAGGGCCCTTTGGTTTTTCATGGGCTTATAAAGGGAAAATCTTTAAAAATTTTCTTCCCTGAAACTGTAAGGCCCATGTCTTTGATATTTGGTATGAAGCTTCACCCCAACAAGGCCCCCCCCCCCCCCTGGGCCTTTTGGTTTTACATAGGCTTATATAGGGAAAATCTTTAAAAATCTTCTCTGAAACGCAAGGCCCAGGTCTTTGATATTTAGTATGAAGCTTCACCTAGTGGACCCCTACCAAGATTGTTCAAATTATAGCCCTTGGGCCAAAAATGCCCCCGCTCCGGGGCCCTTTGGTTTTACATGGGCTTATATAGGGAAAATCTTTAAAAATCTTCTTCTCTGAAACCGCAAGGCCCAGGTCTTTGATATTTAGTATGAAGCTTCACCTAGTGAACCCCTACCAAGATTGTTCAAATTATAGTGCTGGGGTCAAATATGCCCCCGCTCTGGGGCCCTTTGGTTTTACATGGCTTCTATAGGGAAAAATCTTCTTCTCTGAAACCACAAGGCCCAGGTCTTTGATATTTGGTATGAAGCTTCACCTAGTGGACCCCTACTAAGATTGTTCAAATTATAGCCCTGGGGCCAAAAATGCTCCCGCTCCAGGGCCCTTTGGTTTTACATAGACTTATTTAGGGAAAATCTTGAAAAATCTTTTTCTCTGAAACCACAAGGCCTAGGTCTTTGATATTTGGTATGAAGCTTAATCTTGTGGACCCCTACCAAGATTGTTCAAATTATAGCCCTGGGGCCAAAAATGCCCCCACTTGGGCCCTTTGGTATTACATAGACTTATATATAGGGAAAATCTTGAAAAATCTTCTTCTCTGAAACCAGAAGACCTAGGTCTTTGATATTTGGTATGAAGCTTCATCTAGTGGACTTCTACCAAGATTGTTCAAATTGTAGCCCTGAGACCAAAAACACCCCTGTCTCGGGGGCCCTTTGGTTTTACATAGACTTATATAGGGAATATTTTTAAAAATCTTCTTCTGTGAAACCACAAGGCCTAGGTCTTTGATATTTGGTGTGAAATTTCATCTAGTGGACCTCTCAAGATTGTTCAAATTATAGCCCTGGGGCCAAAAATGCCCCTACCTCGAGACCCTTTGGTTTTTCATAGACTTATATAGGGAAATCTTTAAAAATCTTCTTCTCTGAAACCACAAGGCCCATGTCTTTGATATTTGGTATGGAGTTCATCTAGTGGACCTCTACCAAGATTGTTCAAATTATAGCCCCTGCCCCGGGGCCCTTTGGTTTTGCATAGTTTTATATATAGAGATAATCTTTGAAAATCTTCTTCTCTGAAACAGCAAGGCCCAGGTCTTTGATATTTGGTGTGAAGCTTCATCTAGTGGACCTCTATCAAGATTGTTTAAGTGATAGCCCTGAGGCCAAAAATGCCCCCTCCCCGGGGCCATTTGGTTTTACATAGGCTAATGTAGGGAATATCTTTAAAAAATCTTTTTCTCTGAAACCCCAAGGCCCAGGTCTTTGATATTTGGTGTGTAGCTTCATCTAGTGGACCTTTGCCAAGATTGTTCAAATTATAGGCTTTGTTGATATTTGGTATGAAGCTTCACCTTTTTAGACCTCCGTCAACATTATGCACATTGTAGCCCTGGGGTCAATAATGGCCCTCCCCGAGGCCCACTTGTTACTCTATCATATGGGTCAGGTGAGCGATCCAGGGCCATCATGGCCCTCTTGTGATTAATATTAGGATCACTTTTTGTCTGTCATCTGTGCGTAAACAATTTCTTCAAACGACATCTCCTCCTAAACCACTGATCCGATTTTGACCAAACTTCACAGGAATGATCCTTAGGTGGTCCCCTTTCAAAGTTGTTCAAATGCTTCCGGTCCGTTGCACATCAAGGTCACAGGAGCCAAAAATAGATTTTTTTCACTGAAAACTTAAAAAATCTTCTTCTCTGAAACCACGAGGCCCAGGTCTTTGATATTTGGTATGAAGCTTCATCTAGTGGACCCGTACCAAGATTGTTCAAATTATAGTGCTGGGGCCAAAAATGCCCCCCCCCCCCCCCCCCCCCGCTAGGGCCCTTTGGTTTTACATGGGCTTATATAGGGAAAATCTTTAAAAATCTTCTTCTCTGAAACCGCAAGGCCCAGGTCTTTGCTATTTGGTATGAAGCTTCATCTGTATGAAGCTTCATCTAGTGGACCCCTACCAAGATTGTTCAAGTTATAATGCTGGGGCCAAAAATGCCCCCGCCCCGGGGCCCTGTGGTTTTACATGGGCATATATAGGGAAAATCTTTAAAATCTTCTTTGAAACCGCAAGGCCCAGGTCTTTGCTATTTGGTATGAAGCTTCATCTAGTGGACCCCTAACAAGATTGTTCAAATTATAGTGCTGGGGCCAAAAATGCCCCCGCCCCGGGGCCCTTTGGTTTTACATAGGCTTATATAGGGAAAATCTTGAAAAATCTTCTTCTCTGAAACCACAAGGCCTAGGTCTTTGACATTTGGTATGAAGCTTCATCTAGTGGACCTCTACCAAGATTGTTCAAATTACAGCCCTTGGGCAAAAAAATGCCCCCGCTCCAGGGCCCTTTTGTTTAACATAGACTTATATAGGGAATATCTTGAAAAATCTTCTTCTCTGAAACCACAAGGCCTAGGTCTTTGATATTCCGTGTGAAATTTCTTCTAGTAGACCTCTATCAAGATTGTTAAAATAATAGCCCAGGGGCCAAATATGCCCCCGCCCCGAGACCCTTTGGTTTTACATAGACTTATATAGGGAAATCTTTAAAATTTTCTTCTCTGAAACTGCAAGGCACATGTCTTTGATATTTGGTATGGAGATTCATCTAGTGGACCTCTAAAAAAATCTTCTCTGAAACCGCAAGGCCCAGGTCTTTGATATTTGGTGTGTTGCTTCATCTAGTGAACCTTTGCCAAGATTGTTAAAATTATAGCCTTTGTTGATATTTGGTATGAACCTTCACCTTTTTAGACCTCTCTCAACATTATGTACATTATAGCCCTGGGGTTAATAATGGCCCTCCGCAGGGTCCACTTGTTACTCTATGGATCAGGTGAGCGATCCAGGGCCATCATGGCCCTCTTGTTTTTTTTTTAATTATTTTTAATTGAAATTTCATATGAATTGTCTGCTCACCAGACAGTTCACTGTTCAGTCAAGCCTTATTGGGCTGATGATTCACATGTAATGTCAAGCCTTTTTTCTCTAAAAATAAGAAAAAATAATTGAAAATGACATCTGCAAATATCTTAAGGGGAATGGGAACCCCTGTCATATTTTTCCGCCATTTTTCAAAGGGAGACAACTACGGGACTTCCTGTTCACTTTTCTATAGGATCGGTCCCACCAACAAAGGGCACTACTCTTAAAGGAAAGAATTTGCTCCTGACCTCCTGTAGTGCCCTGAAAGAGTTGACCCCTATTGACATGGAAGACAGAAACTTTTACAGGAGTTGCCTCCCCTGAAGGTGCGCCCATTCCCCATAATTGGCATTTTAAGGGTCAAAAAGATACTAAGTAATGTTGTAAAACATAACCAACCTAATTACTTGCTTAATCTCATCATATTTTCTGACGATAGAATGTGCAGTGTACTGCTTAACAGCTTATGTATAAGCCTGCTCAGGTAAAGTGTGGCTAGGTAAAATGACCGGCTCCACCTCTGTAGTGTTGATCCTCAGCATATGCTATATATATATCTGTATATCTTAAGTATTGGGACACCTCAACTCCTTAACATACTTCACTAAAGTCTTGTTCTAAAATTTGAATAAGTACAATTTTCTACTGATGTTGTGTCTGAAAATGGTTGGATGAGTGTCGAGCAGTGCACACCCTGGTGAGATGCTGCATATTGCAGTATATCATCTGGGTCTACACGGCTTGCTCAGCCGTCTGTCCAAATACGTTAAAGGTAAATATAATAAATACTATGCATAAAATTACCAGAAAACAAACAGGAAATGAAGGCCCCCACCCATTGGGGCTTGGAGAAATAGATTGGGCTGTATGGTGCTTCCACGCAGAGCTGAAACCGACCACCCATGAGTACTGGTAACCGCTTTGAAGGTCTAAGTCTGCCCAGGGAAAGTGGTTCAGGTCTGACCACCCCTGCATATAAACCCTGTTGGTTTGTTTGGTTGGTAGGGCTTGAGATGTCATTTCATCTCAGTGTCGGGTAAATGTCCCACAAAATTGGAAGCAACGTCTCCAAAATGAGCTAAATAGTGTTGAGAGGGACATAAAATCTGAATTCAAACAAACAGGAAGTAACAAAATTTGTCTACCTTGGAAAAAATGGCAGAGAATTAGGTCGGTATATCTGTACTGTATATCTGAAGATCACTACTGCATAATGCAGACCATCCCAGTAGAAATGGTAAAATTTCATGCTGGACATAGTTGGACAGTAAACGATTTTGAAAGCAGGTACATGTAGTTAACCCTTATCTTGCTGTTCACGACAACCCCTATCTTTGCAAACAGTGTAGATCCAGATCAGATGGCTTCTGAAGAAGCCATATGATCAGGATCTACACTGTTTGGCATTCAGTTTATGAATTTGTAGCAATAAATTACATCAAGTAGTCTGATTGGTTCAAAGTCTGAAATGGGTGTGGCTAATCTAAATATTCAGCAAGAGAAGGGTTAAACTTAGAAATGAAAAGGTACATCTGAATCATTGAATGAGTATTTCAAAGAAGTATGTGTCCTTTCTTGAACAGCTTTCAAATAAGGGCTTAACCCTTATCTTGCTGTTCACTACAACCCCTATCTTTGCAAACAGTGTAGATCCAGATCAGATGGCTTCTGAAGAAGCCATCTGATCAGGATCTACACTGTTTGGTAATTAGTTTATGAATTTGTAGCAATAAATTACATCAAGTTATTTGATTGGTTGATAGACAGAAATGGGTGTGGCTTAAATGAATATTCAGCAAGATAAGGGTTAAACTTAAAGGAAAGCAGGGAGAAAACAATGTATGGGAGCAAAAGCTTTCCTTTAAGAGTAGCCTCTGTTTTAACCATTGTATACTAGTGGACTCTTCCCTTGCTATATGTTGGACAAGTCCATTTGTCATATAAGGGGTGGCAGGCCCTTTTGTCATTTTTATTCTATTTTTTATTGAAAATTCTGTCAGCAATTAGTGTAGGCCCTGATCAGACGCTGCATTCTGTGGCATCTAAGGCTGACACGATTAATCGTATAATCGATTAATCGATCGATAAATTCCACAATAATGATTATCATTTCTGATTTGCTTTTAATCTATTACTTGATAGGTACAATCTACTACCCAAAGTTATGCCTAAAATAGCTGGATGAGTTGCAAACAGTGCAGACCCTGATGAGACGCCGCATTCTGCGGCGTCTCATCTGGGTCTACACTGTTTGCTCAGGCCTGTCTGTTCAAATCTACATATGGTAAAGTGCAACATATGGTAAGAGTCATGCTTAGACAGAAAGCCAGATAGGTAAAATTATGACAAAAACCTCAGCGATTACTAATCGATTATCGATTGCAATGATGGGACTGGTAATCGATTACATTTTCAGCTCCGATTAGCCAGCTCTAGTGGCATCTGATCTGGGCCTGCACTGTTTGCCAAGGTACCCCTATAGAGGTTTCCCGCATGCAGTGGGTTAAACCAGTAGGAGACAATTCTTGCAAATCTGACCATAAGCATTGCCAAAACCTGTCCCTGGAGAATAAACTAACCCTAATTCTACTGTTCATGACAACCCCTACCTTTGCAGGGTAGATCCAGATCAGATAGCTTCTGATCAGGATCTATACTGTCATGCAGTTTGTGAATTGAATAAATATAACATATCAAGTAATCTGATTGGCTGATAGCTGGTAATGGGTATGGCTTAATTAATATATTCAGCAGAATAAGGGCTAAACATTTTCACTTGTCCTGAGTAAAATGGGTTGAGTCAGGTGCGGTATTTTCACAGCCCTGTGCAGTGATTTTGTTCAATCTCTTGCAGGATTTAGATCAAGGCATCAGAGATGTACGGGTTTTCGTAGGAACTGATTTAGTGTACAACGGAACTGTTGAGAAAGGTTGTGGTAATCAGGTATTCGATTATTGCCAAGTTATACCTCTTAAAAATGTGACTAAATCTAATCAAGACACACATAAACATGCGAAAGACTCTAACAAACTAGAGCATGAGAAGCCAAAGCCAGTTGCTAGGAAACTACCTTCACCTCCTAAAGAGTCAAGGAAAGTGAAAGAAGTGAGTGAGAAATCACTAGTGAAGAGGAATAATGAAATGAACACAAACAGTGGTAATTTAAAATCAAATAGAACTGCAAATGCATTAGATAAAGACAAAACTGAAAAGACAGTTAAAGCTGTAAGTCCAGCTGGAAACATTGAGCAGAAAGAGACTGCAGTCAATAAAGGTTCAAAACCTGTGAAAACAGACAGTGCTAGAGGTCAGGGTTCACCGTCACCTGTGCCCATCCATGCCACAAAGTTTCCCAATAGTCTCAATTCCCCAAGGTCGTCACCGAGGGAAAGGCCTAATCACAGGAGTATATCCCCCTCTCCTAACAGAGAACATAAGAAAACTTTACGCAGCATCAGCATGTCATCGGGATCTGAAGCGTCCTCTGGTGGTGAATCGCAACACACACCGAGGGTGTCACCACGTGTTCCAGTGTTAGACTTGCCGCGAAGTGAGACAAGAACGTTGAGTCATGCATCTGGTAAATTGCAGAGACCGAATGTTGGATCAGACAGTGAAAATGATGAGACTCCTAGAGGTGAGTAATATATACATGTACAGTAGAACTTCGATGGCTCGAACACCGATGGCTCGTTTACCGTGGTTGAGTCGTACCCGTTCTTGAGTCCCTAGGGAATTTCTGTAAATAAGAAATAGGGAGGGTAAAAATTAGGATAGTTTCGCCTTTTATCTTGCAAATGTATGCTGTGTGTACTCATTAGAATCGCCTCGATGAGGCGATTCTAATGAGTACACACAGCATACATTTTTCATTATAGAACACAGAAAAAGATGTCCCAAAGTATGTCGTTATGCCTCCTGGCATTAGCCCTCATTGGCTCAAACTACCCCTGTCTCGAACAGATTTTCATGGTCCCAGAGGTGTTCGAGCCATTGAAGTTCGACTGTATGTACATATTAGTAGTGACATAGTTCTAGATAAGGAGGAATAATGAGAATAGATTTGGGATTATTTTACTTATTGCTCCATAAAAAAACACATACTGTTGGTACTTGTTACTGACAAGTGATTTTTTTTCTCATGAGATAAAGGTACCCCAAAGATATTTTACTATGGTGAACACTAAAATGGTTGACCCGCAAAAAGCGACTTTAAGAATATTGTCTTGTCGGGAGATAAGGGCCGTTGGGCGGGAGCCCGGAAGATGAGTTTTGAAATCAGGATATCTCGATGAAATTGGGAGATATCACATGTATGTTGCTAGAATCGCCTCAATGACAACTCTTCCTACACCTTTGGTCCAGTTTCATTCAAACTCCATAGCATTGTTGCTTGGTTGACCCTCTACAAAAGTAGCTAAAAGGTTCCGCTCCAATGAATAAACTGGCTGACAGAGCTGAAAATAGAATAACTTACTCCTATACATTTGCTCCAATTTCATTCAAACTTCACAGGGATGTTGCTTAATGACCCTCTACCAAAATTGCTAAAACGGTTTTGCTTGGATGAACAAGTGGGCAGCCAGAGCTAAAAATAGAACTTTTAAACGACAACTGCTTCTATACCTTTGGTTCAATTTTCTTTCAAACTTCATAGGCAAGATGAACCTCTACCAAACTAGTTAAAACAGTTCCACTGAAATGAACAAGATGGTCGCCAGAGCTAATAATAGAAAAACCTTCAAATGACAACCTCTCCTAAACTCATAAATCAGTTTCATTCAAGCTTCACAAGAATATTGTCCAGGTGACCATCTGTTTTAGTGCAATCATTATGCTTCATGGATTAAAATGGCTGTCAGTTATTCACATGACTTTCCGATGCTGTGTGACATGCTGAAATCAGGTGAGCCATTCAGGGCTGTCTTGGCCCTTTTGTTTACAGTGCAAAATGCAGATGTTTCAAAGGAATGTCAAGCTTTTTCCTTGACAAAAAAAAAAAAAAAAAAATAGGAAAAAGTCATCGGCTGTAGTCATGATAGGTGTTTAAACACCATTGTCCTGCTGAATAAATTAATTTTGCCAGACCCATTTCTGTCTGTCAGCCAGTCAGATTTCTTGATATTATGTATTCAGTCAAATTTGCAAACTAAATGACAAACAGTAGCCATCTGATCAGGATCTACACTGTTGGCAAAGGTTGGCCTTATCGTGTTCAGCAGGACAAAGGTTAACCCTTATCCTGCTGTTCATGACAACCCCAACCCTTGCAAACAGTGTAGATCCAGATCAGATGGATTCTGAAGAAGCCATCTGATCAGGATCTACACTGTTTGATGTTCAGTTTGCGAGTTTGCATTAATAAACTACATCAAGTAATCTGATTAGCTCAAAGTTAGAAATGGGTGTGGCTAAGTTAAATATTCAGTGGGTTAAAGGTAAAGTGTTAATCTTGCCTAATACAGTGATGTTCCTATAAGTGCCAAGGGCCATTTTTGTGTGGAATACCATTAAAAACCTAAGAATTCGGACACCTCGAGTACTTTCTAAAATTTTAACAAATTTGTTTCATGGTCTGGCAAGGACTCCAAAATGTGCAGACTGAATGGCAAACAATGTAGTTCCTGATCGGACTGCTCTAAAGGAGCAGTCTGATCTGGATCTGCACTGTTTGCAAAAGCTTGTCTGTCCCAATACTTAGGATCATTATGGTAGCAATACAGTAGAACTTCGATGGCTCAAACACCGATGGCTCGTTTACCATGGCTGAGTCGAACTCATTCTTGTGCCCCTAGGGAAATCCTCTACATAAGAAAAAGTGGGGGATAATTCTGGAGAATTTAGTCTTTTATCTTGCAAATGTATGCTGTGTGTACTCATTAGAATCGCCTCGATGAGGCGATTCTAATGAGTACACACAGCATACATTTTCATTATAGAACACCGAAAAGATGCCCAAAAGTATTTCGTTATGCCTCCGGACAGTAAGCCTGGGTGGCTCGAACTACCCCTGTCTCGAACAGATTTTCGAGGGCCCAAAGGTGTTCGAGCCATTGAAGTTCCACTGTATATTGAATTTCCTGTTTAACCCTTTCACTTCTGAGTTTATGATCTGGACTCTGTAATCTTTGAATTTGGACATGTCCATCTCCTAAATTTAGAGTTGTTTTTTTTTCATAAAAATCACTAACAGGATGTTAAACACTGTAGATCCTGAAGAGATTACGGCTTTTCACTTGTCCACTCGCCATGACAAGTAAAAATTCTGGAGGGCAAGTAAAAATTTTGTTTAGTCACTACCAAAATATACATGCACTTGGTCATGCAAGACGAGTAAAATTTTGAAGAATTTTCCAGCCCTGCTGGGATGCTGGTCTGGATCTACACATTTCTGCGTAGATATCTCTACTGATCTACAGCGTTGAAAGAGTTTATTGTTTAAGCTGTCAGTAATTAGTAAGGAGACACCTTGGCATTATTTCTTTGGAGAAAAACTGGACCATTTATGGGCATAAAGGCATGAGCGAAAAGTATTGTTAAAATATGATTTATGATAATATCACTCACTAAAGTTTAGGGAAGTGTTTGAAACTTTGAATACTGGTATTTACTATTTCTTGCACACCAGACAAGCAAATCCGTGATTTTACCCTGGAATAGAAATTTATGCTCTGACCCTGGTGTTCCGACCCAAAATCGAATATAATCACGTATTTGATAAATGCACTGGTTGAATACGACGTTTTATGCGCCTTCGTTAAGGTTTACATCACAGCACGTAACATGACTTCACTAAACATTCCTGTACTGTCATCACACTATGGCGGACATCGGTACTCGAAGTGACTGCAGCATTAAAAATCCGCGCTAAGAAATGGAAGGTATGCAAGAAAAAGAATCCTATATGGGTGTGAGGGGCCGATAGAAAAATCGGGATCACTGTCCGGCATCACTCGGCAAGCCTCGTGATACCGGACAGTGACCCTCGGGACGGATTTTTCCATCCACCCCTCACACCCATATAAGATCCTTATAATACGAGCTCAAGAAAACAATGACCAGTCAAACTTCAGGGAGTTGAACACTCTTTGGACCATGAAAATTTGTTTTAACCCATTGTATACTGGTGGACTCTTCCATTGCTAGATGTTTGACATGTCCATTTGTCATATAAGGGGTGCCAGGCCTATTTCTTTGTTCTTATTCTATTTTTGATGAAAAATTCTGTTAGCATATAGTGCAAGCCCAGATCAGATGCTGCATTCTACGGCATCTGATCTGGGCCTGCACTGTTTGCCGAGGTACCCCTTTAGGGATTTCCTGCATGCAGAGGGCTAGACAATGGTGGTTTGAGCAACTAAGGGTTCATCTTGCCCATCTCATTATACCCTCGCACAACATAGTTGTGAGGAGGGATATAGCATTTACGTGTGTACATACATACCTACTTTTGTCATCGCTCTAGCACCTACATTTCTTAACTGATTTTAATATAAAGTCACACAAATGTTCCTTATGACAATATCTCGAGAAAGTTCGACTTTAAAGGTCTCGAGTGAGTTTGACTTTCAAGATCATGACCTCAAGGTCAAGGTCACTGGCTATTTTTAGAAAAACTTTGTCATCGCTCTAGGGCTTACATTTCTCCACCGATTTCAATATAACTTTACAAAAATGTTTCTTATGACAATATCTCAAGCAAGTTCGACTTTCAAGGTCATGGCCTCAAGGTCAAGGTCACTGGCTATTTTCAGAAAAAGTTTGTCATCACTATAGCGCCTACATTTCTTCACCGATTTCAATATAACTTCACACAAATGTTCCTTATGACAATATCTCGAGAAAGTTTGACTTTAAAGGTCGTTGCCTGAAGATCAAGGTCACTGTGGCTTTTTTTAGAAAAACTTTGTCATCACTCTAGCGCCTACATTTCTTCACCGATTTCAATGTAACTTCACTAAAATGTTTCTTATGACAGTATCTCGAGTGAGTTTGACTTTCAAGATCATGACCTCAAGGTCAGGGTCACTGTGGCTATGTTTAGAAAAACTTTGTCATTGCTCTAGTGCCTACATTTCTTCACCGATTTCAATATAACTTCACACATATGTTCCTTATGACATTATCTCAAGCAAGTTCGACTTTTAAGGTCAAAGTCACTGTGGCTATTTTTAGAAAAAACTTTGAAATTACTCTAGTGCCTACATTTCTTCACTGATTTCAATATAACTTCACACAAATGTTCCTTATGACAATATCTCGAGCAAGTTTGACTTTCAAGGTCGTGGTCTTACGGTCAAGGTCAATGTGGCTATTTTTAGAAAAACTTTGTAATCGCTTTAGCACCTACATTTCTTCACCGATTTTAATATAATTTCACACAAATGTTCCTTTTGACAATATCTCGAGCAAGTTCGACTTTCAAGGTTGTGGCCTCAAGGTCAAGGTCAATGTGGCTATTTTTAGAAAAACTTTGTCATTTCTCTAGCGCCTACATTTATTGACCGCTTTCAATATGACTTCACTTAAATGTTCCTTATGACTATATCTCGAGAGAGTTTGACTTTCAAGGTCATGGCCTCAAGATCAAGGTCCATGTGGCTATTTTTAGAAAAACTTTGTCATCGCTGTAGCGCCTACATTTATTGATCAATTTAAATGTAACATCGTGCCGCTTATGATGATATCTTGAGAGAGTTCGACTTTCAAGGACATGGGGTCAAGGTCACTGTGGCTATTTTAGAAAAACTTTGTCATCACTCTAGCGCCTACACTTATTGACGGATTTTTAACTTCACACAAATGTTACTTATGATAATTTCTCAAGCAAGTTCGACTTTCAAGGTCATGGTGTCAAGGTCAAGGTCACTGGCTATTTTTAGAAAAACTTCGCTCTAGTGCCTACATTTATTGATGCATTTTAATAGAACTTCACACAAATGTTTCTTATGATAATATCTAGAGTTGCTTTGATTTTGAAGGTCATGGCCTCAAGGTCAAGGTCACTGCGGCTATTTTTAGAAAAAATTTCTCCTAGCTCTAGCGCCAACATTTATTGACAGATTTTAATATAACTTCGCACAAATGCTGCTCTTGATAACATCTCAAGGGAGTTTGACTTTCAAGGTCATGGCCTTAAGGTCTAGCTCATTGTGGCTATTTTGAGAAAAACTTTGATCGCTCTAGCACCTACATTTATTAACAGATTTTTAATAACTTCACACAAATGTTGCTTATTACAGGCCCTGCTTTTTATAATATCTCGAGCGAGTTCGACTTTCAAGGTCATGGCCTCAAGGTCAAGGTCACTGTGGCTATTTTTAGAAAAACTTCGTCATCGCTCTAGCGCCTGCATTTATTGATGGATTTTAATATAACTTCACACAAAAGATGCTTATGATAATATCTCGAGCAAGATCATCTTTCAAGGTCATGGTTTCAAGTCAAGGTCACTATGGCTATTTTTAGAAAAACATTGTCAACACTCTAGAACAATTTTAAACAAACTTTCCACAAATGATGCAAGTTGGACTTTTGCCAGTTCATTGTTTTCCCTACACGAAGTTGTCTTGTGCGAGGGGATTTGTATCGCATGCGTTGCCTTAATAATTAAGGATTTTTATTTTAATTTCACGAAACTTTCAGTACAGTTATACTTATATTTCATTGATTCCTTTCAAGCTCTAGTGTAGTTGATTTCTTTTCAAGTTCTGGTGTAGTCTAGGCTGTTCTACTGTTTCATTTCAAGCTCTAGTGTAGTCCATGCTGATTTCATACAGATAACACCCATTGGGGCTTGAAGAAATATATGGGCTGCAGAGCTGAAACCGACCCGCACATGAGTACTGGTAAACGGCTTAGAGGATCTAAACCTGCCTAGGCAAAGCGGTGCGAGAGTCGGACCATCCATGCTTCTAAACCCTATTGGTTTCATTGGGTGGCAGGGCTTGAGAAGTCATTTCATCTCAATGTCGGGTAAAAGTCCCACAATATTGGAAGTGACATCTCCATAATGACCTTTACAGTGTTGCCGGGGGCATTAAACCTCAAATCAAACAAACAAACAGATTACGCAGGGTTTGAAATTAACAGTGGCAAGTAGCAAATTTGCTACCCGAAAATTCAGTTTGCCACCTAGTCAAACAATTGGTAGTAAAAAGTTGCTGTCTGGTACAGTAGAACTTCGATGGCTCGAACCCCGATGGCTCATTTACCATGGATGGGTCGAAGCCGTTCTTAAGTCCGAAGGGAATGCCTCCAAATACAAAACAGACAAAATTTAGAGAGACTTTCTTCTTTTATCTTGCAGATGTATGCTGTGTGTACTTATTAGAATCGCCTCGACGAGGCGATTCTAATAAGTACACACAGCATACATTTCAAATAAAGAACACCTTAAATATGTCCCCCAATTATCTCCATTATGCCTCCTGGTATGGTACTAGTAGTAACCCTCCGTGGCTCGAACTACAGCTGTCTCGAACAAATTTTCATGGTCCCGATGGGATTCGAGCCATCGAAGTTCGACTGTATAGTCATGATATCTAGCTGACTTAAAGTGTTGTGAACAAATGTTTTCATACCCGCTTTTTCAAAGAAAAATCAGGTATATTGTTTTTGTACCAGAGTCAAGTGGTCGTCAGTCCGTGGGTGAGTATGTGTTTGTGTGTTTGTCATGTTTCTTGTAAATAGATCTCTGCTGCAACCAGTAAAGTTACACTTTTGAAATATTGCATGTGGATAGTACATGGGATTTAGATAGCATTGGGCTACTTTTGATGTGACCTTGGCCTCAGCATGACCCCAAGGTCAAAGGTCAAAAAGTATGATTTTGGCATATCTTTAGTGTTTTTTAGATAAAAAGCGGGTATTTTTGATCTATACCATCGACTGCGTGATGTAGTTTTTTTTTTTTTTCATTGTTAATCAGCAAAAATAAAGCTTGACACTTCATCTGAATCATCTGCAGGAAAATAAAGCAAGGCACTGTATGTGAATTGTCTGCTGGGCAGACGATTCACATACAGTGTCAAGCCTTATTTTTACTGAAAAATAAAACAAAATACTTGGAAAATGTCATCAGCTAAACATGCTTAGAGCTTGGAAGTTTAGTCTTCGGGAAGTAGGGCTCCTACTGGAACGACACATTTTGCTGCCAAGTAGACGGGAAGTAAGGCTCCTACTGGAACGACACATTTTGCTGCCAAGTAGACGGGAAGTAAGGCTCCTACTGGAATGAAACATTTTGCTGCTAAGTAGACGGGAAGTAAGGCTCCTACTGGAATGATACATTTTGCTGCCAAGTAGATGCCTTTTGCTACCTACTTTCAGAGCAGCTAGCAACAACTTGGTACTTGCAAAAAAAAAGTTAATTTTTGCCAGATAAGCCCTGTTGACCTGATTCTTCTTCATGCAGAAATTGTTTGAACACAAAGCCCAATGGAGCAATACAAGCTGACAACATGAATTGAAAACAGGCCCCGTGGTTATAAAACTTTTTTCATGCTCAACTCAACTGAGCATGAAATTTGAAATGCTCATAATTATCAAAACACAAACAAATAAAGCTATTTGTCTGCTCAGATCAGCAAAGAATGTTGTTTGTCCTGCTTATAAATTTTAAAATGCCAATAATTTATTGTTGGCATTTTAAAATTTATGAGCAGGACAAATTTTGTGCTCAAGTGAGTTGAGCATGAAAAAAGTTTTATTACCTTGTACCCTGATTTGCTTGCTAGTCATGTACCATAGTTGCATACCGTAAAAATGCTAAAAATTCGGACACCATGAGAACTTGCTGTAATTCTCCTGAAATTTTAACAGATTTGTTTCATGATGCTGCAGTGAATCCAAAAGGGACCAAAGGAATAGCAAACAGTGTAGACCCTGATCAGACTGCTCCTCCGATCTGGGTCTACACTGTTTGCTTAGGCCTATCTGTCCTAATACTTGGGATCACTACGGTAGATACTTTTGTCATACATTAAGGCAAATGCGGACATACATGAACAGTCGGCCTTGGTACCTCAGTTGGATGCGCGTCTGACTGGTGATCAGGAGGACGTGGGTTCGATACCTGCCGAGGTCGGCAACATTCTTTCGTAGAGATTGATCATGAAATCTTTTCTACGGTCATTCTCTCCCTTCCGATGATTAAAGAAGGGCATTTGTCAGTTTCTAGCGAAAGAGTGTGCACTGTACTGGTTAACCGCTTACGAATAAGCCTGCCCAGGAACAGTGTGGATAGGTAAACTGACCGGCTAAAAAATGACTTAAAATAGTGTTGACTGGGCCGTTAAACTCCAATAAAAACAAACAAACAAGACATACATGAACTGTTTCACATAACTTTTTTTTAAAAAAAGATTTGAGCAAATAAGAAAGAAGATAAAAATTTGGACTGAACTATTTGTTGCATTTTGTATTAATTATTAACCCAATTAATCAGACATTTTGCAGACATCATTTTCGAATTTTTTTAGGTTTCCGAGAAAATAGGGTTGACATTAGATGTTAATCATCTACTGGACAGATGATCCACATGAAATGTCACAGCTTATTTTCTATGAAAAAAAAAAAGTAAGTGGCTATTGACAGCCGGCTGTCGATAGCGACAAGCTTTTAAAACATATTTTTGCATACGGGCAAGCAGTGTGGACCCAGATCAGACTGCTCCTATGGGAACAGTCTGATCTGGGTCCACACTGTTTGCAAAAATGACTTATGAAGTTACCACCAGACGACAAAAGCAGATGACTATTTTTGTGATCTTAGGTAAAATTGTCACCTGCTTTAAAAATTTCTGTGGTGCTTTTAGGGCTAATTGAGTTATAGCAAATGAAAACAACTTAGGACATTGGCACACAGCTTAGATTTGGATGAACCTGCATCTGTGTCTGGTCTGATCAGGGTTTATACTGTATGTTATATGGATAATGGTACCCATTTCACCTTAAGCTTTCTCTTGTGAAGAAGGGAGGCAGTACATGTACTTCGACTGAGTGGGTACACAAGCTGGTTTGTGTCTCCACAAAGCACATAAGTCTGATGACACACTTTCTTTCGACACAGATCATTCGTATTTCCAATGTGTTTGTCGAGGTCATTTTCCAGGATAGTACTGTCACATTTTTCAAATCAATTTTTGAACTGAATAATTTAGTTATTTTACTGCTTTGCGATCTTTGTGATTGATCATTGGTTACTTCAAGTGAGAGATGATCGATTTAATGATTGATTGATCGATGAAACTACCTGAAAATTTATGGCACTGTTCCTTATAATATGGTTCTGGATATAATAGATCGGCAGTCTCCGTGGAAGATGTATAAATTTAATATTCTTCGTGGAAAATGTGTAGATTATATAGAAAAATGACTATAAATGACCTTTTTCTATATAATCAATTTTTACATTTAATGGTGATTGATCATGGAAAAAATGATCAATTATTTACTTATTTGCCTTAAATGAGTAATCATCAACTAAATTGATTAAGCCTACCACTGATATGCGAGGAAAACCTGACCCATTTAAAATTACCATTTAAATTTTTGATTCAACCCTTATCCTGCTGTATAAATTAATTTGCCACACCCATTTCTGACTGTCCACCAATCAAATTACTTGATATAATATAGTCATACAGTTTAAAAACTGCATTAAAAATAGTGTAGATCCAGAGAAGCTATCTGATCTGGATCTACACTGTTTACAAAGGTAGGGGTTGTCGTGTTCAGTGTGATAAGGGTTAAAAGCTTCAAATAAAAAACAGCCACTTACATTAATCCTTAACCATTAAAGCGCCGAGGAAAACTACATCTGAAAATGTCGTCTGCTTATGTCGTATGCTGAATTATTTTGCAAACCTCGAAAGAATATTTTTGGACATAAGCAAACAGTGTGGGCCCAGATCTGACAGGAGCAGTCTGATCTGGGTCCACACTGTTTGCAAAAAATTACGGCAGACGGCAAAGCAGACGACAATTGCCGTGATCTGCATTTTATGAGTTAACCCTTAAAATTGTACTCAAACTGCATATTCTATTTGCTTTAAAGTCTGAGTGGATTTTAATTGTGGCATGTTTATAGATTAAGATAAAAATATTGGAAAAAAATGATATTTGTTTTTCGTGTCTGGTCTTCACTTATTCACTTTTACTGTCAGGAATGGGAATTAAATCGTTAAAATGAATCATTAAAACATGTTCCGATGTGATTCCTGTGCATTGGAATGATAATTATTGAAATACATTTAACATCAGAATTAAAAAGTGATTGTTGATATTAAATGATTATCTTGGATTATTGGGAATTTTAAAGGGAGACAATTTAACTGCCTCCTTTTGATTTGTTTGTTTGCGTTGAGGTTTTACATCCCCATTAACATGATTTAGGTCATTTAGCAGACATTGCCTCCGGGACTTTTTCCCGACATTGAGTTGAATTGACACCTCGAGCCCTATCGCCCATAAACCACTAGGGTTTAGGATTGGTCCGACACGTATAACTTTTCCTGGGCAGGCTTAGACCTAAGTTGTTTACCAGTAGTCAATTATAGCCAGTTTCAGCTCTGGGGGGAAGCACCATGCCGCCCAATCTATTTTTGCGAGTCCCGATGGGCGGGGGCTTCCTTTTGAGGAACGGTTTCTTCCCCATGGTAATTAAATAAAGTATATTTTCATATTTGACATCTTAAAATGACCATTCCAAGGCAGTTCTCGTGTCAAGGTTTATTTTTGGTATGGTTTGTCTTTGAGTGTGTATATCGCTTATATCTTTCTGTTTTGGATAGCCATTTGGCCATTTTGTGGGAAAGTAACAGTTACTGTCCTTTTGGCTTTCCATATTTGTTGTTTCCATTAGGGTCTAGAAATTTCATGTTTGTGTTTTTTTCCCTTTGGTGTCTCTGATGGGAGCTGTGGGTTAATTGTATCGATTCCTGATCATTGCCTTCACTTCTATTTAGTGGGAGTGTGATTTAATTGGATATTTATGGTGCTTGACTAGCTCCAGATTAACCCTTATCTTGCTGTTCACGACAACCCCTATCTTTGGAAACAGTGTAGACCCAGATCAGATGGCTTCTGAAGAAGCCATCTGATCAGGATCTACACTGTTTGGCATTCAGTTTATGAATTTGTAGCAATAAATTACATCAAGTAATTTGATTGGTTGATAGACAGAAATGGGTATGGCTTAGATGAATATTCAGCAAGATAAGGGTTAAAAGGGAATACTGGTAATGAAGATAATTTTGAGATAATTTTCCTTTTTTCTTTTTAGAAGCATATGTTGTGGGTACTTGTTAGAATTGCCTCAATGAGGCGATTCTGACAAGTACCCACAACCTATGTTACAATGGAGAAATAGGAAAAATTATCCCAAAATTATGCTCACTAATTCTCAATCCTTATCTCGAGGTAATGCAATTTACCGTTAATGATCCTAAGTATTGGGACAGATAGGCCTAAGCAAACAGTGCAGACCCAGATCAGACTCCTCCTGAAGGAGCAGTCTGATCAGGGTCTTCACTGTTTGCCATTCCGTCTCGGACCCTTGCTGGATCGTGAAACTATTTTGTTAATATTTTCGGAGAATTACAGCAAGTCCTAAAGTAAAGGTGTCCGAATTTTTTTGGAATTTTTACGGTAGTATATGTAATTTGGTATCAGGTAGACGACCTTTTTGGAACTAAGAAATTTAATATGTGGATTTGAAATTTTTTTGACTGACAGATTTGTATCATGTTAAATATGTATTTGTCGCAATTCACTGAATTCCAAAAAGACTTTCCGATACATGAATAAAACGTTCTAGTTCATTAGTCTTTTCAGTTACACTTTTTTTGTCATTCCAAATGAATTTTATTGGATTTAATGGTTAGGAGTTAGTTGATAAGGATCTCGAAATTATTTAAATAAACTTTTGGTAAAAATGTGTCTGTGACGTTATGTAACTTAGAAATCTTTGAATGGATTATAAGGATGAAAAGATAAATTTACGTCAGAAAGTTAAAAGAAGAAAAAATATTCAAATTTCAAGAGGTCATAAAATGCATTCAGAAAGGAGGTTACAGGTGGATAGAATAAGAAATATATTCAAATGAATATTGATAATGCGTTTATGTTGGAATAATTTAGATTTTCAGTTTGAAATTATATAAAATAGGATTGGAAACTTTGACATTATTTGTGTTATTTTCTGTGCGGTAATTTAGACATTGGTTGAAAACATGAAATCGTTTAAGTAATTGAGAATGTATTGAATCTTCATACGACTTTTGGTTGTTGTAATTGAGGATTTTCTAAGATAGCTTTGAAAATAATAATAAAAAAAAAAAATATCAAATGGATAGTGTCTGTAATCAAAGGATAAAGTGATAAAAAAGAAAAGAAAAAAAAAAAGGACACAGAATTGTATATAAATCTGGGATTCTTGTTTGTTTGTTTGTAATGGAGTTTAACACAAACGCCAACACTATTTTAGGTCATTTTTCAGCCGGTCAGTTTACCTATCCACACTTTTCCTGGGCAGGCTTATACGTAAGCAGTTAACCAGTACAGTGCACATTCTTTCGCCAGAAACTGACAACTGCCCTTCTTGAATCAGCGGAAGGGGGAGAATGACGGTAGAAAAGATTTCATGATTAATCTCCACCAAAGAATGTTGCCATCCTTGGCAGGTATCGAACCCCCGACCTGATCATCAGTCACTGAGCTACCGAGACCGGCTAGGGATTCTTGTATGCAGTGTTTACAAATAGGCGTGCACAAAAAGGCAGCCATGAGATTCAGTTTGATGTTGGGTAGACATGTAGTAGTTAACCCTTGAAGCCCTAATAATGACGAGCAGATGTAGCATTTTCAAAATATTTTTTTTTGTCTTTGTTCTCATTTTTCAGAGAAAATAAGGCTTGACATATTTGGTGAATCCTCTTCTGGGCAGATGATTCACATGAAATGTCAAGCATATTTTTCTCTGAAAAATAATTAAAAAAAAATTAGTTTGTGCTTTCTCTAGAACTTTCTGTCCTGCTTGAAGGGTTAAAAAATAATTAAATAAATATTACCCTAATAAGATGCCAAGAAAAACTGCATCTGAAAATGTTATCTGTTTGTGCTATCTTCTGAACTGTTTTAGAAAAAAAATTCCTTGCAGGCAAACAGTGTGGACCCCGATCAGACTGCTCCTCTAGGAGCAGTCTGATCTGTGTCAACACTGCTTGCAACATTGACTTTTTAAGAATCCAGCAGATGACATTTGTTATGATTGACATCTACAGGGTAGCGAAAACTGACACGTGAGATAAAGCTATATTTCGTGGGTGTGTAAGTTGAAAATTTGTGACACTCGTGTCTGAGAAAGTTTACAAGCCTTTGTATTTGTTCTGAATACAGTGAATGATCATTTATAAAACTTCGAACATGGCAACAAACTTTGCCACGACTTACCCTCGTACGGGCGCTGGTATTACTGGATATTCTTCTAACCATGGCGTATGGTCCAAACTGCATCTGCAACAGACAAATGGCCCTCGCAAAAAGAAACGTAAAAAGTGGTATCAGAATTTTGGTGGAAATCCAGCGATTTACCAGATCTCGGAGCGGGAGGAAGAAGAAGAACATCCACTTCCTTTGCAAACCCCAGACTCAGTATTTAGTGCTACAAGTTCTACTTTGACTCCGGTTTCAAATACTACCCGTGAAGATATACACAGGGATGTAAGAAATTCAGTTGAAACACCTGTAATTGTAGAGGAAGCAGAAAGTTCTGACATAAGTGCCATGGAATGCAAAATGAACATGGTTAAACACAATAAAAATAACCCTAAGAGACATAGCAGTGAAACACTTGAAGTCCCACAGGCAAAACAATATGCTAAAAGTTTCTACCCAACCAGTAGACTTACAGATCACAATACTGGTAAAGTTCATAAAAAATTTGAGAAGAATCATAATGCTTTAACATTGCAAATTCCAGTGACAAATAAATGTGTCAAAAGTTTCTATCCTACTAATGAAATCATCGAATATAAAAGCGCTAGACTTGACAAAAGTCTTGAAAAGATACAAAGTAATACAACGTCATTGCAGGTTCCAGAGACAGACCAGTGTTTCCGAAGTTTTTATCCTCCTATTTCAGAGACTAATCTCCCATCTCTAAAACAGTTATCTGCAGAGAAAAATGAACAGGGATCTTCAAGAGAAATTGGAGTTCAAAAAGTTGTAAATTCTCCAAAATATACTCATATACGAGTGCCTAAAATCCATAATAGACAATCTCAGTTTGAAGTTTCAGAAGATTCACCATTTTACTTGCCAAGGTTGGGTGATGAAACAAAATTCCATTTGCCAAAGCTTGAAAATAAAAGTAGAAAACCTGTGAAAGTAACTTTGTCCAAAAATTTGGAACAAGCTAAGTCAATGACAAAATCAAGAAAGAGTTGGAATTTCAAATGTTTAGATGATCCAATAAATTATTTTGAAACTAATCATTCTGTGGGAACTGATGAAGACAAAAGTGCCCCAAGTGGAAATCTAGATAAATTCAAGACCGAAGGTCTTGTAAATGGACCTTTAAGAAATGTTGCAGATAATATAACGTATAATAACCATAGAATGAGGGATGATGATAAAGAAAATTGTAAAATGAAAGTGAAAAAGGAAAATTACAGCAATATTTCTCCAAGGAAAAAGTGGGATCATCCAGATTTTTGGCCCAAACAGCATGAAGGTAATTTCTTCTGAAAAAATAGGTATAAACAGGGGTCCATAAATCCAAGCCAGGTCAAAAATCTATGTTCAGCCAGCAAAAGCATAGATCTGTGCAGTCTGGTCTTAGATCTGATAGATATTGATACATGTTTCGTTTGTTTGTTTGAGTTGAGGTTTAACGTCCCCATCAACACTATTTAGGTATGGATCTTTGCAAACTGCATGGATGAGCAGACTGATTAGCACCTATTCTGGTTGTACCACATGTACTTGCATTATGTTTACCATAATGATCCGAAGTATTGGGACAGGTAGGCCTAAGCAAACAGTACAGACCCAAATCAGAGCAGTCTGATCTGGGTTTACACTGTTTGCCGGTGTGTCTGCACCTTTTGGGATTCCTTGCCGGATCATAAACAAATTTGTCAAACATTTTGGAGCTTTATAGCAAGTCCTCAAGGTGTCCGAATGTTTAGAATTTCTATGGTAAGAATGTATCATTGCATATCACATATGTAACTAGAATAGCGCAGTCGATGGCACGCCATCGCATATCCCCACGCTTTTTTTAAAGATACGCCACTATATAAGTTCTCAATTGCAACCCCCACCCAATCTTAAGATCATAATTCCGAAAGTGTCATGCACTCCTCAGACCAAAGACCTATCAGTTCCCAAAGTTTCATGTTTCTATCTGAAACAGCGTAGGAGGAGTTATCCGGTAATCGTTAAAAAGGGGGTTATGGGGGTGAAAATCCAAGGTTTTGACCTCTGGTGACCTCAAACCTGACCCTAGGGGTCAAATTTTGATTGTTTTGTATTCTACTCATTATGCCTATCGATTTACTATGTCACATGACCAGGTTCTGAAAACTTCAATTTTTTACCGCCAGGGGCACCCAAGCCCCTGGCCTGGCCCCTAGGGGTAGCATCAAAATTCCGAAAGAGTCATGCACTCCTCAGACCAAAGACCTATCAGTTCCCAAAGTTTCATGTTTCTATCTGAAAGGGCATAGGAGGAGTTATCCGGTAATCGTTAAAAACGGGGTTATGGGGGTGAAAATCCAAGTTTTTGACCTCTGGTGACCTCAAACCTGACCCTGGGGGTCAAATTTTGATTGTTATGTGTTCTATTTGATATGTCACACGACCAGGTTCTGAAAACTTCGATTTTTTACCCCCGGGGCACCCCAGCCCCTGGCCTGGCCCCTAGGAGTAGGTTCAAAATTCCAAAAGTGTCATGCACTCCTCAGACCAAAGACCTATCAGTTCCCAAAGTTTCATGTTTCTATCTGAAACGGCGTAGGAGGAGTTATCCGGTAATCGTTAAAAAGGGGGTTATGGGGGTGAAAATCCAAGTTTTTGACCTCTGGTGACCTCAAACCTGACCCTAGGGGTCAAATTTTGATTGTTATGTATTCTACTCATTATGCCGTTCGATTTGATATGTCACGAGACCAGGTTCTGAAAACTTTGATTTTTTACCCCCGGGGCACCCCACCCCCTGGCCTGGCCCCTAGGGGTAGGATCAAAATTCCGAAAGTGTCATGCACTCCTCAGACCAAAGACCTATCAGTTCCCAAAGTTTTAAGTTTCTAGCTGTAAAAGTGTGGGAGGTGTTGTCCGGTAAGACGGACGTACGGACGACGGAGACAATTACAATATCCCCACTTTTTCTAAGCATGCCCAGGCAAATCGGTGTGTGTCGGACCGTCCATGCTGATAAACCCTATTGGTTTCATTGGGCGACAGGGCTTGAGATGTCATTTCATCTCAGTGTCGGGTAAAAGTCCCACAAAATTTGAAGCAATGTCTCCAAAATGACCTTTACAGTGTTGACGGGGATGTTAAACCACAAATCAACCAAACCACTTTTTCTTCGAAAAGCGTGGGGATAACAAACCTTTTCATTGGTTAGACAGGTGCACATGCTAGTCCCTGTTCTACAGTAGAAGCACAAGTAGTCACTCTATCACCTGATATGGACCAGCCCATATCAGATGATAGTGCCAGTTGAAATGTTACAAACTACAGAGAGTTTATAACACAGAACAGAACTAAATATCGTCGCTCGGGAGTCAAAACCTCGTAACTCTGATTTTTTGGTAAAATGACATTTTGATACCATTAGGTTCATGAACCACAGACGCATATTTTGCTCAAAACGTCGTAGCTCTAAGCCAATCAGTTTCCATTTTACAACAGTAAATCGTATCTCAGCATAATCTTGATTGATGTAAAACTTGAATCTCAAAACATCGTATCTCAAGTATGGTGTGGTCAGCACAACAGTATGTCCAGACAGAGGTTAAGATTTTGATGGCCAGTAGGCAATTCCGTAAGTAATTAAATGAAACAAAGATCAATTCAATTAAGTTACTGCAGATCTAAATAATACAGTCAACAAAAAGTGACAAAAGGATGTAACTCATGTATAATATGGTAAAGAAATTGTCAAAAACTCGTACCTCCATAAAAATCCAAAAATCTAGGTCTCTGAAATGACAAAATCAGCAGCTTATATATTGAATATTTAAGGGGTATTGGTAATTCACCTTTGCTGGAAGAAATTTTTGAATGGAGTCCAGAAAATAAGAAGAAACATGCTTTTTTCAAAAAAAGAAGAAAATCGTCTCTCCTGAAAAGTTGAAAAATCTGAGTTAAGAGGTTTTGACTCCCGAACGACGATATGTTGATCATAGATACTGTGAAAGTATTCATATAAAAAGACTGAGGTTATACTTATGCCATCATAAGAGAACGAAATGACTTTTTCTTGAGCTGGAAGCCTGCATATGTCACCAAATTCTGAGCAAATGTTACTTAAACTGAAATGTTTCACACACTAAATACAATCAAAGTACTGAAAGTACTGAGGAAAGTTGATTTACGAGGTATATTCACCATGATAAAATGGTAGTGGTAGATTAAACAGTCTCTAAGTGTCTTTTTGACAAGATTGAAAAAGGAGTTTAACCAGGTTCGACTAAGAAAAAAATGCCTGTTGCTTGTTATTGTCCTCGTGACAATCACTGACCATCTGACTGGCGCCGACCCTGAACAAAATCCAGTATTAGTTATTGATAGCACCCCTAAGATGTCAGAGCGGAACGTCAGAAGAAAATTCTGGACTGTGCTTGTTTGTTTGTTTGTTTGAACGTTTGTTTGCTTGTTTTTGAGGTTTAACATCCCCGTCAACACTGACTAGGTCATTTAGAGACGTTGCTTCCAATTTTGTGAGACTTTTACCCAACACTAAAATGAAATGACATAATTATCAAGCCTGTCGCGCAATGAAACCAAATAGGCTTGTGGCATGGACAGTCCGATTCGCACCACTTTGCCTGGCCAGGCTTAGATCCTCTAAGCTGTTTACCAGTACTCATGTGCGGTCGATTTCAGCTCGGCGTGGAAGTATCTTGCAGTTAGTCTATTTCTTCAAGCCCTGATGGGCGGGGGCGGTAGGACTGTGCTCGTGCATTTGGCCATTGGCAAACGGAATCTTCATAATCAGACGCCACATAATGTACCTGCTTAAACGAACAGTGCGATTCTCAACTCATGACTATTCTCCAAACTTACATTCAGAGACGATCGATCCACCAGTTCTCTCAGCACTTTGATTAATTGAGTACTTACGCAAATACGCTGTTTATCTGGAGCACTGGACGGGAGTGAACTTTAAAACCTATTGCTTTCTTTCGGCGAGTCATGGGTCTCCAAAAATGAAGTGTACATTGCTTTCGGAGACGTTACAGCAGAGCCCTTTAATTTCTACATTTTAAAAAGTGGAGACTCTTCGACTTAGATTCGTCTTCCCAAGTGTCTATAAAACGAGTGCATATGCACCCAAAAATGCACTGAAGGGTCTGATTTGAGGTCACAGAATGAGGTGTCTGATCAGTGGCTTCTGAATTTGCTTAACCAATATATGACAATGGAATCTTCCAACAAATAAGTTCGGAACAGGATTGTCAGTTTTGTTTTCTCAAAGGTTGGTTTTGCAAGAATATATGTTTTTTTAGCAATCAATGCAGACTCAGATCAGACGCCAAGTTGTGCTGCGTCTGATCTGGGCCTACAATACTTACATGCCATAAAAAGTGACGATAGTTATATATGGACCAATGTCCAGCTCGGAAACCGAGGGGTGAAAGGGAAGGAACACCTGTGGAATCAAGTCCGCCTTGATATAAAAGGATACACCTAGTATTAAAGCTGGAAAAGTCCAGTTTTGCAACTGAGGGGTGAAAGGGAAGGAACACCTGTGAAATCAAGTCCGCATTCAGCGCAAATGTTAAGAAATCAATGCGCTGGAAAAGGAAATGAGGCAAGTGCTTAATTTGGACTATTTTATGCAGCGAACGAATAGCGGAAGTGTAGTAACGCGGTCCAGTACCGGAAGTAGAAATGCGATGACATATAAAGTTGATACAAGTATCAACTTTCAAAAATTAATGGACCTCCATGGCCTAGTGGGTGAGAGTGCTGACTCTTAATCATCAGGTTTCACACTGCTGTGTGTTCGAGCCTAGCTTGGGCCACATGTGAGACACCTGGTTCTGCAACGGAAGGTCGGTCGGTTTTTCTCCCGGTACTCTGGTTTTTGCCTACCTCTGGTTAACAATTAGATCTTGAAAGGGCCATAAAACCAAAACAAAACAAAAACACAAACAAAAAAACGAAACAAAAAAACTAGCCTATGTTTCAGGCTGTATCTAGATTGGACAACCCTGAAGCCAAGATCATTGCAGCCTGTGCCTGAAGCTTGAGCCACACCGGCCTAGGGGTCTGACCTATGGCCCTCAGGCAGTGCATAAATCTAGATAGAGCCCATAGCTTAGGGTACCAGTGTATAAATGGTCAATCCGTTTGTAAGCCTTCGTACATTTAATAAGTTTTCCTAGTGAACAAGACCTTAACACCAGATCTGCTCATGCTTTGCCTTTAACCCATTTTGTACTGAATGGAACCTGCCCCCTTTCGTACAGCAGGAGTACATTTCAAATTTTAGGGTTGTCATCTTTACCGGTAGTTAGTATTAGAAATTTACCCTAAATGTTTGGACACCTTATCTCGTTAACATACATGTTCTAAAATTTGAACCAGTACAATTTATAACCCGATATTGTGTCTAAAAATAGCTGAATGTGTGGCAAACAGTGTAGACCCTGATGAGACACCACATTCTGCGGCGTCTCATCTGGGTCTGCACTGTTTGCTTAGATCTGTCTGTCCCCCAAAAAATAAGGTAAATACGGTATTTGGAAAATTGTTGAACTGTCTGCAAGCAGTGAAGGCCCAGTTCAGATGCCACATCCTGCAGTGTCTGATCTGGGCCTTAACTGTTTGCTAGTGCCCTGTTTTGCGTTCCGCATATAGAATGGGTTAAACAACAAAAAAAAAAGAACCCTGGGACCTTGACCTGAAGATGGGCAAGTGCTAATAAAATCTCCCATCATGCCAAGTATAAAGTCAGCCCACATTAGTGTTTGGAAAATATGAGCGCTTAAAACTTGTAAATATTAAATGTTGCACCACCAACCCAAAGGGTGGTGCAAAAGCTGTTCCAGTACTTTTGGGAAAAAAAAGAGCTAAAATGCTGCTAGCACCAATTTTGAAAACATTACTTAACCTTTGTCCTGCTGAGCCCGGATATGTCTTATCTTTCAAACAATGTAGATTCAGATCAGATGGCATCTGATCAGGATCTTCATTGTTTGTAATTCAGTTTATGAATTTGTTGCATTTATTTGCATCAAGTAATCTGATTGGTTGATAATAGTGGGTGTGGTAGTAGTGGGTGTGGCATATTTAAATATTCTGCAGGACAAGGGTTAAGTATAACTGGCTGTGGGGAGCCTGTCAAACTTCTAATCTGAACAGCTGAGCGAAAAAAAGTCTGTTACCAATAATATACCGTAAAAATTCGGCTATAAGACGAGGATTTTCCCTCCAAAATGAGCCCAAAAAAGTGACCCCGTCTTATAGCCGAGGTCATGGACTGCAGGCTTTTTTCTGGCAATGTCCGCCGAAGACCAGACATACGGAAAAAGCCGATCGGTGATTTTTGAATTGATATAAATCGCCGCCCACAAACCACCGCAATGATTTTTCTGTACTCGATCGGTAAATGACGCCATCCTACGCCATTATTCCCACACATGTTTAATGTCATTGCATGTGAGTGAGTGATTTTAGTTTTACGTCCCACCAACAGCTAAGGTCATATGGAGACGGGACCTCGGTTTAAAGACTCATCCGAAAGTCTGGAGAAGCCCGGGATTGATCCTGCGATCCCTGGTTTAGAAGGCGAGTAGCTTAACCACTGCGCCACAGGGGCTTCTGTGTCATTGCATGTATCTCTTTCATAAAAACAATGTTTGGAACTGGTAAAAAATATTTTCCCGATAGCTAAGCGGTTGTGAATAGAGGTAGATAGAAAATCAGTGCTTTGTACAGCTCCCGAATTATCCCTAGAAGCTCCGTGTCAATAACAAACAACAGCGTTCAACTTTTCCCGCCAACGTCTGCTATTTGGCGCCAAAACATAACCATTCATGAGATCATAGAATAGTCCGATTTTATAATGCAAACATCTACCGTTAGATGTAGCTAATAGTCTGAGGAGCAATTAAATCATTTTCACGTTGATTGTGGATTAAATTTTATGACTGGAGGATAAACGCAAATTAGAGACATAACTTGACCATATTTTCACACCTTATCGACACGCACCACATTAGACGACAGGGATTAACAACAGTGTCATACTTGAACCGTAATAAATACACAGACGGTTTGTCTCTGAATTGACAGCGATTTACTTACTGGTCTAGTTTTACCGTATTTAAGGACTCAAAAAGACGAAGCTGTAGACGATTTTTTTTTTTTTGCACTTGTCCCAATCGAGCGTCATAAGGTCAAAGTGCACCTGCCCAGCGTGATTTCGGTCTTGTCCCGGACGGCCGGGAAATGGATTTGTCAGCCCCTGTCGTCTATTAAATAGAAGTCTGTGTAGCCTAAGCCAGCAAGGCATGTACTGGGCCGACAGCGATACGACGTATCGGCCTGATGTTTACAGCTATTTTGTGCTAGCTGGGGCGTTGGTTCTGAAACTGAATAGCTAGGTGTTGTGTTCCCCGATGAAAAAAACTTTCAGTTACTTATAAAAAAGCTGCAACAAATATTTCTAAATTTTGTGAATGGAAATGAATTTCCCCCCTTTCCCAACACTCAATAGACGTACCTATTCAGATTCAATAAGAGTTGTCTCTCTTTGTAACTCTTACAAACGAAGACATAGAATGTCAACAGACATAAACAAGCGGCCAAACAAGCCATGTTAGGGGTAAGTAAAGGGGTTTTCTGACGAAAAAAGGCCTATTTCTCACATCTAAATGGCATCTGGCGGTAGCAGATAGGCCCCGACAGATATGGCAAAAATTTGACTCGTCTTATAAAAGAGTATAAGCAAAATCCCACCTTAGAGAGTCCCGTCTTATAGCCGAATCACCTTATAGCCGAATCTTAACAGTAACAGTACTAAACCTACAGAAGATATACAGGGCTCGCCCTACAGTACACAACAAGAGTATTACAGAGTATAATAAGTATAACATCATGAAAAAGACAGTAAAGACAGATATATAGTGAATGCAAAGATGCAGATAAAAAAGTAGGAGTGTAACGATGCATCGGACCATCGATGCATTGCGATAGGCACTAGGTCGATAGTACTGCATCGATGGTAAAGTTAAACATCGATGACTATTGCCGATAGTGTTTTGAACTATCGATAGTTTCGATAGTTTTCTATAGCACAATGTTTTCAGATAATTCCAAAAGTTGTTTTCATTCTAAAATATATTCTTTATTACCACCTGCGTCTTGTACCCGGTCAAGTGTCAAGCTGTATATTGTCCTAACTATAATCTCCTGTGTCAGTGGGATTCAACGGCTGCTTGTCGCGAGATACGGGCAATAAAATTACAACAGAATCGTGATTTGGCTGTAGCCTGCAAATGGCGTGTGTTTACAGCTGTCTGAAGCATATTTCAACAGCACTTTGATGTTTATTGATATCGAAATAGTTGACACGGACCACCACGCATGTTTTGATTACGCTAATCTGCAAGCTGTCTGTAAGCCAGCGATAAGAAAAGCGATAATGAATGCGTGTTTACACAGTGGTATTTATTATCAAAGGGTGCCGCCCGCTTCAGCACATGGAACATTGAAAGTCCGCACGTGTCGCTACCGCTTCAAGAGATGAAAAAAAAAAATGTTCTGGTTGAGGTGTAAGAGGAGTCTTATTTTTGTCAATAGCAGACATCAAAGGAAATAAAATACGTGTCGTCCCGCAAAGAACGTTTATAATTTGGGCATCCAGACATGTTTATACAGCAAAGAAATTAATTTTGAATCTTGGACACCGTGTATTCAAAATATGCACAAGGAAATACCGCACTAGAAAACAGTTATTTGAAACAAAAACGTGGTATGATTTTCTGTTTATTTTTATTGCTCAAATGTTTTTAAAGGTTTTACCAAACAACGAAAGAAACATACAAATGATGTTTGGAAAAAATCATGATACAATGAAAATGATGGGAAATTAGATGTTGACAGATGCAAGAATGTCCGGGATGACATTGTAAGGCATGTTAGGCACGTTACTGATGACATCATCGGTCGACCGGAATCGATTTGGATATAAAAATTCTTTAGCCCTGAACAAAATGATGTTCTGTTTAACAAACGCATGCGATCGATTGTGTACCGAAACACTGACACTTATATTTAAAATGTGCTCAGATTTTGCGGTCAGAGGATTCAAATGTAACTTTCCATATCACAGGTCCTGGTGTAGGAATGTTATTTGACATGACACCGGTAACAATTCTGATTCTTCAGTTATCTACATATATGTCTATTTTAACTGGGCATAAAAAGTCTTTCATAAAAATGTTTGTAACCGGTAAAAATATTTTCTTGATAGCTAAACGTTTGTTGATAGAGGTGGATAGAAAACGGCACCCAGCACGATTCCCAACTTATCTCAGGAAGCTCAATCACGAACACCACCATACAGATGTGCTTACACAAATTAAAGCGTTTGACTTTTCCAGCCAAGCATCTGCTATTTTGGTGCCAAAACATAACCCTGCACGAGACAGTAGAAAAGTCTGTTTTTATTAATAGTTAGACGTAGCTAATCATCTTAGGAGCTATTTGATTGTGGATTAAATATGATTGAGGGATAAATGCACATTAGAGACATAGCTTGATCTTATTTTCACACCTTGTCACGCGAAACATTGTAGGCTTATCGGTAGCGCCGGCGGGCGGCTTATGTTTACAGTGTAATAGTAGAATAGATTGATCAGTGACAAATACGGTCGGCGTTTATAACACGATTTGGTAAACTAACATGGTCCGTGTTATAACTAGGTTGAGGTGTATGTAGTCATTTTATCATGCCTGAAGTGTATTTGAAGACAAGCAAAGATTTCATTGCCTTCGTGAAGAGCTTACATTTATTTTAATTAAGAAACTGGTGTCACATTCTCACAGTGAATTGATACATGTACTTGGCTACTTCTATTAAAATGAGTCTCCTGGCTCTTCCAGGAGGATTTACACTTAAAGGAAAATAAGATGCTCCTGAGGAGCTGTTACCTCTTGTAGGGCAGGCAGAAAAGCAAACAGGAGTTTACAACAGTTGTCCCTCTGTGTAAATGTTCTTGTTTATTACTTTTATGCAGATAAACGTACAGAAAAGCAGCTTGTAGGTTTGAATAGTTTTTATTTCCTTCCCAAACAAGAAAATAAAATATCTTTCAGGCAATAGTATCGCAATAGTATTGCAATAGTAGTCGGCAATAGTAATAGTATCGCAATGGTGCTTCTTGCAATGTCAATACTATCGCAATAGTCATTTTCTGACTATCGTTACATCCCTATAAAAAAGCAGATAGTAAGAATATCTCGTAGGTGATCCGTTGCACCCATCAGGAACGACGGAACACTGATCGATATAGCCAATACAGTGATAGTGAAACTCTGACAAGCAGTTTTGGGCTATCTTAGACCTCTTGTCTTTATGCATTTGCACCTTGAAAAACTGCTATACAATATATGTAACGATAACAATTAAATGTTTTATGGCCTGCTTTAATTAAGGTATGTTTACAATTACCTAAAAGAAATTTATTCAATATCCTTCGCCCATGTTTGCCTAGCATCCAATGAAATAGACATTGGCAAACAATGTAGCTGTAGAACTGTAGATGCTGTAGAACAGGACTTTACTGGTTGCTAAATGTATAGGAATTTTCATAAAAGTTTGCAAATAAGACAAAGCATACTCTTAAATTAACGGTCTGAAGTTATTAACCCTTAAAATGCTGTGAAAATTTACATCTTAAAATGTCGTCTGCTTATGTCGTCTGCTGAATCTTCTTGAAAACTTCTTAAAAAATATTTTTACATACAGGCAAACAATGTGGACCCACATCAGACTGCCCCTAGAGGAGCAGTCTGTTCTGGGTCCACATTGTTTGCAAAACTGAAAACCGGCACATGACAGAGCAGACGACAATTGTCGTGATTCACTCAGGCGTCTTATGGGTTTGGGAAGAATCTGTTTGACATAAATGGTTAATGCTTAAAGCACTAGTCAAGGCTTTAAGAGCATTTCTAAGCTTTTTCTTGCTTTTCAGAGAAAATAAGGCTCGATATTACATGTGATTCGTCTGCAAGGCACACGATTCACATGTAATGTCAAGCCTTATCTTCTCTGAAAAAAAAAATAATTAGAAAAAAAAATCAGATTGTCATCAGCTCCAAAATTTTGTGTGGCTCTTTAAGGATAGTGGATATACTGTCTGTGCATTAGTCCTAAGCAGTACTTCTTTAGAAAGACGTACATCAATTATTTACGTGTACAAGCAAACTAGAAATAAATCCATTCAGGTGATCAATACAAATGTCGCAGATTTATTTATTTTCTTTATATGTAAAGTCAAATTATTAAAATTGAATGACAGCTGAATAAACCCAGCTTGGTGTTCAAGGTTGCAAGAGCTTGAAATAAGAATTTTGATGGAATAGATGGATTTTTATCGTTAATTAGTTGGGATCTATAGAGAGACTGTCCGGAGGTATAAAATGTCTGTTTCTCATGTGATAATATGGTCCTTGCCATGCTTGCTTAACCCTTTTTGTACCAAAAGGAATCTTCCTCTTTATATATAGCAGGAGTTCATTTCAAAATTTAGGGGTGTCAGGTTGTGTTTTCATCAAAATTTATTTGGAAAATAACTGAACTTTTAGCAAACAGTGGAGGCCCTGATCAGACACCGCGTTCTGCGGCGTCTGATCTGGGCCTGCACTGTTTGCCAGGGTACCTATTTTGGTACCTATTATTTACCTATGGGTTAATATTAAACCCAATTTCTTAACCCTTATCCTGCTGTTCAGGACAATCCCCACGTTTGCAGACAGTGTAGATCCAGATCAGTTTTATATGACTTGTCTGTCAGAGAAGATAAAGCTCGACATTTAATGCAACTACGCAGACAATTTGTACGGCCCCCGCCCATCGGGGCTTGAAGAAATAAATGGGCTGCATGATGCTTCCACGCAGAGCTGAAAGTACTGGTTCACCGCTTAGAGGATCTAAGCCTGCCCAGGCAAAGCGGTGCGACTCGGCCGGTTCATGCTATTAAACCCTATTGGTTTCATTGGGCTGCAGGGCTTGAGATGTCATTTCATCTCAAGGTTGGGTAAAAGTCCCACAAAATTGGCAGCAATGTCTCCAAATGACCTTTACAGTGTTGACGGCAATGTTAAACCTCAAATCAAACAAAACAAGCCTTATTTTACCTGAAACTGAAACACAGTTTTTAGAATGGTGTCCACTGGGCAGTCTCTTGGTGTGCCTCAAAGAACAACCATCGGTCTGGTTTGAGGTGACTTTTCAGTTCAGACTTAAATTCTGTTTGTTTGTTTTGGAGTTTAACGACCCAGTCAACACTTTTAGGTCACTGCCCTTCTTGAATCAGCGGAAGGGAGAAAATGACCGAATAAAAGATTTCATGAGCAATCTCCATGAAAGAATGTTGCCGACCCTGGCAGGTATCGAACCCGCGTCCTGCTGATCACCAGTCAGACGTGCATCCGACAGCTACCCAGGCCAGCCCCAGCCTCAAAATATTTTACTTGAAAATTAACAAACATTTTTTGGAATGTCGTCTGCTGGGTAGGTTTGCTTGGTACATTTAGGATTAATCATAGGGTTTGGGGTATAGTGCGATCAAAGTTCGATGTTGGATCTGGCCCCGAGGTTATAAAACTGTTTTCATGCTCATCTCAACTGAGCATATAATTTGAAATGCTTACAATACAAACAATTTTACTGCTCAGATCAGCAAAGAATATTGTTTGTCCTGCCCATAAATTTTAAAATGCCAACAGTTGTTAGCATTTTAAAATTTATGAGCAGGACAAATTTCATGCTCAAGTGAAATGAGCACGAAAAAAGTTTTATAACCTCGTTGCCTGGATATTAAATCGATCTATAGCTTTGAAGATCACCTTGATTTTTATTCTGTTTCTCCAGTTTCTTTCTCATTTCTACATTCTGTCCTGTCTCTTGGAATCGTCTTCTTGGAATCTGGCACCACAAGGGTTACCGGTAAAGTGTCATTAAACTCCAGCCCAACTGCTACAGAATATACTTTATGGTGTAGTTTTTATTTTCTTGTCCATTGGGATCATTGATTCCATTGTGGAAGTTTAAAAATATTTGAGGGTCACTAATGAGCCCTAAATGGCCGAAACTACCTAGTCTGGCCCAGAAAATATGTACACTCCATATTTTCCAGTTCTGTGGTGTATTCCTTGCTTCCAAAGGATAACCCTTTCTAGAACATATTTAATAGGGTATGTCTTAACCCATAAAATGCCAATCACAACAATTGTCATCTGCTTTGCTGTCTGCTGGTTACCTTTAAAGTAATTTTTAGCTCCACTGGCCGAAGGCCAGCGGGGCTATTGTCATGGCCCTGTGTCCGTTGTGCGTCCGTCCGTCCGTTAACATTTTGGTTAAAGTTTTGCGTTAAAGTTTCTAAGAGGTTGTATCTTCTGAACCCTTTGATAGATTTAGTTGATACTTACACTGAAGTTACATACTGGTCAAAAGATTTCATTGAAGCATGTCCCACCCCCCACAGTGACCTTGAGGTCAAGGTCACAGACTTAGAAATTTTACATCTTGGTTAAAGTTTTGCGTTAAAGTTTCTAAGAGGTTGTATCTTCTGAACCCTTTGATAGATTTAGTTGATACTTACACTGAAGTTACATACTGGTCTAAAGATTTCATTGATGCATGTACCACCCCCCACAATGACCTTGAGGTCAAGGTCACAGACTTAGAAATTTTACGTTTGGTTAAAGTTTTATGACAAAGTTTATAGATGTCTGTATGTTCTAAACTCTAAGACAAATTCAGTTGATACTTGCATCAATGTTGCATACCAGTCCAAAGATTTTGAGATGCATGTCGCTTCCCCACCCACAGTGACCTAGATCTCAGGGTCATGAACTTAGAAAGTTTACATTTGGTTAAAGTTTTATGACAAAGTTTATAGATGCCTGTTACATAATGTTCTAAACTCTAAGACAAATTGAATTGATACTTGCATCAATGTTGTATACCAGTTCAAAGATTTCATTGATGCATTCCCCACCCTGCTTCTTCAGTAACATTGATGCCCCCACCCCTTCAGTAACTATTATGCTCTCACTCCCTTGGTCCATTTAGAAAGATTATGTTTGGTTTAGATTTTATAAGCACATTATAGATTCTTCTAGCTTCTTGACTTCTTCATTCTTGTTACATATAAGCTCGAAAGATATATCAGAGGGTGGCACTGGCCGGGGGTATATGTGACCGACAGGTCGCTTTCTCTAGTTTCGTCTGCTTTGCCGTCTGCCCCAAAAGTAATTTTTTGCAAACAGTGTGGGCCCTGTAGGAGCAGTCTGATCTGGGCCCAGTGTTTGCCTGTATGCAAACATATTTTTACAAAGTGTGCAAACGAATTCAGCAGACAACATTTTCAGCAGTAGTTGTTCTCAGCATCTTAAGGGTTAAAGCGGCTGTCAACGTATGAGAAATTTGGCAAACACGCTGCTGTACGTTGAATAAGTTTGGGGTAAGTTTCAAACAAATTTCGAGGATGCTGAAATATGGTGCCATAAGATTTCATATGCCAAATATGCTAAAAAAATTTGTGCATGCATTAAGATTTTCACCGTATGATGACGTATTGCTTGTACGTTAGTCATAAGTTAGATGTACATGCCAGTAAGTTATGCATAAGTTCACGCACGCTACACCCAAGTTACTCATAGGTTGAAATACGACTCAGCAACCAGCTGCTTACGCGTAACATATTTCTAAACAATTGGCAACATACTTCTAACTATCTGTAACTGCTATTGGACGTTTCCACAACATGTTTAAAACGTACTGAACTTACAGATAGCGCATCTTCTAGTGTTTTGATGTCGGTCCCTTTCTGTGGTCAGCGCCTTCCTGCAACTTCCTGCTTCTAGAGGAGCAGTCTGATCTGGATAAACACTATTTGCAAAGATGACTTTTTAAGGGGAATGGGTACACCTTCAGGGGAGGCAACTCCTGCAAAAGTATTTTTGTTTCCCATGTCAATAGGGGTCAACTCTTATAAGAAAGAATTTGCTCCTGAGTACCAAATTCTTTCCTTTAAGAGTAGAGCCATTTTTCAGTGGGACACCGCTTACAGAAAAACGTACAGAAAGTCCCAAAAGTTGTCAGGGGTTCTCATTCCCTTAAGTTTCCAGCAGACAACAAAGCAGACAAGAATTGTTGTGATCGGTATTTTAAGGGTTAAGCATCAGCACAACATAAGTCAGAGAATGCTTAGGGCCCAGCCCAGACAAAAGCTAAATGTTAAACCTTAAGATGCCAAGAAACTGCATCTGAAAATGACTTCTGTTAATGTCGTCTGCTGGGTCTTCTTTCAAACAGTTTAAAGATATTTTTGTATACAAACAGTGCCGTACCCGATCAGACTGCTCCTCTACATTATTAAATGAGATTGTTTGGATTTGACCAACTAGGCTCTGGTTTTCACATTACATGTATTCCTATTCATAATATTTTCAGAGGGTCCCTCCAACAGCAAAGCTCGGGAGAGGAGAAGGGCGGCCAAGACTCCCAGAAAGTCAAAACGGATGGCTGCCAGACTGGATGGACATGGGTCAACGGATGTGGAAAGCTCAAAGTCTGTCTCAGAAAGGTAAGAAATTGGAATCACAGACTAGTGAAACAGTTATTACAAATGGAAACATATTCAATGGAAGCCACTCCTTCAAAAACATTTTTGTCTCCCTCATCAGTGGTGATCTATTCTTAACCCATTGTATGCGGGGAAGCGCCTAAAGGGGTACCTTGGCAAACATGACGTCTGATCAGGGCCTGCACTATTTGCTAACAGAATTTTCCGTCAAAAATAGATTAAAAAAGAAAAATAGGCCTGACAACACTTATATTATGACAAATGGTCTTGTCCAAGATATAGCAATGGCAGAGTCTACCAGTTGCAATGGGTTAACCCTCACCATGCTGAATATTTCAATAAACTTCACTCTTCAATTTTCGGCCATTTATGTTGTATGATTGCAATTTTTACCATGGAATCAGAAGCAAAATGCAAAACAGTATAGATCCTGATATCAGCTTGCTTCCAAGAAGCCAGCTTATCTGGATCTACACTGTTTTCAAAAAAAGGATTTGGGTCAGCATTGTGAGGGGTAAGCCATTTTGATTGAAAACCATGGTGACGGACCAGCAACACCTTTCCAATAAGGAAACCTGAATTCTAACACTGGTCGCCTATATAGCCAATAGTTAAATCTGGTGATTTATTGAGTGATAAATCACTGGGCAGAAGAGCGCAATGTGAGGAGCCGCCTTTTTATCAAGTTTCACAACGTCATTCATAGTTACCTTGACGTTAGATTCTGTAACATTGTTTTCTTGTATTAGATATATTATGAAAACAGGTACAGCCTTGTGATACAGCCATTTTCTTTAGACAATGGTGAAAGATAGGGAAAATCTGAAGGAATCAATAGCATTTTGTCGGCTTTTGTAGAATCGAAATAGATCAGCTCTAGTGCTATGATTTATTTAGTGATAATTCACTGTTTGTTGGTAAGTTGTAAGTAGACAAATCACTCATGCTACTACTTGTGAATTGATCTACTTTACAACTGACCTCTTAACAGTGAATTATCACTCAGTAAATCACTGCTAGAGCTGATCTATTTCTTAAACAAATGGATGGATAGCTGACCTATGCCATAGCATATCCCTTAGCATACCCCTGTGCCATAGCTTACACCGTAGAGGGTATTTTTGTGTATAAATGTAGTGGGAACTGACCTCATTAGCTCAGTCTGGGTGACCAGGAGGTTGTGGGTTTGATACCTGCCGGTTGGCAACATTCTTTTGCAGATATTGATCATGAAATCTTCTTATCATTTGACATCGCGTCAGAAAATGTAATAACGTCATCTAATAAATTTGGATTAAATATACAAATTAGTTAGACACATCCCGTATTGTTACACGTACGACGTCCTTAACGACTTCGCGTTTACTATTGGCAGAATATTGACATTTTTGTACAAAAATCATGAATTAAATGTGTTTTAAATGTCATATGATAAATATAATCTTGCATTTGTGCTCATGTATTATTGAATTTATTGAACTTGTTGAGGAAAAGGGATAAAATGCTCAGCAAAGCCTCACATTTTATCCCTTTTCCTCAACTCGTTTAATAGATTAATGTAATCATGTAAGATCCCCTATTTCTGTCATTCTTTCCCTTCAGTTGATACATGTAAAAGAAGGGCTGGTATTAGTTTCTGGCAAAAATGTACACTCTTTGGAAAAAAGGCCTCCCCAGGAAAAATGTGGTAGGTAAACTGAGCAGTTTGGATATGACTTGGGTGTTAAGGGGAACACCTTCAGGGGAGGCAACTCCTGTAAAAGTACTTTTGTCTCCCATGTCAATAGGGGTCAACTCTTAAAGGAAAGAATTTGCTCCTGAGGAGCAAATTCTTTCCTTTAACACAGGAGCAAATTCTTTCCTTTAAGAGTAGACCCCTTTTTCAGTGGGACAGGGCTTATAGAAAAGCCAACAGGAAGTCCCAAAAGTTGTCTCCCTTTGAAAAATGTCGGAAAAATCTGCCAGGTGTTCCCATTCCCCTTTAACTCCAAATAAACAAAGCATGTAGAGGTGCTTGTTAGACTTGCCCTAGTATTCACCTTATTTGCATTATCTGCTGGTTCCTTGTCTGAACGTTATCAGTGTTGGAAAAACAGGTAACCAGTTCCCCCTGACCTTGAAAGGTCGGGGGGTCTGGTTACCTGTTTTTCCATTATTGACAATGTGCAAGCTGGGAGCCAGCAAATAATGCAAATATGGTGAATAGGGACTTCAATCTGTTACATACCACTCATGTGAGTTCCTGTATCTCTTTTTCATTTTAGCTCAGAACTTAGGCCACCATTGCCACCACCAAGAAAATCTGAAGAAAAACTGTCCCCTGTACCTACGGCCCCTAAAACTGAGGATGAAAAACGAAAACCATCCCCAGAACCAGCAGCAGCAAATAAACAGGACTCGGAGACAGAAGACCCTTGGAAATCTGGGGCTGACAAATTGAATGCCACGGGGTCCTCAACTAGTGTGGCATCAAGTATGGATGACACTCCAATGCTGCAAAAACTAAAGGATATGAATAAAAAGTAGGAAATACACTTAATATCCACTCTTTAATTCTGGAGCATACAGTATCTTAAGGGGAATGTGTACACTTTCAGGGGAGGCAATGCCTCCAAAAGTATTTTTGTGTCCCATGTCAATAGGGGTCAACTCTTAAAGGAAAGAGTAGACCCTTTTTCAGTGGGACAGAGCTTATAGAATAGCAAACAGGAAGTCCCGACAGTTGTCTCCCTTTGAAAAATGACGGAAAAAACTGTCAGGTGTTCCCATCCACCTTAACTTGTTGTTGTTATTTTCCCAGAAAATCAGGCTGTAGCAGTTGATATATAAAGTCAAACCTTGATTATCAGTAAAATGTCTGTGAGGTTGTCAAAAAAAAGGCATGCATCAGTTTCCGGCAAAAGTATGGTTGGAAAAACTGATCATGATCTAAATAGTGTTAACGGGGCCTTGAAAACAAGCGACATCTGAAAAATGAGGAAAAAAAATGAAAATGCTGTCTACTGTAGTCATGATTTGTGTTTTAACCCTTATCCTGCTGAATAGATTGATTTAGCCACACCCATTGCTGACCAATCAAATTCCTTGCTACAATGTATGCGTTCAGCTCACAAACTTCATGACAAACTGATTAGCCATACACATTGCTGACCAATCATATTCCTTGCTACAATGTATGCGTTCAGCTGTTCAGCTCACAAACTGCATGACAAACTGATTAGCCACACCCATTGCTGACCAATCATATTCCTTGCTACAATGTATGCGTTCAGCTGTTCAGCTCACAAACTGCATGACGAACTGATTAGCCACACCCATTGCTGACCAATCAAATTCCTTGCTACAATGAATGTGTTCAATTTACAAACTGCATGATAAACTGATTTAGCCACACCCATTGCTGACCAATCAAATTCCTTGCTACAATGAATGTGTTCAATTTACAAACTGCATGATAAACTGATTTAGCCACACCCATTGCTGACCAATCAAATTCCTTGCTACAATGAATGTGTTCAATTTACAAACTGCATGATAAACTGATTTAGCCACACCCATTGCTGACCAACCAAATTCCTCGCTACAAGGAATGTGTTCAATTTACAAACTGCATGATAAACTGATTTAGCAACACCCATTGCTGACCAATCAAATTCCTTGCTACAATGAATGTGTTCAATTTACAAACTGCATGACAAACATTGTAGATCCTGATCAGATGGCAGATGATCTACACTGTTTGCTAAGGTAGGGGTTTTCTTGTTCAGCAGGATAAGGGTTAATGATTAATGGTATGACTGATAATGTTTACCATATTTACCATATTACTGTATGTATTCTGACAGACCTGAGCAAACAGTGTTAACCCAGATGAAGGCCACTGTGACAGAACCCAGCATTTCATCAGGGTCATCAATATTTGCTACTCAACCAGCAATTTCTAGGTGCATTATTTGGTAGTAGATTGTACTTATTAGCTCGCCTGTACGAAGTACATGGAGAGCTATTGTTGTCACCTCATTTGTGCACGTTTGCGTGTGCGTGTGCGTTCCCGTCACACTGCGTTAAAGTTTTTCAAATGCTTATATCTCAACAGTCACTCATCACAGAGCACTCATATTTGGAACTTAAGTACCTGGGAGGGTCTTCTGATGTTCAAAGACAACAGACCCCTGGGTTCATGCCCCGGGGTGGGGCTAGGGGTCAAAATCTAGAACACCTTTGTAAAACTGTGTTAAAGTTTTTGAATTGCTTATATCTCAACAGACACTTATCACAAAGGGTTCATATTTTACAACTTGGATACCCGGGCGTGTCTTCTGAGATTCCAAGACAACACACCCCTGGGTTCATACCTGGGAGGACGGATGGGGTGGGGCTAGGGGTCAAAATCTAGGACACCTTTAAAATTTGTTATATAAGTTTCCATTATGCTAACACGTTATAAACACAATTGGTTAGATATCAGCCAACCATGTGACATTGGTTAAAGTGTAAAAGGGTGAAGGTCATGGTGACCTACATTTCACGGTCCAGTGATTTTGCCTTATATCTTGAAGACTATTTGTTGGAGAAATGTCATACCTGGGATATTAGTACCATGTGACCCCATGATTGACCTAAAAATATATCTAGGTCACTGTGACCTATATTTCATGGTCCAGTGATTTTGCCTTATATCTTGAAGACTATTTGTTGGAGAAATGTCATACCTGGGACATTAGTACCATGTGACCCCATGATTGACCCCACAATATATATAGGTCACTGTGACCTATATTTCATGGTTCAGTGATTTTGCCTTATATCTTGAAGATCATTTGTTGGAGAAATGTCATACCTTGGATATTAGTGCCATGTGATCCCATGATTGACCTCAAGATATATCTAGGTCACTGTGTCCTATATTTCATGGTCCAGTGATTTTGCCTTATATCTCGAAGACTATTTGTTGGAGAAATGTCCTACCTGGGATATTAGTACCATGTGACCCCATGATTGACCCCAAAATATATCTAGGTCACTGTGACCTATATTTCATGGTTCAGTGATTTTGCCTTATATCTTGAAGACTATTTGTTGGAGAAATGTCATACCTTGGATATTAGTGCCATGTGACCCCATGATTGACCTCAAAATATATCAAGGTCACTGTGACCTATTTTTCATGGTTAAGTGACTTTGCCTATTATATTGAATACTGTTCGAAGGAGAAATGTTATACTTGGATTATTAGTTCCATGTGACCCGATAATTGACCACCAAACATATCTAAGTCACTGTGACCTATATTTCATGGTTCAGTTATTTTGCCTATTATCTTGAATATTATTTGATGGAGAAATGTCATACCTGGATTATTAGTTCCATGTGACCCCATGATTGACCTCAAAATATATCTAGGTCATTGTGACCTATATTTCATGGTTCACTGATTTTGCCTATTATCTTGAATACTTTTTGATAAAGAAATGTCATACATTGATTATTAGTTTCATGTGACCTGCTGATTGACCTCAAAATATATCTAGGTCATTGTGACCTACATTTCATGGTTCAGTGATTTTGCCTATTATCTTGAATAATATTTGATAACGAAATGTTATACCTGGGATATTACTTCAATGCAACCTGATGATTAAGCTGAAAATATATCTAGGTCAGTGTGGCCTATATTACATGGTTCAGTGACTTTGGCTTATATCTTGAATACTAGTAGATGGAGAAACTTCATATCTGAATATTCAATTCCATGTGACCAGATGATTGGCATAGAAATATATCTAGGTCAGTGTCACCTATTTCATGGTTCAATGATTAGCCTTATAATTCAGACACAATTTGATTCTGAAATGTAATATCTGGAATATATGTTCCATGTGACCTGATTGACCTCAAAATATATGTAGGTGAGTGTGATCTATATTTCATGGTTCAATAGTTTTACCTTATATCTTGAAGGCACGAAACAGGCGAGCTATGCTGTCATGCGACAGCTCTTGTTCAAGTTTTAGAACAAGTAGTATGGTAAGGAATTGAGGTTTCTGAATACTTAGTGTAAATACAGTAATCTTCAATTCCAGAGACCAGGTTTCCTCTAGGAAGAAAGATATTCCAAGATGGCTGAAGGCAGAGGATGTGTCAAGTAAGTAATTAAACCATTTAGATTGCAAAAGCTGAAGTCTTTCTTCTCACTATATGTAGCTGGATTTTGTCTCAAAATCTAGGGTTGTCAGGTTGGGTTTTTAGCTCACCTGCGCCAAGGCTTTTGGGGGATATATTGTGATTGATCATTGTCCATCCGTACATCCATTTCTTAACCCTTGTCCTGCTGAATATTTTAATCTGCCACAACCACTACCGATTATCAACCAATCATTACTTGATGCAAAATTATTGCAACAAATTCACAATCTGAATGGCAAACAATGTAGATCCTGATCAGATGGCTTCGTCAGAAGCCATCTGATCTGGATCTTCATTGTTTGGAAAATAAGGCATATGCGGGCTCAGCAGGACAAGGGTTAATGACATCTTCTATGCCACATAATGGATTCCAACCAAACTCAAAAATGATCTTTGGGTGGTCCACATTCAATGATGTTCAAAGAATTCCATTCCATGCAAAACTCTGATTGCCATTGCAATTAAAAGCTTGAAATTTTTCAAAAACTTTAAAGATCTTCTTGTCTGAAACCAAAAGACCCAGGGTTATTAGCTTCGTCTAGTGGACCTGTACCAAGATTTTTCAAAAATTGCCTCACCTCGGGGATCACACATCAAGATTCTTGCTTAAAAAGACCATATTCCATAAAATTTTAGAAATCCACTTGTCTGAAACTAGAAGGCCTAGGGCTTTAATATTTGGTATATAGCTTCATCTAGCAGACCTATACCTTTATAGCTCTTGGGTCAAAAATGCCCCACCCTGGTTTCACATTTTGTTTTTACATTAACCCATGCAAGAAAAAACTTTAAATAATCTTCTTGTCTAAACTTGATTATCTTAGATGCCTTTCTATAAACTGAGCCTTGAAAAATGGGTCTCCTCTTAACACTTTTTGTACCAAATGGAATCTTCCTCCTTGCAGGAGTCCATTTCAAAATTTGGGGGTGTTAGGTTGTGTTTTCTTCAAAATTTATTTGGAAATGGCTAAACTTTTTGCAAACAGTGGAGGCCCTGATCAGACGCCGCATTCTGCGGCGTCTGATCTGGGCCTGCACTGTTTGCCAGGGTACCGGTTTTGGGGTTTCCGGTACTAAATGGGTTAAACGAAAAGAATTTGCTCCTGAGGAGCTTATTCTTTCCTTTTATGAGTAGACTCCTATTGAAAAGAGACATAAAATTTAAAATATTTTTGAAAGTGGTGCCCTCCCCAGAAGTGGCGTAGAAATCCTATGTCCGATTTTTAGGACTCAGGAATTTTCGCATGTTTTTTTCAATTCACTTGTCCATGGACAAGCAGAAATTTTTAGTAGAACAATGGCTCAAATTTGGCAAAAAGCACATTCATCACAAGCAACTGGTAAAATAAGCTGGTATAAGAAATGAAACTGTTCCTGCGTCTTTAAGCCAGTGTAAAAATTTAAAAGAAAAATCAAGGGATAGCCACAGGCACAAGATATAGCCCCCCTCCCCCCTCCCCCTCCACCCCCCACACACACACTTGGTACCAGGAGGAAGAGAAAAAAAAAAGTCAGCAGCATAACAACAAGGGCGTAATAAGTGGAACAATCAGCCTGAAGCCAGCGATAAACCATTGTCATTCTTGTTCAATCTTTTGGTGGGGAGGACATTACAACAGAGAAACAAAAAGCTATGACTGATAGCCCAGTACGCTCTTGTCATCCAGTATGAGTTAGGTGTCTGTTATTTCTATGAACTTCTGCTGGTTTAGAGAAGGGCTAATTAAGGCGTAACTATACCAAATTTAGTGACACAGAGGCCTTTCTGATATTTAATCTTCATCAGTGTGTCTCAACCCCAAAGTTTTGAAATCGAAACGGATGACGGACAAGACCCGGCAAACACAGCACTTCCACCTCCGAGCACACACCGACCGGCGTGGCTCATGAGACAGGTCAACTGGAGGCATCAGGCAAGAAATGAGAGGTGTTCTTGCTTCCAAGGAAACGTGTAAAATTGAAATTCATGACATTAGCTGTTGATAAATGGACTTTTTAATCACACTTGTCCATGTACAAGTGAAAAATATAGGGTTTTCCACACCCCTTGGTATTTAATCTCCTAGAAGTAGCTAACGATAACTTGGTTACATACAAGAGCCTCTATTGCTCGTGTAAATAGCAAACAGCACCGTCTGAAATTTGCAAGAAATACACTTCAACCTGTATTAAGCAAGCACCTCTGGGATATTCAAAAAGTGCTTGCTTAAGGCAGGTGCTTGCTTAACACAGGTGGATTTTTATGCATTTTCCTTTTTTGGGAACTGAATGCCTGCTTGCTTAAGACAGGTTGCTTGCTTAATAGAGGTGGCCACTAAGAAAGGTTTGACTGTAGTAGCTTAAATGTGATGGTCTTTTATTATTATAGCCCCATTTCAAAGCCCAGCTGACAGCTATAGTGTGAATCAACCGGAACCTAGATTTGAGCCCCCCAAAACCCCGCCCACTCAGGACGAAATCAACATGTTGATTGATGAAGAGATGTCAAACTTTCCGGGACAGAAGTAAGTTTTAATACATAAAATGCCAATCATGACAATTGTCATCTGCTTTTGTTGTCTGCCGGTTACTTTAAAAGTTGTTTTTGCAAACAGTGTGGACCCAAATCAGACTGCTCCCCTGGGTCCACACTGTTTGCTTGTAGGCAAAAAATTTTTTTTTAAAACATTTGCGAAAAATTCAGCAGACGACATAAGCAGACGACATTTTCAGATATAGTTTTTCTCGGCGTCTTAAGGGTTAACCCTTATTCTGCTATACAAATTAATTTTTCAACACCCTTGATTACCTATCAGCCAGTCAAATTACTTGATATATTTTATTCCTATAAAGTCACCAACTGCATGACAAAAAGTGAAGGTACAGATCAGATTGCTTCTGGAGAAGCCATTTGATCTGGATCTTCACTTTTGCAAAGGTAGAACATATCCTTGTTCAGCAGACAAAGGTTAACCCATAAGACGCCAATCACGACAACTGTTGTCTGCTTTGTCGTATACCGGTTACTTTAAAAGTCATTTTTGCAAACACTGTGGACCCAGATCAGACTACTCTCTGACATCCACACCGTTTGCCTGTATGAAAAAAATATTGCTGAAAAGAAGATTCAGCAGACGACATAAGCAGACGACATTTTCAGATATAGTTTTTCTCCGCAAATGTTAATATGGAGACAATGAAAGTGAAAATTTGTTTAAGCAGAAAGATAATACATAATGCATAACAGTTCAATAAGAAGATATTTAGCCCTTAAAATACCAGGAAAATTGGTATCTAAAAATGTTGTCTGTTTATGTCGTCTGCTGACTCTTCTTGTCAACCTTGTCAGACTGCTCCTCTGGGGGCAGTCTGATCTGGGTCCACACTGTTTGCAAACATGATTTTTAAAGTTACCAGCAGACAACAAAAAAGAGACGACAATCGTCGTTGTTGGCATCTTATGGGTTAATACAGAGCTGGCACCTAACAAAACCAACAAGAAGACTTTTTGGTCTGTTTTGTAGTTTAATGGCCTAATCAACACTATTACTGTCTGGTTGAGCCTGTCACTTCACTTAAACACACTTTTCACTTAAGCAGTTAGCCAGAACAGTGTATATTCTTTCATCAGAAACTGAAAACTGCTCTTCTTGAATCTGATGAATCAACAGAAGGGGAAAAATGACCACAGAAAAGACTTCCTGATCAATCGCCAGAAAAGAATAAAGCCCCAAGAATGTTGGCGGGGATCTAACCTGGGACCTGATGACCAGTGTGAGGTGAATTCGACTCAGCCACCAAGGCTGGCAAGAAGAAGACCTGTGTGGCAAGTGAAGGTTGAGATCAACCTGTACATGCATGTACATCATATTGCGATGCTCCGGGGTCCAATTTCGGCCATGGCAATATAACTGGATGGTGATACATTATTGACAGCTCTACGTGTAAAATACAGTATAATATATGTATATACTGCATGGTCTTGCTGCTTTGGTAATAAATAGTTTTCCACATTCAATTATATTCAGTCAAGTTACTTCCCAACCTAAACTTCTCTGTGGCACTAAGTACCATGGCCAGTAAAGTAAAACAAGTAATCTTAAGCAAGATCAGCTTAAAATATCCATTTTGAAACTTGTCAACTGAGGACGCCATTTCTTTATTGGTTTTACAGCTGGTTCCTGGCTTTGTGTAATGGAATTTTTTGGTTTGTGTTGAAGTTTCACATTCCCATCAACACTATTTAGGTCATTTTGGAGATATTGCTTCTGGTTTTGTGGGACCTTTACCAAACATTGAGATGTAATGACATCTCAAGCCCTATTGTCCAAATTAACTGCTAGGGTTTAAGGAGTGGTCCGACTCAAACTGCTTTTTATACCCCCGGCATACGAAGTATGCAATGGGGGTATATAGTTTTTGTCTTTTCCGTCTGTCTGTCCGTAAACAATTATTTTGTGTCAAAGATATCTCAGGAACTGCTTCACATAGAAACTTGAAATTTTGCACACATGATCAGTATGACTACTTGTATTGTGGGAAAGAAAATAAGGGCCAAGGGGTCAGGCCTTTTAGAGTTATTTCCCTTTGTAGTTCTTGCTGTTTAATAGTGTATATTTTTATTTTGTGTCAAAGATTTCTCAATAACTACTGTACATAGAAACTTGAAATTTTGCAAACATGATCAGTATGACTAGTTGTATTGTGGGAAAGAAAATAAGGGCCAAGGGGTCAGGCCTTTTAGAGTTATTTCCCTTTGTAGTTCTTGTTTCAGCTGAGGTGATGGCCCTTGCCAATTATTTTGTGTCAAAGATATCTCAGGAACTGCTTCACATAGAAACTTGAAATTTTGCACACATGATCAGTATGACTACTTGTATTGTGGGAAAGAAAATAAGGGCCAAGGGGTCAGGCCTTTTAGAGTTATTTCCCCAAGGGGTCAGGCCTTTTAGAGTTATTTCCCTTTGTAGTTCTTGCTGTTTAATAGTGTATATTTTTATTTTGTGTCAAAGATTTCTCAATAACTACTGTACATAGAAACTTGAAATTTTGCAAACATGATCAGTATGACTAGTTGTATTGTGGGAAAGAAAATAAGGGCCAAGGGGTCAGGCCTTTTAGAGTTATTTCCCTTTGTAGTTCTTGTTTCAGCTGAGGTGATGGCACTGGCCAATTTTTTTGTGTCAAAGATATCTCAGGAACTGCTTCACATAGAAACTTGAAATTTTGCACACATGATCAGTATGACTACTTGTATTGTGGTAAAGAAAATAAGGGCCAAGGGGTCAGGCCTTTTAGAGTTATTTCCCTTTGTAGTTCTTGCTGTTTAATAGTGTATATTTTTATTTTGTGTCAAAGATTTCTCAATAACTACTGTACATAGAAACTTGAAATTTTGCAAACATGATCAGTATGACTAGTTGTATTGTGGGAAAGAAAATAAGGGCCAAGGGGTCAGGCCTTTTAGAGTTATTTCCCTTTGTAGTTCTTGTTTCAGCTGAGGTGATGGCACTGGCCGGGGGTATACGTGCCCCACTGGGCACTTTTGTCTAGTTCTGGGCAGGCCTAGCTTAGACATTTAAGAGGTTTATCAGTTCTCAACCTTGGTCAGTTTCAGCTCGGTGCAGAAACACCATGCATCCCAGTCTATTTCTCTAAGCGCTGATGGGCAGAGGGGCATGTGTTATGGAACTACTGAGACAGCACCATCAATAAGTTCGGAAAATTTGGGAGCCACGGCCCAGTCACTAGGGCTGGCTAATCGGAGCTGAAAAGATAATCGATTATCAGTACTGTCATTGCGATCGTTAATCGATTAGTAATCGCTAATATTTTTGTTATTATTTTACCCGTCTGGCTTTCTGTATGAGCATGGCTCTTACCATATGTTGCACTTTACCATATGTATATTTGAACAGACAGGCCTGAGCAAACAGTGTAGACCCAGATGAGACGCCGCATAATGCGGCGTCTCATCAGGGTCTGCACTGTTTGCCACTCATCCAGCTATTTTAGGCATAACTTTGGGTAGAAAATTGTACCTATCAAGTAATCGATTAAAAGCAAATCATAAATGATAATCATTTTTGTGAAATTTATCGATCGATTAATCGATTATACGATTAATAGTGGCAGCCTTGCCAGTCACAATATATTGGACTTTTGGAAATAACAGATAGTGATGTAAAAGATCTACACTGTATTTATTGCTTGCATAGCACAATTTTTCATTGTCCTTTATGCATATATATTTTCCCTCTTTCAGATCAAAGAATATAGAACCACCTTCAGATCTGGGAAAGACAGCAGGTTTGTTTTTAATTGTCCGAACATTCACACATCTTGGAATTCACCTTTACTAAATTGCAATTTCCACCAGCTTGGATTTACCGCACAGTTGATGAGAAATAAAAGCAAAATAATTTCGTGAGCCACAATAATTTTAACCTTGACCCTGCTGTAGGCGACAAGCCATATCTTTGCAAACAGTGTAGATCCAGATCAGATGGCTTCTGAAGAAGCCATCTGATCAGGATCTACACAGTTTGACATTCAGTTTATGAATATGTAGAAATAAGCTGCATCAAGTAATCTGATTGGTTCAAAGTCAGAAATGAGTGTGGCTTAATTGAATATTCAGCAGGTTAAAGGTTAAGCTAATAAATGAATAAATAAATAAAAACTTTTGATTGTTTTTTGTTTTCCATTATAAAACTCATTCTGACATGACATAAACATTTTCCCCACTGAGAACCTTGATCAACATAGTGCATACAGATTTGATGACGTCATCTGTAAACATGTATTTCTCGCAATACCCACTACAAAAGAATTCTTTTAAAAACATTGCAACAATGTATAAAATGTAGTGAAAAAGGTTTGCAGTACATTGTTGTAACAAATTCATTATTTTGATTCTTGACGGGGAACATGGGATCACATTCCCCGCCTGAAATTGATATTTGCCATCGCATTAGGCGAGGGCACATCTTGAACATTCAGGGCTTCTACCAGAAAGCCATTGTGTGTTTAGGAAGGACAGAGGAACAATTGACATGATCTTCACAGCAAGGCAGCTGCAAGAAAAATGCCAGGAACAGAACATGGACCTATACATGACCTTTGTTGACCTCACCAAAGCATTTGAAGCAGTCAATCGTGAGGGCCTTTGAAAGATCATGGTGAAGTATGGATGTCCAACCAAGTTCATAGCAATGGTGAGACAGTTCCACGATGGTATGCTTGCATGGGTCCAAAATGAAGGTGAGTTTTCAGATCCATTCCCTGTGACAAACGGAGTCAAGCAAGGCTGTGTGTTAGCCCCAACACTGTTCAGCATGATGTTTTCTGCCATGCTCACAGCCTTACAAAGAGCCCACCATCACAGTGAAAGGTCAAAGATTGCAAGTGGTAGACAAGTTCACTTACCTTGGGAGCACACTGTCAAGAGCCGTGCACATTGATGATGAAGTCAATGCCAGGATTGCCAAAGCTAGTGCAGCATTTGGCCGACTACGTAGTGTCTGGGATAGAAGTGGAATCAGACTTGGCACAAAACTGAAAGTCTACAGAGCTGTGGTGCTGCCAAGGCCACTGTATGCATGTAAAACATTGACAGTTTACCAACGGCAGGCCAAAAGACTGCATCACTTCCATACTAGCTGTATTAGAAAACTCTTAATGATTAAGTGGCAAGACAGGATTCCAGACACGGAAGTCCTGAACAGCAGCAGGGATGGCAGGGATGCAAAGTGTACATACTCTTCTGAAATTAGCACAGTTAAGATGGACAGGCCATGTTACCAGAATGCCTGAGGAATGTTTGCCAAAGAAAATTCTCTATTGAGAACTAGAAATGGGCAAACACTTCCAAGGTGGTCAGAAGAAGTGCTACAAGGACACCCTCAAATAAAAATAAAAAATGAGTTCCTTTAAGAGCAATGAAAACATCCATAAGAAATAAGATGGGTCATACTTCGTAGTTTCGGCTAATAAAGCCTCATCAGTGACCCTGTAATGATCCGGTAAAGAAAGCCAGAGGAAACATACTGCAATTTTGCGAATTTCGAATAGGCAGTCGATTCAAAGACTGATATAAATCAAAATGGGGTCCAAATAATTAAAAACCTGTCTAGAATATGAGTCTAAACCAATAATTTATTTCTGATTTCTCAGAATATTCACGCCGATCTCAAAGGACCAAAAGTAAAATATAAATAATCAAAGCCTCCCTCAGGGACTTCAACATTCCAACAGAGACGTGGGAACAAATTGCACAGGACAGAGCAAAGTGGTGAGGTCTCCAATGAATATGAGGCAAAAAGAATCAGTGAAGCTGAGCAGAAATGTGCACCGTGCAAAACCAGAGCTAAGGCATCACTAACAGAGCTGTCTTCCTCAAATATGATTAAGATTGGTCATTGTCAGTAATGACAGACAAACTATTATTAGTCGAGGGCAAATATCACTTTCAGGTGGGAAATGCCATTACATTTTCCTTATCAAGAATCAAAATTAAGCAAGGACAAATATCGCTTTCATGCAGGGAATGTGATCCCATGTTCCCTGTCAAGAATGAATCAAAATAACAAATATTATGATGATGTAGATGCTGGTACTTATCAAGACTAGGCCCATTATAAACCCTATTAGTATACCTCATTAGTATTCATAAGCTATCCTCGAATTTTGATTGGTGGAGAGCATGCCATGGGCAGGGCAATAAATGATCATATTTCCCTGCAATATTCCCCTCTGATGTCACTGTTCAAAAGTATAAGTCTAATGTTTGTGTTAACTAACTTGCTTTTCCATATTTTGAAGCATTCACGGAAAAAATCTCTAGAATTCAGAATTGGGTATAATAAATCAATCATTTGTTGCCCTTTTGTGAGGAGAATATGACAATTTGTTCACCCTTGATGGGTAATATTGCCCTCAGACTTCGCCCTCGGGCAATATTACCTGCTTAGGTGAACAAATTGTCATATTTGAGGGGAATATTATGATCTGTTCACCCTCGACAGGTAATATCGCCCGCTCGGGTGAACAAACTGTCAGTATGGCTAAATTGTTTCAAAAAATAAAAGCAATTATCTGTTTTGCTTTGCATGCCAACATCTGTTGAAAGATGAAAAATAATAAAGGACAGCTAGAAATTTCTTCTGTCTGAAATTTAACCTCTTTGACGTCCTGCTCAGTGTACAAGTAAAATACACCTTGACCTCTTTATAACACTATTAATTGGGTCCAAAGCAGAAACCGTGTTAGTTAAACAACCGTGTTATATCCAAACAAAAATGTATAGATTATATAGAAAAATGACTATTTATGGTCATTTTTCTATATAATCTATATATTTTTTGGATCCATCTTGGAACTGTGTTAATCCATAGTAGTGTTTAATGAACCGTGTTAAATGAGGTTGTGGTGTAAATCCATTAAAACTTATAAATTGCATCTTCTTGACATCACATAACATTGTTTGTAATTGATGGCTGTAAATATTAAAAATTAAAACTGAAATGGTAAAACTAGTTCCAACACTCAACATTTTAACACTCAACCTTAGTGGAAGTGATGCTTATACCCTTTTTCAGATTGTGCAACAGTGACGATTTTGATGAGACTGAGGATATGTACAAATTTGCTAGAGCCTTCACTTTTGGTCCGCATGTGCTTGGCCCGTTGATTTGCCCGAACAATCCACAAGTTTTTTCGGGCAAATCAACCGGCCAAGCACCCGTGTTTTGGTCTAGATAATATATACCCTGTTGAAATGGCCCATCCTATTAATTTTTTTTTTTCAGAACAAGAGACACCAATGAAAAGAATTCAGCAGAACAGATCAAAATGGCGGGAAAATCCTAGTCTCAATCTGGAAGAATCCTGGGGTTCACTGACCCAGTTTAATCAACATCAGAGGGGAAGATTGTCCATGGATATGGATGGTAAGACATTTTATTGGCAGGCTGTTGGGTTATGTTCATGTTATTTAACCCATTTCGTACGTAAACCCCTGAAGGGGTAAGTGGCAAACAGTGCAAGCCCAGATCAGACGCCGCCAAATGCGGCGTCTGATCAGGGCCTACACTGTTTGCAAAAGGTTCAGCCAATTTCAAAATAAGTTTTGAAGAAAACACAACCTGACACAGATAAATTTTGAAATGGACTCCTGCCATATATAAGGGGGAAGATTGCATTTGGTACAAAATGGGTTAAAGCTCAATGGGAATTTTCAGGTTGATTTCAGAAATAAATTTTGGTGAATAGATTTGCATGCTGATTGTATATATTTTAATTATAAGGCATTTTAATGGGCAGGCTGACTGTGTACAGGTTATTTGTAAGGTGTATAACAGGGGCCAGTTGTTCAAAGCATCGTTAGCTTAACGAGCTCGTTGCAGGTCATATTGTTATCTCTTCTAGCAAGTACAATATCCAAAATTTTGGTATTTTTGTTGAAAAAATGTGAGCAGCTTTTGCTTTTGCTTTTGCTTTTTGCAAAAGCTGCTCACATTTTTTCAGCAAAAATATTAGCATATTTGCCATAATAAATGATCGAAGTTTTAGTGATACGTTAGCTAATGACATCGTTAGTTTTGAACAATTGGCCCCTGGGTCATTTCAGACGGTTTTGAATTAGTCTGGTAGAAGTCTACCCAAGCTGGTTTTCTTTTGAAACACACCACCTGGTAAGTTTCAACATGACCACTTTGATGTTACACACCAAAACAAACACATTTATGGTATTCCAAAATTTTTAGTTATGTATAACATATTTCTTTGATTTGGTTTTAACTCTTAATATGCCAATCACAACAATTGTCATCTGCTTTGATGTCTGCTGGTTACTTTAAAAGTCATCATTGCAAACAGTGTGGACCCAGATCAGACTGCTGATCAGAGTCCACACTGTATGCCTATATGCAAGAATAGTTTTAAAAAGTTTGCATGAATATTCAGCAGACGACATAAACATGGCATTTTCAGATACAGTTTTTCGTGGCATCTAAAAGGTTAAAGCATCCCTCTGGACATACACTGACAAAATGACACAACAAATAAAAGGATTTTCAACAAGCTGATCATAGTACTCAGACATTGTGAAATTGAATAATAAAAAAATACAGTTAAGCTTTTCTGTATTAACCCTTTTTGTACCAAATGGAATCTCCCTCCTTATATATAGCAGGAGTCCATTCCAAAATTAAAGGGTGTCGGGTTGGACTTTCTTCAAAATTTATTTGAAAAATGCTGAACTTTTTACAAACAGTGAAGGCCCTGATCAGACGCCGCATTCTGCGGCGTCTGATCTGGGCCTGCACTGTTTCCAATTACCCCTTTGGGGGTTTCCTGTACAAAATGGGTTAAGCAGTCATTTTTATTAAGAGGCCAGCTTTTGGATCCTGTACCTCTAGCCATTAATAACCATTTTGACTTTCCATCTCTTAGTTGTTTAACCACCTTCCTGGCCCCCACCCATCGGGGCTTGACGAAATAGATGGGCTGCATGATGCTTCCACGCAGAGCTGAAATTGACCCGCTGACGAGTACTGGTAAGCCGCTTAGAGGATCTAAGCCTGCCCAGGCAAAGCGCTGCGAGTGTCGGACTGTCCATGCTTATAAACCCTTTTGGTTTCTTTGGGTGGCAGGGCTTGAGATGTCATTTCATCTCAATGTCAGGTAAAAGTCCCACAAAATTGGAAGCAACGTCTCCAAAATGACCTTTACAGTGTTGGCGGGGACGTTAAACCTCCAATCAAACAAACAAATTAACCACCTTCCACATAATTATTTTGGAGTTGTCCATTTCCAATGATATGAGTGTCAGATTTAGTTTGGCTGTGGTAACTTTTATAAAAATGTATGTACTTTAAGGAAACAGTGTAGATGCAGATCAGACACTGTATTCTGGGGTGTCTGATATGGGTCTACACTGCCAGTGTCCTGAATATGGGAGACTCTAGGCACATATGGGTTAGGGCCTCTGCCCATCGGGGCTTTGAGAAATAGATTGGGCTGCTTGGTGCTTCCATGCAATGCTGAAACGGACCACAGATGAGTACTGGTAAACCATTTAGAAGGTCTCTGTGTGTGTGTGTGTGTGTGTGTGTGTGTGTGTGTGTGTGTGTGTGTGTGTGTGTGTGTGTGTGTGTGTGTGTGTGTGTGTGTGAAAATTCGGGTTAAACATCTCTTTCAGCAGTTTTTCAGTCTTATCACGACGGTGTCTGGTTGCGACAGGGAGCTCAATGCTCACTTTTTAGTGCTGCCTCTCTGAAGTATCATGTCCCAGACACATTACATGATACCACACCCAGTCACATTATCCTGACACTGGGTCGACCAGTCCTAGCTCTACCCCTTAAATCTGAGTGCAAAGCGAGGAGCAGGTAGTACCATTTTTAACGACTTTGGTATGTCGCGGCCTTGGATCGAACCCATGACCTCCGGTTCCCCGGAGCGGACACTCTACCAACTGAGCTATCGGGGCCGGTCATTTTTATTAAGAGGCCAGTTTTTGTTTTGGATCCTGTACCTCGAGTCATTAATAACCATCTTGACATTCCTACTCTTAGTTGTTTAACCACCTTCCACCTAATAAGTTTGGAGTGGTCCATTTCCAATGATATGGTTGTCAGATTTAGTTTGGCTGTGGTAAATTTTACAAAAATGTATGTACTTTAAGGAAACAGTGTAGATCCAGATCAGACACTGTATTCTGGGGTGTCTGATATGGGTCTACACTGCCAGTGTCCTAAATATGGGAGACACTAGGCATATATGGGTTAGGGCTTCTGCCCATTGGGGCTTTGAGAAATAGATTGGGCTGCTTGGTGCTTCCATGCAATGCTGAAACCGACCGCATACAAGTACTGGTAAACAATTTAGAAGGTCTAAGCCTGCCCAGGCAAAGTGGTGCAAGTTGGACCGTCCCTGTATATAAACCCTAATGGTCTGTTTGGGTTGTAGGGCTTGAGATATCATTTCATCTCTCAATGTTGTGTAAAAGTCCCACAAAAATTGGAAGCAATGTCTCCAAAATAACCTAAACGGGGATGTAACACCTCAATTCAAACAAAAATCAAAGCATATATGGGTTAATCTAGAAAACAGGTTTTCATTTCAAAATACAGTCGAACTTTGATGGCTCGAACACCGATGGCTCGTTTACCATGGCTGAGTCGAACCCGTATTAGAGTCCCTAGGGAATTCCTCTGCATAAGAAAAAGTGTTGTATAGTTAAGGAGATTTTTGACTTTTATCTTGCAAATGTATGCTGTGTGTACTCATTAGAATCGCCTCGATGAGGCGATTCTAATGAGTACACATAGCATACATTTATGTTACAGAACACCGAAAAGATATCCAAAAGTACCCTAGTTATGTTTTCTGGAAGTATGCAACAGTGGCTCGAACTACCACTGTCTCGAACAAATTTCCATGGTCCCAAACGGGTTCGAGCCACGGAAGTTCGACTGTATGGGGTTGTCAGGTTCAGAAAATGGCTGAACTTTTTCCAAATAGTGAAAGCTGTGATCACATAGTGTGTTCTTTTGCATATGATCTGGGTAAACACATGTTTGAGTCCTTTGAGTATAAAAACAAAATTGTGTCCTTTCAGATGACGAATTAGATTTGTACCTGAACAATATCGGCAAGAAATCCGTAGCACCGAATGAACCACCAATACCGGAGGAGCCAGCGCCTAAAAATTCCAACACCGAAATGGAAACTGCTGATTCGTAAGTTCTGCATTAACTCTTACAGCACCAACTACAAAAATAGGAGACAACATTTTTCAGATACATGTAATTTAACTCACCAGAGTCGAAGCTTATAGTATAGGCAGTTGTCCATCGTCGTATGTCATCTGGCGTCAACACTTTCAAACGACATCTTGTCTGAAACAGCTGGGCCCATTGGGCCCAAATGTCATCTATAGCATCCTTAAGCTGGAGGATTGAAAGTGTATGTTTTTGTTTTTTTTATAAAAATCGGCTTTATAGTTTGGTTGCTATGGCAACTTTGAATTTTCATAGACTTATAGTGGGGGAAAATAGAAAAATGTCAGATGCTGCCAAGCCTTTGCAGATATTTTGACAAAATTTTTATAGCAATGTTCCTTGCGTAAACTTCTTTCAGCTGTATGCTTTTATGCCAAGCTGGAGGTCCCCCAGGGTGTGCTGAGGCCTTTCCCCACCCCCTCCATTTCAAGAAAGGCCATGTATCTTAGAAACCTTTCAGATCCCCAAACCATGTATATATATATACTTGTTCCTTGTGATAAGACTCATTTAGTGACACCAATCTGATTGTCCCAAGGTGTGCCCGAGCCAGGCCCCACCCCCTCCACTTCGAGATTCTAACCTTTATGAGATGATTCTTACTAGTACCTACAGCATAATGTTTCTGGCAAGATATAGAGTTATTTATCTGATGATTATCCTTGTCTGGAGCTACAGAGGACCTGCCTTATTCCCAGACAATTTTCCATTTGCCATTTAAAAGAATTTTCCATTGTACAAAAATTGCTGTTGTAAAGTATTTGCCGCGATAAAGCCTCCCAAAAGGGACTATTATAGTAGGTAATGAAAGGCCCTTGTACTGCATGTATAGTTTTTTCCACAAATGAAATGTTGCGAATATTTGTTAGAATGTTAGAATCGCCTCAGCGATTCTAACAAATATGCACAACATTCCTTACTTGGAGTGCTATATATAATAATATATATAATACAGAATAATATTCCTCCATATCTTCATTAGTTGGTCTCATTGTGTGCTAAGGATCTGTCCACTGAAATTGCCATTACAACAAGTTTTGTCGTTATATTGAATGCCGGTATATAGAGGATTGACTGTATATTCAGTAAACTTCCTATATTAAGACCACCTTTGGGACAGTTCCAAAGGTAATCTCTGGCCAGAGGCCTCAGTGTGCAGAAACACAAAGAAAATCTAGAATAACTGCAACCTACTAAATAAGCTTTTTAAAGCAGAATTAGACTTGATTTTTGGTGATATTAATAGCGGACTAACACGGTACTGTGACTATTTACAGGGAAGATGAAGGTGTAGTAATACCTGAGTTGCCATATGGGAGAGAACTAATTATCAACATCAGAACTACTTGGGGTGACAAACACTACGTTGGTCTGACAGGTGTGGAAGTGTTTGCTAGTACCGGTGAACAAGTCAATATTACCAAGGTAAAGTAGTGTTGTTCTAAAATATAATACTGAAAATTTGTATGCCCCCTCCCATTGGGGCTTGGAGAAATAGATTGGGCTGCATGGTGTTTTCAAACAGAGCTGAAACCAATCAACATTTGCATACAGGTAAACCATTTAGAAGGTCTAAGCTACCCAGGCAAAGCAGTCCTCGGTAGCTTACTCGGATGCGCATCTGATCAGGAGGACGCGGGTTCGATACCTGCCGGGATTGGCCTCATTCTTTCGTGAGATTGATCATGAAATTTTTCTACGGTCATTCTCTCTCTTCCACTGATTCAAGAAGGGTAGTTGTCAGTTTTTTGCGAAAGAATTTGCACTGTACTGGTTAACCGCTTACATATGAGCCTGCCCAGGAAAAATGTGGAAAGGTAAACTGACCGGCTATACATGACCTAAATAGTGTTGACAAGGCCATTAAACTCCAATACAAACAAACTGCCCAGGCAACGGGATGCAAGTCAGACCATCCCTTAAACCCCAGCAGTGTCTTTGGGCCATAGGGCTGGAGATGTCATTATACCCCCGCAAACGAAGTTTGAAGGGGGTATATAGGAGTCAGCTTGTCTGTCGTCTGTCGTCGGTCCGTTACAAAAAACTTTAACATTGCTCATAACTTCCTTATTCTTTGACCGATTTCTTTAATATTCACACACCACACACCTTGCCACTAGTACTTAAGATTGATATACACAAACCTGACCTTGACCTTTATGTTGACCTTCCTCAAGGTCAAATACTTGTAAAAATTTGTCTGTCGTCGGTCCGTTACAAAAAACTTTAACATTGCTCATAACTTCCTTATTCTTTGACCGATTTCTTTAATATTCACACACCACACACCTTGCCACTAGTACTTAAGATTGATATACACAAACCTGACTTTGACCTTTACGTTGACCTTCCTCAAGGTCAAATACTTGTAAAAATTTGTCGGTAGCGGGGGTATAATTGGCGCCCGTTAGGCGGCAGCTCTAGTTTCATCTCAATGTTGGGTAAAAATCCCACAAAATCGGCAGCAACATCCCCAAAATGAGTAAAATATTGTTGACAGGAAATAAAGCGTCAATACAAACAAACAAAAAACTGAAGTTGCTAGAAATGGTGCACCTTCTGTACATTTTGCATTCATCTTAAATGTTAACAAGTGTCCTGAAATCCAGTTTCGATATACTTTGTCTGTGATTAAGAGCGCTGACTCTTTTTGTCTTCTCTCACAGCTGAGGGCTTGAGTCTCACTAAGGTCACGTGAGACACCAAGTACTCCAATGGAAGGTGGGATGGTTTTTATCCAGGTATTCTGTTTTTGCTCACCTTTCTGGTTTTGTGTTTTTACAGCTTTCTAAATGATTCAATGTGGGAATTTGAATTAGTTGAATTTTTAGCAGTACACAAACCATAACAAGATGCCAAAATATGTAGATTATATAAAAAAATGACCACAGATGGTCATTTTCTATATAATCTATTCAGTTTTGTTTTGGATATAACATGGTTGTTTAACAAACACAATTTCTGCTTTGGAACCCAAGAATAGTGTTATAAAGAGGCTGTGGTATTTAAGTTTTATTACCCTCTTTATTGAGCCCATCTCCATATGATCTTAGGTGATGGTGGGACGTAAAACTCTCACACACTCCATCACCCTCTGTATTGAAATGGCAGGAAAACAGTCTAAACTGTTCTAAAATGAGCAGTTTTACCAGGGTCATGTCTTTGAACAGCGCTCTTGTAGTATCACACTGTATGAACACTAAAGACTTAAAAATACACAAAAATGTGATTTTACCTTGAACTTGCAGGTACGAGCTGACCCCAGTGACATTAATGTCTTACCGGATTATACAAAAGATCCCCGAGTGGTTGGTAACTTGACTGACGGTGTGAACAGAACGAGGGATGATGTTCATATGTGGCTTGCTCCCTTTACTGAAGGACTGAACCACTTAGTAATCCTGAACTTTGACAAGCCATGTAAAGTGGCAATGATTAGAATATGGGTAAGTTATACAGTCAACCCTCTTTATCTTTTACTGACATTCGATATGACAACAAAACTTGTTATAACGACAATTTTGATGGAGTGTGTGTGTATTCGGGTTTAACGTCGCTTTCAACAATTTTTCAGTCATATCACGATGGTGTCTGGTTGCGACAGGGAGCTCAATGCTCACGTTTATAGTGCTGCCTGACTGAAGTATCATGTCCCAGACACATTACATGATACCACACCCAGTCACATATCCTGACACTGGGTCGACCAGTCCTAGCTCTACCCCGTAAATCTGAGTGCCAAGCGAGGAGCAGGTAGTACCATTTTTAACGACTTTGGTATGTCGCGGCCCGGGATCGAACCCGTGACTGCCCGTTCCCCGGAACAATTTCGATGGAACGAATCCTTAGCTCATGATGAGAAGACTAATGGAGAAATTCAAGAATATTGTAATTATTTCATACTCCAAGAAACGAATGTCGTGGATATTTGTTAGAATCGCCTCTGCACATTTGTTTCTTGGAGTTATGAAGAAAAAAAGTCTTTTATTACCTATTATACTACTCCTCATTAGGATTCTTTATAGAGTCAAATTTGCCATAGCAACAACTGTTGGAGAACATATACTGTCGTTAACACGAGGGTCTATGTAGACGGGTATTTAGCTGTTCAGAGCCAAGGTCTCCATGGAAGCTTATGGTGTCAGCAGTGTTGTTGTCTTTCCATTGATCAATCTTGAGACTTGATATGCAGCATTTGGGACTCGGGGCCCTATCAAGTTTATTCAAATGATGACTGTTGGTTAACCTTGACCTATTTGACATGAAGGTCAAATTCTGTAACTAAGGCATTTGTATTGGAAAAAGGAGAAACAGTAACTGAAGCTGCTTTAGCTTGTGACATCAAAATTGAATTATGCATTTAACTGATAACTAACCTTCTTGAATCAGCTGATAACTGCATTTAACCGATAACTACCCTTCATGAATCAGCGAAAGGGAGAGAATAGCCGTAGAAAAGATTTCTTGACCATTCCTCACGAAAGATGTTGCTGACCCAGCAAGTATCGAACATGCTACTCCCTGATTACCATTCAGACAGGCATCTGACTGAGCAACTGAGGCTAGCATCTTACAGTGAATTTCCTGTATTAGGACCACCTTCGGGACTTTTCAAAAGTAGTCTTTTAAGTCCTTGCTATTTCCACTTTCAGAACTACAACAAGTCTCGTATTCACTCATATCGCGGTGCTAAAGATGTTATGATGGCTCTGGACTCTGTGTTGATATTCAAAGGAGAGATAGCAAGAGCTTGTGGGGGAGTTGAAGGTGGAACAGAAGCCTTTGGAGATGTAAGCTAACAACACATTCTGTATATTAAGCAGTAGCAGTAGCTATTAGGTTTTACAAAACTGTCAGAATACTTCACTCATTAATACAGGCCCTTCTGTCTTAAGCAAGTGGCTATGATGCAAAATCGCTTAATGCTCCTCATTACGAAAACACACTACATGTGTATATAAAGGCATTGTAAACTTTACCGCTGAAAAAACGGCGAAAAATATAGATCATCGAGGCGGTTCTAACGAGTACCCACAATCTATATTTTAGAGCAGAAGTAAGAAAAATAAGGTTTACCACGGTAAACCCCAGTTTTACTATATAAAAGTGGAGTTGGAGGGGGTCAAAATTATACAGGCGTGTTTTCGTGATCTGCAAAAGTATACAATTCAAAACAGTTGCAGATGATTAGCTTCTTTTCTTTGATATGACCTGTCATTAGAATTTCCCAACATTTGCCTGGTAATTTTCTTCACCTACATACCTGTGATACTTTTATGTTGACCATGAGGGAGATTTGCTTCTCAGATGAGGGAGATTAGGGTCTCAATGAGGGAGACTTTCTGACGGCATGTTTAAGTGTTTATTTTCTTGTCATTTTTTGTGGTTTAGATGTACAAAGGAACTGGAACTACTTAATTAAAATGATAGGAACATATTTCGTCAAGTTTAATTTCAAAATAGCAAATTGTAGGTTATTTACAAACATTGCTGTAACCACAAGTCCATTGATGTGATTTCAGGTACCCACAAGATGTTGTGGGTATTTGTCAGAATCACCTGATTGTTGAAAGTACCCGCAACATGCTTTAGTGTAGAAATACTTGATTAGAAAAAATATCCTAAAATGTTTCCAGTCTGCCTCTTTATCCAGTGCTGGGTTTTACTGAACAGACCCAAAGCACATGTTCTCTTCAATGTTAAGCATTACTTCTAGCACTATTTACACTCCTTCATATAGTCTGTGCAGGCAAGTTTTTTGGCCTTTCTCTGAACACCCTGTTCATAAATACATGTATAGGTAAAGCAGTCCATGCTGAAATTAATACCATTTTATAACAATTGTTCAGGTTGGCCCCAAAAAATTAGTGAGAATCCCAGGAAAAAATGCTGAGTCTTTATTTGTTTAAAATGTAAATTTTGTTACATCCAAACCTTGATATAATGATGCCCTAGATCGTTCACCTGATCCACACTGAAGAAATGAAATGGTAGGTAATATACATGTAGTACAGTGTCTTGTCAGAAGGAGCATACATGCCCAATATGAAGGATCTATCTCAAATGGTTCAAAGTTATGATTAAGTAGGTCACAGGTCAAGGTCTAAAATTTTTGCATGAGTGTGAAGCCCTTCTCACAAGGAATATACATGCAAAATATGAAGGCTCTATCTCAAATGGTTCAAAAGTTATGATTAAGTAGGTCACAGGTCAAGGTCTAAAATTTTTGCATGAGTGCGAAGACCTTGTCACAAGGAACCTACGTGCCAATTATGAATGCCCTATCATAAATGGTTCAAAAGTTATGACAAAAATGGTCAAAGGTCAAGGTCACAGGTCAAAATTTTTGTATGTGTGGGAAGCCCTTGTCACAAGGAGCCTACATGCCAAATATGAAGGCTCTATCTCTAATGGCTAAAAAGTTATAGTGAAGTAGGTCAAAGGTCAAGGTCACAGGTAAAATTGTGTGTACGGGTGGGAGGCCCTTGTCAGAAGGAACATACATGCCAAATATGAAGGCTCTATCTCAAATAGTTCAAAAGTTATAACTATGTAGGTCAAAGGTCAAGGTCACATGTCAAAATTTTTGTATGGGTGGGAAGTCCTTGTCGCACAGAATAAACATTCCAAATATGAAGGCACTATCTCAAATGGTTCAAAAGTGATGATAAAGAAGGTCACATGTCAAGGTTACAGGTCATTTTGTATGAGTGGAAGCCCTTGTCACAAGGAACCTACATGCCAAAAATGAAGGCTCTATCTTAAACAGATCAACAGTTACGACAAAATAACCTACTGATCTACTTTTTGATTTTTAAACTTGGTCAAGATATTGTCAAGATGATCATTCTGAGCAAGTTTGATGGTAATCCGACTAAAATTGTGGCCTCTAGTGTGTTCAGAACGTTTTTTATATGATTTGACCTTCTGACCTACTATTTGACCCGACATGACCAATATTCTAACTAAACCGAGATATTGTCAAGAAGATCATTCTGAGCAAGTTTGATGATGATCGGACCAAAACTGTAGCCTCTAGTGTGTTCACAAGGTTTTTTTTTAATGATTTGACCTACTGACCTACTTTTTGCCGAACTTGCTTAGATATTGTCAAGATGATCTTTCTTAGCAAGGTTGATGAAAATCAGATTAAAACTGTGGCCTCAGGTGTGTTAACAAGGTTTTTCTACAATTTGACCTACTGACCTACTTTTTGACCAAACATTATCCATATTCATGTTTTTATGCCCCCGTTGGAGATTTTGTCAAGTTGATAATTCAGATTAATGATGATTGGACCAAAACTGTGGCCTCTAGTGTGTTCACAATGATTTGACCTATGACCTTCTTTTTGACACAGCATGACCCATATTCGAAATGGTCTTAGATAATGTCAAGATTGTCATTCTTAGCAAGTTTGATGATGATCAGACTAACACTGTGGCCTCTAGTGTGTTCACAAGGTTTTACTATGATTTGACCTACTGACCTACTTTTTGACAAACATGGCCCATATTCAAACATGACAGAGATATTGTCAAGATGATCATTCTGAGATAAATTGATGATGATTGGTCCAAAACTATGGCCTCTAGTGTGTTCACAAGGTTTATCTGTGATTTGACCTACTGATCTACTTTTTGACCCGACATGACCCATATTCGAACTTGACCGAGATATTGTCAAGATGATAATTCTGAGCAAGTTTAATGATGATCCGACTAAATATGTGGCCTCTACTATGTTCACAAAGTTTTTCTATGATTTGAAGTACTGACCTACTTTTTGACCCCACATGACCCACATTCGAACTTGACCGAGATATTGTCATGGTGATCATTCTGACCAAGTTTTATGATGATTGACCCAAAACTGTGACCTCTGGTGTGTTCACAAGAAAAGTTTACGCATGGACAAAGCACGACGGACGACGCACGACGACGCCGGACATCTCACAGTCACAAAAGCTCAGACCTTTGGTCAGGTGAGCTAATAAATGCACACTAGTTATAGATTTCACTAACATGAAGTTCCCTGTCACATATCTTTTTAAATACAGTACTTGTAAAAAGCTTACTCAAGGGGAGCAATTTCTATAAGAAAATCTGCTGTTGATTTCAAGACTTTTAATACTTACTCGTTATTGATTGGTAAATAATAACTATTTTCCACTTTCAAAATCAAAATTTCTAACTTTACATAAAATATGAAAAGAAAAGACGTATGGGAGAGCGATATAAAAGGAACAAACAGTGATAAAAAATGGGAAAATAAAGACACAATTTCAAATCTAAGCTAAATATAAGTAAAATAGAACTGTTGCTGTCATCATACAAAACTACTGAGAATCTGTACCAGGTCAAGTGCAGATGCACCTCGTAAAAGGTAACGGTAAATAAATTACGTCAGGTTGTGTAATCTTTACTGGCAGCCAGATCATGTTTATTCTGTGCAGTCAGCTGAGACAGAACAAAGGATTATCGGCTTTTTGAAGTTGATGTTTACCGTTAAGTATATTCTCCTGCCTATTTGTTAATTGCCTTCAGCAGTCAAAATTTTAAGTCTGTTACCGCTTACCGCAAATGGTACCAATGAAAAAAATCGAGGACAGGAAAATTGCAAATGCGGGAGATTCTGTCTCCCGGACGGGAGAGCGGGAGGTATGCTTCAAATGCGGGAGCCTCCCACATGATCCGGGAGATATCACAGGTATGCACCTGTTTGAACATATTGATTTATATCCAGTATTAATTGATTATCCTATATTACACAAGGTCAACCATTATTCAAAAATCATAAATCATGTTTTTAATTGCGTCAATTAATAAAATTGTCATTAATCAAGTAATTTCGTATTGGCCAAGTTACAGGTCCTCGGTCATCTGTATTGGCCTTGGCCTCGTGCCAATACAGCAGACCTCGGACCTGTAACTGGGCCAATACGAAATTACTTGATTAATAACATTATAATAAAATTAATATTCTTGTGTGGTTAGCTCTGTTATGTGGTTTGATCCTCTAAACATCAAAATAATCAGAATTACAGTCTCTGTGTTTCAGTGTAATGTATTGTCGTGAAAATGTTATGGTAACAAAATAAAGGCCTCTGAAACAAGGGTTCTTTCAGTTTTAGGCCTATTTTAAATTGTGGCAGATTTAGCAGTTGCTTGCTTCACAGAGGTTTATCATTTGGGGGAACTTATGCCTGTATCTGGGAATAAACTTAACTCTTTCAGGGATGTTATAAGGTTTTATTATGACATAGTGTAATGTATGACTCCAAACAGTTTGGTCATATTGGATTAAATTATTCGCTGGCTTCTTGGTATTGGTTTCCCAGTGGGACTTCAATATAGTCAAACTTTAACCCATTGTATGCGGGAAACCCCTAAAGGGGTAACTTGGAAAACAGTGCAGGCCCAGATCAGACGCCGTAGATCGCGGCATCTGATCAGGGCCTGCACTATTTGTTAACAGAATTTTCCGTCAAAAATAGAATAAAAATGAAAATATATGCCTGACATCCCTTATATGACAATTTGACTTGTCCAACATATAACAATGGAAGTGTCCACCAGCATACATAGAGGAACTTACATGAGTGTTCATGTATTATTGAATTTATTAAACGAGTTGAGGAAAAGGAATAAAATGCGAGGCTTTGCCGAGCATTTTATCCCTTTTCCTCAACGAGTTTAATAAATTCAATAGTACATGAGCACGAATGCAAGATTCTATTTATCATATGACATTTAAAACGCATTTTATTCACAATTGTTTACAAAAATATCAATATTCCGCCATTAATAAACGTGACGTCCTTAAGGTCGTTGTACATGCAACGTTACGGGACGTATCTAGCTAATTTGCATATTTAATCCACTAGTGGATTATCGAAAATAATACATGGCGTTATTACACTCTCAGACGCGATGTCATATGATAAAATGGGATATCTAGTCAATGGTCTGGGCCCCTGCCTGTTGGGGCTTGAGGAATAGATTGGGCTGCAACTGACCCCACATGACCACTGGTAAATCGCTTAGAAGGACTAACCCTGCCCAGGCAAAGTGGTGTGAATCGGACCGTAAAGGCATATAAACCCGGTGGCAGGGCTTGGGTTGTCGGGTAAAAGTGTAAAAAAATGGACACAACATCTCCAAAATGACCTTAATAGTGTTGATGGGGACATTAAACCTCAATTCAAACAAAAAAACTTGTCAATCTTCTGTAAATTGAAGATATGTTGTGAATACTCATTATAATCACCTCAATGAGGCGATTCAAATTGAGGCGATTCTAATGAGTGATTGATAATCGTCGTATCATCGTAAATACGACTCTAAAATCGAGCAAATACGCCTAGAAATGAAGAAAGGGTCGTACCAAATACGACCATCAAATTGGCGATACGCCAAGGTCGTTCCATTGCAGTCATATCGGCAATGGAAAAAAAAACAAAAAAAAAACGTGACGCCTGACAAAAAGCAATCGAAATCACGGTAATTTTTGCCGCAACATAGTCTTCAACAAAAACTGTTCCAATCTTCAAGAACTATTCGAAATTCATCCATTCATGAATGATGGTATTTGTTTTAATTACGCTGAAACACTTCAACCTTACCTTTTGACAATCATATATTGAATACCGATCCGCTTATATTTAATCAGCCTCAAGTTATGACAACTATCAACATGATTAGGAAACCGATTATTGATGCGTGATTACATAACGGTATTTGTTATCTAAGGGAAAGCCGCCGGCATTATTAACTTTATTAAAAACGCCTGAAGCATGAACAGTAACTTTATGACAAGCGTGCATAAAAATACTATCCTGAATATTGTTAGGCAACCACATTGACTTCTATGGAGTGTCATCTTCGAGAAAAAAACAATTGGGTTAGACAGATCTACAGATTCACATTGTCATGTAGTTAGGAATTAAATATCAAAACAGACGCACAGACAATAAAAAGTTAAGACCACTTTTTCTTTTTGTGGAGAACCTGACAAAGTTTCTACGGAAAAACGCAAGAAAAAAAAATCAAATGCATGATATATTTCTGGCGGCTATTTCTCCCAAATCGCAGAAATTCACGTTGAAATGGATTACTCTGTATTTTGTGGAACAGAAGCAACAACAACTGGGCTAGGAAAGTTATAATTAATGTAACAGCGAATATATATCCAACCAGGCAGCGTTAGCGCTAGCTCTTTCTGCTTAGCGTCCGCAGGCCGCAGATGCAAGAAAATTTGCATCCATGAATCATTTTTTTCGCGTCCTTTGGCCATTGGTGTAAACTCTAAACCGGAGGCTTGAAAACCTTGTTTATTGCCGTTTTCCGACACGTGGTTGTCGGAGTCTTTGATTATTGCATCATGGTGGTTGTTTACTTTTGACTCCACTTCTACTTTTCATACTTTTATCATCCCGACGTATTTTTTCCTCGCAACATTGTCGTCAATGCACGTCTGAGATAGAACCACCGCTGCACAGACTGATCTCTTTGTCCGCCTTGTTCCGTATACATTTGACCAAAATTATATTTATTGAGTCACAATGGCAGGATTAACCTGTAATACTTGGGTACTCATATATCTATTTGTGAATCACAGGTGGTCAGCATGCAGCGCATGCTTACTTACCGCTATCTATCAAGTAGCCGATTAAATAAACACCCTAAGATGTCTTGCTGGCGTCTTTGAACATTAAGCAGAATGACTGGCAGCGGATCATAAAAGAAAGCAAACACAGCAACTGGGACAGACTGATTAGCTTTCACAGATGGGCTTGCTGATCTGAGTCTTCACTGGTCGCACGTTTTATTGTATTTTTGCTGAGCGCTGAATTTCTCGCCTTTTACCAATCGCATGCAGTTGCTACAATTAGTGGAAATTTCCTGCCTTTGAACATGTAGCACATAAGGCCGCTGCAGACACAAAACATGGGTTTGAAAATGTTTTGATGACAATATGATCTGTGTGACGGCTGAATATTCCGACCAGCCTGCACAGTCTGATCATTACGAGCCTTCAATGGCCAAATTGGCTGGATTTACATTCTTTTGAAGAAAAAGTAATTTTTCATTTTGCTGTCTGCCAGCTTATTAACATGAAAATGTATATCGGTATGTTTCGATATATCTGTATGTTACGCTGATAGAATATGTGTTTAACGTCTTTTACATATGGCCATTGCCACGTCTGACATTAATATAAGTGCACTTAGCAGCCATCCTGTGATGACAGATCAAGATGCGACCCTAGTTTTGAATTTAGGAGTACCGATACTCTCAAAGAATCACAGGATACGCCTATAGTCTTTGGTTGAAGGAGTAACAGTACTCCTCGGTCAAAAGCTTATAAATAACACTGTGAGTACACACAACATTCAGTTTCAAGAGGAAATCAGAAAAAAAAAAAACGCAGAAATTATTCCAAATACACTGCACGTTGATATCAGGGCTTCTGGAGAAATTGTCCTGGGAGCTTAAGAATGCGAGCAAAAGTGCCTTGGTAAACAGGCTATCAGTGATTGTTTGAGTCATAGAAGTTTCAGGTTTAGAGGTGCAGTTTGCAAATACATTGAAATTTTCTCTATTAAACTTAAGACTAATTCTTCTTTTAAAGGCATATTTGAAAGGTTTCCGATATTACTTCTTTATGTTGTCTATACACAGTGTCCTCTAGTGAGAGACCACCTTTGGGGCTGTTCAAAAGTGGTCTTTAAAGACCACTTTTGAACAGTCCCAAGGGTGGTCTTAATATAGGAATTTTACTGTATTTTCTTCCATTCCAGACAATTTTGTTTACGATGGATGAACAGATTTTAGAAGCTGTGTCTCAACATGATGAGGCTTACGAAGGAGAAATGTTGGACGACGATGAACCGTTCGATGTTGAACGACCCACCACAGCTGATGATGGTGTAAGTGGGGTAAGTCACCTGGCCTACAGTTACCTTCAGTTATCTACCTCGGTAGATTATATGGTAAATTATATATATCTTAAAGTTTGATGACCAGTCTCTGACAACTGCTTCAGGGAGTAGACTGCTTGACTAAGTGGTAAGAGCACTATACTTTACCTGAACAGCCCAGGTTTGAATCCCATCTTAAACCATTTTTGTACCAAATGGAATCTTCCTCCTTATATATAGCAGGTGTCCATTTAAAAAAATAGGGGTGTCAGATTATGTTTACTTCAAAATTTGTTTTGGAAAATGATTTAACTTTTGGCAAACAGTGTAGGCCCTGATCAGACGCCGCATCCTGTGGTCTTTGATCTGGGCTTGCACTGTCTGCCAGGGTACACGTTTTTGGGTTTCCAGTACAAAATGGGTTAATAGGCAGGTCTTTTTGTGAGCTGTGTTTCTTTCCTTTGTTGTGACTTCCATATTGTAAGATAGGGGCTTTTCTGGGATCAGATTTTTCTTCGCCCAAAATGGCTTCATGTAATCATAAATGATGACTGTCTTCAAGAGGGTTTGTGTTTTCGCCTGCATCTTTTACCTTCAGTTATCAGCCTTGGTAAATTACGCATAGTTTATGAGTTTATAACCGACAGTCTCTGACAATAGTTACTGAGTCACTGAGTATACTCTTTGATTTGCATAAAATGTCAAGCTTTTTTTTTGTCAAAAAAAAAACAACAACAAAAAATCATTAAGATAACACATCTGTGTGATATGGTGCATGCTTTTATACCTAAAAAAAGTTAACTTTTCTGACGAAAATTTGTGATAATTTTCTTATTTATACTCCAAACATAGGTTTTGGATGCTCGTTAGAACCGCCTCATGGAGGCGGTTCTAACAAGTAACGACAACCTATGTCTTGGAGCAGAAATAAAAAAAATAATGCTTAGCCCCGTAAATTTCTGTAGTGATTGAAGGGTTAACAAATGAGCCAGCACACGACAAAATCTACATGAGGCCTGTGCGACCAGCCAAGACTCAGATCAGCCTGCACATCTGCACAGTCTGATCAGAGTCTTTGCTGTTCTCAAGAGTCTTCTATAGTCTCTGGGCTAATTCTTTTTCCACATAGTCACCCCGCAGCAACCTGATCAGAGTCTTCACTGTTTGCACGAGCCTTCTATAGTCTTTGAGCTATTCACAGGGCAACAAGAGAATGCTCCGACCAGGCTGACCTGACAGGCAGGCTGAACTGAGTCTTCGACAATAGCACGGGTCTTATTGTAGGTATTGTCATGCACCGGCACAAAAGATAATAAGAGTATGCCTGTATGTTATTTACAGAATAGGCCATTTACTCGGGCAGTAGGCAATATTAAACAGATGGAGAGGGAACCAACGGCTGTATCTCCCACACCAAGACCAGACACAGCCCTCACAGCATATGAAGGGGATATCCTAGTCTACAGGGGCAATTGTAAGTTAGACCTTGCTTTTGTTTGAATCTTTATTATCTATTTGTTTGTTTATTTGTCTATTTGTTTTATGTATAGAAAATTAGTTGTCAAAAATGATGTTTTTGATTGTGATTGATATGCACAGTAAATGATCATTATATTATCCCATTTTCAATTGAATAAAATCTTCTTCCCTAATTATAGCAGAAGTACATTTTGAAATTTAGGGGTGTCAGGTTATCAGTAATTTCAAGAAATTTATTTGGAAAGTGGCTGAACTTTTCATTTATACGATGGCACATCTTGTGTCATAGTGCATTTTTCACATCTTCAAAATGGCTACTTTTCTGATGAAAATCTGTGATATTTATCTCATTTATACTGCAAACATAGGTTGTGGGTGCTCATTAGAACCCCCTCATTGTACCTACAGCAGAAATAAGAAAAATATGTACCCAGCTAAACCTCATTTTTTGTCGCGCCTGCTATTAGCATGGCGCTATATAGGCACCCGGTTTTCCGTCCGTTCGTTTGTTCATCCGTCAGTTTGTCAAGGCGTCAACATTTGCGACCACCCTAGCATTCACCCTAAAAGTCAAGTTTATTTCTCAAGAACTATGAGAGCTTTATTAATGATACTTTTACAAACTTGTATCTGGGGATGACAACTTACATGCAAGCATCCATATTTGACCTTGACCTACATTTCATGGTTCACTGACTTTGTAAAATATTGCGACCACCCTAGCGTTCACCCTAATGGTCAAGTTTATTTCTCAAGAACTATAAGAGCTTCATTAATGATATGTGGTACAAACTTGTATCTGAGGATGGCAATTTTAATGCAAGCATCCATATTTGACCTTGACCAACATTTCATGGTTCACTGACTTTGTAAAATATTGCGACCACCCTAGCATTCACCCTAATGGTCAAGTTTATTTCTCAAGAACTATAAGAGCTGTATTAATGATACTTGGTACAAACTTGTATCTGGGTAAGGTAACTTAAATGCAAGCATCCATATTTGACCTTGACCTACATTTCATGGTTCACTGACTTTGTAAAGTATTGCGACCATCCTGGTGTTCACCCTAATGGTCAAGTTTATTTCTCAAGAACTATAAGAGCTTGATTAATGATATTGGGTGCAAACTTGAATCTGGGGATGGCAACTTAAATGCAAGCATCCATATTTGACCTTGACCTAAATTTTATGGTTCACTGACTTTGAAAAATATTGCTACCACCCTGCGTTCGCCCTAATGGTTAAGTTAATTTCTCAAGAATTATAAGAGCTTCATTAATGATACTTAGTACAAGCTTGCATTTGAGAATGGAATCTTTTGTGCAAGCATCTATGTTTGACCTTGACTTACATATCATGGCTTGATGACTTTGCGCCCCCACAGGCGCGACATAGCCTTTGGCTGAATTCTTGTCTCTATATACAGTGGGATTTAGTGGGGTGTTCATTTCATGGACTTGTTCATGTGATGTTGCAAACAATGAAGGGCCTGATCAGACACGGTGTTCTGCAGCATCTGATCTGGGCATACACTGTTTGCCTATGTCCTGTTTTGGGGTTTCCCCTCTAAAAGTGTTTAAGGAGTCTGGAATAAATGCCCTTGTAAATCCCACTTAATATACTGAAAAGTGGGGTTTATAAGGATTTTTAGCTTGGCTGTTTTCGAAGAAAACAATTAGGTATTGTCATAGCTCTGGCATCCTCGTCGTCGTTGTCGTGCAAAAACATTTTGTAATATCTCTGTCATTACTGAACAGATTTACTTGAAACTCAGACTAGTTGTTCATTATGAAAAAGGGAACTCATACCAAAAGGTGAGGTAACCTTCAAAATATTTTTGGCAGGGTTATGTCCTTTTTTCAACTTAGAACTTTTGTTTTCTAAAAGAAACTGCAGCCGAGCATTGGCACCCGCATGCGGTGCTCTTGTTTTTCTTTACAAGAGAGTAAGAGTACAGGGGCAGTCCCTTTATAACGCTTTGCTTGGGATGCATTGAACAGGACTGTGTTATAAGTGAACTTTGTTATAAAGGGATATTTTTATAAAATGACAATTTGGGAGGCAAGACCTGGCCTGTTATAACCCAAACTGGGACTTAAGTGTATTAACATAAAAATCATAAAAATTCGGACACCTTGAGGACTTGATGTAATTCTCTGTAAAAATTTGTTTCACGATCCAGCAAGGAGTCCATAAAGAGCAGATGGAATAGCAAACAGTGTAGACCCTCATCAAGCTGCTCCTTCAGGAGCAGTCTGATCTGAGTCAGCACTGTTTGCATAAACTTGTCTGTCCCAATACTTAGGATCATTACGGTAGCAGTGAGTGGTTTGACTCTGAAATAGATAATGCTTCAATGAAGTAGTTCTAAGACAATCTGTGTTTGTACCTATACTATAACTGCTAAATTCCAAAAACAGGCTGAAGTGGATTGGTTCCATGTAACCACAAATAAATATTCCAGGACTCCATAAGAGCCTGGTCCCAGTCCTAAAACAATGGGATCAAAGTACCCAGAGTACTGAAACAAAGTACCCAGAGTAATGAAATCTTATTTTATTTCTGAAGTAAAAGGTGCCTATTGTATATCAATAGTCCGTAAAATAGCAGAAGTGAAAAAAAAAATGTCACAAATTTACACCAGCAAAGAGTGTTTTTTGGTAAAATTTTTGTCATGTCACGTTTTCAGGTATAGAGCTGAACTTCATGGCAACATGGGGAGATCTGCACTATCTTGGACTGACAGGGTTAGAAATTGTTGGTAAAGATGGGGAGGCACTACCTCTCAACATGGACATGGTAACAGCCAACCCTAGAGATGTGAGGTCACTTCCTGGGCATGAGAGAGATGACAGAACTCTAGACAAGTAAGTTTTTTTGTTTTTTTTTTGTCTGATGGGGTGGGGGGTGGGGTTGGGGTTCTCACTCATTAGCTCAGCTGTTTTTGAAGAAAACGACAAGGTATTGTCATAGCTCTGGCGTCGTCTGCGTTGTCGTCTTGCAAAAACTTGGACATTTTGTAATATCTCTGTCATTACTGAACATATTTACTTGAAACTCGGACTGGACCAGTTGTTCATTATGAAAAGGGTAACTCATACCAATAGGTGAGGTAGCCCTCAAAATATTTTTGGCACAGTTATGCCCCTTTTTGGACTTAGAATTTTTGCAGAGCAGAGCGTTGGCATTGGCATGTGGTGCTCTTGTTTTTCTTTTACAGCAAATGGTGTCATCTTCCTTGGCATAATGCTCATTATGGGTACTGGACATACGTGTAATAATAGGGATTATCAACTAAATGATAATCCCATTTATTTGGTGCGAACAAATTGAATGGACTGTCATGAATGTGTCATGATTGCAGCTCCTGGTTGGCTTGACCACTCAATACAGTCGAACTTCATTGGCTCGAACACCTCTGGGACCTCGAAAATCTGTTCGAGACAGGGGTAGTTCGAGCCACTGAGGTTACTGCCAGGAGTCATAACGAGATACTTTTAGACATCTTTTCGTGGTTCTATAATGAAAATGTATGCTGTGTGTACTCATTAGAATCGCCTCATCGAGGCGATTCTAATGAGTACACACAACATACATTTGCAAGACAAAAGACTAAAACCTCCTTAATTAACCCCTACTATTTCTTATGTAGAGGATTTCGCTTGGGACTCAAGAATGGGTTCGATGCATCCATGGTAAACGAGCCATCGGTGTTCAAGCCAACGAAGTTCTACTGTATTTAGGTTTAAACAATGTCTGATCGCAATTTCGATCTCGTCATCCACCATGACAGTTGGTCCAGGTTACTGGACGCTTGCACCGTGTTTGTTATTCAGCAGTCAAGCGTCTTTAGGGCCAAACTATGGTTTGGCGTCTTGCGCATGCTCAGGGAAACCTTCCTTTTCCGTTTTCAAATCCAGCAAAAGAAAGTTGTATTTTTTAAGAGGAATCTAAAACCCACCCACCCGCCGCTGTTGTTGTGATCTTATTGGCAGTCCAGGAAGTTTAATACCTGATACTGTCTTAAGTTCTTTTGATTTCAGGCTTGTTTGGTGCCTCCTGGTGCTGAGGCTGGCATGTCCTAATTAAAATGGAGGAATCAAGACTCCGGATCTGTTGTTCATGGCCACCTAATTTTTTCACCAAGTGATTCTACTGACTTTTGAGCAGCTGAGCTTTGAGGTGGAATGCGGAATTCAGCATTTGATGGGGGGACGCGGAATTCAGCATTCGATGTGGGGGGGATGCTTTGCTTAGACAGCTGTTTGGTTGTAATGAAACTTTACGCCTTGAGCCTAGATTCCAAATACTGGTTGCTGGGAGCAAAGCTGAAGTTTGTTTCTTTCAGGACTTCTACTTGGACTGGGTGGCATCTCCTTCATGGAAGTGGTTCGCCATAACCTGAGGATTTGATCTTCAGCCTAGATTCCGGGTACTGGTTGCTGGGAGCAAAGCTGAAGTTTGTTTCTTTCAGAACTTCTCCTTGAACTGGGTGGCATCTCCTTCATGGAAATGGTTCGCCATAGCCTGAGGATATGTTCCCCCCAGGGTCATACTCAAAAATTTCTAAATTGCAAGTCATAAGTAAGGTTCGCACGTGCAGCCGGGGCTATTTGAATATATATAATATGGGATGGATTACATGGTATGCATTGCATAATGCAGAAGATGGTGTGGAATGTGTGTCATGGAATGCATTTTGGAGTGCACATTACGGAGTGCTCAATGTCAAGATTAGTTGGAGTGCATAAATTGGAGTGCACAATAGTTTGTGCATAATAGTTGGGATAGAGTGGAGCGTACAAATAGGATGTGCGCAATATCTGGATTGTTACATAATTTGGAGCGTACAGTCAGGATGTGCGCAATATTTAGAATGCTACAAAATTGTAAAGCGTACAAACAAGATGTATGCAATATTTGGAATACTTGGAGCTTACAAATAGGATGTGCGCAATATTTGGATTGTTACAAAATTTGGAGCGTACAAACAGGATGTGCGCAATATTTGGAATGTTAAAAAATTGTGGAGCGTACAAACAGGATGTATGCAATATTTGGAATACTCTGTTACAAAATTTGGAGCGTACTATAGGAAGTGCGCAATTTTTGGAATGTTACAAAATCTTGGAGCACACATTTGGAGTGTGCGCATATTTTGGAATACTCAAAATTCAAAATTGGACTGCACAATATTTTGAGTGCAAACAAATTAATAATTTGGTGCCCGTTTTCGTGCGAGCAAGGTTATATGCTGTCACTGCGTCCCCCCTTTGACCTGAATCTACTCGGTGTCGGTGTCCTTGCCCCATGTCCTGATAAATAAATTAATTCTGACTATCAACAAATCAAATTACTTTATATAATGCATTTATTCATATTTGCAAACTAAATGACAATAAGTGTAGATCCTGATCAGGCGATCATTGAAGCTGTCAAAATGTTCTAAAGAAAGGTCATTTTATCATCTTTCATATTCTTTCCATGTGTTTTCAGATTAATAGATGGAGTAAATGTGACAGTCTCAGATGAACACATGTGGCTCATACCATTCAATGATGGGCAGAGCCACACAGTAACTATAAACTTTGGTCAGAAAGTGCTCATATCTGGTCTCAGACTCTGGAACTACAACAAGAGTAAAGAGGATACTTATAGAGGGGTAAGTGGCAGATGCAGTGAAAGAAGTAGCTTCTGATAAGAAGTTTATATATTTTCCCTGCAGATTTTAATGTTCACAATTTACAAAAAAGGTGCGAGTCAGACAGTCCAATGCATATAAGCCTTATTGGTTTCATTTGGTGGCTGGGATTGGGATGTCATTTCATCTCAATGTCGGATAAAAGTCCCACAAAATTGGAAGCAATATTTCCAAAATGACCTAAATATTGTTGACAGGGACATTAAACCTCAGTTCAAACAAAACAAACATTAACTAGTCCCCTATAAACCCCATGTCATATAGAAGAAACTGGGGTTAACAGGTGAATACATTATTCTTCTTATTTTTGCTCCAAGACATAGGTTGTGCGTACCCTAAATTAGTCCCTAGATTAGTCCCATTATGCCATAGCTCCAGACAAGGTTGGTATTTGGTGATAATTTACGGATAATTTTCCATATTTCTCCTTATGAACTCATGTCATGTTGTGGGTATTCATTTGAACTGCCTCGGTGAGGCAGTTAAAATGAATACCCACAACATAGAGTTTGTTTGGAGAATTGACAAAAATTAGCCTTCACTTACCACCAAATACCTTATCTGTTCTTATGTTACGCCTAATGGTGTAGGGATATGGGTAACTTGCATTCTTATGCACCTGCACGCTACATCTGATTGGATAACATTGAGGCGATTCTGACAAGTACCCACAACATAAGTTTTCTTAGATCAGTAAGAAAATATTATCCCAGAATGATCCCTATTACTTCACTTTAACTGGAGCTATTACCTCGAGTAAAGAATATACCACAAAACTGAAATGTATGGGGTCTACAAGTATTTTTGGGCCAGACTAGCTAGTTTTGGCCGATTAGGCCTCATCGCTCAAATATTTTCAAAACTCCACAATGTAATCAGTGATCCCAAGAAAATACAAAGTTCACTATAATGAGGGGCAGGGAGACTTTTTACAGCTGTCACACATTCCCTTAACACCTGCTGTAGTGAAGTTAAATATCTTCTATAAAAGGGTTATCCTTTGGCAGCAAAGAATACACCGCAGAACTGAAACATGGAGTGTACAAGTATTTCTGCGCCAGACTAGCTAGTTTCAGCCAATTATGCCTCAAAGTCTAAGGGACTGGCTATTACTGTTTGTGCTATCAAACCTTTGAATGATCATGGGCTGAAACATGTGCAGTTGATATAATCACACCATACAAATCACTCTAACTTACTGAGAAGTTTGTATTACTAGTCTACAAATCATTTTGAATTTTTGAGAAATTTGACTTACCGTAAAAATTCGGCTATAAGACGAGGATTTTTCCCTCCAAAATGAGCCCCAAAAAATGACCCCGTCTTATAGCCGAGGTCATGGACTGCAGGCTTTTTTCCGGCAATGTCCGGCGAAGACCAGACATACGGAAAAAGCCGATCGGTGATTTTTGAATTGATATAAATCGCCGCCCACAAACCAACCCTACAATTTTTCTGCACGTGATCGGTAAATGACGTCATCCAACGCCATTACCCTCACACGTGTTTAATGTCATTGCATGTATCTCTTTCATAAAAAAAAAATGTTTGGAACCGGTAAAAATATTTTCCCGATAGCTAAGCGGTTGTGAATAGAGGTGGATAGAAAATCAGTGCTTGCACAGCTCCCGAATTATCCCCAGAAGCTCCGTGTCAATAACCAAACAACAGCGTTCAACTTTTCCCGCCAAAGTCTGCTATTTGGCGCCAAAACATAACCATTCACGAGATCGTAGAATAGTCCGATTTTATAATGCAAACATTTACCGTTAGATGTAGCTAATAGTCTGAGGAGCAATTAAATCATTTTCACATTGATTGTGGATTAAATTTTATGAGTGGAGGATAAACGCAAATTAGAGACATAACTTGACCATATTTTCACACCTTATCGACACGCACCGCAGGGTGGCAATTATACGACAGGGATTACCAATAGTGTCATACTTGAACCGTAATAAATACACAGATGATTTGTCTCTGTATTGACAGCGATTTACTTACCGTATTTAAGGACTCAAAAAGACTGGCAGTTGTAGACGATTTTTTTTTTGCACTTGTCCCGACCGAGCGTCATAAGGTCAAAGTGCACCTGCCCGGCGTGATTTCGGTCTTGTCCCGGACGGCCAGGAAATGTCCGGGGAAATGGATTTGTCAGCCCCTGTCGTCTATTAAATCTGTGTAGCCTAAGCCAGCAAAGCATGTACCCGGCCGACAGCGATACGACGTATCGGCCCGACGTTTGCCGCTATTTTGTGCTAGCTGGGGTGTTGGTTCCGAAACTGAATAGCTAGGTGTTGTGTTCCCCGATAAAAAAAGTTCAGTTACTTATAAAAAAGCTGCAACAAATATTTCTAAATTTTGTGGATGGAAATGAATTTCCCCCACTTTCCCAACGCTTATTAGACGTACCTATTCAGATACAATAAGAGATGTCTCTCTTTGTAACTCTTACAAACGAAGACACAGAATGTAAACAGACATAAACAAGCGGCCAAACAAGCCATGTTAGGGGTAAGTAGAGAGGTTTTCTGACGAAAAAAGGCCGATTTCTCACATCTAAATTGCATCTGGCGGTAGCAGATAAGCCCCGACAGATATGGCAAAAAATTGACTCGTCTTATAAAAGAGTATAAGCAAAATCCCACCTTAGAAAAACTGAAAAAAAGGGGTCCCGTCTTATAGCCGAATCGCCTTATAGCCGAATTTTTACGGTATCAGTCTGAGCCCTGCCAAGCAAATTTGTGTCTTCGAGCATTCCGTCATGACAAATTTTAACTGCGCATGCCCAGCCATTCAGAGGGGCCAGAGATATGGCTTTCTGTCTGAAGGTTCCTCTTGATTCACTGCTTGTATGAGCTAGCAGCGATGGTTCTGGCGAGACTGCGCGGATGCGCAGGCATCCGCGCAGGCTCGCCTGAACCTTCGCTGCTCGCATAGGCGATAAGTACCAAAATCACTTGACGGGGCCCAAATATATTTGTGATAATTGTCTTATTTGATCTTGAAAATGTATGTTGTGTGTACTCATTAGAATCACCTCGATGAGGTGATTCTAATGAGTACACACAACATACAATTATTTTGAAGAAAATTGAAATGATGTCAACATTATGCCTCCTGTACGGGCTCTAAGTCTGACCCTCGGTGGCTCGAACTATCCATGTCTCGAACAAATTTTCAAGGTCCCAAAGGAGTTCGAACCATCGAGTCCGACTGTATTTCTTCTTTGTTGTTGTTTTCTCAGGCCCGCATTGTCCGTGTCAGTATCAATGGTCGGACAGTATCTCCTCCAGAGGGATTTCTAGTCAGGAAGGGTCCGGGAAATTGCCATTTTGATTATGCTCAAGAGATCTCATTTTCACCTGAAAACAAGACCAACCCTAGCATTATGCCACAAGGGTAAGTAAATTTTGTGAAATTTTATTTCTTCAATATCCAAATGATATTGTTATATTGAGACTGGTTGCTGTAAAAAAAATCGAAAAATTCGGACACCTTAAGGACTTTTTGTAATTCTCCTAATTTTTTGACAAATTTGTTTCATGATCCAGCAAGAAGTCCAAAAGGTACAGGCGGAATGGCAAACAGTGTAGACCCGGATCAGACTGCTCCTTCAGGAGCAGTCTGATCTTGGTCTGCACTGTTTGCTTATTTGTTTGAATTGAGGTTTAATGTCCCAATCAACACTATGTAGGTCATTTCAGAGATGTTGCTTCCAGTTTTGTTGGACTTGAACCAGACATTAAGATGAAATGACATGTGAAATGACATCTCAAGCCCTATCACCCAAACAAACCAATAGGGTTTATATGCAGGGATGGTCCAATTCACACTACTTTGCCTGGGCAGGCTTAGACCTAAGCAGTTTACCAGTTCTCGTGTGCAATCATTTGCAGCTCTGCGTGGAAGCAGCATGCAACCCAATCTATTTCACCAAGACACGCTGGGCGGTTGCCCAAATTTAAATTTATAAAATATCCACATGATATTATTGTATTGAGATTGGTTAATGGCTTATGTATATGCCAGCCCATGGAAAGGATGGTTAGATAAACTGACAGGCAAGATATGATCGTCTTTGATGGTCACACATCTTATTCTGCTCATAAATATTATGTCTACAATTCTTTACATTTAAGAGGAATGGATACATCTTCAAGGAGGGCAACTCCTGCAAAGTTTTTTGTCTCCCATGTCAATAGGGGCCAACTCTTAAAGGAAAGAATTTGCTCCTGAGGAGCAAATTCTTTCCTTTAAGAGAAGAGCCCGTTTTCAGTGGGACAGAGCTTATAAAAAAGTGAACAGGAAGTCCCGAAAGTTGTCTCCCTTTGAAAAATGGCGGAAAAATCAGCCAGGTGTTCCCATTCCCCTTAAGAGTTTTTGAGCAGGATAAATTGCATGTTCAGCATGATTTTTTATTTCTGGTACATCTTAATCTTTATTCTGCTGAACACACAAACCCCTAGTTTGTCAAAAAGTGTAGATCCGGATCAGATGCCTTCTATAGAAGGCATCTGATCTGGATCCACACTGTTTGTCAGTCAGTTTGTGAATTTTAACAAATTCATAATATCAAGTAATTTGATTGGCTGATAACAGAAATATGCATGGCTAAATTAATTTATTCAGCAGGATAAGGTTTAAGACCAAATGCATCTTTCCATTTGAAAGGTTGTAATATCCCAATGTCTTATATCTTTGTAGGTCGAGTTCAGGTACAGATGAAAGTCAGAACTATGAAGTCATACAGATGCCTTGTGGCTGTATCCTTTCTCATCTATTTTTTTTTTTTTATTATTATTTTTATGAAGCTAATAAAAGCTTACAGAAAGAAATTCTTATCTGAGCGCAGTTCTTCAAAGCATTATTTGATTAACAAACTTGTTAAAGCCAGAATATGCAAAACACGTCAATTGTCTTCTTTGCCGTCTGCCCGTTACCTTAAAAGTAATTTTTTGCAAACAGTGTGGACCCAGATCAGACTGCTCCTAGGGTCCACACGGTTTGCCTGTATGCAAAAATATTTTTTAAAACATTTGCAAAAAAAAAATCAGCAGACGACATAAGCAGACAACATTTTCAAATGTAGATTTTCTCCGCATCTTAAGGGTTAAATGATCCAAGTTTAACAGTGTGTTAACTAACGATATTGATAGTTTGGACAACTGGGCCTTCTGAAAACTGGGCCTTCAGTAATAAAAGCTTACAGAAAGAAATTCTTATCTGTGTACAGTTGTTCAAAGCATTATTTGGTTAACAAGCTTGTTAAAGTCAGAATGTTAACTTTTATAGCAAGTGTAACAACTAATTCCGTATTATGCTGGAAAAAGTGTTAACATATTTACCATATTAAATTATCAGTTTTAGCAGTATTTAACCCTTAACCCTTGTCCTGCTGAATATTTTAATCTGCCACACACACTACCGATTATCAACCAATCAGATTACTTGACGCAAATTATTGCAACAAATTCACAATCTCAATGGCAAACAATGTAGATCCTGATCAGATGGCTTCGTCAGAAGCCATCTGATCTGGATCTTCATTGTTTGGAAAATAAGGCATATCCGGGCTCAGCAGGACAAGGGTTAAGATGGCATTCACAATATTTGTTGTATGCTTAATGCAGGCGTCACACTGTCCCGAAATTGACACAAGATGGAAACACGATAAAGGAAATGTTCTAATTCGGCTCTGATCGTGAAAACATCGGGCCATTCGTGAAGACATCTTAAGCCATCGTATGATCGCCGGTGGATTTTCTGAGGCTCCAGCAGCAACTTCGTGAGCGGCGGCAAAATCTTTGGCATGCCAAAAAATTGCCCGAAGACCTTGCGAAGGTTCATTTTCGTGGTGAATTCGTTTGTCCATCTTGCCCTTCGTAAGCCCATCGTGAGGGCATCTTGACAAATCGTGTCATCTTCGTCTTTCCTTCGTGTGATCATCGGTGCTCTCGGGCATTTTACGTCTCACGAAGACAATACGAGGGAAACAAGAAGTCGCCCGATTGTCTTAGGAAGGCAATACGACTACGTGAAACCCTCGCATTGACGTCGTGTAACCATCGTATTATAGTACGATGACATTGAGATTGGACCACGGTGTCGACGAAGACAGCTGAATTTGAGTAGCTCAAGCGATATCCATGTGTCATGGTAACGTAGACATATAAAAGGCCAACCTCAGAGCATCTTCCTCAGTCAGTCCTGATGAGCAACTCTGCAGAGCATAGGCTTGTGTAACTCCCAAAGCTTCAGTCATAATTATTCACAATTCCGTCCCTGCAGAATGGCATACTTTGATGATGAGACAACCAGGAAAAAGAATGGCAGCAGCATTGCTTATTTTGATGCACCGTAGAGAACAAGATGAGCAGATCTTACTGTCCTATAAACCAAGTCTCTCTGAAAAAGTGGTCTTCTCTTTGGGTGGCATTTTAAATTGGATTTAAGTTGAATCAAATTTAAGAGAGTTGAAATGTACTGTGTACTCTCCGATCATCAAATGAATTTAAAACGGTTGGCCGAAGGTTTTATAACATCGGGAGGTTACGTGTCGCCTTCGGGACCTAGTTCGAACGCATCATACTCTCAATACGACGCCGTGAAGCCGTCGTGTGGCCTTCGTTTGGCCTGCGAGCAAACTTCGTGATAAAAATCCACATCTTCGGGTTGCCTTCGTGTGTGGTTCGGATGCCATCTTGTGACCTTCTGCATGCATCGTTCTTGCTTCGGCTAGAGATTGGCTGTTGACCATGTTCGGAGCGATCTTCGCGCGAAATTCAAAATTCGATATTCGTGTGGCCACCTGGTGTCATTTTCGGGACAGTGTGACGCCTGCAATATTGTCTGCCGGTTGCTTTAAAAGTCATTGTTCCAAACAGTGTGGACCCAGTTCAGACTGCTCCAAGGAGCAGTCTGAGCAAGGTCCACACTGTTTACCTATATGCAAAAACAGATTTTTTATACAAGGAGCAGTCTGATCATGGTCCACACTGTTTACCTGTATGGAAAAATAGATTTGTATGCAGTTTTTCTTGACATCTTAATTTAACTTAAACAAATGACATTAGTTTTGAACAAATTGCCCCTGTTGAAAAAACTATGCCATTGATAAGTCAGACTTTTTAGCTCACCTGAGCACGAAGTGCTCAAGGTGAGCTTTTGGGATCGGTCTTTGTCCGTCGTCCGTCGTCCGTGCGTCCGTGCGTCCGTCGTCAACTTTTGCTTTAAACAACTTCTTCTCCAAAACTGCTGGACAGATTTTGATCTAATTTCACAGGAATGCTCCTTGGGTGATCCTCTACCAAAATTGCTCAAACTGTTCCGCTCGGGTGAACAAGATGGCCGCCAGAGCTAAAAATAGAAAAACCTTTAAACGACTTCTCCTGCTTAACCAGTGGATGGATTTTGAAATTATTTCACAGGAATATTCCTTGGATGACCTTCTACCAAAATTGCTCAAACCGTTCCGCTCGGGTGAACAAAATGGCCGCCAGAGCTAAAAATAGAAAAACCTTTAAACGACTTCTTCTCCTTAACCAGTGGATGGATTTTGAAATTATTGCACAGGAATGTTCCTTGGGTGACCCTCTACTAAAATTGCTCAAACCGTTCTGCTCGGGTGAACAAGATGGCCGCCAGAGCTAAAAATAGAAAAACCTTTAAACGACATCTACTCCTTTACTAGTGGATGGATTTTGAAATTACTTCACAGGAATGTTCCTTGGGTGACCCTCTACCAAAATTGCTCAAACCGTTCCGCTTGGGTGAACAAGATGGCTGCTAGAGCTAAAAATAGAAAAACCTTTAAACGACTTCTCCTCCTTAACTAGTGGATGGATTTTGAAATTACTTCACAGGAATGTTCCTTGGGTGACCCTCTACCAAAATTGCTCAAACCGTTCCCCTCGGGTAAACAAGATGGCCGCCAGAGCTAAAAATAGAAAAAACCTTTAAACGACTTCTTCTCCTTAACCAGTGGATGGATTTTGAAATTATTTCACTGGAATGTTCCTTGGGTGACCCTCTACCAAAATGGCTCAAACCGTTCCGCATGGGTGAACAAAATGGCCGCCAGAGCTAAAAATAGAAAAACCTTTAAAAGACTTCTTCTCCTTAACCAATGGCTGGATTTCGAAATTACTTCACAGGAATGATCCTTGGGTGACCCTCTACCAAATTTGCTCAAACCGTTCCGCTAGGGTGAACAAAATGGCTGCCAGAGCTAAAAATAGAAAAACCTTTAAACGACTTCTTCTCCTTAACTAGGGAATGGATTTTGAAATTACTTCAAAGGAATGTTCCTTGGGTGACCCTCTACCAAAATTGCTCAAACTGTTCTGCACGGGTGAACAAGATGGCTGCCAGAGCTAAAAATAGAATAACCTTTAAATTCTTCTCCTTAACCAGTGGATGGATTTTGAAATTACTTCACAGGTATGTTCCTTGGGTGACCCTCTACCAACATTGCTCAAACCCTTCCGCTCGGCTGAACAATATGGCCACCAGAGCTTAAAATAGAAAAACCTTTAAATGACTTCTCCTTAACCAGTGGATGGATTTTGAAATTATTTCACAGGAATGTCCGTTTGGTGACCCTCTACCAAAATTGCTCATACTGTTCCGCTCCGGTGAACAAAATGGCCGTCAGAGCTTCTCCTGCTTAACCAGTGAATGGATTGATAGCCCTGGGGCCAAAAACGGCCCTGTCCCGGGGCCCACTGGTTTTATATAGGCTTATATAGGGAAAACCTTTAAAAATCTTCTTGTCTGAAACCAGAAGGCCCAGGTCTTTGATATTTGGTATGTATCTTTGTCAAGTGGACCGCTACCAAGATTGTTCAAATTATAGCCCTGGTGCAAAAAACAGCCCCACCCCGGGGCCCACTGGTTTTACATAGGCTTATATATGGAAAACCTTTAAAAATCTTCTTGTCTGAAACCAGAAGGCCCAGGTCTTTGATATTTGGTATGAAGCTTCATCTAGTGGACCTCTACCAAGCTTGTTCAAATTATAGCCCTGGGGCCAAAACCGACCCCTTCCTGAGGCCCACTGGTTTTACATAGGCTTATATTGGGAAAACCTTTAAAAATCGTCTTGTCTGAAACCAGAAGGCCCAGGTCTTTGATATTTGGTAAGTAGCTTCGTAAAGTAGACCGCTACCAAGATTGTTCAAATTATAGCCCTGGGGCCAAAAACGCCCCCGCGCCAGGGCCCACTGGTTTTACATAAGCTTTTATAGGGAAAACCTTTAAAAATCTTCTTGTCTGAAACCAGAAGGCCCAGGTCTTTGATATTTGGTATGAAGCGTCATCTAGTGGACCTCTACCAAGATTGTTCAAATTATAGCCTTTGTTGATGTTTGGTATGAAGCTTCACCTTTAAGACCTCCCCCAACATTATGCACATTAAAGCCCTTGGGCCAATAATGGCCCTCCCTGGGGCCCACTTGTTACACTATGGATCAGGTGAGCGATCCAGGGCCATCATGGCCCTCTTGTTTGACTTGTATACAGTACATTTTATCTTTTCTTTTTAAAACAGGACATGACATTTCAATGATGCTAATAATAGCTTACAAAAAGAAATACTTACATGGCCCCAGTTGTTTATAGCATTATTAGCTAAACAAGGTTGTTAAGGTCAGGGGCCAGTTTTTCTAAGCGTCATTAGCTTAATGAGCTCATTAGTGGTCTAGGCCGAGTTGTTCAAAGCACTGTTAGCTTAAAAGCGACTTAAATTTTTTCAGCAAATATATATGCATATTTCGCATTATAAAGGATCAAAGTTTTCACAATATTTTAATTAACAACATCGTTAGTTGTGAACAACAGGGGCCAGTTGTTCAAAACTGACGACGTCGTTAGTTAACAAATCGTTAAAACTTTGATCATTAAATATGGCAAATATGCTACAATTTTTGCTGAAAAAATGTGAGCAGCTTTCGCAGCTGCTCACATTTTTTCAGCAAAAATAACAAAATTTTAGGTATTAAACTTGATAGAATAGTTAACAATTTGACCCTTAATGAGCTCGTTAAGCTAACAATGCTTTGAACAACTGGCCCCAGGACCCAGATTGTTAACTGTTTTAGCAAGTACAATATCTAAAATTTTGTCATTTTTGCTGAAAAATTGGATTAGCTTTTGCAAATGCAAAAGCTACTCATTTTTATCCCCCGACCAAATAGGTTCGGGGGATATAGCGATCAGCCTGGCGTCCATCCGTCCGTCCGTCCGTAGACCCAACCTTGTGATGGCCATAACTCCTATACCCTTTGAGATTCATTGATAGTTCATGGCACAATTGTTCGCAAGGCTGAGACGGCGTGTCATGCGCAAGAACCAGAACTCTGGATGCCATACTTTTTTAGTTATCTCCCCTTTCACAGCCCCCGCCCATAGGGGCTTGAAGAAATATATGGGCTGCATGATGCTTCCACGCAGAGCTGAATCCGGCCCGCACACTAGTACTGGTAAACCGCAAAGAGAATCTTAAGCCTGTCCAGGAACCGCGGTGCGAGGCGGACCGTCCATGCTAATAAACCCTATTGGTTTCATTGGGCGACGGGGCTTGAGATGTCATTTCATATCATTGTCGGGTAAAAGTCCCACAAATTTGGAAGCAACGTCTCCAAAATGACCTATACAGTGTTGACGGGGACGTTAAACCTCAAATCAAACAAACAAAATCTCCCCTTTTAATAAAATAGAATGACTACTTTGTGATGGCCATAACTCCAATACCCTTTGAGATATATTGATGGTACCTGGCACAGTTGTTCACAAGGCTGAGACGGAGTGTCATGCACAAGAACCAAAACTCTGGTTGCCATGGTTTTGGAGTTATCTCCCCTTCCAATAAAATAGAGTGACAACTTTGTGATGGCCATAACTCCTATACCCTTTGAGATTCATTGATAGTTCTTGGCACAATTGTTCGCAAGGCTGAGACGGCGTGTCATGTGCAAGAACCAGAACTCTGGATGCCATACTTTTTTAGTTATCTCCCCTTTTAATAAAATAGAATGACTACTTTGTGATGGCCATAACTTCAATACCCTTTGAGATATATTGATGGTACCTGGCACAGTTGTTCACAAGGCTGAGACGGCGTGTCATGCACAAGAACCAAAACTCTGGTTGCCATGGTTTTGGAGTTATCTCCCCTTCCAATAAAATAGAGTGACAACTTTGTGATGGCCATAACTCCTATACCCTTTGAGATTCATTGATAGGTCTTGGCACAATTGTTCGCAAGGCTGAGACGGCGTGTCATGTGCAAGAACCAGAACTCTGGATGCCATACTTTTTTAGTTATCTCCCCTTTTAATAAAATAGAATGACTACTTTGTGATGGCCATAACTTCAATACCCTTTGAGATATATTGATGGTACCTGGCACAGTTGTTCACAAGGCTGAGATGGCGTGTCATGCACAAGAACCACAACTCTGGTTGCCATGGTTTTGGAGTTATCTCCCCTTCCAATAAAATAGAGTGACAACCTTGTGATGGCCATAATTCCAATACCCTTTAAGATATATTGATGATACCTGGCACAGTTGTTCACAAGGCCGGGACGGTGTGTCATGCACAAGAACCACAACTCTGGGTGCCATTGTTTTTTAGTTATCTCCCCTTCCAATAATATAGAATCACTACCTTGTGATGGCCACATCTCCAACACTCTTTGAGATATATTGATGATACTTGGTACAGTTGTACATGAGGTTAAGCAGGTGTGTCACGTGCAAGAACCACAACTCTGGGTGCCCTGTGTTTTTTAATTATCTCCCCTGACAATATAACCTTGTGATGGCCATAACTCCAATACCCTTTGAGATATATTGATGGTACTTGGCACAATTGTATACAACATTGAGACGGTGCTTCATGCCTAAGAACCACAACTCTGGGTGTTATGATATTTGAGTTATCTCCCCTTCCAATATAACAGTATGACAAGTACCACCAATATGTCTCAAAGGGTATTGGAGGTACGACAATCACAAGGTTGTCATACTGTTAGTATAAACATATTCTGTTGCTTGATTTATGATGCAATAAAATATGTTTATACTAACAGTATGACAACCTTGTGATCGTCGTACCTCCAGTACCCTTTGAGACATATTGGTGGTACTTGATGCAGATGTATATGAGGTTAAGCAGGTGTGTCATGCTCAAGAATTACAACTTTGGGTGCTCTGGTTTTATAGTTATCTCACCTGGCAATATAACCTTGTGATGGCCATAACTCCAACAACCTTTGAGATATATTGAAGGACTTTGGCACAATTGTATTCAAGGTATAGAAGGGATGTAATGTGCAAGAACCACAACTGTTGGTGCTGTGGTATTTGAGTTATCTACCCTTCCAATATTACAGTATGACCAGCTTGTGATCACCATATCTCCAATACCTTTTCAGACATATTGACGGTACTTTGTACAGAAATACATGAGCTTAAGCAGGCATGTCATTCACAAGAACCACATTTCTGAGTGCCCTGGTTTTTTAGTTATCTCCCCTGACAGTATAATCTTGTAATGGCCATAACTGCAATACTTTTGTGATATATTGCTGGTTTAATTCTGGTGCACTTTCTATTGGTGAACAATCTTCTGAAGGCCATATTGGCTTTTAGTCGGGGGATTTGCCATCTCTTCCGATGGCTATTTTTTTTTCTGCAAAAATATTAGCATATATGCCATATCAAATGATCAAAGTTTTAACGATATGTCAGCTAATGTTCTAGCAAATATGAAATCTAATCCCCCCCCCCCCCCCCCCCCCATTTTTGTTGGAAAAAAAACGTCAGTAGCTACGCATTTTTTTTTTGTTCAGCAAAAATATTAGCATATTTGCTGTATCAAATAATTAATACTTCAACAGTTAGTTAACTAATGCCATCATTAGTTTTGAACAAATGGCTCCTGTTTAGTAAATGTTTAAGTCTTCGAAAAAGCTGTATCATAAACAGGCAAGTATTTGGTTGACTTGTATACAATGGATCTTCCGTTTTGTTAAATTGGGCTTGACAATTCATTGATGCAGCCAAGACATTTGAAAGAAAAACAACCATTTTATTCAAGAAAAAGTCTGCTTATGGTCTTAACAACATGCTTCATATTCAGTTAAAAGTCTGCTTGTCAATAGTTGTATGTTGGTGCCTGTTTTCTTTGATGAAATATTCTGTTTTGTGTTGCAGATTGAAAAATATATTCTCAATGTACAGTCAGTTGAAGTATAAGTCACCCAAGGTTTGTCTCGTCTGCTTATGTCTTCTGCTGAATCTTCTTGCGAACTTTTTAAAATTACTTTTTCATTGAGGCAAACAGTGTGGGTTCAGATCAGACTGCTCCTAGAGGAGCAGTCTGATCTGGGTCCACACTGTTTGCAAAAGCTAATTTTAAAGTTCTTGGCAGACGACAAAGCAGACGACAATTGTCGTGATTGGCATTTTATTAGCTCACCTGAGCCGAAGGCTCATGTGAGGTATTAGTATACCACGAGCCGGCGTCCGTCGTCCACACTTTCAACGAAGTATATCTCTGGAACCAGTGGGCCGGCCTTGATCAAATTTCATATGAACCATCATCGGGTAGGGGGAAAGGCTGTATTAGGTTTTCGTGCAGATCGGATGAGAACTCTGGTTGCCACAGCAACAAAGAGCTCCCATAGGCTTAACATAGGAAAAAGCTTGTCATCACTCTTGCTCCGTCAATTTTTTTCTGATCGACTTCATTCTTGCAGATAACGAGGACAGGCATGAAATCTCGATCAAGTTCGATTTTGGGCTGAATCGGATTATTCACTCAGGAGTTACGTGCCCTTGAGCATTGAAAAAATTTCCTATTGACTTAACATGGGGCTAATGTTGTCATCACCGTAGCTGCTTCAATTATTTTCAGATTGGCTTTATTCTTGCAGATAACCAGCACAGCCATGAAATCTCGGTCAAGTTCGATAACTGGCAGAATCGGATCATTCACTTAGGAGTTACCTGCCCTTGTGTGTTTTTGCATTAGGGTTAATGGGAATTTCAAAAATGTATATCTGAAAGACTACTTGGCCAACTTTGATCAAATTTCATGTGTCGCATTATTGGGCAAGTGGAAAGGCTTCATTAGGTTTTCAGGCAGATCTGAGTGGGACTCTGGTTGCCATGGCAACATCTAGCTCCCATAGACTTCACATAGGAAAAAGCTTGTCAACACTCTAGCTCCGTCAATTTTTTTCTGATCGACTTCATTCTTGCAGATAACCAGTACAGGCATAAAATCTAGGTCAAGTTCGATTTTGGGCCGAATCGGATTATTTGCCTTGGAATTACCTGCCCTTGAGCATAAAAAAATACGTTGTGACAGTGATAGCAACTTTATTTTTATTCAGATCAGCTTCAAACTTGCAGGTAACGTGGACAGGCATAAAATCTCAGTTAAGTTCGAATCGGAATATTTACCTCGGAGTTACATGACCTTGAGCGACAAAAAATTTGCCCATAGACTTTACATAGGGAAAATGTTGTGACTACGATAGCGACTTGAATTTTTTTTCAGATCAGCTTCAAACTTGCAGGTAATGAGGACAGACATAAAATCTCGGTTAAGTTCAATTTTGGGCCGAATCGGATTATTTGCCTTGGAGTTACCTGCCCTTGAGCATAAAAAAATACGTTGTGACCACGATAGCAACTTTATTTTTATTCATATCAGCTTCAAACTTGCAGGTAACGAGGACAGGCATAAAATCTCGGTTAAGTTCAATTTTGGGCCGAATCGGAATATTGACCTCGGAGTTACGTGACCTTGAGCGACAAAAAATTTGCCCATAGACTTAATTAGGGAAAATGTTGCGACTACGATAGCGACTTGAATTTTTTTCAGATCAGCTTCAAACTTGCAGGTAACGAGGACAGACATAAAATCTCGGTTAAGTTCGATTTTGGGCCGAATCGGAATATTTGCCTTCGAGTTACCTGCCCTTGAGCATAAATAAATACGTTGTGACCACGATAGCAACTTTATTTTTATTCATATCAGCTTCAAACTTGCAGGTAACGAGGACAGGCATAAAATCTCGGTTAAGTTCGATTTTGGGCCGAATCGGAATATTGACCTCGGAGTTACGTGACCTTGAGAGACAAAAAAATTTGCCCATAGACTTAACATAGGGAAAATGTTGTGACAGAAATAGCGACTTGAATTTTTAGCTCACCTGAGCCAAAGGCTCCAGTGAGCTGATAGTATACCAAGGCTCCGGAGTCCGTCGTCTGTCGTCCGTCCATCCGTCGTCCACACTTTCAATGAAGCATATCTCAGAAGGCAGTCGACCAATCTTGTTTAAATTTTATGTGTAGCACCATTGGGCAAGGGGAAAGGCTGCATTAGGTTTTGGAGCTAGTCTGGTTCATTTGTTCCTTCATTCTTCTTTCTCTCCATATAGAGATAATAGACCAATGTTAAATTTTTAATCAAAGATTACTCAGGAACTATAAAAGCTAGAAGCATCAAATTTGGTATTCAATAGAATAATGATGACTTATTTTGTGTAAGAGACATTGGGCTTTCTCAGCTTATTAGCTCACCTGTCACGTAGTGACAAGGTGAGCTTTTGGGATCACTTTTCGTCCGTCGTCAGTGCGTGCGTGTGTGCATGCATGCGTGCGTGTGTGTGTGCGTAAACTTTTTCTTCAAATGACATCTCCTCCTAAACCACTAATCGGATTTTGACCAAACTTCACAAGAATGATCCTTAGGTGGTCCCCTTTCAAAGTTGTTCAAATGGTTCCGGTCCATTGCACATCTAGGTCACAGGAGCTAAAAATAGTTTTTTTAAACGAAAACTTTAAAAATCTTCTTCTCTGAAACTGCAAGGCCCAGGTCTTCTATATTTGGTATGAAACTTCATCTACTGGACCTCTACCAAGATTGTTCAAATTATAGCCCTGGGGGCCAAAATGCCCCCACCCCGGGGGCCTTTGGTTTTACATGGGCTTATATAGGGAAAATCATTAAAAAATCTTCTTCTCTGAAACCACAAGGCCCAGGTCTTTAATATTTGGTGTGAAGCTTTACCTTGTGGACCTCTACTAAGATTGTTCAAATTATAGCCTTGGGGCCAAAAATGCCCCCGCCCCGAGGGCCTTTGGTTTTATACAGGGAAAATCTTTAAAAAATCTTCTTCTCTGAAACCGCAAGGCCCAGATCTTTGATATTTGGTGTGAAGCTTCATCGAGTGGACCTCTTTCAAGATTGTTCAAATTATAGCCCTGGGGGCCAAAATACCCCCGCCCCGGGGGCCTATGGTTTTACATAGGCTTATATAGGGAAAATCATTAAAAAATCTTCTTCTCTGAAACCAAAAGGCTCAGGTCTTTAATATTTGGTGTGAAGCTTTACCTGGTGGACCTCTACTAAGATTGTTCAAATTATAGCCTTTGGGCCAAAAATGCCCCCGTCCCGGGGGCCTTTGGTTTTACATAGGCTTATACAGGGAAAATCTTTAAAAATCTTCTTCTCTGAAACCGCAAGGCCCATATCTTTGGTATTTGGTGTGAAGCTTCATCTTGTGGACCTCTACCAAGATTGTTCAAATTACAGCACTTGGGGCCACAATGCCCCCACACCAGGGGCCTATGGTTTTACATAGGCTTATATAGGGAAAATCATTAAAAAGTCTTCTTCTCTGAAACCACAAGGCCCACGTCTTTAATTTTTTGTGTGAAGCTTTACCTGGTGGACCTCTACTAAGATTGTTCAAATTATAGCCTTTGGGCCAAAAATGCCCCCGCCCCAGGGGCCTTTGGTTTTACATAGGCTTATACAGGGAAAATCTTTAAAAATATTCTTCTCTGAAACCGCAAGGCCCAGATCTTTGATATTGAGTGTGAAATTTCATCTAGTGGACCTCTACCAAGATTGTTCAAATTATAGCCCTGGGGGCCAAAATGCCCCCGCCCCGGGGGGCCTATGGTTTAACATAGGCTTATATAGGGAAAATCATTAAAAAATCTTCTTCTCTGAAACCACAAGGCCCAGGTCTTTAATATTTGGTGTGAAGCTTATCTTGGTGGACCTTTACTAAGATTGTTCAAATAATACCCTTGGGGGTAAAAATGCCCCGCCCCGGGGGCCTTTGGTTTTACATAGGCTGATACAGGGAAAATCTTTAAAAATCTTCTTCTCTGAAACCGCAAGGCCCAGATCTTTGGTATTTTGTTGTGAAGCTTCATCTAGTGGACCTCTTTCAAGATTGTTCAAATTATAGCCCTGGGGCCAAAAATGCCCCACCCCGGGACCCTTTGGTTTTTCATAGGCTTATATAGGGAAAACCTTTAAAAATCTTCTTGTCTGAAACCAGAAGGCCAAGGTCTTTGATATTTGGTATGAAGCTTCATCTAGTGGACCATTACCGAATTTGTTCAAATTAAAGCCCTTGGGCCTAGAATGTACTGGAGACACTAATTCTCAGGTGAGCGATTCAGGGCCCTCAGGGCCCTCTTGTTTAGTTATCTCCCCTTTTAATAAAATAGAATGACTACTTTGTGATGGCCATAACTCCAATACCCTTTGAGATATATTGATGGTACCTGGCACAGTTGTTCACAAGGCCGAGACGGCGTGTCATGCACAAGAACCACAACTCTGGTTGCCACGGTTTTGGAGTTATCTCCCCTTCCAATAAAATAGAGTGACAACCTTGTGATGGCCATAACTCCTATACCCTTGGAGATTCAGTGATGGTTCTTGGCACAATTGTTCACAAGGCTGAGACGGCGTGTCATGCGCAAGAACCAGAACTCTGGATGCCATACTTTTTTAGTTATCTCCCCTTTTAATAAAATAGAATGACTACTTTGTGATGGCCATAACTCCAATACCCTTTGAGATATATTGATGGTACCTGGCACAGTTGTTCACAAGGCTGAGATGGCGTGTCATGCACAAGAACCACAACTCTGGTTGCCGTGGTTTTGGAGTTATCTCCCCTTCCAATAAAATAGAGTGACAACCTTGTGATGGCCATAATTCCAATACCCTTTAAGATATATTGATGATACCTGGCACAGTGGTTCACAAGGCCGAGACAGTGTGTCATGTACAAGAACCACAACTCTGGGTGCCGTGTTTTTTTAGTTATCTCCCCTTCCAATAATATAGAATCACTACCTTGTGATGGCCACATCTCCAACACTCTTTGAGATATATTGATGATACTTGGTACAGTTGTACATGAGGTTAAGCAGGTGTGTCACGTGCAAGAACCACAACTCTGGATGCCCTGGTTTTTAGCTCACCTGTCACGTAGTGACAAGGTGAGCTTTTGAGATCACTTTTTGTCCGTCGTGCGTCCGTGCGTGCGTGCATCCCTGCGTGCGTGCGTGCATGCGTGCGTCCGTAAACTTTTCTTCAAACGACATCTCCTCCTAAACCGCTGATCGGATTTTGACCAAACTTCACAGGAATGATCCTTAGGTGGTCCCCTTTCAAAGTTGTTCAAATGGTTCCGGTCCGTTGCACATATAGGTCACAGTAGCCAAAAATAGATTTTTTTGACCGAAAACTTAAAAAATCTTCTTCTCTGAAACCGCAAGGCCCAGGTCTTTGATATTTGGTATGAAGCTTCATCTAGTGGACCCCTACCAAGAATGTTCAAATTATAGTGCTGGGGCCAAAAATGCCCCCACACGGGGGCCCTTTGGTTTTACATGGGCTTATATAGGGAAAATCTTTAAAAATCTTCTTCTCTGAAACCGCAAGGCCCAGATCTTTGATATTTGTTTTGAAGCTTTATCTAGTGGACCCCTACCAAGATTGTTCAAATTATAGTGCTGGGGCCAAAAATGCCCCCGCACGGGGGCCCTTTGGTTTTACATGGGCTTATATAGGGAAAATCTTGAAAAATCTTCTTCTCTGAAACCGCAAGGCCCAGATCTTTGATATTTGGTATGAAGCTTTATCTAGTGGACCCCTACCAAGATTGTTCAAATTATAGTGCTGGAGCTAAAAATGCCCCCGCACGGGGGCCCTTTGGTTTTACATGGGCTTAGATAGGGAAAATCTTGAAAAATCTTCTTCTCTGAAACCGCAAGGCCAAGGTCTTTGATATTTGGTATGAAGCTTCATCTAGTGGACCCCTACCAAGATTGATCAAATTATATTGCTGGGGCCAAAAGTGCCCCCGCACCAGGGCCCTTTTGTTTTACATAGGCTTATATAGGGAAAATCTTTAAAAATCTTCTTCTCTGAAACTGCAAGGCCCAGGTCTTTGATATTTGGTATGAAGCTTCATCTAGTGGACCCCTACCAAGATTGTTCAAATTATAGTGCTGGAGCTAAAAATGGCCCCCCCCCCCCTTACCGGGGCCCTTTGGTTTTTACATAGGCTTATATAGGGAAAATCTTGAAAAATCTTCTTCTCTGAAACAGCAAGGCCAGGTCTTTGATATTTGGTATGAAGCTTCATCTAGTGGACCCCTACCAAGATTGTTCAAATTATAGTGCTGGGGCCAAAAATGCCCCCGCACCAGGGCCCTATTTTTTCACATAGGCTTATATAGGGAAAATCTTGAAAAATCTTCTTCTCTGAAACTGCAAGGCCCAGGTCTTTGATATTTGGTATGAAGCTTCATCTTGTGGACCTCTACCAAGATTGTTCAAATTATAGCCCTGGGGCCAAAAATGCCCCGCCCCCTCTGGGGCCCTTTGGTTTTACATAGACTTATATAGGGAAAATCTTGAAAAATCTTCTTCTCTGAAACTTCAAGGCTTAGGTCTTCGATATTTGTTATGAAGCTTCAGCTAGTGGACCTCTATAAAGATTTTCAAATTATAGCCCTGAGACCAAAAATGCCCCCGCCATGTGGCCCTTTGGTTTTACATAGACTTATATAGGGAAAATCTTTAAAAATCATCTTCTCTGAAACACAAGGCTTAGGTCTTTGATATTTGTTATGAAGCTTCAGCTAGTGGACCTCTACCAAGATTGTTCAAATTATAGCCCTTGGGCCAAAAATGCCCCCGCTCAGGGGCCCTTTGGTTTAACATAGACTTATATAGGGAAAATCTTGTTTTACATAGACTTCTTTATGCAGGGTAAACCTTTAAAATCATCTTCTCTGAAACCAGAAAGCCCAGGTCTTTCATATTTGATATGAAGCTTCATCTTGTGGACCTCTACCAAGATTGTTCAAATTTTAGCCCTGGGGCCAAAATTGACCCTGCCCGGGCCCACTTGTTATGCTTTGGATCAGGTGAGCGAACCAGGACCCTCTGGGCCCTCTTGTTTGTTCATCTGTTCTTTCATTCTTCTTTCTCTCCATTTTGACCAATGTTAAATTTTCGTCAAAGATTTCTCAGGAACTATAGAAGCTAGAAGTCTCAAACTTGGAATGCAATGCAATAATGATGACTTATATCCTGTAAGGGTCAATGGGCTGGATTCTATTAGCAGATTTAGTAGTCAAGTCTGTGAATTGTTAAAACTTAAGTTCCTCAGGTGAGCGGTTTAGGCTCATTGAGCCTCTTGTATGTTGATGTACCTTAACATATTCTCAGTTATTTATCAGTTCCAGTTGTTTACCACCTGGGGTGACCCTTACTACATAGGGTTGAATGGTATAGAATTATATGATGCCAATCTTCAGAGGATGCAGCTTACAGAATCAAGTTAGTTCACTTATGACAGTAAAACTTTGATAACTCGAACACGGATAGTTTGTTTACCATGGCTAATTGGTACTGGGTTTGGAGTTTGTTTACCATGGCTAATTCGTACTGGGTTTGGAGACCCTTGACAATATTTCCCAAAGCTCCAGATATCCATATATTTAGGACAATATAGTACAATTCCTATATTAAGACCACCTTTGGGACTGTTCAAAAGTGGTCTTAAAGACCACTTTTGAACAGTTCCAAAGGCGGTCCTTGACCTGAGGACTTTGTGTGAAGAAAGAATAACTACATCCTTCTTAATGAGCTTTTTAAAGCAGAATTAGTCTCAACTTTTGGTGGTCTTAATAGCTGAATTTTACTGTATATGTTTTTTTTATACCCCCGGCATACGAAGTATGCTATGGGGGTATAATGTTTTCGTCCTGCCGTTCAGTTGTCCGTCCATCCATCGGTGCGTTCGTCTTTCTGTCCATCCGTTGGCCCATCTGTCCTTCCGTATGTTAACATTTTGGTTAAAGTTTTGTGTCAAAGTTTCTAAGAGATTATGTCTTCTGAATATGGGCTGCATGATGCTTCCACGCAGAGCTGAATCCGGCCCGCACACTAGTACTGGTAAACTGCTTAGAGGATCTAAGCCTGTCCAGGAACCACAGTGCGAGGCGGACCGTCCATGCTAATAAACCCTATTGGTTTCATTGGGCGACAGGGCTTGAGATGTCATCTCATCTCAATGTCGGGTAAAAGTCCCACAAAATTGGATGCAACGTCTCCAAAATGACCTTTACAGTGTTGGCGGGGACGTTAAACCTCAAATCAAACAAAACAAAAACTCAATCACGGATAGTACGTTACCATGGCTAATTCGTACTGGGTTTGGAGACCCTTGAGAATATTTCCCAAACCTCCAGATAACCATATATTTAGGATAATCTATGATTTTTTCTAAAAAAAAATTTTTTTGTTATCTTGAGGTGTACGTGGAGGCGATTTTAATGAGTACACACAACACACCTTTATTCTACAGAAGATCGTAAAGATACCCTAAAGTTATTTTTACTATGCCTCATGACCTGGCTCTTTAAGTAAACCTCAGTAATTTGTTAAGTAAACCTCAGTAATTTGTTAAGTAAACCTCAGTAATTTGAACTACCCCTATTTCGAACAATTTTTTATAGTCCTAGAGATGTTCGAGTTTTTGAAGTTTGACTGTACGTATGTCTCTCTTTTTTGTTGCATTAAAATTAACGTTTTTAAACAAAACATATTCTTGCGATATGATACATATTTTTGGTGCATGGGCAAGTTTGAGCTGTGCTTATACATTACTTTAAACAAGATTAAATCTGTTCTGAATGATGGAAAGATAAAAAAATATGAAGAGAAAGAATATAAATACAGAATATATGTTAAAAATTCTGTTTTCATCTTCCCTAAGGTTAGCAGATTCTGGGGCTATGAGAACATTTTAACCCATTTTGTACCGGAAACCCCAAAACGGGTACTCTGGCAAACAGTGCAGGCCCAGACCAGCCGCCGCAGAATGCGGCGTCTGATCAGGGCCCAGACTGTTTGCAAAAAGTTCAACAATTTTCCAAATAAATGTTGAAGACAATAAAACTTGACACCCCTAAATTTTGAAAAGGACACCTTCTATATATAAGGAGGGAGATTCCGTTTGGTACTAAAAGTGGCAAGTAAACCATTTTGTGACTTGTTTTCTTAATTAGGCGTGCATGTTTTTTATCCCGCATAGGGGTGTGAACCAGGTGCGCATAATACACCCCAATCTCTTTGTAACACTATTGTTGGGATCCATAGCAGAAACCGTGTAATGTTAAACAATCGTGTTACATCCAAACAAAAACATATCGATTATATAGAAAAATGACCATTTATGGTCATTTTTCTGTATAATCTATACATTTTTGGGAGCCATCTTGAAACCGTGTTATATCCAAAACTGTGTTATATTGAACCTTGCTATAATGAAGTTGTGGTGTACGTGGAATTTGAAAGTGCATAACATGTTTGATTCTTTCAGATATCTCTGCCTACCCTGATAGTGTGAATGTGTTAGAGAAGATAAACAATGATGTTCGGACACCTGATAAACTGATAGATGGTATATATGATACAGCAGATGGAGGACATATGTGGCTGGCCCCAATACTGCCTTCTATTGTAAGTTATTGTCAGAATTACTCTTCGACCCTGAAAATGACAAAATCTACACAAATTGTTTTGTTTGTTTGTTTGTTCTGAGATTGACAGGCTTGAGTCGGTCAATTCTTTTCCTCGGCAGGTTTATGCACAAGTGATTAACTGGTACAGTACACATTATTTCACCAGAAACTGACAAGTCCAGGGTTCGACATTAACTTTTTAAATAACTGGACAAGGTGGTCCTGTAACTTTTGGGATGCACTGGACCTGATCTGAATTAAACGACCAAAAAAAAATTATGAAAATCATACTAAACTCATAGTCATCAGATTATTTCTATTATTAATTATTTATATAGTAAAACTACAGGAACAAACTGAAAACAGAAACATTGTATTGTGAATGAGTTAAAAACATGGAGGTTAATAATTGTGGTGACATATATTCAACACGACCATTCGGAACACCCAGCCACTGACCTTACTAGACCTGACCAGCTTGTCACTAGACAATGTCCATCGGTCTTGGGTTAATGTAGAACCCTGAAGTCTCCTTCTTGAATTAGTGGAAGGGAGAGAATGGAGGTAGAAAAGATTTAATGATCAATCACCACAAAAGAATTTTGCTGACTTGGCAGTTATCAAATACGTGACCTCCTGACCACAAATCAGATGCACATCTCACTGTCACTGAGCTAATATTTTTGCTGAAAAATGTGATTTGCAAAACCTGCTCACATTTTTTTCCAGCCAAAAATTCCAGAATATTAGATATTGTATTTGACAGAACAGTCAATATCTTGACCACTGGCTTGTTTGTTAACCCTTATCCTGCTATTCACGACAGCCCCTACCTTTACAAACAGTGTAGATCGCTGTTTTTGACATTCAGTTTGTGAATTTACAAGAAATAATTACATCAAGTAATCTGTCCAAAGTCAGAAATGGGTGTGGCTAAATTAATAATGCAGCGGGATTAGGTTTAAACTAACAGTGCTTTGAACAACTAGGTCTGTTTTTCATGTACAAGCTTGTAATGCTTGATGTTTTACACAGTACATGTATTTTATTTGTAGTCTGTTGATCAAAGAGCAAAAGCTTTTTCCAGACTTCATAGACTAAGAATAATACACCCATGTGGCATAGTGCATTCTTTGATGGCACTGACATTTTTCTGACATATATGTGTGATATTTTTCTTGTTCCATCTACGAACATAGACTGTGGGGTGCTTGTTAGGAGCACCTCATTGAGATATTGAGTAACCACAATCTGTTTTTTGAGCAGAAATAAGGGAAAAAATGTATACCCTGTAAACCCTACTTTTCTCAATATAGAGTGGGGTTTATACGGCATTCATTACACAGACTTGTTAATTTGATGTATGTAGAAGACTGTAAAATGTTGTTTTGAGTTTTAACCCTTGTCCTGTTGAATTTTCAAATATGCCACACCTACTCCTGAATATCAACCAATCAGATTGCTTAATGCAAATTATTGCAACAAACACAAAACTGAATGACAAACAATGAAGATCCTGATCAGATGGCTTCTTCAGATTCCATCTGATCTGGATCTACATTGTTTAAAAGACGAGACATATCTGGGCTCTGCAGGACAAGGGTTAAAAGTTTGAGTAATACGATATTTGTATATTTCCAGCTAAACAGAGTGTATGTAATATTTGATCAGCCAACTTCAATATCAATGATTAAAATATGGAACTACAGCAAGAATTCTAACAGAGGTGCTAAAGATTTTGCTGTAAGTATATTAAATATTAATAGATCCATGTATAAGAAGTGATTATGCTCCCAATTTCAAAGAAGTTGATGGGACATTGGTTCCGTGCTGTCAGTTCATCTATCTATCCACTTGTCTGTGTTGGCAGTGGTATACTTGTGCAATCTGTACTTGTGTTTAGCATAGCTTCTTTTGTAAATAGCAGGGCAATATTGGATTTAGCTTGTGTATAAATCCATCCTTCAATCATCCTAATATAGGCAATCAGTGTGGACTCAGATCAGACTGCTCCTAGAGGAGCAGTCTGATCTGAGTCCACACTGTTTGCAAAAACTGATTTTAAATTACTTGGCAGACGACAAAGCAGACCTGAAGACTTAATAGTGTGTATCCTAATAATTGTTGGGGTGAATTCTCTTTCACCAATGAACTAATCGGCCCCTGCCCATCATTTCATCTTAATGTCGGGTAAAAGTCCCACAAAATTGGAAGCAATGTCTCCAAAATGATCTTTACAGTGCTTAAAGGGACGTTAAGTCTCAAATCAAACAAAAAAATGTGTTTAGCATAGCTTCCTTTGTAAAATGCAGGGCAATATTGGATTTAGCTTGTCAATAATTATTCCATCCACCAATCATCATATCAGACTTAATAATGGGTATCTTAATAATTGTTGGGGTGAATTTGCTTTCACCAATGAACCAATCATTTAGAAACTTCACAGATGATTTTTACATTGATTTAAGGAGACCAGATGTGAAATCTGATCAGGGTCTTCACTGTTGGCTAGAATACAGAATCTGTACATTAAACAGGCCTGTCACCCCAAAAATTTTAACTGGACCTGTCCAAAGCTGTTTTGCAGAAGATTCTATTTGAAATATACGGTTTAGCCCTTAAGATGCCAATCACAACAATTGTCTTCTGTTTTCTTGTTTTACTTGGTTACTTCTGAAAGTCTTTGTTGCAAATACAGTGAAATTCGGCTACTAGACCACTTAAAAGTAAGACTTATTCTGCTTTAAAAAGCTTATTTGGTAGGTTATAGTTATTATTTCTACGTGTTTTCTGCGTATCATGTCCTCTGGTCAGAGACCACCTTTGGGGCTGTTCAAAAGATGGTCTTAATACAGAAATTTTACTGTAGTGTGGACCCAGATCAGACTGCTCCTCTAGGAGCAGTCTGATCACGGTCCACACTGTTTGCCTGTATACAAAACTATTTTTAAAAAGTTGCAAGAAGATGCAGCAGACGACATTAACAGACGACATTTTCCTGATGCAGGTTTTCTTGGGATCTTAAGGATTAATATGATGTTATTTCTTTTGTAGTTACTGGTAGATGATTTACTGGTGTATAACGGGGAGTTACAGAGTGTTCCTAAAGGTGCCCGGGGTATCTTACCTAACTGTGAGGGGCCGCAGCCATACCATACCATTCTGTTTGTCAACAATAAAGACATACTTAGAAAGGAGAAGCATACTATTATAAAGTGAGTGAGAAGTTGTGTACATGTATTCATTAGGATACCATACCTGTTTGAGATAATGTATGAGATACCTGTGTGAGATAATGCTGTCTCTCATTGCTCGGCAATTGGCATGGTCTTGTGAAAATATCATACTTCCCTTGCTTATACTCCAAACATAGATTGTGGGTGCTTGTTAGGACCACCTAAACAAGTACCCACAATCTATGTTTATGAGCAAATATACAAAAAATAGCATAAACCCGGGTAAATCGCACATTTTCTGTAGATAAAGGGCTTTACAGGGGTGTTCATTACATGGACTTGTTATTGTGATTCATTGTTAATATTATACAGTAAAATTCCTATATTTAGATCACCTTTGGGACTGTTCAAAAGTGGTCTTAAAGACCACTTTTGAACAGTCCCAAAGGTGGTCCCTGACCAGAGTACATTGTATGCAGGTAATTTGAAGAAAGAATATCTGCACCCTTCTAAATAAGCTTTTTAAACCAGAATTAGTCTTAATTTCAGATGGTCTTAATAGCGGAATTTTACATGTAACTTGTAAAGGCCCCCACCCATCGGTGCTTGAAGAAATAGACGGGCTGCATGATGCTTCTACCCAGAGCTAAAACCGACCCGCATATGAGTACTGGTAAACATTTAGGGGATCTAAGCCTGTCCAGGCAAAGCGGTGCGAGTTGGACCATCCATGCTTTTAAACCTCTTGGTTTCATTGGGCGACAGGGCTTGAGATGTCATTTCATCTCAATGTCGGGTAAAAGTCCCACAAAACTGGACCTTTAAATGACCTTTACAGTGTTGATGGGGACGTTAAACCTCAAATAATATCTTTACACCTCATGATTTATACTTTCTTAACTTACACACAATAAAAGGGTTGCTTACATAATTATTTAGGACTAGCCTCAGAGTACCTATATGTTTGACTGCCTTAAGATTCTACAGTAGTAGATATGAAACATCAGGTCTTTCAACACTTTTGGTTTGGGCCTTTCTGAGGTCAGATGTGAAATGCCAAGTGCTACAATGGAAGGTCAAGTGGTTTTTCTCTGGGTACTCAGGTTCTTACTGATTGGCTCCACATAAGTGAAATAATTTTGAAAAGGATGTAAAGTCCAAATTACAGAAACCACAAAAATATATACATATTAATAAGTAAATAAACAAATAAATAATAATGCGCATAACGAAACCTGAATCAGTTTTGGCTTTGAGCTAACAGCTTGTTTTATTTTTGCAAAACCAAATGGTACATGATTTGTACAAAATATAATGGTTAAAAGACAGTATCACTATTAGCTCCAAGTACATATAGTCTGTTGAGTTACTTGGGGCTCAGTCTGTTGTGTGGCTGGCTGGTAATTATGCATGTCTGACTGTTGGTCTTGAAGCCACTGTTTCAGTCCCTGACAGATCCTACAGCAATATTTTCTGGAGAGTGACTAAGGTCACATACAGTTTCTGATGATTCAAGAAGGGTAGTTGTATGTTACTTGTGAAAGAATGTTCACTGTACTGCTTAACAGCTTACAAATACTATGTATAGCCTGTGCAGGAAAAGTGTGGTTAGGTAAGGTTAACTGATTCTGCAGCATCCCATCTGGGTCTACACTGTTTGTTCAAGTCTGTCTGTCAGAATACATATGGTAAATATTGTAACAAAAATAAATAATTCACCCAAATGTACGTATTTTATTTGTTTTATAGTAATCAAACTGGTGAGCAGGATGTACAGATGACTAATGACAAGAAAGTTGTCAGCCATTATAATGACCCTAAGAAAGCTCAGTCCGGAAAACCTGTAGATCAGAGTAGGTATACTACTAGATGTGGCAAGAATTTTACCTAACGGTTACTGGAATACCATAATGATCCTAAGTATTGGGACAGATAGCCTAAGCAAATAGAGAAGACCCAGTTCAGACTGCTCCTAAAGGAGCAGTCTGGTCAGGGTCTACACTGTTTACAATTCCATATGCACCTTTTGGACTAGTTGCTGGATAATGAAACAAATCAAAATTTTAGGAGAATTATGGCAAGTGCTAAAGGTTTATTTTTTTTTGTCGTGCCTGCTATTAGCTTGGCGCGATATAGGCATCCGGTTTTCCGTCTGTTTGTCAAGGCATCAACATTTGCGACCACCCCAGCGTTCACCCTAATGTTCAAGTTAATTTCTCAAGAACTATAAGAGCTTCATTAATAATACTTGGTATCTGGAGATGGCAACTTAAATGTTTGCATCCATATTTGACCTTGACCTACAATTCATGGTTCACTGACTTTGTAAAATATTGCGACCACCCTAGCGTTCACCCTAATGCTCAAGTTAATTTCTCAAGAACTATAAGAGCTTCATTAGTAATACTTGGCACAAACTTGTATCTTGGGATGGCAACTTAAATGCAAGCATGCATATTTGACCTTGTCGTACATTTCATGGTTCACTGACTTCGTAAAATATTGTGACCACCCTAGCGTTCACCTTAATGATCAAGTTTATTTATCAAGAACTATAAGAGCTTCATTAATGATGCTTGGTACAAATTTGTATCTGGGGATGGCAACTTAAATGCAAGCATACAAATTTGACCTTGACCTATATTTTATGGTTCACTGACTTTGTAAAATATTGCAACCACCCTAGCATTCACCCTAATGGTTAAGTTCTTTTCTCAAGAATTGTTAGAACTTCATCGATGATACTTAGTACAAGCTTGCATTTAAGAATGGCAACTTTTGTGCAAGCATCTATGTTTGACCTTGGCCTAGATGTCCTGGTTCTGTGACTTTGTGCCCCCACAGGTGCGACGTAGAATTCGGCGGTATTCTTGTTTAGGATTTTATGGTACATCCTGATGGAAATTGTAGTTCTTACTTCTGTAAAGGAGATAACTCTTGCAAAGGATTTGTGTTCCATGAAGGACATCTCATAAAGGAAAGAACTTGATCCGAATGAGCAAATTATTTCCTTTAAGAGTATACCACTATTTACATGGAAGACAATTTACTTTTGCAGGAGTTACCTCCCCTGAACATATAGACAGTTTTCCCTTACAGAACTAACATTATGAGCTGGTTATCTGCAGAAATGATGTTTGGTTGGGATTTTTTCTTCAAGAATTCATACTGAAAAATCTTACATATTGATGTACAAAATTGTTCATAAAATTTCTTGCACAAAGAGCTATGCAAAAGTGAAATACATATGCAAGGTCCTCATGTCATACCTATGTATCATCACAAACATGGATTCTTTGCACGAGTCAGTCAGCATAGTATAGGAACTATTTCAAATTTAAACATATTTATCATTTGACATCGCCTCCGAGAATGTGATAAGGCCATGTAATAAATTTGATAATCCACTAGTGGATTAAATATGCAAATTAGTTAGATACATCCCCTTTGACGTTCTTAACAACATCGCATTTACTAATGGCGGCATATTGACATTGTGTTAAAACATCGCAAAAAAAAGCATTTTAAATGTCATATGATAAAATAGAATCTTGCATTTGTGCACATGTATTATTAAATTTATTGAACTTGTTGAGGAAAAGGGATAAAATGCTCAGCAAAGCCTCACATTTTATACCTATTCCTCAACTCATTTAATAAATTCAATAATACATGAACACTCATGTAAGATTCTCTATTTAAATGACGCATTATTGAATTTATTAAACTCATTGAGGAAAAGAGATAAAATGCTGGGCGAAATTAATAAATTTACCTCTCACATTTTATCCTTTTTTCCTGAACTCGTTTAATTAATTTACTATGATAATATTGTAAACCTCAAAGACCTTATGAATGCATACTCCAAGGATGTATGTTGCTGTTTTGTATTGCTGACTTTGGACAGGTGACTACAACCATGAAATTTGACAATGCCAGGAATCGAACCCTGGAAGCAGTGGTGAGAAGCAAAAACCTTTTTGCTACCCCGCCCATAACTATTTAGGCTTTTGTTGTTAAAATAATGACTAGTAGCTTTTTTTTTTTTTCAGATCTACGTCCGACAACGAGTGTTGTGAAGCATATAAAGAAAAGAAGATAACGAGAAATGTGGAATCAAGCTTTGTCTGTGATATGATAACAGTTTGTCAGTTATTACTGACTTGATGCAGATAGCTGGCCAGTACAGACTTGCGGTTCTTCCATAACAGATACCTTGCCCAAATAATTTTACGCCACGTTAGCAATGTTCTATAAAAGGGTTATCCTTTGGAAGCAAGGAATACACCACAGAATTGGAAAATATGACGTGCACATGTTTTCTGGGCCAGACTAGCTAGTTTCGGCCAATTAGTCCTCATCTGTCTGTGTAATGAACATCCCTCCTAAACCAACTTTATATGGAGAAAACTTGTGTTTACAGGGCTTATTTCTGTTCCAAGATGTAGGTTGTGGGTACTCGTTTCTAACAAGTCCCCCAAACCTATGTTTGGAGTCTAAATAAGAGAAATATCACAACTTTTTGTCAGTATAATAACTGTCTTTGAGATATGAAATAATGCTCTCTCTCTCACGGATGTGTTATTGTGATGGTTTTCAGTGGTTTGAAAGTTGGAGATCTGGGGCCAGTTGTTCAAAGCATCACTAGCTTAACAAGCTCGTTAGTGGTCATATTGTTAACTCTTCTAGCAAGTACAATATCGTAAATTTTGGTATTTTTGCTGAAAAAATGTGAGCAGCTTTTGCATCCGCAAAAGCTGCTCACATTTTTTCAGCAAAAATTTCAGCATATTTGCCATATTTAATGATCAAAGTTTTAAGGATACGTTAACTAACGACGTTGTTAGTTTTGAACAACTGGCCCCTGATCAATTTTGTCCTCGAGAAACACAACTAGCAGATGGCACTTTCTTAGCATTTTTTTTTTTTTTTTTTTTTTTTTGAGAAAATAAGGCTTGGCATGATGTGAATCCTCTGTTGGGCATGAAATGTTACTAGTAAGCCTTTTTTCTCTGAAAAATAAGAAATATAAAAATGTCATCTGCTCTAGAATTTTCCATGGTGCCTGAAGGGTTAATAGGAAATAGGATACAAGACTTGGAAAAGCAATTATTAAAAAAAGTAAATACACCTTCATCTGAGGTTATTCCTGTAAAAGCATTTTTGTCTCGGGTCCTACTCTTAAAGGAAAGAATTTGCCTCCGAGAAATTAGAACAGATGTTCCGTTTGTGCTTGTCGAATAATGAACTTTCGGCAAAATATTACTTCATCATGACAAAGGTTATTGCCCTTGAAGCAATATGCTCACATAGAAACATTCTGATCCAAGTCTTTATTCCCTGATCAGAGCTATCTGTCCAACATTTATAGCAAATTAATACTGTTTTGTGATAATGCTTTCACCCCTGAGTTTCTGAATAGACTTCTTTAAGGGGAATGGGAACACCTGGCAGATTTTTCTGCCATTTTTCAAAGGGAGACAACTTTCAGGACTTCCTGTTCACTTTTCTATAAGCCCTGACCCACTGAAAAAGGGGTCTACTCTTAAAGGAAAGTATTTGGTCCTCAGGAGCAAATTCTTTCCTTTAAGAGTTGACCCCTATTGACATGGGAGACAAAAAATACTTTTGAAGGAGTTGCCTCCCCTGAGGGTGTTCCCATTCCCCTTAAATTCGAACACATCATTTCTTGTAAAGAGGATTTTTGTGAAAATCATTAATGGGATGGCAAACAGTGTAGATCGAGATCATGAGCCATCTCATCTGGAGCTTCACTGTTTGAGTGAGTGTTTGAGTTTTAAGTCCCACCAACAGCTAAGTTCATACGGAGACGTGACTTCAGTTTAAAGACTCATCCGAAACTCTGGAGAAGCCCAGGATCGATTCTGCTACCCCTCTTTTACAAGGCGAGTAGTGTAACCACTACAACACGGAGGCTTCTATAGGAATCATTGCCAGTCTATGTTTGGTTGAAAAAGTTAACCTGTTTATACAGTACAGTGGCAAGATGAATGACATGTGGCAGTGTTAATATTTGTAATTACAAGACTCATATCCTTGTAGTAATCCCGTCCAGTTGCCATAATACCTGTTTAATACTGAATTTTATGTATAGTTCGCCAACAAATAGCTGGCAGTGACGTAGCTGACTATTTGAGCTATTTTACCGTTAGCATCATAAGCTTTGCATTGTTCAGAACAAAAACAAGTCGTGACGTCACTGTCAACTATTCCTCGACGGACAGTAGCATGATCACTTTTACATGAATTCATATCATATTGTTGCAACATATCTGTTTATTTCAAGTGGCCTTGTGTTCAAAACTTGTAATTACTGATTTTTACTGTTTTCTTAAATCTCAATATTTCGTTATTCCGTCCACAGTGTTTAAATCTTTAATATTGATGTATAGTCTCTAGGTTGTAAAATGAATCACTTTAAACCTTATCTTACTGTTCACTACAAACCCTTCCTTTGCAAACAGTGTAGATCCAGATCAGATGGCTCTGGCTCAGGAATTTAGAAGCCATCTGATCAGGGTTTTAGAAGCCATCTGATCTGGATCTACACTGTTTGTCATGCAGTTTGAATTGAACATATATATCATGTATCAAGTACAGTGAAATTCCACTATTAAGACCACCTAAAATTAAGGGTAATTCTCCTTTTAAAGGTGTATTTAGTAGGTTGCAGTTATTCTTTCCTTGTGTTTTAAGCATACAGTGTCCTCTGTTCAAAAGAGACCACCTTTGGGACTGTTCAAAAGAGACCACCTTTGGGACTGTTCAAAAGTGGTCTTAAAGACCACTTTTGAACAGTCCCAAAGGTGGTCTTAATATAGGAATTTTACTGTAATTTGATTGGTTGTTAAATAGTAATTGGAGTGGCTTAATTAATTTATGCAACAGCATAAGCGTTTAGTAAAAATTGGTCCTTGGACATGTGTACTCAGCAAATAAGATCCGCATGTATAGCTACTCAGAATACTGTATGAAGACAACAGGCATTAAATGCCTGGCAGGTCCATTGTCTAGCTGCCTGGGTCAAGTCCAAGGTATAGCTGAGCAAGTGATTTTTGTCACATCTTCTTTAAACATGGCATTATATAGGAGTCCGGTTTTCCATCCATTTGTTTGTCTGTCATTTGGTCTGTTTGTCAGTTGTTCAACATTTGTATCAACCCTAGGATCAACCCAAATGTTCAAGACCATTTGTTTTGTTTGTATTGGAGTTTTACGGCCCAGTCAACACTATTTAGCTCATTTTTGAGCCGGTCAGTTTACCTATCAACACTTTCCTGGGCAGGCTTATACGTAAGCGGTTAACCAGTACAGTGCACATTCTTTCGCCAGAAACTGACAATTGCCCTTCTTGAATCAGCGGAAGGAAGAGAATGACCGTAGAAAAGATTTCATGATCAATCTCCACGAAAGAATGTTGCCGACCCCGGCGGGAGTCTAACCTGCGTCCTCCTGATCACCAGTCAGACGCGCATCCGACTGAGCCACTGAGGCCGGCTCAAGACCATTTGTCAAGAACTACAAGTCAGAGGGACAACATAGCCTTCAGTGGAATTCTTGATTATTTCACTTTCCCAGAAAAAATGTACAGGATACATAAGGAATATTTTAACTTCTAGCCATTTTGCAGATTTTGTGAACTGTCATGGCAAGTGGTTGAAACTAAGATTTGCCAACATCTCTGGAGTGCACAGTGAAGATTTTGATCAGTGCATGGATGTGCAGGCTGATCTGAGTCTTCACAGTGTGCACACCTGATGACATTTTCGCCTGTCAGCAATGGGGTTCCAAATATGTTTTGTAAAGGAAGCAGCACCAACAAAAAAAATACAGTCCAACCTGTATTAAGCAAACGCCTAAGGGAAAACCAAAATGTGCTTGCTTAAGACAGGTGCTTGCTTAATGCAGGTGAAATTTAACACATTTGCCTTTTTTGGGAACTGAATGCCTGCTTGCTTAAGACAGGTTACTTGCTAAATAGAGGTGGCCACTAAGACATGTTTTACTGTAGTTTTGTCCTTGGATCACGCACTGTGCAGTCTGCTACTATTTTAGAAAGTGGCAGAAAATCTGTCAGGTGTTCCCATTCCCCTTAAGCATGGCATGATAATGGAGTCCAGTTTTCCATCCGTTTGTCAATCCTGTAGCATTTGCATCAACCCTGGCCCCGAGGTTATAAAACTTTTTTCATGCTCAACTCAGCTGAGCAGGAAACCTGTTGTGCTCATTAAAATTAAAATACTAAGAAGTCGAGCGATTTTTCTTTCTCAGATAGCAGAGAATGTTATTTGTCCTGCTCACAAATTTTAAAATGCCAACAATTGTTGGCATTTTAAAATTTGTGAGCAGGACAATTGTTGGCATTTTAAAATTTGTGAGCAGGACAAATTTCATGCTCAAGTGAGTTGAGCATGAAAAAAGTTTTATAACCTCGGGCCCTGGTGTCACCCCAAATGTTCGTGTCCATTTCTCAAGAACAACAATCACAGGTATGACATAGCCTTTGGCAGAATTCTTGATAATATATATGAGCATGATCATTACGAAAGCACGCCTATACAAATACATTGTAAACTTTACCGCCGAAAAAACGAAACTTTTTAAGGTGAAAAATTGTAATATTTTTCTTATTTCTGCTCAAAATATAGATATTGGGTACTCGTTAGAACCGCCTCGATGAGGCGGTTCTAACAAGTACCCACAATCTATATTTTAGAGCAGAAATAAGAAAAATAAGGTATGCCCCTGTAAACCCCAGTTTTACTATATAAAAGTGGGGTTCAAGGGGGTCAAGATTATATAGGCATGTTTTTGTGATGTTGCATTGTAATAACACGTGAAAACTTCATGCAAAGTTATGTTAAGCATAGTCAGACTTATCTGAATGCTTTGCTCTTCATAAGACATTATGATAATGCTGTGTTTGTTATGCATTATTATATGAGCCAGCGCATGACAAAACCTACAATAAGACATGTGCGCCCAACGAAGACTCAGATCAGCCTGCGCATCCGCGCAGTCTGATCAGAGTCTTCGTTGTGCGCTCTAAGGATAGCTAAGGGCCCAATGCTCCTTCATGCAGCAAGAGAAGTCTCTGGTTAGACTATATGGATGCACAGGCTGATCTGAGTCTTCGATGGGTGCACATGTCTTATTGTAGGTTTTTGTTGTGTGCTGGCTCATGTTACATTATTTCACAAATACAAATACAGTAAAACTTCAGTAACTCGAACACCGATGTCTCATTTGCTGATACAACGTTTTTTTCCCCGTAAACTCCTGATATCGGTATATTAACCTTTTCCACTCTCTGGGCTGATTCGGCAGACAACCTTTTTTTTCTTATTTTTTCCAGCAGACAGGATTTGACATCTCATGCAAATTGTCTCCATAGGAGGAGACAATTTGCATGAGATGTCAAATCCTGTTTTCTGGAAAAAGTAAGAAAAATATTTCAAAATGTCGTCTGCTGATAACAATACCCAGCATGCAGAGCATTAAGGATAATGCATCCCCAAATTATCCCCATTGAGACGTGGCCATTGCCGCCATCCTTTGGGGCTTGGAGAAATAGATTGGGCTACATTGTGCTTCCAGAGCAGAGCTGAAATCTACAAGTAGTGGTTAAACGCTAAAAAGGTCAGGCAAAGTGGCGCAAGTCGGACCATCCCTGAAAATTCAATGGCTTCTATGGGAAACCATTTCATCTCAGTGTGGGTAAAAGTCCCACAAAATTAGAAGAAGGTCTCCAAAATGACCTAGTGTTGAAGGGGACATAAAACCTCTACACAGACAAACAAAAAACTATAAGTAACCCTCTATGGCTCCAACTACCCCTAACTCAAATATATTTTTATGGCCCCAAAGGTGTTCAAGCCGTTGAAGTTGGATTGTACAAAACTAATTTTGTATTTTATTTAAATGTTATTGTTATTGCTTTTGAAAAGCTTCACAGATGTATATATTGTTAGCGATCTGTTCAACTATAAGTAGAAACTATTGCAATATTTATTGGAAACTAAAAATAAAATTTTCAAACAATGCATTTTTGTTCTTTGCTTTTACTTGTGGTTATCCTGAACTGATTTAAAGTTTTGAAAGTCTGTATGTTTGTAGAGTGGTGGGTGTGGTTTCCGGCCTTTTCAAGATTATTTTCTTTATATTGAGTTGTTCTGTAATTAGTGGAGGGTGAGAAATGGAATACCTGGAGTATAACCAGCCAACCAAGCTTTTGGTTGCAGAACTTTGCACCACACATGGGCCAGTTGTTCAAAACTAACGACGTCGTTAGTTAACTTATCGTTAAAACTTTGATCATTTAATATTGCAAATATGCTAATATATTTGCTGAAAAAATGTGAGCAGCTTTTCACATTTTTTCATCAAAAATACCAAAGTTTTGAATATTAAACTTGTTAGAACAGTTAACAATATGAGCACTAACGAGCTCGTTAAGCTAACAATGCTTTGAACAACTGGGCCATGATCTCAGTGAGGCTGATATTTAAGAGACCACTAGGCTACAGAGGCCTATTATACAGAGGATCTCATTCAAGTGGTCATTTCGTATGCAGTTTATGAAACAAGCCTCTGGTGAGTTTAGTTTCACATATTTACATTCTTACAGCCTCCATGGCCTAGTGGATAAGAGCGCTGACTCTTAATCATAAGGTCTCTCACCGCTCTGTATTCCAGCCTGGCTCGGGTTACATGTGAGGCATCAAGTTCTGCAACAGAAGGTCAGGTGGTTTTTCTACGGGTACTCCGGTTTTCGCCCACCTGATTAACGATCGGCTCGATATGAGTGAAATAATCTTGAAAGGGCTGTAAAACCAAAAAAAAAAAAAAAAAAATACATTCTCAGTGCATTTACAGAAAACCCCTATAGTTATCTACTGGGAAGCAATCAATGAATACATTGAATCGCGCAACATCATTGACATCAAAATAAACAATGGTTCTCTTCAATATGATTGGACAATGGTGACGTTATGGCACCAACGACGCTGTTCCGCTGTCAATAGAAAAACAGTGAAATTGTTTCGTCTTTCATTTTAGCCCTTAAGAGTTTTTCGTCATACGATGGATGGGAAATAACGTAAATAGAAGTAATAAAGGTAATTTGTTTAACATTCATCGAATTATGAACAACATCGGGTCACGAGCAAAGTTTTAAGTGAACCACTTACATGTACTTTGCTCGTGACCTGAAGTTGTTCATACTTTGAGGAACATTAAATAAATTAAATTCATTTCTTAAAGGGAATGGGAACATCTTCAGGGGAGGCAACTGCAAAAGTAGTTTGTCTCCCATGTCAATAGGGGTCAACTCTTAAAGGAAAGAATTTGCTCCTGAGGAGGATGGACAGATGAATATTCTAACATGTCGGGTTTATGGACTACAAGGACTGTTCAAATATGAATGCAAGTAGAACGTTTTCTCATTCACTAATGCGAAAATCACCTGGAAATAAATATCACAGTGTAGAAAAACATTTTACCTATACATTGATACCAAACCTGTTAAAATCTGTGCACTTTAGCCATGTATATCATTCGATAAACACTGTCTAGTCTTGTATACTAATACAAAACATGGTTGGAAGAAGGTCAGAGTACGCCGTTGAAATACGGTCCTATATTAAGAATCATTGTATTCTTGGTATACGGTGCAAAGACATTTTTGATGAAATATGTTCGGTTTATGGGCATAATGAAATGTCTTTTCCGACAGTTTTTCGTTGGTGTAAGAAATTCAGCTGTGGGCAAGGCTCAACAGAAGATGCACCACATGATCGTCGGCCGAAAAGAGCAACATCTGCCAAGATGGTTGCTAGAGTGAAAGAAATAGTTGCTACCGATGCACAATACACCACTCTAGTAGCTTGTATGGTTGGCATCTCATTAGGAGCAGCTCATACAATTCTGAAACGGGATTTGAAAATGAGAAAGATCTGTGCTAGATGGATTCCCCATCTGTTGACAGATGAGCAGAAAAAGACACGCGTTCAGTGCGCCAAGAAGTTGCTTAAAAAGTTTCCAAATTACAATGCACGGTCTTTCGCTAATGTTGTCACAGGTGACGAGACATGGGTTCACTTTTTTGAGCCAAAACGAAAGATTCAGAACAAAATATGGGCAACAAAGTATTGCAAAAGACCATGCATTGCAAAGCGGACCATGAGCATCAAGAAGGTAATGTATGCCATATTCTTTTCAAATCAGGGCCCTGCTATTCAGGTTGCTGTGCCTAAAGGTAAATCTGTAAATGCAAAGTTTTACAAGAATAAAGTTCTTCGAAAATTGAAGAAATATTTCAAAGAACGAAGACCCGCAACTGGTTTGGCCAATGCCAGATTGCTACATGACAATGCGTCATCGCACAAGGCGTTCATTGTGCAAGACTATCTGGAGCAGGAAAAGGTTGTTGAACTCCCTCACCCCCCGTATTCCCCTGACCTTGCCCCGTGTGACTTTTTTTTTTTGTTCCTGCGGCTGAAAAAATACCTTTCTGGTCGAAAATTGTACAGCGCAAACACCTCGGTTCTGCAATATTCCAGTGCCTTCATAGTATACCTCGAAAAGACTACCAAAATGCATTCAATGATTGGATCAGAAGACTGAAAGTTTGTATATCTGTTAAAGGGGAATACTTTGAGGGGACAAAATAAATTTTTCATCGAAATCTATCACGGAATCATTTTTATGTGCTTAGTTGCATTCATATTTGAACAGTCCTTGTATTTCTTTTGTTATTTTCTTTTGTTCGGATTAGGTGCTAGATTGGGGGCTAACCTAAACCTTTTATTTACGGAATAAATCTATTATTTACCAATCATTTTCTATTGTTGTCCAATCCTGACACTAGCCCCTAAACCTGCCATGTTTGCCCGGACAGACAAACGGATGAACGGCAGGACGAAAACTATATACCTCCATAGCATACTTCGTATGTTGGGGGTATAACAAGAGCACAGCAAAGTAGGGCAATATATGCCTGTTATGATTTTACAAGAGTACCAAAGCTATATACCTGAACAAAGGTATAAAATATGTGGACTTCTACGAATGTGCACTGCTTATGTTGCCCAATGGCAGCAATGACTAAATGGGTATCAAGTAATTTTTTTCACAGTGCAACAGATTGATTGACAGAAGTACAATTTGACAATGCCAAAATTATATCCCTTTGACTTCAGTGCATGCAAGGATATTCCAAATAATTTTTCAAAAGGAAGTTTTGTTTTGTTTGTGTTTTGATTTTTATGTCCCACTAAGGTCATAGGGAGATTGGGCGAAGGTTTAAAGACTCATGCAAAAGTCTGGAGAAGTGTGTGATCGAACCCACAACCCCGGTTTATGAGGCAAGGTGCATAACCACTATATCACGGAGGCTTCGATTTACCAATGGGATGTAACTAAGGAAGTACATTGTAATAAAGGGACGCCACTGAGAAATCATTTCTGCATGTGACAGGCTGTCTTGACCTCATACACATTGCTATGAAGCTTATTCCAGATAATGCATATGGTTACCTAGTTGTGGCCGGCCCCCGCCCATCGGGGCTTGAAGAAATATATGGGCTGCATGATGCTTCCACGCAGAGCTGAATCCGACCCACACAGCGTACTGGTAAACCACTTAGAGGATCTAAGCCAGCCCAGGCAAAGCGGTGCGTACGAGTCAGACCACTCATGCTTATAAACCCTATTGGTTTCATTGGGCGACAGGGCTTGAGATGTAATTTCATCCCAATGTTGGGTAAAAGTCCCACAAAATTGGAAGCAACGTCTCCAAAATGACCTTTACAGTGTTGACAGGGACGTTCAACCTCAAAACAAACAAACAAAACAAAACCTAGTTGTGGCATGCAGAAAGGTAGTCTGAAAAAAAAAAATCAAAGGGAAGAAACTAAGAAAGGGAGAGAAATTTTTGTATGTGACAGGGCATCCTGACCTCCTACACATTGCTATGAAGTTTCATCCAGATATTTCTAGTTATGGCGTACACAAGGGTAGTCTGAAAAAAAATACCGAAGGGAAGTTATTCAGAAACTAAGGTAGAGTAATGATTTTTGTACGCGAGATTCCATCTTGACCGCATACATGTCACTAAAGTTTCATCCAAATATTCCATACAAAGTTATGGCCGACAGTGAGAAAAAATCTAATCAAAGAGAAAGAAATCATTTTTTCACGGCCCTCATGGATATTGCTATGAAGTTTCATTCATATATTCCATATGGTTACCTAGTTATTGTGTGCAAAAGGGTAGTCTGAAAAACAACAACTAAAGTTTGGTCAAAATATTCCATATTGTTACTTAGTTACGGCAAGCCAAGACAAGGTTATGCTGGATTGATGGCTGGTCAACACCATAACATAATATGTCCATTTTTTTTTCAAAATGACATGGATGTTATGCTATCATGTTTTTTCTGGAGGTTCCAATCAAGATATCTGACTGCATTGATAATATTTCATTGGAAGCTGCAACTTTACTTCCTTTTTCGATTTCCACATGGAGTTTGGAGTGATAGCAATGAAACTGCTTTATACCATACCAAACTGTTTGGGCAAAAAATCTCATGTGAGGCAAAAGTATAACAAGAGTTGTCAGAAGACAACATAGTTCACCTTTGGGGGCCTAAGATGGATGAGGGCAAGTTATCAAAATTTTTTCTTCTGTAAAAAAGCCCAACAGACTGCAGCCAATGAAAGAGAACCAAAAAGTACCCGTAATCATCCTGTTTTCAAGCCTTTCCACTGTAAAAAAAGATGAAAAAGAAATCTATATAAATAAAAAAAAATTCTACAAACTTCCAAGTAATAACAAGGCGTAACAGACGATACAAATCCCCTCGTGCAAGACAAATTAAGGAATGCCTAGCCTAGCATTTGTGTAAAATTACATTATATCCATCAATAAATGCAGGTACTCAAGAGTGATGACAAAGTTTTTCTAAAAATTGCCACAGTGACATTGACTTTGAGCCCCAGGCCCTGAAAGTTGAACTGACTCGAGATATTATCATACCCAACAATTGTATGAAGTTATCTTAAAATCCATCAATAAATGTGGACACTAGAGCAATGATCAAGTTTTTCTAAAAAATAGCCACAGTGACCTTGACCTTCAGCCCCTGACCTGGAAACTCAAAGTCACTCAAGATATCATCATACCAAACATTTGTGTCATGTTATATTAAAATCCATCAATAAATGAAGGTGCAAGAGCGATGACAAAGTTTTTCTAAAAAAAAAACCATAGTGACCTTGACCTTCAGCCCCAGACCCTGAAAGTTGATCTAACTCGAGATATCATCATACCCACCATTTGTGTAAAGTTATATTAAAATCCATCCATAAATGTAGGCACTAGAGCGATCACAAAGTTTTTCGAAAAATAGCCACAGTGACCTTGACCTTCAGCCCCTGACCCTAAAAGTTGAACTCGCTCGAGATATCATCGTACCCAACATTTGTGTAAAGTTGTATTGAAATCCATCCATAAATGTAGGCACTAGAGCGATCACAGTTTTTTTCTAAAAATAGCCACAGTGACCTTGACCTTCAGCCCCGGAACCTGAAAGTCAAAGTCACTCGAGATATCATCATACCCAATATTTGTGTGAAGTTATATTAAAATCCATCCATAAATAAAGGCGCAAGAAGGATGAAAAAGATTTTCTAAAAATAGCCACAGTGACCTTGACCTTTAGCCCCAGACCCTGAAAGTCGTATCCGCTCGAGATATCATCATACCCAACATTTGTGTGAAGTTATATTAAAATCCATCCCTAAATATAGGCACTAGAGCGATCACAAAGTTTTTTAAAAAAATAGCCACAATGACCTTGACCTTCAGCCCCAGACCCTGAAAGTCGAACTTGCTAGAGAAATCATCATACCCAACATTTGTGTGAAGTTATATTAAAGTCCATCAATAAATTAAGGTGCAAGAGCGATGACAATGTTTTTTCTAAAAATAGCCACAGTGACCTTGACCCCATGACCCTGAAAGTAGTGACCTTGACCTTAAGCCCCGGTCCTTGAAAGTCAAAGTCACTCGAGATATCATTATACCCAAGTTATATTAAAATCCATCAATAAATGAAGGCGCTAGAGTGATGACAATATTTTTCTAAAAATAGCCACAGTGACCTTGACCTTGAGCCCCAGACCCGCTATGTTTTTTTTAAAAAAAAAAAAGAAAAGAAAAAAAAAACAAAAAAAAAAAACATGCCATCCCCGGGATTTGAACTCACGCAGCTTGCAGGTAAACTTTAACACAGGATTTCAAGGGAGGTAATACAGAGGAAAATATTAACTTCTCAAAAAGTCCAATTTAAGCCAAAAAACCTGAAAAATGAAGTACAATGATAATGTTAAATATTTTTTTTTTACCAATTGTTAATTATATATTCAAAATAAACTTGTAAAACATCACATATAATAGCTTGCAGGTAAACTTTAACCAAATGCTGACGCTGACGCCGACGACGGACGCCCGGGAGTATGGCAATAGCTCCCCCTTACTTTCGTAAGGCGAGCTAAAAATGAGTTATGCATTGTATTAGGAATTTGAGGCCAATAACTTGGATTAATAGACAAACAAACCATTTAATTTTCATACAAGCATTTATTTATAAGCTGAAATCCGTAATTAAACTTAGCACTGCATGTTTCATCCAAAAAGCTTGAGTACAAACTAAGATTAGTATATCACAAGCAAAGATATTATGCACATGAAGTAAAATATTAACATAACACTAACACATCCGTTTCACATAGTGTACTCTCTCATATCTCCAGTATGATTATTTTTCTGATGAAAATTTGTGATATGTTTCATCTTATACTCCAAACATAGGTTGAGGGTGCTCGTTAGAACCTCTATTGCATATGCAAGGTTTTCTTATGATTTGACCTGGTGACCTAGTTTTAGACTCCAGATGACACAGATTCAAACATGACCTAGATTTCATCTAGACAAACAATCTGACCAATTTTCTCTAAGATCCTCTGTACAAGAGGCTCAATGAGCCTAAACCGCTCACCTGAGGAACTTAAGTTTTAACAATTCACAGACTTGACTACTAAATCTGCTAATAGAATCCAGCCCATTGACCCTTACAGGATATAAGTCATCATTATTGCATTGCATTCCAAGTTTGAGACTTCTAGCTTCTATAGTTCCTGAGAAATCTTTGACGAAAATTTAACATTGGTCAAAATGGAGAGAAAGAAGAATGAAAGAACAGATGAACAAATAAGCTGAGAAAGCCCAATGTCTCTTACACAAAATAAGTCATCATTATTCTATTGAATACCAAATTTGATGCTTCTAGCTTTTATAGTTCCTGAGAAATCTTTGATTAAAAATTTAACATTGGTCTATTATCTCTATATGGAGAGAAAGAAGAATGAAGGAACAAATGAACCAGACTAGCTCCAAAACCTAATGCAGCCTTTCCCCTTGCCCAATGGTGCTACACATAAAATTTAAACAAGATTGGTCGACTGCCTTCTGAGATATGCTTCATTGAAAGTGTGGACGACGGATGGACGGACGACAGACGACGGACTCCGGAGCCTTGGTATACTATCAGCTCACTGGAGCCTTTGGCTCAGGTAAGCTTAAAATTCAAGTCGCTATTTCTGTCACAACATTTTCCCTACGTTAAGTCTATGGGCAAATTTTTTTGTCTCTCAAAGTCACCTAACTCCGAGGTCAATATTGCAATTCGGCCCAAAATCGAACTTAACCGAGATTTTATGGCTGTCCTCGTTACCTGCAAGTTTGAAGCTGATATGAATAAAAATAAAGTTGCTATCGTGGTCACAACGTATTATTTTATGCTCAAGGGCAGGTAACTCCGAGGTCAATATTGCAATTCGGCCCAAAATCGAACTTAACCGAGATTTTATGCCTGTCCTCGTTACCTGCAAGTTTGAAGCTGATATGAATAAAAATAAAGTTGCTATCGTGGTCACAACGTATTTTTTTATGCTCAAGGGCAGGTAACTCCAAGGCAAATATTCCGATTCGGCCCAAAATCGCACTTAACCGAGATTTTATGTCTGTCCCCGTTACCTGCAAGTTTGAAGCTGATCTGAAAAAATTCAAGTCGCTATCGTAGTCGCAACATTTTCCCTAATTAAGTCTATGGGCAAATTTTTTGTCGCTCAAGGTCACGTAACTCCGAGGTCAATATTCCGATTCGGCCCAAAATTGAACTTAACCGAGATTTTATGCCTGTCCTCGTTACCTGCAAGTTTGAAGCTGATATGAATAAAAATAAAGTTGCTATCGTGGTCACAACGTATTTTTTTATGCTCAAGGGCAGGTAACTCCAAGGCAAATAATCCGATTCGGCCCAAAATCCAACTTAACCGAGATTTTATGTCTGTCCTCGTTACCTGCAAGTTTGAAGCTGATCTGAAAAAAATTCAAGTCGCTATCGTAGTCACAACATTTTCCCTATGTAAAGTCTATGGGCAAATTTTTTGTCGCTCAAGGTCATGTAACTCCGAGGTCAATATTCCGATTCGAACTTAACTGAGATTTTATGCCTGTCCACGTTACCTGCAAGTTTGAAGCTGATCTGAATAAAAATAAAGTTGCTATCGTGGTCACAACGTATTTTTTTATGCTCAAGGGCAGGTAACTCCAAGGCAAATAATCCGATTCGGCTCAAAATCTAAATTAACCGAGATTTTATGTCTGTCCTTGTTACCTGCAAGTTTGAAGCTGATCTGAAAAAAATTCAAGTTGCTATCGTAGTCCCAACATTTTCCCTATGTTAAGTCTATGGGCAATTTTTTTGTCGCTCAAGGTCACGTAACTCCGAGGTCAATATTCCGATTCGGCCCAAAATCGAACTTAACCGGGATTTTATGCCTGTCCTCGTTACCTGCAAGTTTGAAGCTGATCTGAATAAAAATAAAGTTGCTATCGTGGTCACAACGTATTTTTTCATGCTCAAGGGCAGGTAACTCCAAGGCAAATAATCCGATTCGGCCCAAAATCGAACTTAACCGTGATTTTATGTCTGTCCTCGTTACCTGCAAGTTTGAAGCTGATCTGAAAATAATTCAAGTCGCTATCGTAGTCACAACATTTTCCCTATGTTAAGTCTATGGATAAATTTTTTGTCGCTCAAGGTCACGTAACTCCGAGGTCAATATTCCGATTCTGCCCAAAATCGAACTTAACCGAGATTTTATGCCTGTCCTTATTATCTGCAAGAATGAAGTCGATCAGAAAAAAATTGACGGAGCTAGAGTGATGACAAGCTTTTTCCTATGTTAAGTCTATGGGAGCTATATGTTGCCATGGTAACCAGAGTTCCACTCAGATCTGCATGAAAACCTTATGCAGTCTTTCCACTTGCCCAATAATGTTACACATGAAATTTGATCAAAGTCGGCCAAGTAGTCTTCAAGATATACATTTTTGAAATTCACATTAACCCTTATGCAAAAATGCACAAGGGCAGGTAACTCCTAAGTGTATGATCCGATTCTGCCAATTATCGAACTTGACCGAGATTTCATGGCTGTGCTGGTTATCTGTAAGAATGAAGCCAATCCGAACAAAATTGAAGCAGCTACAGTGATGACAACATTTTCCCCATGTTAAGTCGATAGGCAATTTTTCGGGGGTTACGTCCACGTAACCCTTGAGTGAATTATCTGATTCGGCCCAAAATCGAACTTGACCGAGATTTTATGCCTGTACTGGTTGTCTGCAAGAATGAAGTCGATCAGAAAAAAATTGACGGAGCTAGAGTGATGACAAGCTTTTTCCTATGTGAAGTCTATGGGAGCTAGATGTTGCCATGGCAACCAGAGTTCCACTCAGATCTGCCTGAAAACCTAATGAAGCCTTTCCACTTGCCCAATAATGCGACACATGAAATTTGATCAAAGTTGGCCAAGTAGTCTTTAAGATATACATTTTTGAAATTCCCATTAACCCTAATGCAAAAACACACAAGGGCAGGTAACTCCTAAGTGAATGATCCGATTCTGCCAGTTATCGAACTTGACCGAGATTTCATGGCTGTGCTGGTTATCTGCAAGAATAAAGCCAATCTGAAAATAATTGAAGCAGCTACGGTGATGACAACATTCTCCCCATGTTAAGTCAATAGGCAATTTTTTCAACGCTCAAGGGCACGTAACTCCTGAGTGAATAATCCGATTCAGCCCAAAATCGAAATTGATCGAGATTTCATGCCTGTCCTCGTTATCTGCAAGAATGAAGTCGATCAGAAAAAAATTGAGGGAGCTAGAGTGATGACAAGCTTTTTCCTATGTTAAGCCTATGGGAGCTCTTTGTTGCTGTGGCAACCAGAGTTCTCATCCGATCTGCACGAAAACCTAATACAGCCTTTCCCCCTACCTGATGATGGTTCATATGAAATTTGATCAAAGCCGGCCCACTGGTTCCAGAGATATACTTCGTTGAAAGTGTGGACGACGGACGACGACGGACGCCGGCTCGTGGTATACTAATACCTCACATGAGCCTTCGGCTCAGGTGAGCTAAAAATGCAGCCTCCATTTCATCAACAAGGTTTTCAAACGCTTTGACCCCAGAGACCTGGCTTTTGACCCCAGATGATCCAGATTCAAACCTGACCTAGATTTCATAAAGGCAAACAATCTGTCTAGCTATCACAAAGATCCACCAAACAATGCTGCATCTATTGCATCCACAAGGTTTTCTTATGATTTGATGAGTTGATCAAGTTTTCAACCCTAGATGACTCAGATTCAAATTTGACACTCGTAGATTTCATCTAGACAATCTGACCATATTTCACAAAGGTCCATTGACAATTGCAACCTCTATTTCATCCGCAACGATTCTGTATGATTTGACCCAGTGACCTAGTTTTCTGACCCAAGATGACCCATATTCAAACTTGGCCTAGAACTTATCTAGACACTCATCATGACCCAGTTTCATGAAGACCCATTGAAAAATGCAGCCTCTATTGCATCCACAAGGTTTTCATATGATTTGACATAGTGACCTAGTTTTTGATCTTAGATGATGCAGATTCAAACTTGACCTAGATATCATACAGACAACAATCTGACCCAAGATCCATGACCTAGTTTTTGACCCCAGATGACTAATGACAAAACATTACCTAAAATTTATCTTAAAAGAACATCCTGACCAAGTTTCATGGATATCCACTGAAAAATGCACCTTCTGTTTCATCCACAAGGTTTTCATATGATTTGACCTGTGGCTTAGTTTTTGATTCCTGATGACCCATATTCAAACTTGACCTTAATTCCATTTAGATTAACAATTTGACTGACTTTCACAATGATCCCGTGGAAACAGCAGCATCCAAGCAGTTTTAATATTATTTGACCTAGTGACCTAGTTTTGACCCAAGATGACCCATATTCGAACCTGACCTGGATTGCATAACTAAGTTTCATGAAGATCCAATGAAAAATGCAGCCTCTATTGCATCCGCAAGGTTACCTAGTGACCTAGTTTTTGACCCCAAATTACCCATATTCGAACTTGTCCTAGATTTCATCTAAACATACATCCTGACCAAGTTTCATGAAGATCAAATGAAAAATACAGCCTGTATGATACTCACATGGTTTTCATGTGACTTGACCTAGTGATCTAGTTTTTTATCCCAGATGACCCATTGTCAAACCTGATCTAAAATTCATCTACACAAACATCCTAAGTTTCATGAAGATCCAATGAACAATACAGTCTCTATTGCATCCACAAGGTTTCATATGATTTGACCTAGTGACCCAGTTTTTGACCCAAGATAAACCATACTCGACCCTTGTCTATAATCCATCCAGACACACATTCTGAACAAGATTCATGAAGATCCATTGAAAAATGCAGCCTCTGCTGCATCCACAAGGTTTTCATATGATTTGACCAAGTTTTTTTACCCTAGATGACTCAGATTCAAACTTGACCTAAATTTTATCTAGATTAACAATTTGACCAACTTTCACAATGATCATTTGAAAACTGCAACTTTTATTGCATTCACACGGTTTTAATAAGATTTGACCTAGTGGCCTAGTTTTTGACCCAAGATGACCCATATTTGAATTTCACCTAGAATTCATCTAGACAAGCATCCTGATCAAGTTTCATGAAGATCCAACAAATACAGCTTCTAATGCATCCACAAGGTTTTTTTAATATTATTTGACCTAGTGACCTAGGTTTTGAACCCAGATGACCCATATTTTAACTTAACCTAGATTTCATCCAGACACACATCCTGACCAAGTTTCATGAAGATTCAATGAAAAATAAAGGCTGTATGGCATCCATAAGGTTTTCATAAGATTTGACCTAGTGACCTTGTTATTTTATCCTAGATGACCCATATTCGAATTTGACCTAGATTCATCTAGACACACATACATCCTGACGAAGCTTCATGAAGATCCAATGAAAAATAAAGTTTCATGAAGATCAAATTAAAAATACAGCTTGTATGGCATCTGCAAGGTTATATGTTGACAGACACCAGACGGCAGACAGACGATGGACACGGATTGATCACAATAGTTCACCTTGAACCTTTGGCTCAGGTGAACTAAAAAGAACACATCAAGAAACATGTTGCAGGTGTACACTGTTCTAGTGTATTTCACACAGCCTGGTCCACAAGCACCTACTTTTAGCAAATCAATATTTATTTTTCAAACTGTTCTCTACATGGGTTGGAACATATTCAAAAATGCTCATTCTTTAAACTAAATGCCTAATGGAGTTCCGCTGTCTATCTATGCCTTCTGTAGATAATAACCAATAAACATGTCTGAAAAACCCTTCTATTTAATCTAACCCCGGGTATCTTATTTTTAAAGGCTTTGTTTGTATATTTTGAACACTAGTAAGTGCTTGCAAACTTTCAGACTGTTTCTTTATTTTATTTTTTATATGTTTTTACAAAGAAACTGTTCATGGTTATCTTTAATAAACTGTTACTGCAGCTATATTCACAATATCAAGAGCAAACGGCACTGCTTAAAAGGTTTGTTTGTATTGGAGTTTGTATTGCCCAGTCAATCCTAATTTAGGTCATTTTTGAGCCAGTCAGTTTATCTATCCACACTTTTCCTGGGCAGGCTTATACGTAAGTGGTTAACCAGAACAGTGCACATTCTTTCGCCAGATACTCTTGAATGACCGTAGAAAAGATTTCATGATCAATCTCCACGAAAGAATGCTGCAGACCCCGGCAGGTATCGAACCCGAGTCCTGCTGATCACCCGTCAGACGCGCATCCGACTGAGCTACCGAAGCCGACTGCTTGAAAGGTAAAGGAACAAATTTATTATGGAAATAAAAAGTGCCAGTTTTCATAATTTTATTGGGTTGATTATTTATCAACTTACCCAATGCTACTAACTACAGAAGCTTCCCACCTGCAATTGTCCATGTGACTATTGCTGACCATGTACAAAATCCAGGTACCAGTTATTTATAGCAGCGCTAGTCTTCTCCCTGTGACACAGAGTGCTGTGTAAGAAGTTAAATCCGGACTGGATTCATCTTTTTGTTTTTGTTATAGATTTACGACCCTTTCAAGTTTATTTCACTTATTTTGAGCTCATTGTTAATCAGAGGTGGGTGAAAGCCAGAGCACCCGGAGAAATACCACCTGACCTTCTGTTGCAGAACTTGGCATCTCACGTGACCAATGACAGGCTCAAACCCACAGCAGTGAGAGACCTAATGATTAAATGTCAGTGCTCTTACGGAGGCCCATATAACTGGGCTCGTGTACTGGGACATTGGCAAACAGTTTTAGTTAAAGTAAGATATCTTAGACTAATCTAGTGATGGTAAGATAAAACATGAACAGTTTCCCTAGAACAGCGTACAGTATTACATCTAATATTGTAGTTACTACCGAGTAGTGTGTTGGCGTGCACAAAATATTACACAGAACGAAATACACCACAACCTCTATTGTTGGGGTCCAAAGTAGAAACAGTGTTAGTTAAACAACCGTGTTTTATCCAAGCAAAAATGTATAGATTATATAGAAAAATGACAATTAATGGTCATTTTTCTGTATAATCTACACATTTTTGGGGATCCATCTTGAAACTGTGTTATATCCAAACCGTGTTATAACGAGGTTGTGGTGTACCATAACACTGCAGTCAATGTGATTAAAGTAATGGATTTGAGAGGCACAAACTTTAACAAAGCAATCAGCAACTTGTGTTTTTTTAACATAGTAACAAATATTAAAACAGATGCCGCACCGTAATGATCCTAAGTACTGGGACAGACATGCCTAAGCACACAGTGAGGACCCAGATCAGACTGCTCCTTTAGGAGCAGTCTGATCAGGGTCTACACTGTTTGCCATTCCGTCTGCACTTTTTTGGACTCCTTGCTGGATCATGAAACAAATTTGTTAAAATATTAGGAGAATTTCAGCAAGTCCTCAAGGTGTCCGAATTTTTTAGGATTACAGTAGTACAAATATTATAGCACTGGTACCATAAAAACACCTTGAGGTCTTACTGTAATTCTCCTAAAATTTTATCAATTTTAAAATTTTAACAATTTTTTTCACAATCCAGCATGGAGTCCAAAACGTGCAGATGGAATGGCAAACAGTGTAGACCCGGATATCAGACTGCTACATCAGGAGCAGTCTAAGCAGTCTCATCTGAAATGGCACTGTTTGGTTAGGCCTACCTGCCCCAATACTAAGAATCATAAAGGTATTCATGAATATTGTCCCTCCTTGGGATTTCAAAGGACATGAGCTAGAATTCACCAATATAAAAGCAAAGTGTCCTTTGATATTCCTACAAACAGCAAGATTCACCATTATCAGTGCAATAACAAATTTATTATACAGTATACAGAGGACTCTCATTATAATGACAGTATGTGTTCCCTATTATTGTGCCGTTGTAAAGAATTTGCTGTTATAAAGAATCCCAGTTAGGAGTATGATAGGTAATAAAAAACCTTTTCCCCATCATTACTCCAAGAAACAAATGTTATAGACATCTGTTAGAATTGCCTCAGTGAGGCGATTCTGACAGATATCCATAACATTTGTTTCTTGGAGTATTAGATTACAAGACCCTTTCATGACTATGGGCTCGCTCTGTGTATTTCAAACCTGAGGGAAGCCCACGCCGCTCGGAACCGAGGCTAAGCTTTTAACTAAGTAATCATTCCATTCAAATCACTTTTATAACGAGTTTTGCCGTTATAATGAATGTGGGTATAAATAAAATTTTGAAACACCGCCAGTAGTTTTGGCCTCACAATAGGCATTTCATTAGAATATGTGCCCATGCCTAACAAATTTCATGTGTCGGATTATTGTCGTAAGATGTCATCAGATACATCGCCTAATGTTAAAATTTAAAGGTGTCTAAGTAAGCATGTTATATCAAGTTAGCATGCAGATATCAAATTTGTGGGCATCCAAGTAACCATGCAATATCAAGTTAGCATAATGATATCAAGTGATACCAGCACAAATGTTCCTTGGATTTTAATCTTCATTTTTCTAATCATTCGATACACCAAAACATTGTTATAACACTATTTATGGGGTCCAAAGCAGAAACAACCAGGTTATATCAAAACAAAATTGTATCGATTATATAGAAAAATGACCATTTATGGTCATTTTTCTATATAATCTATACATTTTTGGGATCCATCTTGAAACCATGTTATATCCATAACCATGTTATAACAAACCATGTTACAATGAGGTTGTGGTGTTTGTTTGTTTATTTGTATTGGAGTTTAACAGCCCAGTCACACTATTTTTGGTCATTTTTGAGCCGGTCAGTTCACCTATCCACACTTTTCCTGGGTAGGCTTAAACGTAAGCGGTTAATCAGTATGGTGCACATTCTTTCGCCAGAAACTGACAACTTCCCTCCTTGAATCAGTGGAAGGGAGAGAATGACAGTAGAAAAGATTTCATCCTCAATCTCCATGAAAGAATGTTGCTGACCACGGTAGGCATCAAATCCGTGTCTTCCTGATTACCAGTCAGACAGTCATCCGACTGAGCTACCGAGGCCAGCTGAGGTTGTGGTGTATTTATAGATATATAGTAATTGTTCTTCTCCTGCATGTGCCAGTAACTTATAATCGTTAAATTCCTGGAATGCTCAGCTGACATGACAACATAAAGGATCTTGCATGAGTGTTCATGTATTATTGAATTTATTAAACAAGTTGAGGAAAAGGAATAAAATGCAAGGCTGTGAAGAGCATTTTATTCCTTTTCTTCAACGAGTTAAATAAATTCAATAACACATGAGCACGAATGCAAGATTCTATTTATCATATGACATTTAAAGTGCATTTTATTCACGACGGTTTTACAAACATGTCAATATTCCGCCGTAAGTAAACGCGATGTCGTTAAGGACGTCTTACATATAACGTTACGGGGCGTATCTAACTAATTTGCATATTTAATCCACCTGTGGATTATTGAATTTATTACATGACGTTATTACATTCCCAGGCGCGATGTCATATGATAAAGCTGTGATTTTAGAGGCATTCTACACTTCATCGAAATCTGCTGTTGCAGTAGCTGAATTTTTTTTATTTTAAAGTATTTTACTGAAGACAATACGGTAAAATTCCTGGATCAAGACTACCTTTGGGACTGTTCAAAAGTGGTCTTTAAGACCACTTTTGAACAGTCCTAAAGGTGGTCTCCTACTACAGGACAATGGTTGTAGAAAACACTTAAACCGTAAAATTTGTTTTTTTTTAAGAAGAATTTGTCATAATATCAGCTAGTTTTAATAGCGGAATTCCACTGTATATACCACCTGAAAAGCCTCAAATGGTAGACCTTTTATGTGAAACACACACAAAAAAACTTAATTTCTGTTAATAGCGATTAAAGTGTTCCTCACCACACCATCCATTAAAAAGCAACCTTAATCCAAGTCTGACCCAGGCATTTATAAAACTGTTTTCATGCTAATCAGTTATCTCAACTGAACATGAAAATGGTTCTGCTCATAAATAATAATATTGTCCTGCTCATAAATATTAAAATGCCACTTACTGTTGGCATTTTAATAGTTATGAGCAGGACAATATTTACTGCTGATCAGATAATGACAAAATGTTTAATAATTAGTATTTATCCCCACGCTTTTCGAAGAAAAAGTGGGGATATTGTAATTGTCTCCATCCGTACGTACGTCCGTACGTATGCCCGTACGTCCGTCAGTCCGTCTTACCGGACAACTCCTCCCACACTTTTACAGCTAGAAACTTAAAACTTAGGGAACTGATAGGTCTTTGGTCTGAAGAGTGCATGACACTTTCGGAATTTTGATCCTACCCCTAGGGGCCAGGCCAGGGGGTGGGGTGCCCCAGGGGTAAAAAATCAAAGTTTTCAGAACCTGGTCGTATGACATATTAAATCGAACGGCATAATGAGTAGAATACACAACAATCAAAATATCAAAATTTGACCCCTAGGGTCAGGTTTGAGGTCACCAGAGGTCAAAAACTTGGATTTTCACCCCCATAACCCCCTTTTTAACGATTACCAGATAACTCCGCCTACGCCGTTTCAGATAGAAACATGAAACTTTGGGAACTGATAGGTCTTTGGTCTGAGGAGCGCATGACACTTTCGGAATTTTGATCCATCCCCTAGGGGCCAGGCCAGGGGGTGGGGTGCCCCAGGGGTAAAAAATCAAAGTTTTCAGAACCTGGTCGTGTGACATATCAAATCGAACGGCATAATGAGTAGAATACATAACAATCAAAATTTGACCCCCAGGGTCAGGTTTGAGGTCACCAGAGGTCAAAAACTTGGATTTTCACCCCCATAACCCCCTTTTTAACGATTACCGGATAACTCCTCCTACGCCGTTTCAGATAGAAACATGAAACTTTGGAAACTGATACCGTATTCGGGTGTGTATTACCCGCATTTACGTACTACCCGCACCCCCTTTTTTTGCCAATATCTGGGGGAAAACTGTTATACTGTTGTATTACCCGCATGGAACATTTGCTGAAATTTTGGTGGATGCGTAAGTGAGAAAAAGTAAGAATTTGGCCAGTTTTTGTAGCACACAACGGAACGCGCGATCGTCTTCAAAAGGCGGGAAAATGCACGTGCGTGCGAGTATCACCAGAAAGCATGTATTTTGCATTAAAATGTTGAAAAAACTTTACCTGTTCACCATTGTTATTTATTTATTAACCCACATATGCCCGCGGCCCTTTTTTGGGACATCGGCAAACAGTGCAGTCCCAGATCAGACGCCTCAGAAAGACGCCGCAGACGTTTCTTTTTTGGGACACCGGCAAACAGTGCAGTCCCAGATCAGACACCTCAGAAAGACGCCGCAGATGTCTGATTTGGATTTACACTGTTTATTGATTTATAGCGGTTCAATTATGACACTATTGTTAATCCCTGTCATATAATTGCCACCCGCGGTGCGTGTCGATAAGGTGTGAAAATATGGTCAAGTTATGTCTCTAATTTGCGTTTATTCCCCAATCATAAATTTTAATCCGCAATCAGTGTGAAAATTATTTAATTGCTCCTAAGACGAGTTGCTACGACTATTCTGCTACCTCGTGAATGGTTATGTTTTGGCGCCAAATAGCAGACGCTTGGCGAGAAAAGTTGAATTCTTTGTGTTAACACGGGTATTGACACGGAGCTTACGGAAAGCGCTGTTTTGCTAGCGAGAATACTTTTACCGTTTCCAAACATTTTTTTATGAGACAGATACGCCCCATTAAGATAAAACAATAGACACTTGTGGGGTTGCTGGGGTACGATGACGTCATTTACCGATCGCGTGCAGAAAAAAACTAGCGGTGATTTGTGGGCGGCAGTTTGGATGCCGGAAAACTTTGATGTTCGCATTGAACTTGCTTGTTTATTTGGTTTAAAATCAGAGTTTTAGGAATAATACTCACGAAATCGGGCTTGCTTGTAATAGAGATTGTTATATTACTCATGTGTAAGTAAAATTGAGTGGCCAATTAAACGTTATTTATGTCGGGAATCGTAAAAGGATAGAGCATAACATGAGATGCATCGTATTTTCAGCTGACAAAAGTAAAAATAAAATGGTCCAATAATAATTCGGGCGGATTACCCGCACCCAGAACTTGGGCCTGTAATTTGAGGGAAAAAAACTGCGGGTAATACACGCCCGAATACGGTAGGTCTTTGGTCTGAGGAGTGCATGACACTTTTGAATTTTGATCTTAAGATTGGGTGGGAGTTGCAATTGAGAACATATATAGTGGCATATCTTTAAAAAAGCGTGGGGATATGCGATGGCGTGCCATCGACTGCGCTATTCTAGTCTTAATATATTTTTGAGCAAGAAAATCCATGCTCAAGTGAACCGAGCATATTTTTATAATCTTGTTTTCTGAAAAGATTACATTAAGATAACATAACCATGTGTTAAAATGGCAGTTTTAAATCTCTAAAACTAGCATTTTTCAGATAGAACTGTATTGATATTTTTCTTATTTCTAGTACAAACATAGATTGTGAGCTTGTTAGAATCACCTCATTGAGGCAGTTCTAACGAGTACCCAAAATCTATGTTTTTTTTTACAAAAAAGTAAAATAATGTATACCCCTGTAAATTCACTTTTCTCTGTATAAAGTGGGGTTTACAGGCATGTTCAATACACAGACTTGTTAACCAGGGGCCGGTGGTTCAAAACTAACAATGTTGTTAGTATATAAATCATTAAAACTTTGATCATTTGTTACTAAAAACGGGAAGGGACATGATTTTTTTTTTTATTATGTTGTGCGAACAAGATAATATCTTGAGCAGACAAGATATTATCTTGTTCGGACAACATATTATCTTGTGCGGACAAGATATTATCTTGTTTGCACAAGATATTATCTTGTGCGGACAGCACGCACAACATATTATCTTATGTGCACAAGATAATAAGTTGTGCGAACAAGATATTATCTTGTCCGCACAAGATAATATCTTGTCTGCACAACATAGATCTTGTGCGGACAAGATAATATGTTGTGCAAACAAGATAATACCTTGTCCGCACAAGATAATATCTTGTTCGCACAACTTCCCAAGATCTCAGTTGTGCAAACAAGATAATATGTTGTGCGAACAAGATACTATCTTGTCCGCACAAGATATTAAGTTGTGCAAACAAGATATTATCTTGTCCGACAAGATAATATGTTGTCCGCACAACATAAATTATGTTGTCCGCACAAGATAATATCTTGTCTGCACAACATATTATCTTGTGTGCACAAGATAATATCTTGTTCGCACAACTTAATATCTTGTTCGCACAACATATTAAAAAAAAAATTTATGTCCCTTCCTGGGTGCCGTAATTTGTTATGGCAATTATACTACTAGTTTTGCTGAAAAAAAAATGTGAGTAGCTGCTACTCAAATTTTTTCTGCAAAAATAGCAAAATTTTAGATATTATACTAGCTAGAACAGTTAACAATTTGACCACTAACCTAACCGGGCTTTGAACAACTGGACCCTGATGTATCTAGAATTCTGGTTTGTGCTGTATAGTAATTTATCATATGACGTCGGGTCTGAGAGTGTAATAACGCCATGTAATATTTTCGATAATGCACTAGTGGATTAAATATGCAAATTAGCTAGATACGTCCCGTAACGTTACATGTACGACGTCCTTAATGACATCGCGTTTACTAACGGCGGAATATTGACATTTTTGTAAACAATCGTAAATAAAATGCGTTTTAAATGTCATATGATAAATAGAATCTTGCATTCGTGCTCATGTATTACTGAATTTATCAAACTCGTTGAGGAAAATTTATCAAACTTGTTGAGGAAATTTATCAAACTCGTTGAGGAAAAGAGATAAAAAGCTCGGCAAAGCCTCGCATTTTATCTCTTTTCCTCAACTAAGCCTCGCATTTTATCTCTTTTCCTCAACTTGTTTAATAACTTCAATAATACATGAGCACTCATGTAAGATCCTCTATATTCACAATCAACAGCAACAACACTATGCTTTATATTCTTGAACAGACTCCACTTTTAAAAGTGAAAAGTTTGAGGTACAAGAGTATAATTATAGAATGGATTTCAAAAAACTTGTTTTAAACAAGTTCCTTGTCTATGTGTCTGAAAAATGCATTGTGTAGTAAACCTGCCTATGCATAAAAGTTCTGTTTTGCATAATTTTTTTTACAGGCAAGTAATGTCAAATAAGGCATGCATTTTAATAGGCAAAGGGAAGTGTCCATATTTTCTTTTTCAATTTCATAGAGGACTTTTGTTCTAAATACCTTCAAACTCTTGGATCCTAATTGCATGACTAAATATCAATTAACAATTCCGTGTAATGAACACCCATCTAAACCCCACCTTATATAGAGAAAACTGGGGTTTATATTATTTTTCTTACTACTACTCCAAGAAATAGGTTATGGGTACTCATTAGAGCTGCCTCAGTGAGGCTGTTCTACCTATGTTTGCAGCAAAAATAAGAAAAAATATCACATATTTTCATCAGAAAATAACCATTTTTGGGATGTATAAGAATGCACAATGTCACACAGATGTGTCTTCGTAATGAATGAGGAGACTTCCCAGCAGGCACACGTCGCTATGGCAACGTCAAATCAACGTCGGTGCAACATCATGACGTTGCACCGACGTTGATGTGACATTGCATTAACGTCACAATGCTGCACCGATGTTGATGCGACGTCACAAATACGTCATGTGCCTGCTGGGTTTCAAGTCTGTATGGGCCATCGGAAAAAAAATGAAATTCTTTCAGCAACATACTCTATAAAAATGTCTAGACATAATTAAGCATGTGTAAAACTTAATGCCTTTTATTTACTTTTCATTTAATTATTATTTAACAAAAACAACACATTAAATCATTGCAAAAGATTAGCTGCCTATATTAAATGCTATTGGATATGCATAATGCATTATGATCAAAGATTTCTCAAGGTGAATGGATATACATTGACTTAGACAATTTTTACATATTCTTGAAAGGGACTTCCTGTCTGCTTTTCCCTACACGTGAGCCTTCATAAAATGGGGTCTATTCTCAAAGGAAAGAATCTGCTCCCTGGGGGCGGATCCTTTCCTTTAACCCATAAAATGCCAATCACGACAACTGTCGTCTGCTTTGTCGTCTGCCAAGTATTTTAAAATTATTTTCAAACAATGTGGACCCAGATCAGACTGCTCCTCTAGGAGCAGTCTGTTTGGGTCCAAACTGTTTGCCTGTATGCAAAAATATTTTTAAAAAGTTTGCATAAAGATTCAGCAGACGACATAAGCAGATGTAGTTTTTCTCGGCATCTTAAAGGTCAAGAGTAGACCCCTATTGATATAGGAGAAAAAAAATTGATTTTCAAAGAGTTACCCCCTCCCCCTACTTTTTAAATATGGGCTACTCTTAAATGAAAGAATTTCCCCCCTCTGAGAGTAAATTCTTTCCTTTAAGCGTAGTCCCCATGAGAATTTGTTTGTTTGCAGTTTAACAGCCCAGTCAACACTTTTTTACCTCATAGTGAGCCAGTCAGTCGGGCCCATCTGAGTCTTAACTGTTGGTCTTCTTCAGCATTTCTCTGATTTCTTGCTGTCAAGTCCTCACCGTGGTTTCATCTCTGTGGTTGTTTGATTTTTGTATTCATGGAGATGTTGCACTGATGAGTTAGGAGGTCTTCATGCGGACTGAACAAATTATTGGCTAAATCGCGATGGAAATAAGGGCGAGGATTGTGGCCAGGTAAAATCGATTTAAGCCGCCAGTGGAATTCGTTTCACGGACCGTTCCAAGGCGGTTCTTTTTGTCGCGGTTTATTTTTGTTATGGTTTGTCTTTGGGTGTGTGTGTCGCTTCTATTATTTTGTTTTGGATAGCTAATTGGCCATTTTGTTGGACAGTAACTGTCCTGTTGGCTTTCCGCTATTGATGTTTCCATTAGGGTCTAGTTGTTTCATGTTTGTGCTTCTTTCCCTTTGGTGTCTGTGGGTTAACTGTATCGATTCCTGATCATTGCCTTCACTTCTATTTTTTATATCTAAACACATTTTTCCAGGACACCTTTTACTTAAGCGGTTAACGGGCCTCCGTGGCCTAGTGGATAAGAGCGCTGACTCTTAGTCATTAGGTCTCTCACCGCCGTGGGTTCGAGCCTCGCTCGGGTCACGTGTGAGACGCCAAGTTCTGCAACGGAAGGTCAGGTGGTTTTTCTCCGGGTGCTCCGGTTTTCGCCCACCTCTGATTAACGATCGGCTCGATATGAGTGAAATAATCTTGAAAGGGCCGTAAAACACAAACCAAAAAAAAAAAAAAACCAAGAGGACCTAGCTTGGTCCTGTATCGCTCACCTGAGCTAACAGATTCAAAGTTTAAGGAAGTGCCAACCTTTACTGAAGGCTTTATAAGAGGACATGGTGATGACAGGGTAAGCATTTTCTGCAAATCAAGTAGAATGTAACTCTATGATAAACTGGCTGACCTCACCAGTTTTCAAACCCATTCAAGCTTTTATTCCTGACTTGCTAAGAAGATCCAATTTAAACTGAAGTGGCTATGGTGATGACAAGTTCAAAAACAAGAGTTTTCAAACTCCTCCAAGCTTTCTGCCTGACTTCCTTGTTTGTAAGTTTCATGAAGATCCGTTCAAAACTGAAGGGGCAGCAGTGATGACAATGTCGAAAATAGGCATTTTTAGCAATCAAAGGCACGTCACTCTATGATAAATGTGCCGACTTGGCCGGTATTCGAAGTCACCTGAGGTTTTATTCCCAGCCACCTTAAATGTAAGTTTCAGAAAGATCCGATCAAAACTGAAGGGGCTACGGTGATTACAAGGTCATAATTTGGCATTTTCAGTAATCAAAGGGTTGTTACTCTATGAACCAGAAATTCAACTTCGGTGAAGTTGATGTCGCACCTGCTCCCCACCTGCCCCACACAAAAAAAATAAAAGTTTATTTAAGGCAGAATAAATGAATATAGGACTTTGAGAAGAATCCATAGCCTATATATGTGAGGTAAAAAACTGACTAAGTTCACAATGTGGAAAAAGTGATAAAAATTGATCCCAAGATAAAGTCAAAACCACATGCACATCCTCATACCATAGGTAAAAACACACACAAAGTTTTAAAATGATCAATATAAAACTGTAAGAGAAGTTGCGATGACAAGAGGTACCTATTGTATATCAACTAAAGCTTAAAATTGGCTAAGTTCACAATGTGCAAAAGTGAAAAAAAAATATTCTGAGAAATATGTCGAAATCACATGCACAACCTCATACCATGGCGAAAGCACACGCAAAGTTTCAAAATGATCGGTATAAAACTGCAAGAGGAGTTGCGATGACAAGAGGTACCTATCATATATCAATTGAAGGTTAAAAATGACTAAGTTCACAATGTGGAAAAAGTGAAAAAAAATGATCCGACGATAAAGTCCAAACCACATGCGCATCCTCATACCATAGCGAAAGCACACGCAAAGTTTCAAAATGATCGGTATAAAACTGCAAGAGGAGTTGCGATGACAAGAGGTACCTATCATATATCAATCGAAGGTTAAAAATGACTAAGTTCACCATGTGGAAAAAGTGACAAAAATTTATCCGAAGATAAAGTCCAAACCACATGCGCATCCTCATAGCATGGCAAAATCACACACAAAGTTTCAAAATAATCGTTATGAAACTGTAGGAGGAGTTGCGATGACAAGAGGTACCTATCGTATATCAAATGAAGCTTAAAAATGGCTAAGTTCATAATGTGCAAAAAGCGGAAAAAAAAATATTCTGAAAATTATGTCGAAACCACATGCACATCCTCATACCATGGTGAAAGCACATGCAAAGTTTCAAAATGATCGGTATAAAACTGCAAGAGGAGTTGCGATGACAAGAGGTACGTATCGCATACCTAAAAATGACTAGTTCACAATATGGAAAAAGTGACAAAAATTGATTCGAAGATTAAGTCCAAACCACATGCGCATCCTCATACCATGGCGAAGGCACATGCAAAGTTTCCAAATGATCGGTCTAAAAGTGTAGGAGGAGTTGCGATGACAAGACATCCAGTGTAAAATGTTGACGGACGGACGGACGGACGGACGGACAGAAACTTGCACGCCTATGTCTTCCTGCTAAAGCAGGTGCGACAAAAATTGGTCAACTTGGCTGGTTTTCGAACTCATCCGAGGTTTAATCCCAAGCAATCTTACAACACATACGTTTCAGAAAGATCCGATCATAACTTGAGAGGCTACGGTGATGACAAGGTCAAAAATTGACATTTTCAGCAATCAAAGAGACGTAACTCTATGAAAAATGGACCGACTTGGCAGGTTTTTGAACTCATCCCCGATTTTATCCCCAGCCACCATACTTATAAGTTTCAGAAAGATCCGATCAAAACTGAAGGGGCTACGGTGATGACAAGCATTTTCCTATTGTAAGTCTATGGGACCTTGTGATTGCCACAGCAACCAAAGTTTTCGTGCGATTTCAAAATAACAGATTCAAAGTTTCAGGAAGTGCCAACCTTTACTGAAGGATTAATGGAAGGACATGGTGATGACAGGGTAAGCAATTTCTGCAAATCAAGTAGAATGTAACTCCATGATAAATAGGCTGACCTCACCAGTTTTCACTCATTCAAGCTTTTATTCCTGACTTGCTAAGAAAATCCAATTTAAACTGAAGTGGATATGGTGATGACAAGTTCAAAAACAAGAGTTTTCAAACTCCTCCAAGCTTTCTGCCTGACTTCCTTGTTTGTAAGTTTCATGAAGATCCGTTCAAAACTGATAGGGCAGCAGTGATGACAATGTCGAAAATAGGCATTTTCAGCAATCAAAGGCACGTCACTCTATGATAAATGTGCCGACTTGGCCGGTATATGAACTCACCTGAGGTTTTATTCCCAGCCACCTTAAATGTAAGTTTCAGAAAGATTCGATCAAAATAACAGATTCAAAGTTTCAGGAAGTGCCAACCTTTACTGAAGGATTAATGGAAGGACATGGTGATGACAGGGTAAGCAATTTCTGCAAATCAAGTAGAATGTAACTCCATGATAAATAGGCTGACCTCACCAGTTTTCACTCATTCAAGCTTTTATTCCTGACTTGCTAAGAAAATCCGATATAAACTGATGGGGCTATGGTGATGACAAGTTCAAAAATAAGCAATTAACTGCTGCAATCAAAGGGATGTTACTCTGTGACAAATAGGCAAACCTCACGAGTTTTCAAACTCCTCCGAGCTTTTCTGCCTGACTTATTTGTTTGTAAGTTTCATGAAGATCAGATCAAAACTGAAGGGACAGCAGTGCTAACAAGGTCGAAAATAGGAATTTTTAAGCAATCAAAGGCACGTAACTCTATGACAAATGTGCCGACTTGGCCAGTATTCAAACTCATCCAAGATTTTATTCCCAGCCACCTCACATATAAGTTTCAGAAAGATCCGATCGAAACCTATGGTGATGACAAGGTCAAAATTTGGCATTTTTAGCAATCAAAGGGATGTTACTCCAATATAAATGAGCCAACTTGGCCAGTTTTCAAACTCATCCGAGGTTTCATCCCCAGCCACCTTACATATAAATTTCAGAAAAATCCGATCAAAACTGATGGGGCTACGGTAATGACAAGGTCAAAAATCAACATTTTCAGCCATCAAAGGGACATAACTCTACGATAAATTGGCTGACTTGGCCTGTTTTCGAACTCATCCAAGATTTTATCCCCAGCCACCTTACATATAAGTTTCAGAAAAATCCGATCAAAACTGAAGGGGCTATGGTGATGACAAGGTCAAAAATCGGCATTTTAAGCAATCAAAGGGACGTCAATCTATGATAAATGGGCCAACTTGGCCGGTATTTGAACTCATCCTAGGTTTTATCTCCAGTCACCTTACATATAAGATTCAGAAAGATTCAATCAAAACTGAAGGGGCTATGGTGATGACAAGGTAAAAATCGACATTTTCAGCCATCAAAGGGACATAACTATATAGTTAAATGGGGCAACTTGGCCGGTTTTCGAACTCATCCGAGGTTTTATCCCCAACCACCTTACATATAAGTTTCAGAAAGATCCTATCAAAACTGAAGGGGCTACAGTGATGACAAGGTAAAAAATCAACATTTTCAGCAATCAAAGGGACCTAACTCTATGATAAATAAGCCATCTTTGCCGGTATGCGAACTCATCCGAGGTTTTATCCCCAGCCACCTTGCATATAATGTTTCAGAAAGATCCGATCAAAACTGAAAGGGCTACGGTGATGACAAGGTCAAAAATCGGTATTTTCAGCAATCAAAGGGATGTTACTCTGTGATAAATGGACCAACTTGGCTGGTTTTCGAACTCATCCGAGATTTTATCCCAAGCCACCTTACGTATAAGTTTCAGAAAGATCCGATCAAAACTGAAGGGGCTACAATGATGACAAGGTCAAAAATCGGCATTTTCAGCAATCAAAGGGAAGTAACTCTACGATAAATCGGCGGACTTGGCCGATTTTCAAACTCATCCGAGGTTTTATCCCCAGCCAGATTACATATAAGTTTCAGAAAGATCCGATCAAAACTGAAGGGGCTACGGTGATGACAAGGTGGAAAATGGGCATTTTCAGCAATCAAAGGGACGTAACTCTATGATAAATGGGCCGACTTGGCCGGTTTTCGAACTCATCCGAGTTTTTATCCCCAGTCACCTTACATATAAGTTTCAGAAAGATCTGATCAAAACTGAAGGCGCTACGGTGATGACAAGCATTTTCCCATAGTAAGTCTATGGGACCTTGTGGTTGCCATAGGAACCAAAGTTTTAGAGCGATTTCAAAAAAAAGTTTATGTCATCAATGCCCCACCAGAGGCATGCTACAGATGAGAAATGATTGAGATCAGCCAGCAGGATACAGAGATATAGCTGCTCAAAAGTGTGGACGGACGGACGACGGACGGACGACGGACGACGGAGGACCCACTATACTATAAGCTCCCCTGGAGCCTTCGGCCCAGGTGAGCTAAAAAAAAAACTTAAGCGGTTAACCAGTACAGTGCACAATCTGTAGCTGTCCTCTGGAATCAACGGTAGGGAGAGAATGATCATAGAAACAATTTCATGATCAATCTCAACAAAAGAATGTTGTCGGCCCAGCATGAATTGAACCTGCCACCTACTGTTCATCAGTCAGATGTACATGCGACTGAGCTACCGGGGCTGGTCCCCCCAATGAGAAGGAGGTAAAACTTTTTTGCAGAGTAACCTCCCTTATATGTATATCCACTCACCTTAATACTCATCAACACCTGATTTTTGTCAAGCAAAAGTGTGTAAAGTCCCTGTGTAAAATTACTACGTAAATTCACTGTGTATAATCATTGTAAATTCACTATGTAAAATCAGTCATAATGAAAATCAATAAAGTGTTTTTTAGTCACACAGGCTACCTATTCTATGTGTTAGAAAAAACTACAAAAAAACTATATAACTCTTTAAACTAAACACCAGTTTCAAAAAATATGCATCATTCATCTTTTTATACTGAATTTAACAGTAACTGGACCCATAATCCTCTCTGCAGGTATGTTTTATACCGTTCTCAACATATCAGTTTTCACCTCCTGTTATTTCTTTATTGATTCCATGCCCATTCTCAGGATTTCCATCCCCTGACACATCAGCCTTTTCCAACTCTGTCTGACCAATATAGCAGTCTTCAGTTGACTCACGGAGACTTTTCAGGAATGGAATGACACCTAAAAAGGAAAAACATTCATAACAACAGGAGCAACAGTACAAGAAGTTATTAATTGATTATCCTATATTACACAAGGTCAACCAATACTCAAAAATCATAAACCATGTTTTTAATTGCGTCAATTAATAAAATTGTCATTAATCAAGTAATTTCGTATTGGCCCAGTTACAGGTCCTCGGTCAGCTGTATTGGCCTCGGCCTTCGGCCTCGTGCCAATACAGCAGACCTCGGACCTGTAACTGGGCCAATACAAAATTATTTGATTAATAACATTATATTATAAAACTTTCTTCATGCTTTACTCACTTGAGCTTGAATTGTCCTGCTCATAAATAATGACCTTAGGCACAGCCTAGATGCAGACATGAGCATTGTTATCGAAATAAAGGCACTGCCTTTTGAGCAAACACACTCATTTACACCCCTTAGGTAGTTAATAGTGGTGTAAAACAAAAATAAAATACTGATAATGCTACCGTGGTAGTTCAGTGGTTAGCTAGTTAGTGGACTTACCTCGCCACAAAGTGCACCATCCTTGGGATCAGGATGTTAACTGAGACCCCTCCCCCCCCCACCAACACACACACGCCCCTGTGCAGGGAGAATCATCCCCTATGCAGGTTAAAGATCCTTACCGTAATGTCATGATTGCCGGGAAGGCTTTCGTCCTGCAAATCTCGGGTGTATGTACACCTGTAAGTAATGGTCAATTGTAACCAATTGTGACCTATCGCAGTAATAGTAGATAGATAGTTAGTCACACAAACAAGTCCTTGGTTAGGTAGGAGTCCCTATGGTATTTTCACTATTTTGGCAGTATTTACTGTGTATTCCCCAACTGAGGTCATTTGCATCTTGTTGTCATGCCGATCGTGGGGCATAAAAATAGTTGTTTTGGAGATATGAGAGTGTGCACTGTCACACAGACGTGTTATTGTAATGATATGCAGTTGCAAGCTTGATCCCTAATAATTAACCCTTAAGCTGCCGAGAAAAACAACGTCTGAAAATGTCGTTTGCTTATGTCGTCTGCTGAATCTTCTTGCAAACTTTTTAAAAATATTTTTGCACACAGGCAAAAAGTGTTAACCCAGATCAGACTGCTCCTTCAGGAGCAGTCTGATCTGGGTCAACATTGTTTGCAAAAATTACTTTTAAGGTAACCGGCAGACGGCATAGCAGACGACAATTGTTGTGATCAGGATTTTATGGGTCAACAAGAGCTGTGCCAAGATGACACTTCTTGTCACCCTATGTAAGAAAATGGGAAATATACCGTATTCGCCCTAATTACCGCACCGTGCCCTTAGTTTTTTCAAAATCGTGTCATAGAATCATGGTGAAAAATCTACCTAATTAGCGCACACTTGATACGAAAACAACAGCTTCCAAGATGATGCATACTGATATTTAATGGGACGGAAAAAGATACTTAAGCATTGCCTTCACTGTTGGAAGAAATAATGGTAAGTTTTTATAGATTTACTATGAAAACTTCAAGGGGAGATTACTGTAAAGTGTGCGCTTATGCATTTCCTTTTCAAAAATAGCTTCGGTGTGCGCTTATAGGAGCATGTGCGGTAATTAGGGCGAATACGGTAGAAATGACTTGGCAATCCATTTTTCAAATAAAAAATAACTTTGTCAGACTGAAGACTGTTGATGGGCCACAAAGCCCAGAATTCAAAGCAATCTAACTAATACACCTACTTGATCCACCTGTCCCAACTTTAGACACAGCTTCAAAGCTCTTGTTTCTGTTGGCCTTGTTAGACATGACGACTATGTATCTGAAAGATGTACCATTAACTCATAGAATGCCAAGCACGACAATTGCCGTCTGCTTTGTCGTCTGCAGGTTACTTAAGGGGAATGGGAACACCTGGCAGGTATTGCCGCCATTTTTCAAAGGCAGAAAACTTTCCAAGCTTCCTGTTTGCTTTTCTAAAAGCCCTGTCCCACTGAAAAAGGGGTCTACTCTTAAAGGAAAGAATTTGCTCCTCAGGAGCAAATTCTTTCCTTTAAGAGTTGACCCCTGTTGACATGGGAGACAAAAATACTTTTGCAGGAGATGCCTCCCCTGAACGGTGTTCCCATTCCCCATAATAAGCCATTGATGCAAACAGTGTGGACAAAGATCAGACTTCTCCTCCAGGAGCAGGCTGACCTGGGTCCACACTGCTTGTCTGTATGTAAACATATGTTTAAAAAAGTTTGCAAGAAGATTAAGCAGACGATATAAGCAGACGATATTTTCAGATGCGTTCCTTGGCATCTTAAGGGTAAAAAAGAAACTAAACATATGAAAATATGAAACCAATTGAAGAAGTTATTGGAAAAGAGATGATGAAAATTTTGTCACATAATATTGAGAACATTTGATTTTTGAATATACATAAGAAAAGCATTTGCAAAAAATGTCAGTAAATTAATGCAATGTAAAATGACTTCATAGGTAAATGTTTGAATATGAACAAGGCCATTTAATATTTAAATGACCACTGAAATATTTTGTTTAAAAAATTGAAAATTTATACAGAATATTCTATGAACTAAAAGTGATGCAAAAGATTTTTTTCCTCTTTGTATAGTATGACCCACAAACAGCTATAGTCATAGTCATATATCATAGCAGCTATGATAATTGTAAAACTTGAACTGACAAAAATAAGCAGCATGAAAGAATTTTTTTCAAGTCTCTTATCTTGAACTGAAGGTCAGTGGAAAGTACATGTAATTGGTGGAAATGTGTGAAAGAATTTAAAATTCTGGATTGATATCGGGCACAAATATCAACAGCAAGGTGGAACATACTTGGTAACCAGTTGGATGTGGTAACTTCTCAAGTCAGTAACAGCAGCAACACACTTGTTATAAGCATCAGTCAGTTCCTCACAGCTACTCTTCTGTACTGGAAAATTATAAAAGAATAGAAATTTATTACAGCTGCAGAGAGTATCAGTCTCAGAGTGGACCATTGTAGCTTGGTGCTTAACCCGTCTCTTAGTGAATATTCATTTTAGCCACACCCATCTCTGACTTTGAACCAATCAGATTACTTGATGTAATTTATTCCTGCAAATTCATAAACTGAATGTCAAACAGTGTAGATCCTGATCAGATGGCTTCTTCAGAAGCCATCTGATCTGGATCTACACTGTTTGCAAAGATAGGGGTTATCGTGAACAGCAAGATAAGGGTTAACCCTTATCCTTCTGTCGCATTTCAGGGAACACTGTGAGTCTTTGAAGGCATAAAGACATGTGTTTTAATGGTAGGGAGTTGATAAACTTTTTCTTCAATCGCCGACTTTCGTACATTTATCCTACACTCGCGCAGAAGTATTCATAATAATATTTTGGCAAGGAACTGAATGTGAATGAGAGGAACAACTTAACGACATTGACCTACTTGCGACATGGGTGCTGATATTCAAATGGCTAGGACTTCAGATAAAATACTCTTCTTGCAGTTGTTTGTATTTTAACTTGTAGTTTAATAGTTTTTCTCATTGTGAAGGAGAAATGTCACTCAGGACAGAAAGAGGAAGTAAACATTGATAGCAGTTCAGTTTTTATTTTTCTCTATAATACCCTTGCCACTGAATACTCGGACAATATATCCAAATTCTAAAAAAAGATAAACTGCTACAAATCCCTGTGTTCTCTACAACTGGAAACAGGTGAAAACTAGAGGAACTATCACTAAAGGTGATGATAAATACCCCCGCCTCAATACTTGACACAGAAAGCAAACATAAACATTGTCCACTAAGTCCATTCGGGGGCAATAACTCCATAATTCTTGGACAGATTCTCCTGAAATTTGTGTCTTGCACATCTACTTATCCTAGTGAATAAGTATGCCAAGTATCCATTGAATCCGACTGATAGCGAAGGAGGAGTTCAGTGGACAAGATGTTTGCAAGCAAATCAGGGTCAAGAAAATATGTTTCAAATTGATTCAGGGGCCATAACTCCATAAATATGGGACTAACTTTAGTGAAATTTGTGTCTTGCACATCTATCCCTCCTGGTGAACAATTATGGCAAGTATCAATTGAAACCAACTGATAGTGAAGGAGGAGTTGAGCGGATAAGGTTTTTAGCACATTTTTTAGCAAATAAAGGGGCATAACTCCGTAATTATGGGACAAACTTTAGTGAAATTTGCGTCTTGCACATCTACCCCTCCTGGTGAACAATTATGGCAAGTATCAATTGAATCCAACTGATAGTGAAGGAGGAGTTGGGCGGACAAGGTTTTATAGCACATTTTTTAGCAAATCAAGGGCCATAACTCCGAAATTATGAGACAAACTTTAGTGAAATTTGCGTCTTGCACATCTACCCCTCCTGATGAACAATTATGGCAAGTATCAATTGAATCCGACTGATAGTGAAGGAGGAGTTGAGCGAAAAGGGGCGCAATTCCGTTAAATATTTTCGGAATTTCGTCAAAAGTTAATCAGGTCATCTACACCTTAGCCCCAAACTGTATACTAAATATCATGAGCCTAGCTCAAGAGGTTCTCCAGATATTTTGTTCCCATGGTTTCCCTATTGCCACAATGCATAAGTATGAAAAGAGGCATAACTCTGCAAAGACAAGTGCGACGGAAAAGAAAAAAAAAATACGGGTTCGCTTAGTTTTCATGCTCATTCCATATATAAAATTTCAAGATCCTAGCACAAACCACTCTTCTGTTTCACGTATGTATAAAGTGTAACGGACAGACGGACGCACAGACTGGCGAACAGGACAGAACCAATATGCCCCATCAACTTCTTCGAAGTTGGGGGCATAAAAACGATTGAAAACATTTTTTTGCTCAAGAACAGGTCTATCCTAATGATTTGCCGCATGCTTGTTTTTTGTTTGTTTGTATTGGAGTTTAACGGCCCAGTCAACACTATTTAGGTCATTTTTGAGCCAGTCAGTTAACCTATCCACACTTTTCTGGGCAGGCTTATACTTACGCGGTTAACAAGTACAGTGCACATTCTTTCGCCAGAAACTGATGACTGCCCTTCTTAAGTGAGTGAGTTTTAGTTTTACGTCCCACCAACAGCTAAGGTCATACAGAGACGGGACCTTGGTTTAAAGACTCATCCGAAAGTCTGCTGCCCTTCTTGAATCCGCGGGAGAGAATGACCGCAGAAAAGATTTCATGATCAATCTCCAAGAAAGAATGTTGCCGACCCCGACAGGAATCGAACCCGTATCCTCCTGATTTGCAGTCAGACGTGCATCCCACCGAGCTACTGAGGCCGGTTTGCAGCATGCTTGTACTTAGATACTTCCATACAGAGAACGATGCTAGTATCCATATGAGGAAAGTAGAGTTTTTACCTATATATTTCCTTTGTTTCATTTTTTAAGAAAATGCTGTGCGCGCCTGGAAAATTTTATGTAGTTTTTATGCATTATATAGCACTCTGCTATTTATTTCCATTATGGGAACACCTGGCTGATTTTTCTGCCATTTTTCAAAGGGAGACAACTTTCGTGACTTTCCGTTGACTTTTCTATACACTCTGTCCCACAGAAAAAGGGGTCTACTCTTAAAGGAAAGAATTTGCTCCTGTGGAGCAAATTCTTGTCTTTAAGAGTTGACCCCTATTGACACGGGAGACAAAAATACCTTTGCAGGAGTTGTCTCCCCTGAAAGTGAATCCATTCCTCTTAACAGGCAATCACTTCACTACTCCTAATCGCAAAAGTGGAAATAGGGTGATCTACTAGGCAGTAGCAATCATGCGACTAGTAGGGTGTGGAAAGAGCTAGCCTATTTTGTACCAAATGGAATCTTCCTCCTTGCATTCAGAAGTAGTCCATTTCAAAATTTAGGGGTGTCAGGTTGTGTTTTCTTCAAAATTTATTTGGAAATTGGCTGAAAATTTTGCAAACAGTGTAGGCCCTGATCATACGGCGCATTCAGCGGCGTCTGATCTGGGCCTGCACTGTTTGCCAACTACCCATTTTTGGGGTTTCCAGTACAAAACGGGTTATTAAAGAACCTATTGCAGAGTACCCGCCCCCGCCCATAGGGGCTTGAAGAAATATATGGGCTGCACGATGCTTCCACGCAGAGCTGAATCCGGCCCGCACACTAGTACTGGTAAACCGCTTAGAGGATCTAAGCCTGTCCAGGAACGGCGGTGCGAGGCGGACCGTCCATGCTAATAAACCCTATTGGTTTCATTGGGCGATAGGGCTTGAGATGTCATTTCATCTCAATGTCGGGTAAAAGTCCCACAAAAGTGGAAGCAACGTCTCCAAAATGACCTTTACAGTGTTGACGGGGACGTTAAACCTCAAATCAAACAAACAAACAAATTGCAGAGTACCTACCTAGTTCTTTAACCTTTGTCTGCTGTGCTATGGTCTCTATAAAGTCTTTGTGTGCAGGCGGCATGTAGTCTCTCATCTTGTGCAGAAAGTCTTGTTTATCTGTTAAAAATTTAAGATGTAAGAAGGTAGGTCAACTCTTATCCTGCTGTTCACGACAACCCCTATCTTTGAAAACAGTGTAGATCCAGATCAGATGGCTTCTGAAGAAGCCATCTGATCAAGATCTGCACTGTTTGACATTCAGTTTAAGAATTTGTAGGAATAATCTGATTGATTCAGTCAGAAATGGGTGTGGCTTAATTGAATATACAGCAAGAGAAGGGTTAAAACTTTTCAGAAAGCAACACCTTTTTGTACCAAATGGAATCTTCCTCCTTATAATTATATAGCACAAGTTCATTTCAAAATTTATGGTTGTCAGGTTGTGTTTTCTTCAACATTTATTTGGAAAATGGTTAAATTGTTTGCAAACAGTGTAGGCCCTGATCAGACGCCACATTCTGTGGCGTCTGATCTAGGCCTGCACTGTTTGGCAATTACCCGTTTTGGGGTTTCTGGTACAAAATGGGATAAGTGGAAAGTTGGTTCACTTTTTGGGGGTTGAGCCAACAATCCCAAAAGGTGTTTGAGTCATGGCGATCACAAAGTTCTATTGTCAGGGGAGATAACCAGCACAAAAACATATCCATGTGAAAAATGCATCCTTTCTTGTCTCCAAAATGGTTACTTTTTTCATGAAAATTTGATATTTTTCTTATTCAAACTTCAAACATAGGTTGTGCTTGTTAGAACCGCCTAATCAAAGCAGTTCTAATGAGTATCCACAACCTATGTCTTGGAGCAGAAATAAGAAAAATAAAGTATACCCATGTAAATCCATGTTTTATAAAGACGGATTTAGAGGGGTGCTCATTATGTGGACTTGTTAACATGATGTTAATTACCATGGTACCCAGAGTTTAGTTTCTTACACATGTGTAACGTACAATTGTACCATCAATATATCTCAAAGGCTGCTTGAGTTATGGACATCACAATGTTGTGTCCATGAACAGACACACAGGTGAGCTTATGAAACAAAAAGCATGCGAGTTTATCTATTCACTTAAAATTTATCAACAAATCAAGTCTTAAACCGAGTGTATAAGAAGTACACCATAATTTCTCAACAATGTTCATTATTACTTAGTTTGAGATCTAACAAGGTTTGAAAATGGATTCCAAAATTGTAAATATTACATAGAAAAATGACCATAAATGGTCATTTTTCTAAATGATCTTTACATTTTTGTACGGACAAATAAGGGGTTTAACTAACATAGTTTGTGACTTGGACCCCAACAACAGCATTATAAAGATGTTAAAGGAATGAATTATAATTTTTGTGGATTTTATCGAAGTGTAAACTCTGTTGTATCACTCACAAACTTAGCATGAAGCATTTCGGGCTACACGGTAAGTTTGTGAGTGATTCACCACGCCAGAGTTTACACATCGATAAAATCCACAAAAATGATTTTTTATTCCTTATAATTCCAACTTTGTCACTGAAATGTCAAAAATGCCAGCAAAATGGAATCTTTGTAGGAATTCTTTGATAACCATTGCGAAAACACACCCGTGCGACATAGTGCAATTGTTCATATTATCAAAATGGCCATTTTCCTGATGAAAATCTGTGATATTTTTCTTATAAATACTGCAAACATAGGTTGTGGGTGCTCGTTAGAACCGCCTCATTGAGGCGGTTCTAACGAGTACCCACAACCTATGTCTTGGAACAGAAATAAGGAAAATAATGTTTACCCCCGTAAACCCCAGTTTTCTCTATATAATGTGGGGTTTAGGGGGGTCTTTATTTCACGAACTTGTTCACGTGATGATAAGAACGAACTTACCAACGGCCACAGCGAAATGATTATTCAATTAGAAGCTGCCTTCTTTGAAAGAAACCCAAGCGAAAAAATGTCGTCTTTAAATTCAGTTTATTTGTTTTCTAGCATTTACATTTCCAATATTTCTAATCTTTTAATTGAGTGCTGATGACACCACTTCTTATACAATGATGTAACACGCGGGGTCTAAACCTGCTCTTTGACATCACGTTATATTACTACTGTAATGATCCGGCTATAAGACAATTTGGCTATAAGACGGGGTGTACTTTATGGCCTTTCTTCTGGCAATTTTAGCCTAGTCTTGTCTATAAGATGGGTATAATTTTTTGCAAGTTGCAGGGAGGGGTCATCGATGTGGACATTTCATTTTCAGAGTGAGCTAATGGTAGATCAATTTATCTGCGGCTGCATTCATGTTTTTGTGCAACAATATTTGCCATTGTTTTCCAAAGCTGCCATTTTGTTGTTTACACTAAGAGAGATAACTCTAACAGACTGTAAAAGGCAGCGGTCAATAATGACGCTAAATAACATTCAAGCCAATCAATATCTACATTAACTGGCACATGATAAAATGGTCTTGGTCTTTTGCACTTTTGCAAGAAACTACGTAGGTTTTTTTCTATGTGTCTACGAGCAGCAAAGGGTCTGGGGAGACTGCGCATGTGCACAACTATGACGCACAATATTATTCAAGGCAATAGATAATACGGAACCGGCACACAAGAGAAACGTTTTTTTTCTCCGTGTCTAAGTGCAGCACCATTGTAATAATGTCCGTTTTCTCACAAGCTGTTTATCAGCGAATTCAATACTTTTCAACTTCTAAGCTTAGACATGGTGACAGTTTATCTGACACAGTGTTTGTTTAACAGTTGCGATAAATGCAATCATTTACTCATAAACAATTTATTGCCAACATGTGGTCATTGAAGCTGATTAAGACTGACCACTTTAGACCACACCCCAATAAATCTGTGGGTTTGGATTTAAGCCATGATTGGTCATTAGTTGTGGTTGTAATTATGACAGACGGTGAGACCCCGCCCTCATTGAATATTAATGTATCACATGACAATTAGCGGCTAAAAGATTTACTTCAAGGAAATGTTGATTGATGACTGTGGATTGTGTCACGGTACATAGTTTTCTTTAACTGTTACCGGTAACTATAAATTTTATCGCTTCATTGCAAGAAGATAAACATAATTATCACAAGGCGATTATGCAGTTCAAGATGATTGCAGCTAGCTAGACAAAAGAAGCTCAGATTGTTTACGTTACTCGCTAAAAGGTACCAAATTTTATAAGGAAATTATATTTGATGACCAACTTCCTTAATTACACAAACATATCTGCCAAGTGTTTTGAAAGAAAATTGACATTTTCCATACATCTCTGACTTTCCGGACTTTGCCAAAATTTTCAAGGATGCCCAAGATCTCGGCTATAAGACGGGTGTAAAAATTTGGCGTTATTCTGGCGGTAAAAAACCCTGTCTTATAGCCAGATCATTAGGGTACCTGTCCCTGTGTGAAATAGTTCTGAGATTCTTGCCCATGGAAGATATAGAGGATCTTACATGAGTGCTCATGTATTATTGAATTTATTAAACGAGTTGAGGAAAAGGGATAAAATGCGAGGCTTTGCCGAGCATTTTATCCCTTTTCCTCAACGAGTTTAATAAATTCAATAATACATGAGCACGAATGCAAGATTCTATTTATCATATGATATTTAAAACGGATTTTTATCACGATTGTTTACAAAAATATCAATATTCTGCCATTAGTAAATGCGACGTCGTACATGTACCGTTACGGGACGTATCTAGCTAATTTGCATATTTAATCCACTAGTGGATTATCGAAAATAATACATGGCGTTATTACTCTCTCAGATGCGACTTCATATGATAAATCAAAATACAACTGTTATTCCAACCAATCAAATTGCTCGAAATATACATAATGATTGAAGACTGGAACTATTGTAGTGTATATGCACATATAGAAGATGATACAACCTACCAGCCTGATGTTTGACTCCCAGAACAGCATCAAAGGTCTGCATTGTAGAGCTCTGTGCTGCACTACCTCCCACTGCCTGAAATTAAATAGAGCAGGGGCCAGTTGTTCAAAGCATCGTTAGCTTAATGAGCTCGTTAGTGGTCAAATTGTTAACTCTTCTAGCAAGTTCAATATCAAAAATTTTGCTATTTTTGCTGAAAAAAATGTGAGCAGCTTTTGCATCCACAAAAGTCGTTAATTTTAAACAACTGGCCCCAGATCTTCAATGGCCCAAACGCTAGTGGCTCGTTTAACATGGCTGATTCCAACTCTTTCTTAAGTCCCTAAGAAATTGTTCCGATAGCTTTAGATAACAAATATTTTGGGAGATTTTTCCTATTTTATTATGAAATTGTATGTTGTGTGTACTCATTAGATGGGTTTCCAGGTTGAAATGATCTCCCCTGCCCCCACTTCAGCCACGATTTCACAAAAGCTCGGCCGTTCTTAGGATATTGAGAATATGGATACTTTGATCAATCATTCAAGATACACAGGCTGTTCTGTTTCTCTGCTAGTAGCTTTGTAAGATTTTAATTAAAATTTCTGACAATTAAACAAGTCCAGCACCTACCTGAATAGGCTGCATACTAACACCTTCATAGACCAAGCCATCGGGTAAAGGTGATGTTTTCCCACCCCACCTGCAGTAGAAAACATTCAAAGATGATGTGCAATAGGGTTCAAATTGGCATTTGAACGTAAAACGTCTCCCCGTACATCAACCATAGTGCAGTTTATATTTTTCTTTTGGTCCTTTGAGATCAGTGTGAATATTCTGAGAAATCAGAAATAAATTATTGGTTTAGACTCATATTCTAGACAGGTTTTTAATTATTTGGACCCCATTTTGGTTTATATCAGTCTTTGAATCGACTGCCTATTCGAAATTCGCAAAATTGCAGTATGTTTCCTCTGGCTTTCTTTGCCAGATCATTACAGGGTCACTGATGAGGCTTTATTAGCCGAAACTACGTAGTATGACCCATCTTCTTTCTTATGAATGTTTTCATTGCTCTTAAAGGAACTCATTTTTGATTATTATTTGCCTTCACTGCAGCTGGTGTTGTGCCGTGTGGCGGCCGTAAAACGTCTCCCCGTACATCAACCATAGTGCACTTTATATTTTTCTTTTGGTCCTTTGAGATCAGTGTGAATATTCTGAGAAATCAGAAATAAATTATTGGTTTAGACTCATATTCTAGACAGGTTTTTAATTATTTGGACCACATTTTGGTTTATATCAGTCTTTGAATCGACTGCCTATTCGAAATTCGCAAAATTGCAGTATGTTTCCTCTGGCTTTCTTTGCCAGATCATTACAGGGTCACTGATGAGGCTTTATTAGCCGAAACTACGTAGTATGACCCATCTTCTTTCTTATGAATGTTTTCATTGCTCTTAAAGGAACTCATTTTTGATTATTATTTGCCTTCACTGCAGCTGGTGTTGTGCCGTGTGGGGGCCGTAAAACGTCTCCCCGTACATCAACCATAGTGCACTTTATATTTTTCTTTTGGTCCTTTGAGATCAGTGTGAATATTCTGAGAAATCAGAAATAAATTATTGGTTTAGACTCATATTCTAGACAGGTTTTTAATTATTTGGACCCCATTTTGGTTTATATCAGTCTTTGAATCGACTGCCTATTCGAAATTCGCAAAATTGCAGTATGTTTCCTCTGGCTTTCTTTGCCGGATCATTACAGGGTCACTGATGAGGCTTTATTAGCCGAAACTACGTAGTATGACCCATCTTCTTTCTTATGAATGTTTTCATTGCTCTTAAAGGAACTCATTTTTGATTATTATTTTTCTTCTACCACTTATTTCCTATGTTCTGCAGAATACATAGGTGTAGAACTCAGGATGCATAGCACTCGTGTGTAAAGAAACACACAGAAGATTCTTTTCATATAGAGGATCTGACGTGAGCGCTCATGTATTATTGAATTTATTAAACGAGTGGAGGAAAAGGGATAAAATACGAGGCTTGCCGAGCATTTTATGCCTTTTCCTCGATGAGTTTAATAAATTCAATAATACATGAGCACGAATGCAAGATTCTATTTATAATATGACATTTAAAACGCATTTTATTCACGATTGTTTACAAAAATGTCAATATTCCACAGTTAGTAAACGCGACGTCGTTTAGGACGTTGTACATGTAACGTTACGGGACGTATTAATTTGCATATTTAATCCACTAGTGGATTATCGAAAATATTACATGGTGTTATTACACTCTCAGACGCGATGTCATATGATAATATGACAGTATTTGTTCCCTTACAATTTGTCGTTATAAAGATTTTGCCACTTTAAAGAATCTAACTATGGAATATGATTTTAAAAATATTTTCCTCACATTTTGTCGTTATAAAAAATTTACCATTATAAAGAATCCCAACAAGGAGTGTGACTGGAAAAAAGGGCCTATTCCCCTTAATTACTCAAAAAAAAAAACAAATGTTATAGATTTGTTACTTCGAGTATTAGATTACAAGAATCTTTCTTGAGTATGGACTCGATATAGGCATTTCCAGCCTGATGGAATTGGAACCAAGGCGAAGCCTTGAGGTAAGGATTCATTCCATTAAAATTGTCATTGTGACGAGTTTTGTTGGTAAGACTTAAGTTGGTATAAAGAGGGTTGACTATTTCATTATAAAGCGAAATGACCTAAATATAAAGCAATTTTTTTCAGAGGAGTTAGTCTTAAAGGATAAAATTCTTCCTTAAAAAACAAGAAAGCAGTCTGAGGGACAGCCAAATCCCCTGCCGCCCTTTGTATCAAGGCTCAACCTTGTGACCTTGACCTTGAATTGGCATGGATTATTTATGGGTTCTGCACATCAGCTGACTGAGGGGGGATATTTCACCAAATTTAATGAAAATCCTTCCAGGGGGTATGAAGCGGACACAAAATTCAAAGTTTCAAACTTGTGACCCTCACCTGTGACCTTGACCTTGAGTTGGCATGGTTTATTTATGGATTCTGCACATCAGCTCACTGAGGGGGATATTTAACGAAAGTTAAATGACAAGAAAGCAGTCTGAAGGACAGCCAAATCCCCCGCCGCGCTTTGTATCAAGGCTCAACCTTGTGACCTTCACCTGTGACCTTGACCTTGAGTTGGCGTGGTTTATTTATGGTTCTGCACATCAGCTCACTGCGAGGTATATTTCACAAAAGTTAAATGAAAATCTCCAGGGGTAAAGGAGATATGAAACGGACACAAAATTCAAAGTTTCAAACTCGTGATCTTCAACTGTGACCTTGACCTGCACATGAGCTCACTGACAGGGATAATTGACCAAAGTTTAATGATAATCCTTTGAGGGGTAAAGGAGATATGGAACAAACAAAAAATTCAAACTTTTAAACTCGTGACCTTCAAATGTGACCTTGACCTTGAGTAGATATGGTTCATTTATGTGTTCTGCCCATCAGCTCACTGAGGGGGATAATTGACCAAAGTTTAATGAAAATCCTTTAAGGGGTAAAGGAGATATGGAACGAACAAAAAATTCAAAGTTTTAAACTCATAGCCTTCAAATGTGACCTTGACCTTGAGTCGGTATGGTTCATTTACTGGTTCTGCACATCAGCTCACTAAGGGATATTAGACCAAAGTTTAATGAAAATCCTTTGAAGGGTAAAGGAGATATGGAACGGACACAAAAATCAAACTAGTATATTCTTGACCTTTAAATGTGACCTTGACCTTGAGTCGGCATGGTTCATTTATGGGTTCTGCACATCAGCTCACTAAGAAGAATATTTGACCAAAGTTTAATGAAAATCTTTCCAAGGGTAAAGGAGATATGGAACGGACAAAAAATTCCAAGTTTCAAACTCATGACCTTCAACTGTGACCTTGACCTTGAGTTGGCATGGTTCATTTATGAGTTCTGCACACCAGCTCAATAAGACAAATAATTGAGCAAGGTTTGATGAAAATCTATCAAAGGGTTTAGGAGATATAGAGCAGACAAGAAAGTGTTACGGACACACAGATGGATGGACGGACGCACAGATGGACGGATGTGGAAACATTTTAGTATTTATGGTGAAGGAGCATAAAAGAAACATTTCTGTGAAATTATTTTGAAATTGGGCTACTAGTTGAGGCTTTATTTAAAGGTTTTCTATCTTTAGCTCTGGCAGCCATTTTGTTCAGCCTTGCTGACATGCCCCAGTGTCGCTGACATGCATCTGTTGCAAAACCCTGGAGCATATATTAGTTAGCAATATCAACAAGCACCTAGCCTTTGAGAGCATTCTTGCTGACTGTCAAGATGGTTTCCGAAGTCAAAGGTCTTGCGAAACGCAACTTGTTCAATTTTACCATGACATTGTGAGCGATCTGGATGGGGCCATAAACCGTGGCCATAAAAACAGACTCACTTGGTCATCATGGACTGTGCCAAGGCCTTTGACAAGGTACCTCACAGAAGGCTGTTATATAATCTTGACTACTATGGGATAAGAGGATCCACACATAGGTGGATTAGCTTATGGCTCTCTAGGCGCTCACAACAAGTTGTACTTGATGGCCAAGCATCTGATCCAGTCCCTTTTTTATCTGGAGTCCCCCAAGGTTTGGTTCATGGTTTTCATCATTGATCTCCCTGATAATATCAGGTCATCGGTCTGTTTGTTTGCTGATTTTGTTTGTTTGATTTGAGGTTTAACGTCCCCGTCGACATTGTAAAGGTCACTTTGGAGATGTTGCTTCCAATTTTGTGGAACTTTTACCCGACATTGAGATGAAATGACATCTCAATCCCAGCCATCCAATGAAACAAATAGGGTTTATAAGCATGGACAGTCTGACTCACACCGCTTTGCGTGGGCAGGCTTAGATCCTCTAAGCGGTTTACCAGTACTCATGTGCGGGTCGGTTTCAGCTCTGCGTGGAAGCATCATGCAGCCGATCTATTTCTTCCAGCCCTGATGGAACTGAGGTAATGGCCAAATGTGATAGATAGATAGATAGATAGTAGATAGATAGATAGAGAGAGAGAGAGAGAGAGAGAGAGAGAGAGAGAGAGAGAGAGAGAGATAGATAGATAGATAGATAGATAGATAGATAGATAGATAGATAGATAGATAGATAGATAGATAGATAGATAGATAGATAGATAGATAGATAGAGATAGATTCTTTCCTTTAACAGTAGACCCCTTTTTCCGTGTGCTTATAGAAAGGTGAACAGGAAGTCCCAAAAGCTGTCTCCCTTTGAAAAATGGCGGAAAAATCTGCCAGGTGTTCCCATTCCCCTTAAGATGCCAAGAAAACTGCATTTGCGAATGTTGTATGTTTACATCATCTGCTGAATCTTCATGCAAATTGTTCAAACATACTTTTATTGAAAGGCAAACAGTGTGGTCCCTGATAAGACAGTTCCTAGTGGAGCAGTCTGATCAGGGTCCACACTGTTTGCAAGAATGCAAGAATGACTATGAAAGTAACCAACAGATAGTACAGTAGACTGCAATTGTTGTGACTGTCATCTTACAGGTTAAGAGCGCAAAGACGGAAGTAACTGCAAGACTCACCCCTGCAGAAAAGGCCTCATCTTGTTATAGAAAGTATCACCTGACAAATGATCTGAAACAACAGCACCACAATTACCCTGTAGAACATTACAATAAAACATTCCTGTAACATGGGGCTTTCTTTCATATCTCCGGAAGGGTTATTTTTCTGAAGAATATTTGTGACAATTTATCCATTTGCACTCAAAACATAGATTGGGAGTTCTCGTTAGAACCGCCTCATTGAGGTGGTTCCATCGAGTACCACAACCTTTGTCTTTGAGTAGGAATAAGTTTTGTTTGTTTGATTTGATGTTTAACATCCCCATCAACACTATATAGGTCATTTTGGAGATGTTGCTTCCAATTTTGTAGGACTTTTACCCGACACTGAGTGAAATGACATCTCAAGCTCTGTCGCCGAATGAAACCAATAGGGTTTATAAGCATGGACAGTCCTACTCGCACCTCTTTGCATGGGCAGAGTGGTTTACCAGTACTCATGTGCGGTCAGATTCAGCTCTGCGTGGAAGCATCAAGCAGCCCATTTTTTTCTTTAAGTCCCGATGGGCGGGGGCCGGAGTAGGAATAAGAGAAATAGTGAATACCAATGTAAACCCTAGTTTTCTCTATATAGAGTAGGGTTTATGGGGAGGCCATTTCACTGATTTGTTAATGTGGTGATGTTCTAGAATGAAATCACCATAGCTGACCTTGGTGGCTCTGTTGGGTGCCTATTGGACATGTGATCAGGAGGCTGTGTGTTCAATCTCTGCGAGGTCAGCAACTTTCTCGTTTGCAGATTGATCGTGAAATATTTTCTATGGTTATTCTCTCCCTCCCCTTGATTCAAGTAGGGCAGAAGTCAGCTTCTAGCAAAAGAATGTGCACTTTACTGGTTAACTGCTCATGTACAGTGCGATTCCTATATTAAGACCACCTTTGGGACTGTTCAAAAGTGGTCTTTAAGACTTCTTTTGACTTTAAGGTGGTCTTAAAGACCACTTTTTAACAGTCCCAAAGGTGGTCTTAATATAGGAATTGCACTGTATATGAGCAAGTATTCTTTCTTTGTGTATTCTACACCCAGTGTCCTCCAGAAAAAGGCCATCTTTGGGACTGTTCAAAAGTTACCACTTTTGAACAGTCCCAAAGATGGCCTTTTCTGGAGGACACTTGTTGTAGAATACACAAAGAAAGAATACTTGAGACCTCTAAATATGCTTTTAAATGCAGAATTAGTATTAGTTTTAGGTGGTCTTAATAGCAGAATTTTACTGTAGAAGAAAGCTCAGAAAATGTATTGTTAGGTAAACTGACAGGACATGACATGAACTACCTTAGTAAACCTCTAGTTTTTCCTTTGTAAACTAGTTTTACCTTAGGAAACCTCTAGTTACCTTAGTAAACCTCTAATTTACCTTGGCAAACTAGTTTGACCTTAGTAAAACTCTAGTTTTACTGTACTTTGGTAAACCTGCAGCGTTTTCCACATAAACTGGAGTTTAACAAGGTTCAGAATAACAAAGTAGTGAGAACTTATTAGCCTATGTGTTTTCTGTCCAAACCATTACTTTGATTTAAGACAATTATGTGCATATTGCAAGCATTAATGGTGAAATTAAGATGTTAAAAACAAAATTATCATATATCGTCACTGTCATTTGGTACAAGAATTCTGTCAAAGGCTATGTCGTGCCTGTGGGTATACAAAATCAATGTACCATGAAATCTAGGTCCAGCTAGGTCAAACATGAATGCCTGCAAAAACGTTTTCACTCCTAGATGCAAGCTTGTACCTAGTATCATTAATGAAGCACTTATAGTTCTCGAGAAATGGACTCTTACATTAGGATGAAAGTTACGATGGTCACAATAATTCATGAAGTCAGTGAACCATTGCATCTAAGTCAAGGTCAGATATAGATTCTTGCATTGAAGTTGATATTCCTAGATGTAAGCTTGTACCAAGTATCATTAATAAAGCTCTTATAGTTCTCAAGAAATGGACTCTAACATTAGGGTGAAAATTAGGGTGGTCGCAATAATTCACAAAGTCAGTGAACCATGAAAAGTAGGTCAAGGTGAGATATGGACGCTTGCATTAAAGTTGCTATTCCTAGATGCGAGCTTGTACAAAGTGACATGAATGAAGCTCTTATAGTTCTTGAGAAATTAACTCTTACATTAGGGTGAAAGTTAGGGTGGTCACAAATGTTGACGGCTTGACGAACAGAGGGAAAACCAGACTCCTATATTGTGTATTGCTTAAAGCTGGTGCGACAAAAATGATATGACAATACATGGCTACTGGTGCATAATGCCATGCTGTGACAACCCTATTCTTCCCATTGAAGTCTTTCTTAACTTTATTGGAAATAAAATCCTATTTAAAATCATTATGTGATAACGATAAACGTAATCTTACACTTGAAGGTCATTTCATATGGAATTTATGAAACTTGCAGGAGGCTTGTTTCATAAATTTCATATGAAATGACCATAAGTGTTAGACTTGTTTAAGACGCCTAGAAAAACAAGATCTGAAAATGTCGTCTGCTTATGTCGTCTGCTGAATCTTCTTGAAAACTTTTTAAAAATATTTTTGCGTACAGGCAAACTGTGTGGACCCAGATCAGACTGCTCCATATGAAATGACCATAAGTGTAAGACTTGTTTAAGACGCTAAGATAAACAACATCTGAAAATGTCGTCTGCTTATGTCGTCTGCTGAATCTTTTTACAAACTTTTTTGAAAAATATTTTTGCACACAGGCAAACAGTGTGAGCCCAGATCAGACTGCTCCTAGAGGAGCAGTCTGATCTGGGTTCAAACTGTTTGCAAAAATGAGTTTTAAAGTAAACAGCAGACGACAAAGCAAACGACAATTGTCGTGATTGGCATTTTATGGGTTAAGATCCTTTATGTAAAGATAGAAATGAAATATACCATGCATTCTTGACAGAGTTGTTTTCATCTTCCCCACAGTAGCAGTAATATGTTCCAGCGATGTCTTCAGTTCATTCGTATCACCATTCTCCGCATGTTGCATAGCATCGATTATATACTGAAACAACAAGAAATTTACTATAAGTTATGTTCAAACTAACTATTATGCTGAATCAGACACTGTCTATTCTCGTATATACTGTATTATAGCCCCTAATTCCTACCTGAAACTGTCTACCTTGATACATAATTACACATGCCTTATACCTCATAGGTTTTTATATGACATCGTATCTGAAAATGTAATACCGCCATGTAATAAATTCTGTAATCCACTAGTGGATTAAATATGCAAATCAGTTAGAAATGCCCTGTAATGTTACATGTACAATGTCCTTAATGATGTCACGTTTACTAATGGAGGAATATTTACACTTTTGAAAAACAATCGTGAATAAAATGTGTTTTAAATGTCATATGATAAACAGAATCTTGCATTCGTGCTCATGTATTATTGAATTTATTAAACCCGTTGAGGAAAAGGCATAAAATGCTCGGCAAAATGTATTATTGAATTATTAAACTCGTTGAGGCAAAGGCCTAAAATGCTCGGCAAAGCCTCACATTTTATGCCTTTTCCTCAACAAGTTTAATAAATTCAATAATAAATGAGCTTTGCCGAGCATTTTATGCCTTTTCCTCAACGAGTTTAATAAATTCAATAATATATGAGGACACATGTAAGATCCTCTATATAACCAATCTATGATAACAAAACTATGTCAGGAAGCAGATATTTGGCTCAGTAGTTAGAGTATTGAATTTTCAATTGAGTAGCCCCATTTGAATCCTAACGTAGGCAGGGATTTTTTCAGCTATGTTTCATTCACTTGTTACAACTTTCTTTTCGTAAAATGTGGGCTTCCCCAGGATCAGACCTTACATCGCCAAAAATCACTGTGTCAACATAAATGATTATTTCCTTGAATAGGGGAACTGAATTTCATCCGAGGAGCCCTACTGAATGTCACTTTAGGCAATGATTTTTAATGACAGATTCTTTCTATCATTTCTAGCTATCCTGCATGTTGTAAAGTAGTTCCGGCTTTCTTATAACTTTCTTCCGGCTTTGACCGCCAAAGAAATATGAGTCCGCCAAAATGTAGTCCGGTTTGGCGCAGTTATCAAAATTGTACATCCTATAATCGCAATACAAACTTTTGAAGCAGACGACTTGACGATTTTATCTTACCTTTCAGAGAACAGATTCAGCATTTCATATGAGTCAGCTGCATCATGCGAGATCAATGCGGCGTCTGCTCAGACGTCTGTTCAGGTTTTACACTGTTTTCTAACAGTGTGTCAATATTTAATCCTTAAAGACCAGCGGGTCAGCTGCAGACCAGAATATTAATGGGTTTTCCGACATTCAAGGTCAAGTCTAGGTCAGTTACAACTAGGTGTATATCAGTCTTTGCGAGAGGCTGTCCCTTTCAACCCTGGAATATGGGACAGATACCTATGCAAACAGTGTAGGTCCTGTGATATATTTCTAGGTGCCATATTTAGCAGAATGGACGAGCCCAACTTCAGTGATGGAAGAGTACACTCCAGAAACTCAAGGCAGTGAATAAATCAAAGCACTGACAACACTCATGCCGATTGTCTCTAAATGCAGGCTGATCATGAACGAGGACTTGGACTGATCCGTTTAAACCTAAGATGTTAGTAACTCATGCAAAAAATGTAGAACAAGATCAGCACCGTGTTCTGGGGCGTTTGATCTTAGTCTACATTATTTGCCAGATCGAACAGTTTATTCAAGTGCAGATTTTACATATAACACTTACATGCACCCAAGACTGACAAACGACCCGGCTATGTTTGGGTTGATTGTTTGGCATTTGACCCGAAGTTACTAATAAAAAAGCGGTTCAGAGCTAACGTCTACGTGACTATCACTGAATTCTCAGAATAACCTTTTTCTTGCAGAAAATAGCCGCAGTGAGATCAGGGTATTCCATAAGACTGAAGAGGGTCATCCTGGAATCATAGGGTGAGCTTGGCAAACAGTGTAGACCAAGTTCGGATGCTGCAGGACGCGCTTCTTATCAAAATCTTCACTATTTGTTTGGAATTTCAGAGTTAAATTAAACAGTTTCATCTCAGCCCAGGGCTTTCACCCCAACCTACATCCACTTTCGGTGCTTTGATTCTGAAACCAAACGATTGCATGATTACAACACGCTTAGGCACCATGCCCTTAAGCTAAAAAGGTAAAATCAATCAACCATGACGTATGGTTACCAGTCCGGCCACGATCCTGTGTTTTGTTTTGTTTGATTTGAGGTTTAAGACCCCGTCAACACTGTATAGGTCATTTTGGAGACGTTGCTTCCAATTTTGTGGGACTTTTACCCGACACTGAGATGAAATGGCATTTCAAGCCCTGCCGCCCAATCAAACCAATAGGGTTTATATGCATGGACGGTCCGACTTGTACCACTTTGCCTGGGCAGGCTTAGATCATCTAAGCAGATTACCAGTACTCGTGTGCGGGTCGGTTTCAGCTCTGCATGGAAGCATCATGCAGCCCATCTATTTCTTTAAGCCCCGATGGGCGGGGGCCAACGATCCTGTGTACCACCTTCACACCAGCACTGATAGAAACCACATGTTCAGGATCAAACTTTTGATGTGTGATGTAAGGTCGTGCCTAGAAAAGCAGAAATTGTATTTTGTTCTCAAAAAGCATCAAGTGAGAACGTATTGCAACATTTTCATTAAACCCTGGACAGTTAGAGTGAGTGAGTGTTTGAGTTTTACGTCCCACTAACAGCTAAGGTCATACGGAGACATCACTCTGTTTAAAGACTGGAAAAGTCCGGGATCGATCCTGCGATCCCTGCTTCACAAGGCGAGTAGCATAAACACTACACCACGGAGGCTTCTAATGGACAGTAAGAAGCTGGTCGGAAAGCGTATGTCGTTGACTCTGATTTTGGGTGCCACATGTGTGTGATCTATTTGTCTGTTAGAGCGACATCTTACTATCAACAGAAGACGCTAGTGGATGTCGACTTAGCGGAAGACCGACGTCAGTACGTCAAGATCGATTCATCCGACAGACGCACTTATGCGAAGCAGATTTCCGCCAGCATCTGCTACACTGTACCTGTAGATAAACAAAGGGTTTCGACTACCGACTACCGGCCCCGATAGCTCAGTTGGTAGAGTTTCGCTCCGGGGAACGGGAGGTCACGGGTTCGATCCCGGACCGCGACATACCAAAGTCATTAAAAATGGTACTAGCTGCTCCTCGCTTGGCACTCAGATTTATGGGGAAGAGCTAGGACTGGTCGACCCAGTGTCAGGATTATGTGACTGGGTGTTGTATCATGTAATGTGTCTGGGACATGATATTTCAGTGAGGCAGAGCATTGAGCTCCCTGTCGCAACCAGACAGCGTCGTGATATGACTGAAAAATTGTTGAAAGCGACGTTAAACCCGAATTCACACAAACACACACACACTCAACTACCGACTAATAAGCACTGACACTGTTTGTCGCCCTTGTGCGATGCACTTTTGAGACCTAGATGTCCCTGTCGTGACCAAAATTAAGACGTCGACACAATACGGAACACTTACGCTGGTGCATGAAATACGTACATGTATATTGGCGTCCAAGCGACTCCCGTGATATGCGTTTCAGTGACACATCGCACTTCAGCGTGAATCACGCCGATTGTCGTTTCGGGATGTTTCGACATATAGGTGTAAGGTATGCCGAGGCGACGCGTTCGTAAAAGAGCATGACATATCGGATGGAAATTAAGCGAAATGGTATGTCGAGCTATTGCATGTAGCTAGCGACATTAAGAACATTCAAGATCATGGCTGAGATGTTAACTGAACAGCGAGACGTTACATTAATCAAGTGCGTCGGCCTCAAGTGGTTCCATTTATTTGTTTACGCTCAGAATCCAGGATATCTATAGTCTTTCAAAACGCAGTGAGACCTGACTGCACTTTTAATTATGGACTAGTCCTTGTTATCCACACGCTTTTCGAAGAAAAAGTGTGGATATTGTAATTGTCTTCGTCGTCCGTACGTCCGTCCGTCCGTCTTACCGGACAACTCCTCCCACACTTTTACAGCTAGAAACTTAAAACTTTGGGAACTGATAGGTCTTTAGTCTGAGGAGTGCATGACACTTTCGGAATTTTGATCCTACCCTAGGGGCCAGGCCAGGGGGTGGGGTGCCCCGGGGGTTAAAAAAACAAAGTTTTCAGAACCTGGTCGTGTGACATATCAAATCGAACGGCATAATGAGTAGAATACATAGCAATCAAAATTTGACCCCTAGGGTCAGGTTTGAGGTCACCAGAGGTCAAAAACTTGGATTTTCACCCCCATAACCCCCTTTTTAACGATTACCGGATAACTCCTCCTACGCCGTTTCAGATACAAACATGCAACTTTGGGAACTGATAGGTCTTTGGTCTGAGGAGTGCATGACACTTTCGGAATTTTGATCTAAGATTGGGTGGGAGTTGCAATTGAGAACTTATATAGTGGCATATCTTTAAAAAAGCGTGGGGATATGCGATGGCGTGCCATCGACTGGGAGATTCTAGTTTTAGGTTAGTCGCCTTCAGTAGAGATTTTACATTGGGCGATATAGTGTTACTGAGATTCGTACTGCATCATATTAATCACTTGGCCTCGCCTTTTACATGATGATATTATCAAAAAACTTATTTATAATTTTAAATTCCTGTGAAAAAAGAAATCCGAAACCTGCTTTCTCTAAAACATGGAATAGTCTTGTCACGCTTGAACGTTGAACTCTCAAAGGTCGTTGATAAACTATAATCCAGCAGGATTACGCCCGGGTTTATAGTGCTGTTCTTACTCAAAAATGTCTTCAAGCCAATGGAATTCATGTACTGGACTGACCAGCCTTTCTCCTCCGATCTCTTTGTGAAAAACAGAGTATCTTTTGTGGGGAGGTATCCACAACCGACCAGACAAAAATGTTAGTAATTGACAGTAGCATTGTTAAAACTTGAATTTTAATGTTTTGTTTTGAAAACGTAAATAGTTTCTTTCCAAAATTTGAAACATCGAATGGCATTTCATGATACCACCCGTGTATAGACATATGCAAACATATCATACAATGGAATTTGCAGAAAAACTTTTCTAAATTTTAAGAGCTTTTTAGAAAGGTTGTCTGTAAGTTTTCACAGTGTTTTGATTTTCTCATAGAATCTGTCATTTCAGTGCCTTTGGCGCTTTGATTTCAACTAGGCTTCATTCCTTTGTTATAAATCTCATGTCACAAGAACTGTAACAAAACGAAATTTACATACAACATTGTTCACATGATCAATTTGACAGTCAAATTCAACATGATGGATCATATGAATGGGTTGTTCAATATAGTTTCTATTTGAAACACCGACAGTTTGATATATGTAGGCCTCAAAGTATCAGGAACCACAGCAGACAGGTAATATGTACTATATTACATTCTTCATACTCTCTCTCTCTCTCTCTCTCTCTCTCTCTCTCTCTCTCTCTCTCTCTCTCTCTCTCTCTCTCTCAGAAATATTTCACCAGTTTTTAGGAAAGACCTGCTTTTTAACACAAGAAACCCCAAAACTGGTATCTGGCAAACAGTGCAGGCCCAGATCAGACGCCACTGATCTGGGCCTGCACTGTTTGCCACGGTACCCATTTAGGGGTTTCCAGTCAGAATGCAGCATCTAATCAGGGCCCACACTGTTTGCAAAAAGTTCAGCCATTTTCTTAACAAATTTTGAAGAAAACACAACTTGACTGCCTTAAATCCTAAATTTTAAAATGGACTCCTGCCATTTGGTACAAAAAGGGTTAAAATGGTTCACCTTAGAGGATAGCAAAAGTTCAGGGTCCATTTGTTCAGTCAAAGCTTCTTTGTGGTCCAAATTTTATAAGGTCAAGCATTAGCAAGTACATCCCAACTTCATTATAACACTGTTCATTATAACACGGTTAAGGATATAATACAGTTTCAAGATGGATCCCAAAAATGGATAGATTATAAAAAAAATGACCATAAATGGTCATTTTTCTATATAATCTATACATTTTGATTGGATATAATATGGTTGTTTAACGAACACGGTTTTTGCTTTGGACCCCATAAATAGTCTTATAAAGAGGTTGTTATGTATAACATCTAACAGACAGATCTATTTGCTGAAAAATTTGAGCAACATCCACAAAATCTACTCAAAATTGTCTTCTTCATCATCATCATCATCATCATCATCATCATCATCAACATCATCATTGGATTTTGATTAACATGCAGGTACACGGGCAGCATTCATAAGTGATGCCCTTCCAGGTAGCTGGCTTGTTGCATGCATGGCAGATCTTACACCAAATCTCCAGGTATATCTATCATCAGGGTCAATAGCCGAGAGAGTCAATGCCTGCAATCTCTATCAGCTGCTTCCAGGTCATCTTGGGCCTCCCAGTCTCATGTTTTCCATCCATCAGGGACGAGTTGTTCAAAGAATCATTAGCTTAACAAGCTCTTTAGTGGTCATATTGTTAACTCCTCTAGCAAGTACAATATTGAAAATTTTGGTATTTTTGCTGAAAAAATGTGAGCAGCTTTTGCATCCGCAAAAGCTGCTCACATTCTTTCAGCAAAAATTTCAGCATATTTGCCATATTTAATGATCAAAGTTTTAACAATACGTTAACTAACTACGTCGTTAGTTTTGAACAACTGGCCCCTGTATGTCAAAGGTTATCTTGACTGCACTCTTGAAGGGTTACACATGTCCATACCAGCAAAGCTCTCTCTCCTTCAGGATGAGGTCCAGGTCCTCAATGCCAAGCAGCACAAGTAGCTCACACTGGGACCTGATGGTGACAGTGTCTTGTGGCTTGATATTACACTTGTACACCACAACCTCGTTATAACACAGTTCATTATAACACGGTTTTGGATATAACACGGTTTCCCGTTGGATCCGGAAACTGTATAGATTATATAGAAAAATGACCACGAATGGTCATTTTTCTATATAATCGATACATTTTTGTTTGGATATAACACAGTTGTTTAACTAACACGGTTTCTTCTCTGGATCCCAACAATAGTGTTATAAAGGGGTTGGGGTGTATAGCAAAAACAAGAGCAGTCACTATAGGTGACCAATGCCCCTTGTGGGAGCCAATTTCCACCTTTAATATCAGGAGTCCATTTCAAAATTTAGGGGTATCAGGTTGTGTTTTCTTCAAAATCTATTTGGAAAATGGCTTAATTTTTTGCAAACAGTGTAGGCCCTGATCAGACACCACCAGACACCGCGTTCTGCGGCATCTAATCTGTGCCTGCACTGTTTGCCAATTACCCATTTAGGGGTATCCGGTATGAAATGGGTTAAATGATAAAAGTTTTAATGTGTTATCTGAAGACATTAATTATCAACAACTCAGGCCAGGTGTATGTATTTTTCTTCAAATTACCTTGATTCCTGAGGCAAAGTCCAGCTCCACCTGAGCTGTCACAACCACAAACCAATCCACCTCACTACCACCAGGGGGCAGCTCATACAAACTCTCAAGATTTCTGCCAAAATATAAAAGGGCAAGTTTTGAGCCACTGAGAGTTCACAAAACCAGTTCAGACTGCAAGAGCGCATCAAGTGGTTATTAAAAGGAATGTCTTTTCGAGCTATAAGATAAAGGTATGTTGCGTAAAATCGCGGCCCCCTCCCATAGGGGCTTGAAGAAATAGATGGGCTGCATGATGCTTCCACGCAGAGCTGAAACCGACCACATACAAGTACTGGTAAACTGCTTAGAGGATCTAAGCCTGTCCAAGCAAAGCAGTGAGAGCAGTCCGTCCATGCTTTTAAACCATGTTGGTTTCAATTGGCGGTAGGGCTTGAGATGTCATTTCATCTCAATGTCGGGTAAAAGTCCAACAAAATTGGAAGCAACGTCTCCAAAATGACCTATACCTCAAATCAAACAAACAAAACTCATTAGAATCCCCTCTCTGAGGTGATTCTAATGAGTAATCACAACATCAGTTTCTGGATAATATAAAAAAAAACCTCCATAATTATATTAAATATACAGGGGCCAGTTGTTCAAAACTAACAACGTTGTTAGTTAATGTATCGTTAAAACTTTGATCATTAAATATGGCAAATATGCTAATATTTTTGCTGAAAAAAATGTGAGCAGCTTTTGCGGATGCAAAAGCTGCTCACATTTTTTCAGCAAAAACAACAAAATTTTCGATATTTTACTTGCTATAACAGTTAACAATTTGAACACTAACAAGCTCATTAAGCTAACGATGCTTTGAACAACTGGCCCCAGATATCTAAGTTATTGAACATTACGAAAACACATCCGTATGACATCATGTCTCCAACTTCCAAAACGATAACTTTTCTGATGAAAACTCGTGATTTTTTTCTTATTAATACTCCAAACATAGGTTGTGGGTGCTTGTTAGAACTGCCCCCTCTTTTTTTTTGGGCTGTGATCTACTGCTGTGTGAATAATATTTGCCCTGTCAAGAATATTTCACTTATATTGAGCTGATTTTTAATCACATGTGGGCAGGGCAAATATTGCAGTACAATGTATCTGAAAAAAAGAAAAGAAAAACAAAGAATGAAAACTTAACTTAAGGCAATGATCAAGAATCGATACAATTAACCCACAGCTTCCATCAGAGACACCAAAGGGAAAGAAACACAAGCATGAAACAACTAGATCCTAATGGAAACATCAACAGTGGAAAGTCAAAAGGACAGTTACTTTCCCACAAAATATCCAAAACAAAATAATATAAGCCACAACAAAATAAGCAAATTCGACAGAGAATTTATGTCCCCCGCCTTATTTTCATTTGCGCTGTTAAACAATAAGTAAGTTAACCAGGCAACCATTGGTATCACTTAACCAGGGTTCAATACAGTAAAGAAAAAAGTCAAGATGATATAGAAAGCACATGTATATCTTCAGACCATGAATGAAACATCTGTGAAGTTTTTGAAGAATTGGAATGAAACTGTAATAGGAGTTGTACTATGAATTTGGAACCATGCAAAAAAAGTGTAAGTAATGAAAAAAGTGAAAAAAAATAATTAAAGGATTCTGTAAAAGGCACATGCACATTTTCAGACCATGATAAAAACACCTGTAAAGATTCTGAAGGATCGGATTTAAACTGTAAGAGGAGTTGCACTCAGAATGTACCTACTACATATACAGTTTCATATTATAGATGCGCAAAAAAACTCAAAGTTAAAAATGTAAAAAAAAATGAAAAGAATTATTTTAAGATTCTGTAAAAAGCACATGCATATCTTCAGACCATAATTCAAGCAACTTTTAAGTTTTGGGAGGATTGGTATTAAACTGTAGGAGTTGCACTCACAAGGTACCTACTACATTATACTCTTTCATAGAATTGATGCATGAAAAAAGTCTATGTTAAAAATGTGAAAAAAAGTGAAAAAAATTAATTAAAGAATTCTGAAAAAGCATATGCACAACTTCAAACCATGCTAAAGACACCTGTAAAGTTTCAGACGGATCGGTATAAAACTGTCGGAGGAGTTGCGCTCACAAGGTACCTTCTATGAATTCGGAACCATGCAAAAAAAGTCTAAGTTAAAAATGTGAAAAAAATTAATTCAAGGATTCTGAAAAAAGCACATGCTCAATTTCAAACCATGATAAAGACACCTATAAAATTTTGGAAGGATCGGTATAGAACTGTAGGAGGAGTTGCGCTCACAATGTATCTACTATGAATTCAGAACCATACAAAAAAGTCTAAGTTAAAAATGTGAAAAATGTGAAAAGGTGAAAAAAATTAATTCAAGGGTTCTAAAAAAAGCACATGATAAAGACACCTATCAAATTTCAGAAGGATTGGTTTAAAACTGTAGGAGGAGTTGCGCTCACAAGGTACCTACCAGTACTACAAGCTCAAAAACCACACACCATGCCCCACGCACCAAGGAAAGCCAAATACTATGTCCCCTCGCTTTTCTCTGAAAAGGCGGGGACAATAAACCGCGACAGAAGAACCGCCTTGGAACTGTCAGTGAAATGAATTCCACTGCGAGGCTTAAATTGATTTTATGTGGCCACAATCCTCGCCCTTACTTCCATGGCTATCTGAAACAAAATAATATAAGCAATACCCAAACTCAAAGACAAGCCACAACAAAAATAAACCGCGACTGAAGAACTGCCAGACCTTGGTTTCTCCCATCCTTATGGGGCCCCAAACAGTCTAAAATTAGGTTTGAACCAACAGCTGTTCGATTCTCATTTGGGTTACATGAGATGGAATGTTCTGCAATGGAAAGAAGGCTTGCTGCCAGATCAAAAATGCCCAAGCAGAAGTTGCAACTGTAAAGAAAAATAAATATACTTACTCTACTTCAACTGGTCTGAAAGGAAAATAGAAGTACACAGTCAACATTAAGTACATACACATACTGCCAAAAAATTCATTGAATTTTGAGGATGCACTTTTCATTATCTTAAGTAAGTAAAACTAGAGCCAGTGTTTATGAAACACAATGCCCCCAACTGCTTGACCCTAACACTGCTTGTCCCTAACAGTAATTGAGATATCTTGTTTTTATGTGGCTGTAATGCTGAAATTACACAAGAAAAGCTGTAGTTAATCATCTACTCATCATCCCTGACCAGTCTGTGAAGTTTCGGGGAAAAACCTAAAATAGTTTTTTAGATATCTTGCTTACAAACTTAAAACGCAAAAAATTTCAAAGGGCCATAACTCAAGAAAAAAATTTCGGATTTTTTTCAAAAGTTAATCAGTTCATCTACTCATCATCCCCAACCAGCCTGTAAAGTTTCAGGGCAATAGCTCAAACAATTTTTGAGATATCTTGCTTACAAGCTGAAAACACGAAAAAAATCAAAGGGCCATAACTCAAGAAAAAAAAATTGGATTTTTTTCAAAAGTTAATCAGTTCATCTACTCATCATACCCAACCAGTCTGTGAAGTTTTGGGGAAAAACCTCATATAGTTTTTGAGATATCTTGCTTACAAACTTAAAACGCGAAAAATTTCAAAGGGCCATAACTCAAGAAAAAAATATAGGATTTTTTTTCAACAGTTAATCAGTTCATCTACACATCATCCCAAACCAGCTTGTAAAGTTGCAGGGCAATCGCTCAAACAATTATTGAGATATCTTGCTTACAAGCTGAAAACACGAAAAAAATCTAAGGGCCATAACTCAAGAAAAAAAATCGGATTTTTTTCAAAAGTTGATCAGTTCATCTACTCATCATCCCCGACAAGTCTGTGAAGTTTCGGGGAAAAACCTCAAATAGTTTTTTAGATATCTTGCTTACAAACTTAAAACGCGAAAAATTTCAAAGGGCCATAACGCAAGAAAAAAATTTCGGATTTTTTTCAAAAGTTAATCAGTTCATCTACTCATCATCCCCAACCAGCATGTAAAGTTTCAGGGCAATAGCTCAAACAGTTTTTGAGATATCTTGCTTACAAGATTTCATAGTATTTTTTGCAAAGGGGCATAACTCAAAAAAGGGGCATAATCCTGACGAGAAAAAAAACACGGGTCAATAATTTTTTCATGAGGAATCTATATATGAAATTTCAAAAACCTAGCACCCATGGTTCTAAAGTTATGCTATGCAGTAAAAAGTGGGACGGACGTAAGGACGGAAGGACGGAAGGACGAACAGGGCAAAACCAATATGCCAAAACGCGAAAAATTTCAAAGGGCCATAACTCAAGAAAAAAATTTCGGATTTTTTTCAAAAGTTAATCAGTTCATCTACTCATCATCCCCAACCAGCCTGTAAAGTTTCAGGGCAATAGCTCAAACAATTTTTGAGATATCTTGCTTACAAGCTGAAAACACGAAAAAAATCAAAGGGCCATAACTCAAGAAAAAAAAATTGGATTTTTTTCAAAAGTTAATCAGTTCATCTACTCATCATACCCAACCAGTCTGTGAAGTTTTGGGGAAAAACCTCATATAGTTTTTGAGATATCTTGCTTACAAACTTAAAACGCGAAAAATTTCAAAGGGCCATAACTCAAGAAAAAAATATAGGATTTTTTTTCAACAGTTAATCAGTTCATCTACACATCATCCCAAACCAGCTTGTAAAGTTGCAGGGCAATCGCTCAAACAATTATTGAGATATCTTGCTTACAAGCTGAAAACACGAAAAAAATCTAAGGGCCATAACTCAAGAAAAAAAAATCGGATTTTTTTCAAAAGTTGATCAGTTCATCTACTCATCATCCCCGACAAGTCTGTGAAGTTTCGGGGAAAAACCTCAAATAGTTTTTTTAGATATCTTGCTTACAAACTTAAAACGCGAAAAATTTCAAAGGGCCATAACTCAAGAAAAAAATTTCGGATTTTTTTCAAAAGTTAATCAGTTCATCTACTCATCATCCCCAACCAGCATGTAAAGTTTCAGGGCAATAGCTCAAACAGTTTTTGAGATATCTTGCTTACAAGATTTCATAGTATTTTTTGCAAAGGGGCATAACTCAAAAAAGGGGCATAATCCTGACGAGAAAAAAAACACGGGTCAATTATTTTTTCATGAGGAATCCATATATGAAATTTCAAAAACCTAGCACCCATGGTTCTAAAGTTATGCTATGCAGTAAAAAGTGGGACGGACGTAAGGACGGAAGGACGGAAGGACGCCAAAACGCGAAAAATTTCAAAGGGCCATAACTCAAGAAAAAAATTTCGGATTTTTTTCAAAAGTTAATCAGTTCATCTACTCATCATCCCCAACCAGCCTGTAAAGTTTCAGGGCAATAGCTCAAACAATTTTTGAGATATCTTGCTTACAAGCTGAAAACACGAAAAAAATCAAAGGGCCATAACTCAAGAAAAAAAAATTGGATTTTTTTCAAAAGTTAATCAGTTCATCTACTCATCATACCCAACCAGTCTGTGAAGTTTTGGGGAAAAACCTCATATAGTTTTTGAGATATCTTGCTTACAAACTTAAAACGCGAAAAATTTCAAAGGGCCATAACTCAAGAAAAAAATATAGGATTTTTTTTCAACAGTTAATCAGTTCATCTACACATCATCCCAAACCAGCTTGTAAAGTTGCAGGGCAATCGCTCAAACAATTATTGAGATATCTTGCTTACAAGCTGAAAACACGAAAAAAATCTAAGGGCCATAACTCAAGAAAAAAAAATCGGATTTTTTTCAAAAGTTGATCAGTTCATCTACTCATCATCCCCGACAAGTCTGTGAAGTTTCGGGGAAAAACCTCAAATAGTTTTTTTAGATATCTTGCTTACAAACTTAAAACGCGAAAAATTTCAAAGGGCCATAACTCAAGCAAAAAATTTCGGATTTTTTTCAAAAGTTAATCAGTTCATCTACTCATCATCCCCAACCAGCATGTAAAGTTTCAGGGCAATAGCTCAAACAGTTTTTGAGATATCTTGCTTACAAGATTTCATAGTATTTTTTGCAAAGGGGCATAACTCAAAAAAGGGGCATAATCCTGACGAGAAAAAAAACACGGGTCAATTATTTTTTCATGAGGAATCCATATATGAAATTTCAAAAACCTAGCACCCATGGTTCTAAAGTTATGCTATGCAGTAAAAAGTGGGACGGACGTAAGGACGGAAGGACGGAAGGACGGACGGACGAACAGGGCAAAACCAATATGCCCCCACAACTTCTTCGAAGTTGGGGGCATAATCATTTGAAGGACTCAAGAGGCTTGCAGCAGTCTGATCAGGATCTACACTGTTTTCCATTCCATCTACACTTTTTGGACCCTTTGCTTGATTGTGAAACAAATTTGTTAAACATTTAAGAGAATCACATTAAGTCCTGAAGGTGTCTGAATTTTTTTTCATTTTTTACAGTAGTCCAGGGGCCCGTTTCACTAAGCTTCGTAACTTTACAAAATTCGTAGACTTAAGAACTCGACTTACGAAATTCTTAAGAAAATCACAGGTGCATTTCACTAACGTCTTCGTAAGTTAAATGACTTACGAATTTCGTAGCTAAGAATTCGTAGCTACTCTCTAATGCTGAAGATCAATATTTTACGCACGGAGGTTGAGATTGCGGGAATTTATTGTAATAAAAACACATTTTAGACACGAGGAATCACATGTTTTGTTGGTTTAGATTTACTTTGACCGATTGCGAGGAGCAGAACAATTTTGAATGGGGGAAAAAGAAAAATCTAGTAAACCTGTTTGCATCAAAGCTGTTTCATTCCATCGGCGCTGTGAAAAAGGCATAGAGGGAACGGACAGGCCCAAGTTAAATGATGAAAGCTGGCAAATCTCTGTCATTCCTGCACACTGTGTTGTCATTATTTATGTGTTACGTAGTTATCGATGACGTCATCAATTTAAATACGCAAGGGAGCTTACTCCGACTCATTTCTTAAGGTCGGGTAAAATCTAGGCATAGGCCTAGCCTGTATCAGAAGCCGATTCATCTAAGTTACTTATTTTAATTGACATTTAACGTCCCCGTCAACACTAATTAGGTCAATTTGGAGACGTTGCTTCTAATTTTGTGGGACTTTACCCAATGAAATCAGTACTCAGAGTGGGGTTTATAAATATGCATGGACTGTCCGACTCGCATTACTTTGCGATTTACCAGTAGACTACTCTGACCTGTGCGGTCGGTTTCAACTCTGTGCGGAAGCACCATGCAGTCGAATCTATTTCTCATAGCCCGACAAAGTTGAAAGCCATAGTTCTTCGCTAAACTTTCGGAATATTTCGAATGTCTAGCACCGACCGAGGAGTCAGTACTGTTTGTTGGTAGTTAAATCTTCAACACAATCTTATTTTTTTTTTATATATTATTTTTTTCCTATATCTTATCGCCTCATAACCATACATAGCCTATCTCTTATGGTCATTTTATAAGCATATCAGGACGTCTCTTTTTCAATTACGGAAGTTTTTTTCCCTTTTCTCTGGTAAATCTGTAGACCTAGACATGTACCTTACATTGGACCCCCACCCCCACTCCAAAAAAAAAAAAATAAATAAATAAATAAATAATAATACTGGTTTCTTGGTTGGGCTCCTGCCCATGGCGTGGAGAAATAGATTAGGCTGCATGGTGCTTCCATTCAGAGCTGAATCTACTGGTAAACTGCTTAAAGAATCTAAGCCTGCTCAGACAAAGTGGTGCGTATCGGACCGTCCTATTGGTTTCATTGGGCGGCTGCATGGATTGTCATTTCATCTCAATATCGGATAAAATCCCACAAAGATGGAAGTAACATCACCAAAATGACCTAGGCAGTGTTGACAGAGAGGTTAAACCTCACATCAAACAAATGGTTTCCTGGTGGTTGACCTGGGCTATGGTACTAGTTAGCTTATAAGGCCCGATCGTTCTAATGCATTTGGAGCATAGTGGGGCATGTGTCTAAGTTCTGTGCTTGCAACAGGTGCAGAATGTTTTTTTTTTTTTTTTTTTTTTTTTATTTATTTATTTCTTTATCATAATCTCTCAGTTCTATAACATACGAGTTTTTCAAATAAAGTGTACCTTATTTCATTGTTTAATTACAAACACCAACTGTTCTGGTCACTTCCTGCTGATATGATTTTTTTAAGTTTTAAAACATGTGTTTTAAATCATTTAAGAAAGATTGGCACGCGTGCGTGCGTGTTTTTATTTATTTTTTACTATTTTTTTTTCGTGGGGGATGGAGGGGAGGAGGGGGGTCTCTTTAAGGAGCCTTTGCATTTCTTGGGAGTTCTCTGAACTGAGTAAAGCTCTGTAGACTTTCAGCTTTGTGTCAAGCCGTATTCCACTTCGATTCCAAATACTTTCACGTAGTCGGCCAGATGCTGCACTAGCTTTCAGTTATACTTGCAATCCTGGCATTGACTTCATTATCAATGTGCACGACTCTTGTGGCCTCCGCCCATCGGGGCTTGAAGAAATAGATGGGCTGCATGCTGCTTCCACACAGAGCTGAAACAGACCCGCACACGAGTAGGCCTACTGGTAAACCACTTAGAGGATCTAAGCCTGTCCAGGCAAAGCAGAGCGAGTCGGACTGTCCATGCTTATAAAACCTATTGGTTTCATTGGGCGGCAGGGCTTGAGATGTCATTTTATCTCAAAGTCAGGTAGAAGTCCCACAAAATTGGAATCAACGTCTCCAGAATGACCTTTACATTTCTGAAGGGGACGTTGAACCTCAAATCAAACAAAACACGACTCTTGACAATGTGCTTCCAAGGTAGGTGAACTTGTCTACCACTTGCAATCTTTGACCTTTTCACTGTAATTGTGGGCTCCTTATAAGGTTAGCCAAGATAAACCACCTTGGATATTTTTAATGATGATTGTGAATTCATAACTGTAACGATAACACACCCGTGCGACAAAGTGCATTTTTCATGTCTCCTAAATGACTGTTTTTCTGATTAAAATCGGTGATATTTTCCTATAAATGCTCAGAACATAGGTTGTGTGTGCTCTTTAGAACCGCCTCATTGAGGCGGTTCTAACGAGTACCCACAACCTATGTCTTGGAGCAGAAATAAGAAAAATAATGAATACCCCCTTAAACCTCAGTTTTCTCTATATAAAGGGCGGTTTATGGGGGTCTTCATTTCACGGACTTGTTAACGTGATGAAAGGACCAAAATACTTCTTTTTGACCTCTGGTGACCACAAAAATGCCTCCTTGACAAAATTTTGCACCACTGTATTCCACACCTCATTACTTTCGATTTAATATGCAACATGACTGTTTGTGCAAAAAACAAAATGGCCCCTGGGGCTCACCCTCCTGGCCTCGCTCCAGTAGGGGAGGGGTGTACACATCAGAATTCAAAATATATACCTCCAGTCCTCATCCATAGAGCTATTAACTGTGACAGTTTCTAGATTCCAGCTAAAAAGCCTAAGAGAAGTTGTGTGGCAATCGAAAAGAAGAGGACCCAAAATCCTACTTTTTGAACTCTGGTGACCCGGGGACAAAAAATTTGCACCGCTGTATTTTATTCTTCATTACCTACAATTTGTTATGCAACATGTCTATGTTTGAAAAAACTCGATTTTGACCCCTAGGGCAGTGTTGGGCACCACCCCCTACCTGCGGGGTCACATCAAAATTCTAAATATGTTGCTTGGGTCTTTAGCCATAGGGATTCTGCCTGTGAAAGTTTCAAGATTCTAGATTAAATGATGTAGGAGCAATGGCGGGACATTACAGACGGACGGACCTCCGGACTTGGGGTAATACATGTTCCCCGCTTTTTCTTCGAAAAGAGCGGGGATAACAAAACAACATCAAATTGGCCTCGAAGTCTTTATGCGACAGATACTATAATCATTGTAGCCCCCGCCCTTCGGAGCTTGAAGAAAAAGATGGGCTGCATGATGCTTCCACGCAGAGCTGCAACCGACCGCACACGAGTACAGGTAAACCACTTAGAGGATCTAAGCCTGCCCAGGCAAAGCGGTGCGAGTCGGCCCGTCCATGCTTATAAATCCTATTGGTTTCATTGGGCGACAGGGCTTGAGATGTCATTTCATATCAATGTCGGGTAAAAGTCCCACAACGTCTCCAAAATGACCTATAGTGATGACGGGGACGTTAAACCTCAAAGCAAACAAACAAAACTATTATCATTGAAAAACATGGATGTGCTCTCTTTTGAAATGGTTTCATGTTATTTTTAATTGTTATTCATTATGAAAATATATTTGTACAAGGCTAAAATATATTTTCGTTCCAACTTATCTCCTCGGTCCAACTTACCCCGCTGGCCGGGCCAATTTACCCCCGATTGCGGGTTAAGTTGTTTCAGTTGACCTTGTCTCGGAAAACGGCTGTATTTTTTCCGAATTTGTCACTTTCCGAACGAAAAACTGTATAATAAGTTAGAACAAGAGCACCGCATGCAGGTGCCAACAATCAGCTGCAAAAATACTAAGTTTGAAAGGGAGCATCACTGTGCCAAAATATTTTGAGGGTTACCTCACCTATTGGTTTAAGTTCATAATGAACAACTAGTCAGAGTTTCAAGTAGGTGTTCAGTAATGACAGAGATATTACAAAAAGTCCGAGTTTTTGCACGACGACGACAAAGACGACGCCAGAGCTATGACAATACCTCGTTTTCTTCGAAAGCAGCCAAGCTAAAAATATTTAATACAATTTTCGGACCAACTATTTGCGGTCTCCACTTTGTCCAGAGCAGATGAAGCCCTCAACGCCCTGGCAATATATATATATGGTTTTGCCTCCCAGTCAGCAATGAATGGCGGGCCGAGCCGCCTCGGCCCTCGGTAGCTAAGTCGAATGCGCGTTTGACTGGTGATCAGGAGGACGCGGGTACGATACCTGCCGGGGTCGGCAACATTCTTTCGTGGAGATTGACCATTCCGCTGATTCAAGAAGGACAGTTGTCAGTTTCTGGCGAAAGAATGTGCACTGTACTGGATAACATGCTTACGTACAAGCCTGTCCAGCTAAAGTGTGTATAGGTAAACTAACCGGCTCACAAATGACATAAAATAGTGTTGACTGGGCCGTTAAACTCCAAAAGGCTACAAACAAACAAACGGCGGGCCGATAGCAACGTCGTATCGCTGTCGGTCCGACGTTGGTCCGTTGTTGAGTGCTGACTAGGCTGTTCCAGCTATGTTAAGTGAGAAGGGTGAGTGGGAGAGTGAGGCAGAAAGGTGGTGAGAGGGAGACATACAGGGAGACAGGGGAGGGCGGGAAGAGAGCGGGGAGAGAAGGAGAGTGTGAGAGTTTTGTTTGTTTGATTTGAGGTTTAACGTCCCCGTCAACACAGTTTATGTCATTTTGGAGACGTTACTTCCAATCCAATTTTGTGGGACTTTTACCCGACATTGAGATGAAATGACATCTCAAGCCCTGTCGTCCAATGAAACATGCAATAGGGTTTATAAGCATGGACGGGCCCGACTCGCACCGCTTTGCCTGGGCAGGCTTAGATCCTCTAAGCGGTTTACCAGTACTCGTGTGCGGGTCAGTTTCAGCTCTGTGTGGATAGCCCCCGCCCATCGGAGCTTGAAGAAATAGATGGGCTGCATGATGCTTCCACACGGAGCTGAAACAGACCCGCACACAAATAAACCCTATTGCATGTTTCATTGGGCGACACAGCTTGAGATGTCATTTCATCTCAATGTCGGGTAAAAGTCCCAAAAAATTGGAAGTAACGTCTCCAAAATGACCTTTACTGTGTTGACGGGGACGTTAAACTTCAAATCAAACAAACAAACAAAAACTCTGCGTGGAAGCATCATGCAGCCCATCTATTTCTTCAAGCCACGATGGGCGGGGGCCGTGAGTGTGAGAGAAGGGGAAAGTGAGGGAGGGAGGAGAGAGAGAGAGAGAGAGAGAGAAAGAGGCTGACTGATACTTTGTACCCTAATGGGCACATGGGGGCTACCGCTAAAAAAGATCCGTGTTTTACCCTGAGTATAGCAATAGAACATGACGTCATGATGACGTATGTGGTGATTTCTTTTCTCCTCACGCACAAATGTCAACAAAATCTATGGCGAAGGGAAAAAAAATAAACATACTTGACGACTGAGACAGGAAAACACGATTTAATGAGTTGCAAGAGTCTTCAACAGGTGCTTTATGCTTCTGTCTCATCCTGAAGTCTCGAAATGATGTGTTTATCCAAGAAAACAGTAAACTGGGTCACTGACAATGTCGATGCTGCTAAGGATTACTGAAAACAGGTAAGTTTTTCTTTATTTCAAGTGTCACCAAGCTTGGAAATTGCGATTTATTGCTCTAATCCGGCGCGAATAGAAACAGCCCCAATGACACTTACGAATTCTTAAAGTTACGACTGCCTACCCCCTATCGTAAAGTTACGAACAAACTTACGCAAAAACTTAAGAATTTGACGTTTGTGAAACGCAAATTTTGAGTTAAGAATTCGTAAGATCGACCTTACGAAAATCTTAGAGTTACGAAGTTTAGTGAAACGGCCGCCAGATACAGAGAAATAAAGGGTATTATTACATCCAATGGTTGAGTTATCCTAATGACATGCCATTACAAAAAGGCGCCTATACAAAAACATTGTAAACTGTACCGTCGAAAAATCAAACATTTTAAGATGAAAAATTGTGATATTTTTCTTATCTGCTAAAAATACAGACTGTGGGTACTCGTAACCCACAATCTATATTTTGGAGCAGAAGCAAAAAGGCGGTTCTGACGAGTGCCCATAATCTATATTTTGGAGGAAAAATAAGGTTTACCACCTGTAAACCCCAGTATTACTATATAAAAGTGGGGTTCAAGGGGGCCAAAATTATATAGGCATGTTTTTTCGTGATGTCAAGGAATTTTAAGGTTCTATTAGTCAGGACAATAACTGATATTATTACCCAATCTCTTATATAAAGAGTTGTCATGTTCTTTTAACCCATAAGATGCCAATCACGACAATTGTCGTCTGCTTTGTCATCTGCCAGTTACTTTAAAAGTCCTTTTTGCAAACAGTGATGACCCAGATCAGACTGCTCCTGTAGGAGCAGTCTGATCTAGGCCCACACTGTTTGCCTGTATGCAAAAATATTTTTAAAAACGTTTGCTAAAAGATTCAGCAGACGACATGAGCAGACAACATTTTCAGATCTTGTATTTATTGGCAGCTTGGGGGTTAACTAAGGAATGAGTTTCAACCGGTTTTAACCTGTGTGAACTGTACCATTGTCCAATATTTTGGACTAAGGATGATTTAGTTGGTTTTACGATTGTCATCAGTTTGGTGCACAATGCAGTAGAAGCAGGAGTATCTGGACAAGAAAAAGAAATCAAAACAATGTCATCTGAATTATTTAGTTTTTGTTTGTTTGTTTGATTTGAGGTTTAACGTCCCCGTCAACAGCGTACAGGCCATTTTGGTGATGTTGCTTCCAATTTTGTTGGATTTTTACCCAACATTGAGATGAAATGACATCTCAAGCCCTGTCCCCCAATGAAACCAATAGGGTTTATAAGCATGGACGGTCCTACAGTCGCACTACTTTGCCTGGGCAGGCTTAGATCCTCTAAGTGGCTTACCAGTACTGATGTGCAGTTGGTTTCAGCTCTGCGTGGAAGCATCATGCAGCCCATCTATTTCTTCAAGCCCCACAGGAAAGTGTCAATTTGATAATTGGAAATGATATGTCTGTATGCTGGATTGGGTAACAAAACAGTCATTTAATGGCTGTTTAGACAAAATTCAAATCTATTGGCCCTCAGTGTCAGGCCAAAGTGATTCACGTCATCCACAAAATATCTGGGCAATAATTATAACTATTGGCCAAACAGCCATCTAAAACTATATACAGTAAAATTCCTATGTTAAGACCACCTTTGGGACTGTTCAAAAGTGGTCTTAAAGACCACTTTTGAACAGTCCCAAAGGTGGTCTGTTACAAAAAGATACTTGGTGTAGAAAACGCAAAGAAAGAATAACTGAAACCTTCTCAATAAGATTTTAAAAGCAGATTTTGTCTTAATTTTAGGTTGAAGAATTTTATTGTACTATAGACAAACCTGGAGATCTGGTGTAAGATCTGCCATGCGTGCAGCAAGTCAGCTACCTGGAAAGGGGCCCACTTATGTGGACGTTGCCCCTGTACCTGCATGCTAATCAAAAATCCGTTGTTGATGATGATGATATGTGCAACTGGCCTCCGTGGCCTAGTGGTTAAAAGCGCTGACTTTTGATCATTAGGTCTCTCACCGCTGTGGTTCGAGCCTCGCTCGGGTCATATGCGAGACTCCAAGTTCTGCAACGGAAGGTTAGGTGGTTTTTCTCCGGATACTCCGGTTTGTTTTCGCCCACCTCTGATTAATGATCGGCTCGATATGAGTGAAATAATCTTGAAAGGGCCGTAACCCCCGCCCAAAAGTAATTGTACCATGTTCCTATATCTATGGGATAGGCTAAACTTACTTGTCCGGATCTTTAAGTTTCCAGTTAGCCAGGACCAGACTGGGATGACATAGCACCGGATGAAATCCTACTTTTTCTGATACAGCAAACCATGGAACAGCTATAGACTTTGGTAATACCTGTTCAACAATTTAAATCATTATTCTTAATACCCTTATGCTGCTGAGCCCTGATATGTCTTTCAAACAATGTAGATCCAGATCAGATGGCTTCTCAAGAAGCCATCTGATCAGGATCTTCATTGTTTGCCATTCAGTTTATTAATTTGTTGCAATAATTTGCATCAAGTAATTTGATTGGTTGACAATCAGTAGTGGGTGTGGCATATTTAAATATTCAGCAGGACAAGGGTAAATACCCCTGTAAACCCCACTTTAATATTTATTCATTATGATAACACACCTGTTTGAAAAAGTGCAATGATTCATATCTCCAAATTTTCCAAAATGGCTACTTTTCTTATGGAAATCCGTAATCCTTTGCTTATCTAGACTGCAAACATAGGTTATGTGTGCTTGCCTCACTGAGGCGGGACTATGATTAGAAACATGAGGTGTTTCTAACGAGTACCCATAACCTATGTCTAGGAGCAAAAATAAGAAAAATAATGTATACCCCTGTTTTCTCTATATAAAGTCGGGTTTAGAGGGATGTTCATTTCACGGACTTGTTTACATGATGGACTGTGTTGGGGTTTAATAACACATCAACAATTTTGGTTCATTTTTAGTCGTCTCCCAGAGAAAGGGAGAAAAGAGACAGTAGAAAAGATGAAAGTGAGGGACAGGGGAGAATGGGGCAAATGAATTAAAGAAATTACATTCCACCTCTACCCTTACCAGCTGGCCTTGCCCAACTGTAAGCCAGTATCATTTGGACACCCCAGTGACAAAAGATACAGGACACCTTTGTCTCACCCAAGCACATCATTCCATGTTGATATAGAAAATTCTAATGCACCGGCATATGTAACACGACATCTGATTGGATAATGTCAAAATTTGTGACAGTATATTCTGCAATATACTGACGGCAATCCGAAGTCATCCCTTAATGTCACTTTTCATTGGCTGGCCTTTTGTTTTACGCAGCTTATAGCTCTTGCCGCTTTGTGCAAAATAGTACAATTTTTAACAAAACAACCGAATAAGTGCATTAGAATGGGGATAACTGTATTGAAAATTGTCATTTTGGAGGGTAAATTGTCGGTTTTACGATTGCAAATTATGTTTTACGACGACACTTATGTAAAAAACGAAATTTCCGACCATAAAAGCTCCGATTTTTCTCCCGAAATAACAATTTTGAATACAGTTATCCCCTAAATGATGCTTGCATGGGTATATATTATTGTCCTCAATTTGCTCATAATTATAGATTGTGGGCACTCATTAGAACTGCCTCAATGGGGTGATTCTAACAAATACCCACAGAATAGGTTCCTGAAGAAAAAAAGAAGAAAAAGTTCTATCGGCAACTTAACCCTTGTCCTGCTGAGCCCGGATATGTCTTATATTTTAAACAATGTAGATCCAGATCAGATGGCTTCTTCAGAAGCCATCTGATCAGGATCTACACTGTTTGTCAATCAGACAGTGAATTTGTTGCAATAATTTGCATCAAGTAATCTGATTGGTTGATAATCAGTAGTGGGTGTAGCATATTTAAATACTCAAGGGTTAAAAATGCCTCAAAATTATTTATTTATTTATTTATCTTTTTGTTTGAAGAAAAACAAATAAGAGAAATTATCATATAAGGTGAATGAATACAACAAGTCCCAGTTGTTCAAAGCATTGATAGCTCAACAAGCTCGTTGGTGGTCAAATTGTTAACTGTTTTAGTAAGTACACCATCTGATACTCTGGTACATTGTAATTTTGCTGAAACTAGAAAAAGCGTCCATAGGACACGGATGCCCCCGCCAAATGCCATTCATACAAAATATTACAAATGTACTTCAAATTAATCATAAAATATATGCATCAAGGACAGATAATCCAAAAACCAAAAATGCAAGAGTTGTCTTCCTTGTTCATGACACATCGTCTCAGTGTGATGAATGCACCTGTGAAGTTTCATGAATATATTCCATACGGTTTAGGAGTTATGGCCCGGACACGGTTTACTACTATTGAACTAAGTCAAGGGCAGATAATTCAAAAACCAAAAATGCAAGAGTTCTTTTCCTTGTTCATGACACATCATCTAAGTGTGATGAATGCACATGTGAAGTTTCATGAATATATTCCATAGGGTTTAGGACTTATGGCCCGGACACGACATACCATTTGACTATATATGGATGTTAGTCAAGGGCAGATAATTCAAAAACTAAACAAGCAGGAGTTGTCTTCCTTGTTCATGACAAATCGTCCAAGTATGATGGATGCACCTGTGAAGTTTCATGATTATATTCCATACGGTTTAGGAGTTATGGCCCGGACACGGTTTACTAATGGTACTAAGTCAAGGGCAGATAATTCAAAAACAAAAAATGCAAGAGTTGTCTTCCTTGTTCATTACACATCGTCTCAGTGTGATGAATGCACCTGTGAAGTTTCATGAATACATTCCATCCCGTTTAGGAGTTATGGCCCGGACACGGCTTACTATATGGTACTAAGTCAAGGGCAGATAATTAAAAACCAAAAATGCAAGAGTTGTTTTCCTTGTTCATGACACATCGTCTCAGTGTGATGAATGCACCTGTGAAGTTTCATGAATATATTCCATACGGTTTAGGAGTGATGGCCCGGACACGATGTCGGAACGGACGCACGTCCGGACAAACGGACGGACGGACAAATGGACGCACGGACGGACAGGGGTAAAACTTAATGCCCTTTCGCTATTCTTCGAATAGGCGGGTGCATAAAAATGTGAGCAGCTTTTGCTTTTCTTTTTTTTTTTAGGCAAAAATAACAGTATATCTGGCATGTTAAATAATCAAAGTTTTATTTTTTACTTTATGTAATGACACAGCAAGTTTAGTTCTGAACAACTCGTTCCTGGCATATTTTTTCCACCATTTAGTAGTGGGGAACCTCTGAAAAAACAGTATACTCTTAACCCTTATCTTGCTGTTCACGACAACCCCTATCTTTGGAAACAGCGTAGATCAAGATCAGATGGCTTCTGAAGAAGCCATCTGATCAGGATCAACACTGTTTGACATTAAGTTTATGGATTTGTAGGAATAAATTACATCAAGTAATCTGATTGGTTCAAAGTCAGAAATGGGTGTGGCTAAACTGAATATTCAGCAAGAGAAGGGTTAAAGGAAAGAATTTCTTTTCCTTACTGTAGACTCCAACTGATGAGACAGAAATATTTTTTGCAAGAGTTGCCTCCCCTGAAGGTGTATCCATTCCCCTTGTTACTCTTCCCTTAAAGCACCGCATACATTTTTTGAGCAGATAGCAATTCTATTTTTTAAATTATTTTTATCATTTTTTTTTTTCAAAGTTGGTCATAGGTCAAATGTTTTTTACATGAATGTGAAGCTCAGCTCTCGTCACAAGGAACCTACATGCCAAATATAAATGCTCTATCTCAAACGGTTCCAAAGTTATGACCAACATTAAAGTTTTCCACGTACAAACCAACAAACAAACAAACAGACAGGGCAAAAACAATATGTCCCTGCTATCGCTAACGGGGACATAAAAAGTTTGCAAAAAAAAAATCAGCTGACGATATAAGCAGACGACATTTTCAGATGCAGTTTTTCTCGGCGTTTTAAGAGTTAACATTATGGGCCCCATCAAGCAATTTTGGTACTTATCGCCTATGTGAGCAGCGAAGGTCCAGGCAAGCCTGCGCATCTGAGCAGTCTCGTCAGAACCTTCGCTGCTCGTTCATACAAGCAGTGAATCAAGAGGAACCATCAGACAGAAAGCCATATCCCTGGCCCCTCTGAATGGCTGGGCATGCGCAGTTAAAATTTGTCATGACGGAATGCTCAAAGACACAAATTCTCTTGGCGGGGCTCATATAAAGATGGCTTACCTGAGCAACTCCATTATCTCCGTCTTGCCAAATATACCCGGAAGCTATCAAACACAGCTGAAGATGTGCGAGTCGATGTTCTTCGTAACCTTGCAACCTCGTATGATCTAACAGTTCCAACTACAACAGACATATACAGCAGAATATTGATCATTCAAATTCTGAATAGTTTAAACAAATGAATGTGATTTGCAAGTCTTGATTATATTTCGCCCCCGCCCATCGGGGCTTGAAGAAATAGATAGGCTGCTCGATGCTTCCACGCAGAGCTGAAACCGACGGCACATGAGTACTGGTAAACCGCTTAGAGGATCTAAGCCTGCCCAGGTAAAGCGGTTCAAGTCGGACTGTCCATGCTTATAAACCCTATTAGTTTCATTGGGCAACAGGGCTTGAGATGTCATTTCATCTCAATGTTGGGTCAAAGTCCCACAAAATTGGAAGCAACATCTCCAAAATGACCAATACAGAGTTGACGGGGACGTTAAACCTCAAATCAAACAAACAAAACTTGATTATATCAAAAGAACATGATGTTCATATTTAAGCGGAATGGATACACTTCAGGGGAGACAACTCCTGCAGAAGTATTTTTGTCTCCTATGTCAATCGGGATCAACTCTTAAAGGAAAGAATTTGCTCCTTAGGGGCAAATTCTTTCCTTTAAGAGTAGACCATAGACCCACTTTTCCGTGGGACAGAGTTTATAGAAAAGCGAACAAGTTCTGAAAGTTGTCTCCCTTTGAAAAATGGCAGAAAGATCTGTCAAGTGTACCCATTCCTCTTAAATCCTCAATAATTCAAAGTCTGCACACCATAGTAATTATCAAGCTCTAACAAACATATTCTTAATACCTTTAAACCAGATAGAAGGACTAAGCCTGCCCAGGTAAAGTGGTGTGCAGGGCTTGAGACGTCATTACATTTCAGTGTGGGGTAAAAGTTCCATAAAACTGACAGGGTCGTTAAACCTCAGTTCAAACAAACCAATCGGATTATCCCCCAGATGGTCTGCTTGAGTAATCACTGGATTTGTCTTTAAAGATTTATCTTCTCCAACCACAGTGGTTTCGTGACCAGGATGATTACTGTTGCAGCCCAAGGCTTTGAAGTACATCACGAAAACATGCCCATATAATTTTGACCCCCATGAACCCCACTTTTATAGAGTAAAACTTGGGTTTATAAGGGTAAACCTTATTTTTTTCTTATTTCTGCTCAAAATATAGATTGTGAGTACTTGTTAGAATCGCCTCATCATATCTTTCTTTTTTTCTGCTCTGAAATATAGATTGTGGGTACTCGTTAGAACTGCCTCGATGAGGCAGTTCTACTCGTTAGAACTGCCTCGATGAGGCAGTTCTAACGAGTACTCACAATCTGTATTTTGAGCAGAAACAAGAAAAATATTACAATTTTTCATCTTAAAATGCCCGCTTTTTCTGCGGTAAAGTTTACAATGCAAGGGTGTAAAATTCCACTCGCCCGCTCGCATTTGCGAGTAGGTTTTAAGGCAGGGCGAGAAAGGTTTTCAAAACTGACCTTACTTTTTCTTCATTTTTAGTACCTAAACCAACAGTTTTGACGATAAGGGCGAGTAAGTTTGAGGGAAATTTTACACCTCTGCAATGTATTTGTATAAACGGGTCTCCGTGGCCTAGTGGTTATGAGCGCTGACTCTTGATCATTAGGTCTCTCACCGTTGTGGTTTGAGCCTCGCTCGGGTCACATGTGAGACACCAAGTTCTGCAACAGAAGTGTAGGTGGTTTTTCTCTGGGTACTCCGGGGTTCGCCCACCTCTGATTAACATTTGGCTCGATATGAGTGAAATAATCTTGAAAGGGCCATAAAACCAAACCAAAAAAAAAATGTATTTGTATAGGCGTGTTTTCGTAATGCAATGTGATATGACTGAAATGAGTAAAATGTAAATTATTTCCTAAACATATATATAAATGTTTCATTGTACATTTAGGATGAAGGGATAAAGTAGTATGGCCATAAAAAATATATGCAAAGCAAGTGCATAACTGACTAGTCAGCTGGTCTTGAAGAAATGAGCTGAAACTGACCACACCATCATGAGTACTGGTAAACCGCTTAGAAGGACTACCCAGGCCAAGTGGTATGAGTCAGACCGTCCAATACATATAAGCCTTGTGGTTTCATTGGGCGGCAGGGCTTGAGATGACAGTTCATCTCGATGTTGGGTAAAAGTCCCACAAAATTGGAAGCAGCATCTCCAAAATGACCTAAATAGCGGTTCGTAGAAATACCGGAACACACCAAAACACCGGAACACACTTAAAAAATTGCTTTGGAGCTAATTAAATAGTGTTTTTGGGGATATGTGCTTAATATATATTTTTGTGTGTCATATTTTGACCAAATGTAACATGCGGACATACTTTATTCACCCTGGCTCAGTTAAGAACCAAATGATTAATCCTGTTATATAACAGTGTGATCTCGTTAATTTTTCTCACGATGAGTTAGGCATTAGAAAGTTATAATTCATTAATTGACTTCAAAATGTTATTTTGATTTAAAAAAAAGAATTACGATGAGGATTAATATGAGGTTTAACATTCTCATCAACACTTTATAGGTCATTATAGAGATGTTGTTTCCCATTTTGTTGGACTTTTACCCGACATTCAATTGAAATGACATATCAAGTCCTGCCGCATAGTCAGCGGTATGCAATTTAGGATACCTCTGTGATCGGATTGTAAATAGTTTTAAGGGCTCCTCGAGTGATGATTTTTTATGCTAAATTCTAAATTTAGCCACCCACCTAACTGAGGTAATGGACAAATATGACCGACTCAGGATGAGAAGATAGATAGATAGATGAATGATGAACTAAAACTGTGCAAATATAAACACATGTCTTGCTATGTTTCATCACCATTTATCCTGCTCAGAATAAAACCAATAGGCGGGTGCTTTATAGACAGACATGACCTTATCTCTTCATTAGGCCGTAAACCACATATAACATCAGACAGGGCAAACGCATGGGGCGGACAGTCAGCACTAAGCAGGCTGGTTAAAAATTTCAGACAACATTTTGATATATTTTCCCAGCTAACGGTTTTGACATTCCATGTTTATCGTCTCAAACGGAGACACATTGCTGGAAATGTCAAATTTTGTTATTTATTTGATGCAAGAATATGCAAACTTACTTCATTTTGTAATCAGATGAGTTATATCAGAGAGTTGTAACCTAAAAATAATTTCTCTTCAATATTCAGACCCAACGCACCGGAACACATTTTATATAAAAAAAAAATGGTATGAGATTAATTTTTTGTATGATTGTAAGATCAGAATTGTAAGTAACAACCTCCTACACACTAAAAAGCTGTAATTAAGTCATACATACGGTTTTAATGATATAAAATAAATAAAAAATGAGTGTGTTCTGGTAATTACCAGTGTGTTCCGGTGTTTTGGTGTGTTCCGGTATTTCTACGAACCCCCTAAATAGTGTTGTCGGGAATGTTAAATCAAGCAAAGCTGGACTTTTTAGACAAATGGTTGTGTTGCTTATTTTAACACAAGGGTCTTGGGTTCAATCTCAGGTTGGAAGCTGGACTGGATTTTTCTTCTCTTTAATACTACAAAATAAAAGCATGCACCTGGTGAACTTTCTCCCTTATTTCTTTACCAGCAACCAATAAAGGTACATGTTTGGCAAGGTCATTCCAAGGTTGGAAGTATTCTGGTAAAAATTCCTGAAACAGAAAAGAAAAAACTAATAAAATCATACAGAATTCTAAATCAATGCATGGTATTGGTCAGCTGGTTACGTGAACACTGTCATGAACAAAATAACAAGAATGACAAAACATATGAATGTGCCAATTTCAGGAAAGTACATAAAAATATCAATTCGTACTAGTGGATCTTCAAGCATAAACCCATATTTATCAGAAATATGAAATTGACGCAAAGTCAAACCGAAAGTAGCCATATGACTTTTCGGAAGATTGCAGCATGTTATGGTTGGTTTGATTAGTAAATTATTTACACAACTACACCGGTAAAAGCAATGTGCCAGAATCACGATAAAGTCCGGACCCAGATCCGGCAGCGGCGGTAAAATTTCGGTGGCCGAACACACTCCATTGGAATCATTTGCATGGATGAATGTCATTAAGTACACGGTCCTTCGGATCGGGACGTTAACTGGAGCCCCCAGTCCCTGAACAATTCGGGGTTCGGGTCATTTCGGCCCATAACAAAATCGGCCCATGTCAAAATCGGCCCATGACAAAATCGACCCATAGCAATTTCGGCCCATAAATGATTTCAAGGCTGTTATGAGGGTCAATTATCAGCCAAAATTAAAAAGAAAAAAGAAAGATATAGTTAATTATGACAAAATACATATAAAATACATGTATATACAATTTATTTTTACCCCTTTTCACCGCTCTACTAGGCATTTGTATCATTATTTTCAATAATTATCTCCCTCAGATGCGAGTCTTCTCCCAGAACTTCAGTTAAATAGAGCAAATTCTTCTGATGCCGAGGCCCCGTTTTTGGATTTGCATCTATCTATTGTAGATGGATTTGTTTCGTGCAAAATTTATGATAAACGCGATGACTGATTTTGAGATTGTGGGTTTTCCTTTTTTGGATGGTGATGTTCCTCGTGCGCCATCCTATGGCGTTTATATTTCGCAATTAATTCGATTTGCTAGAGTGTGTAGTCATGTAACTGACTTCAACACTCGTAATAAATTATTAACAGCTAAACTCCTTAATCAGGGTTATCGGTACCATAAACTACGCAAAGCCTTTTCAAAATTTTATAGACGCCATTCTGATTTAATTTCAAAATTCAATATTGGACTTAAATCTCTTCTGCAACAAGGTCTATCGGAACCCGAATTTTATGGTGACTTAGTATTTAAATTCAGAAAAATATATAACCGCAACGACTTCAGCACCCAATTTCGTAAAATCATTCTTCGATATACAAAGATTGGGTACAACATGGATATTATACGACAGACTGCATGCATGGTAGTTAACCCAATCACGGTTGACAACTTTGCTTCCCTCTTTAATTGCACGCCGGTGGGTCAGGCCTCAGATTCTATGACGGCTCCAACGTAAAGGCTTATTGAGGTAATGTTGGTTGGTGCCTGATGCTCTGTCTCTGGTCGGGCCCATCGGAGTCTAACTGTTGGTTTTCTTTTGCTCCAGCATTTCAGTGGTTTCTTGCTGTCGAGTCCTCACCGTTGTCTCACCTCTGTGGTTCTTTGATTTTTGTGTTCACGGAGATGTAAAATCGATTTAAGCCCCCCCCCCCCCCCATATGAGGGGCTATATGAGGGAATTTGACTTGTCATGTTGTGAAATTTCACCTCTGATATAATTTGTACAAAATAGTAGAAAATAGTGGCTAAGTCTTAGACTGAATGATGCTGAAAGATGGATTATTGTAAGATGTAATTGGAGTACAAAAATCTTGGAAATCTTTTAGATAATTTTGGAGATATTTGTGGAAAAAGGAAAATATTTTTCAGTGAAACAGAAAGATTTACAGTTATTCATGCAAACTTCATACTCTGGATAGTGATTTGCTATTGTTGAGATTATCCCTAGCTTGCAACTGCAGTTCTATTGTTCACATCTGTAAAACACAATGGATGACTCAAATAAGAGTACAAAGGATAAAAGTAAGGGTAATGACAAGCCAAAAAAATTGGGGGTCGAATCAGGACACACTACACCTGCTAAATCCAAACGCCCCTATACAGAGGTAGCTAACTCTAGTGCTGAGGAGATGGCTTTATTGTCACAACAACTAGAGGAAATGTCTTCTGATATGAAAAGCATGAAAAACAGTGTTAGTAAAATCATGACTAAAGAAGACATGAAAGTGTTCATTAAAACTGCAGTGGAGGAAGTTATGAATGATATAAACAAAGGAATAGAAATTCAGATTGAGGCCAAAATCAAAGAACACTCAAAATCACTGAACAAAAGCATTTGCGATCTGAGAAAGGAAAACGAGCTTCTAAGAAAAGAAAATCAAACACTACAAAAGAAACTAAATATGTCACAGAACCAGTTGGATGCAGCTGAAAAGCAAGCTCAATTAGCAACACAAATGGCTAATCATAACGAGCAATATTCAAGAAAAAATAATTTAAAAATACTGAATATAAAAGAGGAAATAGGTGAAACTGAAAGCATACTAACTAGCAAGGTCTGCACGCTGTTCGAGGCTTGTAAAGTTGATCTCAACTCACAGGAGATACAGGCAATACACAGAATACCTGGCAAACCAGGCAGTGAAAAGCCTGTTCTATTAAAGCTATTCAATAATAACAGTAAGACTAAACTTATGAAATGCGGTCAGCCATGAAAAGATCAGGTCACCGGCTCGTGGACGATGTAACAAAACTAAATGCAAAGTTAATCACAAAATTAATGGACCATACTGCGATCGAGTCTGCCTGGTACTTCAATGGCTCGGTATTCGGGAAAACTACCAGCGGGAAACGTCAGAAATTCGACTTATACGAAGACATAACTGCTACAGTTACAAAGGCTACCAAGATGACACCTTCTGGAGCTTCAGCTTTGACCAGTACACCCTACCCAGCCCCATCTGCCACCCCAAGAGACTGACAATACAAAATAAAGAAAAGACTGACTGTTCATGACGAAAACATGCCTTTCCACACACATTAACCCTTGTCCTGCTGTTCACGACAACCCCTATCTTTGAAAACAGTGTAGATCCAGATCAGATGGCTTCTGAAGAAGCCATCTGATCGGAATCTACACTGTTTTACATTCAGTTTATGAATTTTAGGAATAAATTTAATCAAGTAATCTGATTGGTTAAAAATCGGAGATGGGTGTGGCTACAATGGATATTCAGCAGGATAAGGGTTGAGAAAAAAAGGAAAAAAAAAAAAAAAAAAAAATATGTCTAAAAAGGGGTAATTTCGGATGAAAAAAAAATGTTATGCAGAACAGGGATTGTGGATACTCCTTAGACATGCCCAATGAGGCAGTTCTAATGAGTGCCCACATTCAGTGTTTTTTTTTTTTTTTTTGTGTGTGTTTCTTTTTTCGGGTGGGAATAAGAACAGGAATATACAGCCTTATAAACCCCAGTTTTACTATATAAAGATGGGGTTCGAGGGAGGCATGTTTTTGTAATGACTTGAAATTATCTAAGTTATCAATTTAATTGAGTGTGATAGTGTGTGTGATAGATAATTAAGGACACACTGCAGATATAAAAACTCTGTAAAAATCCATAAGACAAATCTACAATTCCAGTTGTGCCTTAACTCACTTTTCTTTTCTTTTTTTTTTTTTTTTTTTTTTTTTTTGCTGATATCAGACTGAACTGAATAAGAAAGCAAAGGATCTGGCCCAACTATCAGATCTAGAATAAGTACATATGTCAAATGCTTAGTTAACAATTCTGAAAATCTTTGGAAAATTACCTTATGGTAACCGATGAAACGCCAGGCAAAACAAATGTTGTCTGCTTTGTCGTCTGCCGGGTTATTTTTAAAATCATTTTTGCAAACAGTGTGGACCCAGATCGGGCTGCTCCTGTAGGAGCAGTCTGACCGGGGTCCACACTGTTTGCCCGTATGCTAATTTTTTTTTTTTTTTTGGTTTACAAAGTTGGTAAAAGATTCGGCGGACGACATAGGCAGACGACATTTTCAGATGTAGTTTTTTCTCGGTGTCTTAAGGGTTAAGGTAAGTTTTTCAAGATCTCAGTCTATATGATTATTTGTTTGATTTGCGGTATAACACCCCAGTCAAGCACTGTATAGGTCCTTTTTGAGACGTTGCACCCAACTCTGTGGGATTTTTCTGATATTGAGATGAAATGACACCTCATGTCCTGCCACCCGATGAAACCAATTGGGTTAATATGCATGGAGGGATAGGTAAACTGATCGGCTCAGAAATGACCTCAATGGTGTTGACTGGGCCATTGAATCCCTAATACAAAATGTGGGTCTTGTCAAGATTTCTGTGATGTGCCACAGGTGAAAGGTGGAGTTGAAAGACTTACTGTTATTTCACAGTTGATATAAAGTTTCTTGATCTTTGTCCTGCTGTTCACAGCAGGATAAAGGATCTACTTTTGGGATATAATAACTATTCTCAGGACACAACTACATTCATGATGACCTGTTATAGTACAATAAGATCATTGTATATTCAGACCATGGTGTTTTGTATAGAGGTAACTGTAATAATTGGACTGCATCAGACAAGGATTAGGCAAAACACAAATGCAAATAATTTAGGTGTCGGCGAGTCACAGCACTGACACAGTCATGAAGGAATCCTTGCTGTTCAATTAATGATGCATTGAATCTAAAAGATTTCAATCGAATACCAGATCCCTGGACTCTTTTTGAGTGACTAGGCATTGTACATCAAGTGTACTGCATAACAGAATACATGTCAGAAGTCACACTTTTCCCTGACGCGACTCAATAAATATACACCTAGTATAGAGGCTTAAAACCATAAGGTGCCAGTCGCGGCAATTATCATCTGCTTTGTCGTCTGCCGGGTTATCGTTAAGGTTATTTTGCAAACAGCGTGGACCCGAGTCGTACTGCCCCTCTGTGAGCAGTCTGATCAGGGTCCACACTGTTTGCCTGTATGCTATTTTTTAACTAGATTGGCAAAAAGATTCAGCAGATGACATAAGCGGACGGCATTTTCAGGTGTATATATATATACATATATATTTTTTGTTGTTGTTGTTGTTGGCGTATCAAAACTATCCTGTTAGAAGAAGACAATATAGGCCAGGGTCCACGGTTGGTTTCAGGCCGGTCTACCATGCTGGGAGTTGACTGTCAGGGTAGTACATATAAAAACAACGCGGAAGGGCGTTCGGAGAGTCTTTCGCTGAAATTTTAGGGGTGGCTTTTTAGAGACTAAAACATGGAGTGATAGACTGGCATGGAACGTGCCTGGATGCATGGCACATGGTTGACATCAGCTAGGGAAGTCACCTCCTGTGTTTCGTTTCGACAGGAGGCTTTCCACACTGGCACAGATGATCAACCTGGTTAAAGGCTTCCTTTTTTCACCCTTTCTTTGTTTGAAAGGGTGAAATAGAAGGATGACTTGGCTTTGGTAATATACTAAACAGAGAAAAATGAAATGATTCAGAATATGCAACCTTAAGTATTAATACTATGTTTGCCATAATTTCTCGGAAACCTTATCTGTCAATAGTAATTGTTCTATTCTTTGAACAAGTGGGGGACAGATGGTGTAGATCCTGATGAGATACCTTATCTGGTACCATTTCATCTTGGTCTACACTGTTTGCATGGGCCTGTCTGTCCGAGAACAGGGGGTTTATAATACAATACAAATTTAAGTGTTGATATGTGTTCTATTAATGGAATCAGTTTCTATATAAGAAAAGTTAAATAATAGTCACTCAAAAGGTAATTTGCCGCTGTTAATGCGGCAAGATAAGTAGTAAATACATGCTGGGGTTGTTTGAACCCAGTATGCATACTTAACCCATATCTTGCTATTCATGACAACCTCTAGCTTTGCAATCAGTGTGGATCCAGATCGGATGGCTCTGATCGGGATCTACCCTGGTTGACATCCAGCTTATGAAATTGTAGAAAAAAGTACATCAATAATCTGATTGGCTCAGAGTGGGAGATTGGGTTGAATATTCATCAGGATAGGGGTGAAATCAACTGTCCATTTAAGAAATAGATCGGCTCTGGCTGTGAACTGTTGTGCGTTGAATCACGGTTTGGAGTTTGGTTGACAGTGGATCATTTCACGAGCGCGAAGTGCGAGTAAGCTGTTTACTTTCACCTGACCGGCGGGCTGTGATTTACTGCTCAGCAGTTCGCATAACGGAGCTGTTCTGTTTCAATTCTAACACACTGAAAACAGTAATAAAAAGGTTGTTTCCAGAGAAGAAATCCCGCCAAGTTCATCAACTGTAATAAATACATATATTTCTTTCTCCAACGTTCTCGGTGTGAGAAAGTGACATTACACCGTCTAACGTCATGTTACGGCATACATTTGCTACTTTTAATGACGTCACTAGTCACGCTCCACCAAGCCGTGAGTTAATGCAGAATAAAACACAGTTCTTCTTGATTGCCTATATAGACGCACTGTGAATCACTGTTGCCGCGTCTTTAAACATAAAATCATCATCATGTGAATCATTGTTTTATTGAAGATTGATTGCTGATATGATTAAATAATCAATCAACGGATAAATGATTGACTTTTTATTGGAAAAAAAATATAAATAAAAAACATGTCTTTATTTAAGAAGTAGTGATTTGTTGAGTGATGTATTGCTGTTTGAAGGTTGGTTGTAAAGTATATCAAATCACAAGCGTGTAGTGCGAGTGAATTGTTTACTTGCAGCTGACAGACAGGCGGTGATGCATCGCTCAACGAATCATGTCACTTAGGCTGATCTTTTTCGATTCTAACACACTAAAACTCGAAGAAAATGTTTTCGATTCCTTCAAATTCTCCTTATCTTCTGCCAATGTTGAAAGGAATCCCGCCAATATGACTGACTGCATCACATGTGTTTACCTATTATCATTACATATATGTTGCAAGTAAACACTTCTCCATCAAGGTGACAATGAATGATATCATGAAACGGGATGAAAGGGGGCTCTTCTCGTCGTGCTTTTATGCCCTGTGAACTAATACACATTCAATTATCACTCAAAATATCCCCTGAATTGTTGATTGGTTATATAGGCGACTAGTGCTAGAACTGTTTACAAATGGATGTAATAGTAATATTACAACAATTTTGAAAGTATTTTCAGATATTTTATATCTTTGAGTTAAGTAAGCATTGTTTGTACAAATTGTATCTATTTTGTTTGTTACTGCACTGTTATTATGTTGTACCCTGTATATACTTACACCCTATACTCTTACTCTATATATCTTCATCTCTTCTATTTCTTATTCTCCCATTTCAATCTTCTAGTGATGAGACTGACTGGGCTCATGCTGTATGTATCGTCATGTAAAGCATATTTGTTAATTCATATTATAACTTCAATTTTAAGATATAATGGCTGAGATAAAAAATACTTTCTGTTAACTGCCAGGGTATTGGAATGCTCCCTAAAAGAACAGATGTTTTAAACTATATAAAAGAAAGAGAATGTCAGATATACTGCTTGCAAGATACCCATTTTAGCCCTGGAGAAGACGAGAAAAGAGTCAGGTCACGTTGGAATAATGATTGCTATTTCAGTTCTTATAAGTCGAATGCAAGGGGCGTTGCAATCTTATTTGCCAAAAGCTTTGAATATCAAGTCCACAGAAGTGTAAGTGATCCAAATGGTAATTTTCTAATATTAGATATATCTGTATGTAACAACAGGTTCACTCTTGCTTCAGTATATGGTCCAAACTTAGATAATCCAGACTTTTTTCAAAGTATGTCTGAAAAAATTATAGAACTAGAAAATGATTCTGTAGTGTGGTGTGGTGATTTTAACTTAGTTCTAGACCCGAAACTGGATTATAAAAATTATAAAACAATAAATAATAAAAATGCTAGAGAGAAGATGTTAGAAATAATGAATGATCAACACCTTGTGGATCCTTTCAGAGATGCACATCCTGAGTTAAAAAGATACACCTGGAGAAGACGTCTGCCATTACAGCAAGCAAGGCTAGACTTTTTTTTAGTTACAGAAAACCTTTTGGCCTCGGTTAAAAAATGTTCAATTGGCAATAGCTATAGATCTGACCACTCTCCAGTCTCATTAATTTTATGCTTTACAGAATTTGTTAAAGGTAAGCCACTGTGGAAATTTAACAACTCTCTACTGAAAGACATAGAATACTTGAATAAAATAAATAACAAAATAGATGAAATAAAAAACCAATACAGATTACCAGTTTATAATCCAGATAATATCGATACGATACCCGACATGGAGATCCAGTTTTCTATAAATGATCAACTCTTTCTGGATGTTCTATTAATGGAAATAAGGGGGCAAACAATATCATACTCTTCGTACAAAAAGAAAAATAATGATAAAAAAGAATCTCAAATCATGGAGGATATTCTAAAACTAGAGCAAAATCTGACCGAAGACAAAATTATGGAGTTAGATTTACTGAAGCAAGAATTAACGGAAATACGACAGACAAAAGTTAAGGGAGCAGTAATTAGGTCCAGAGTAACAAATTTGTTAGAAGGAGAGAAACCTACTAAATATTTTTGTTCTCTAGAAACCCATAACTATTTGAGCAAGATCATACCAAAGCTAGAAACAGAGGATGGGCAAATAATAACAGATCAACACAAGATTTTAAAGGCATCTGAAAAGTACTACAGAAGCCTGTACAGTAATAAAGATGACACTTTGGCAGAAATTGATTTAAATGAATACTTAAAAAATGTGAATGTACCAAAACTTACTGACAATGAATCAAACCAACTGGAAGGTGAGCTTACCTTGATGGAACTAAGTTTAGCATTAAATAACATGAAAAATAATAAAAGCCCTGGAACGGATGGGTTTTCCTGTGAATTTTTTAAAGTTTTTTGGAAAAAGATAGGGACATTTGTACTCAGATCTATTAATTACAGCTATAGAATGGGGGAACTATCACTTGTCCAAAAACAGGGTATTATAACTCTTATACCAAAAAAAAAATAAATCAAGGCAAAAATTAACAAATTATAGGCCCATATGTCTACTGAACACTATATACAAGCTCGCTTCTGCATCAATAGCAAATAGATTAAAACAAGTTTTGAATAAATTAATTAACAAGGATCAAAGTGGATTCATATCAGGTAGGTATATAGGAGAGAACACAAGATTAGTTTATGACATAATGCAGTATACTGAAGAAAATAATATTCCAGGGTTACTCCTCCTTATAGACTTTGAGAAAGCATTTGATTCGTTATCATGGACATTTATGTATAAAGTATTAAATGCTTTTAATTTTGGTCCTTCGATTATGCAGTGGATATCAACTTTCTACAAAAATACTCAAGTAGCCATTAATCAAGGTGGCAACCTATCTTCCTTTTTCAACATAGAACGGGGCTGTAAACAAGGAGATCCAATCTCACCATATGTATTCATACTCTGTGCAGAAATTCTAGCAATCAAAATAAGAATGAATGACAAAATTAATGGTATAAAAATAAATAATAATGACTTTATACTAACACAATATGCTGATGATACAACAGTTATATTAGATGGTTCTGAGGATTCTTTAAATGAAACATTAGCTGAACTCGAAAGATACGCACACGTGTCAGGCCTCAAAGTTAACTTTTTCAAAACTCATGTAGTATGGATAGGTTCTAAGAAATTCAGTACAGCAGCAATCAAGACCAGGTGGAAACTAAATTGGGGAATAAGTCGATTCAAATTATTGGGAATAACATTCGATACAAATTTAGATAAAATGTTGAGTCTGAATTTCAATAAAAAAATATCTGGTATAAAAACAAAGATCAACTATTGGAAACGCAGAAATCTTACTCCTATTGGAAAGATTACTGTCATAAAGTCACTTCTGCTTCCAAGTATGAACCATCTTTTCCTATCGATTCCAAACCCAGATGAAAAAACAATGAAAGAAATAAACGATATATTTTATAACTTTATATGGGAAGGTAATAGTAGAATTAAAAAGACAGTCTTGTCCCAAGATTATTGTGATGGAGGCTTAAAAATGACAAATATTAATGCTTTTATTTCAGCTTTAAAAACAACATGGCTAAGAAAGTTAGTGACTGACAATAGTCTTTGGAGTGTTATACTACAAACTAAGGTTAATATTCAAAGTGCTCTTCACTTCGGCACTGCTTATATCACAGAAAAAGTTTTGCCAGTGATAAAGAACAAATTTTGGATAGATGTTTTTAAAGCACACATAACTGTCGCAGTCAAAAATAGTCCAAAAGAAATATATCAGTTTCAGTCCAGCCCATTATTTTTTAATGAGAATATAAAAATTGGTAACAAGACGGTACATAATAAATCCTGTATAGAAAAAGGAATTAAGTTTATCAATGATATCACTAATCAAAATGGGAATTTCTATACTTATCATGAACTAAAGGATATATACAACGTCAATATTAATTTTCTGCAATATTCAGGTCTAGTAAGATCTGTCTGTGAATGGAAGAAAAAACTTAATTTGGAAAATGAAAATATGCAAATAGAAAACCCCTTTTTACCCTATCCTTTGCAAATATATTTAAAAAATAAGAAGGGTGCACAATGTATGTATAGTCTATTAAATAGAAATAATGACATTCCTAGTGGTAAAGTTTCATGGAACAAAAAATATAATTTCAAAGATAACCAGTGGCAGAATATATTCCTTACACCATTTATAATTACTAAAGACAGTACAATGCAATGGTTTCAAACCAGAATAAATCATAAAATACTGGCAACGAAAAATTTTCTATGTAAAATTAAAGTATCCTCAGATCCAAAATGTACATTTTGTTCCAACGCAGAAGAAACTATTGACCACCTGCTTTGGAGTTGTGAAAAAGTTCAAAGTTTTTTAAACGAAGTTAAAACTTGGTTTACCCAAGGGAATATACACATGAGTTTTGAAGAAAACTCATTCCTGTTTAACCTAAACAGTAAGAAAGGAAATGAAATAAAAGAACTTGTTATCATGGAAATCAAATATTACATCTATTATTGCAGATGTAGCAATAGTAGTTTGAACAAAACAGCATTAAAATATCGACTTATGCTCTTGTATCAAACAGTAAAACAGGCAGCTGTGTGTGAAGAAAAGTATGATATGTTTGTTACAAAATGGGAAAAATTTCATAAACTGCTAGAATAAACTGCAGAACAAAAGCATTATAGAATCAAAATAAGCCGTGAGCCTGGTCAAACCCTCATCACATACTCAACTTCCGTATCTAATAATTTTACACCTTTCTCTGTCATCTTTCCAAAAATCTCCCCGGAAACTTATTAGTGTAGATGTTTAAAGTATTAATGCAGAACATCACTGCCTAAATTATCTGCAAATATCTGCATAAAAATACACGTTATAGTATGAGAGCGGTGAGAAAGAAGATAAACACTGTGCTTTACTTTTTGTAAGATATGCAGAGGGATGGTCCTCCCCGACCCTCTGTATATCATGTTACGGGGAGAATAAACGGGCCTACCATTTGGTGGCTCAAAAAAAAAAAAAAAAAAAAATTATGATAAACGCGATGACTGATTTTGAGATTGTGGGTTTTCCTTTTTTGGATGGTGATGTTCCTCGTGCGCCATCCTATGGCGTTTATATTTCGCAATTAATTCGATTTGCTAGAGTGTGTAGTCATGTAACTGACTTCAACACTCGTAATAAATTATTAACAGCTAAACTCCTTAATCAGGGTTATCGGTACCATAAACTACGCAAAGCCTTTTCAAAATTTTATAGACGCCATTCTGATTTAATTTCAAAATTCAATATTGGACTTAAATCTCTTCTGCAACAAGGTCTATCGGAACCCGAATTTTATGGTGACTTAGTATTTAAATTCAGAAAAATATATAACCGCAACGACTTCAGCACCCAATTTCGTAAAATCATTCTTCGATATACAAAGATTGGGTACAACATGGATATTATACGACAGACTGCATGCATGGTAGTTAACCCAATCACGGTTGACAACTTTGCTTCCCTCTTTAATTGCACGCCGGTGGGTCAGGCCTCAGATTCTATGACGGCTCCAACGTAAAGGCTTATTGAGGTAATGTTGGTTGGTGCCTGATGCTCTGTCTCTGGTCGGGCCCATCGGAGTCTAACTGTTGGTTTTCTTTTGCTCCAGCATTTCAGTGGTTTCTTGCTGTCGAGTCCTCACCGTTGTCTCACCTCTGTGGTTCTTTGATTTTTGTGTTCACGGAGATGTAAAATCGATTTAAGCCCCCCCCCCCCACCCCCCCCCCACCCCCCCAGTGGAAACCATTCCACTGACCGTTCCAAGGCGGTTCTTCTGTGGCGGTTTATTTATGGTGTTGTTTGTTACTTATTGTGTGTATCACTTGTGTCTTTTGTATTTTGGATGGCCATATGGCCGTTTTGTGGGAGAGTGGCTGTCCTTATGGCCTTCCTTTGTTTGGGTTTCCGTTGTGATCTGGTCGCTAGGTGTTTGTGTTTCTTTCCCTTTGGTGTCTTTGATGGGTGTAGTAAGTTAATTGTATCGATTCCTGATCTTTGTTTTACTTCTATTTTGATATGGAATATAAGAAATACAAATAATATAAAAGAGGATGTGTTTATTTAGAAAAGAGATTGTATATTTATGAACTTGGAAATTGTAGTTTGTTTATTTGTTTATATTGTTGGTATGCAAAATGATCAATAATCACTTTACGTTGTTACCTTTATCCACACGAGCCTAAAGTAACAAACAGAACGATTATCATATTATTTTATTTCAGTCATTATTGGGTCACGTGCCAATCAGCCATAGTGTATGTCTCCTAATGCATGTCTTTAATTCATACTTTGTTTCTTGCTTTCGGTTCCGTTAAATATGAGTGTTATTGGGCTTGGGCGCATCGATGGCTATATGTGGACTTAGCGTCAGGGCCCCATGAAGAATCACATCAGCCTGTGCATCCGCGCAGTCTGATTTGTGTGTAACTATGACTCATAAAGTAGCCAAAGCTCCCTCATGCCTCCAGCGATCATGACCATACTGTGCGGCTGAGCAAGTCGAGCTGGGTATGCTGGGCTCGTGAAAAGTAGCCAATACTTCCTCACGCCTCCATCGATCATGACCATACTATGCGGCTGAGCAAGATGGTCTGTGTATGCTGGGCGAATTGTAGAAATTGCTGGGCCTTTACTTACTTATTTACTACATTTATGTGTTTCAAACGGCTTCCTCGGGACCAGGCAGATGTTAATGCACGAAAACCTATGGGCGATTCCTGTAATAATTTTGAAGATATTCTTCAGAAAACTAATCAATGCGCCTCTTATTCATAACGTATTCCATTACGTAAATGGAAGGTTGAAAAGCAGAAATAAGAAAAACAATGTACACAACGAAACCCTTAATTTTTTCATAAGCCCAGTGCGACTGTGAACAACGCTTGATGTCAGTTTTCTAACCATTGCCTGCAGTGAAAACAATCATATATATAATAAAACCTAAAAGGATTTTCAAAATTCTTAAAGAATGCATTTTCTTTTATATGTATATCCATTCGAAAAACCAAAACATAGTGCATTCTTTCATTTACTCCAAAATGACTTCTTTTCCAACAAAAAGTCGTGAAATTCGTCTTATTTATACACCGAGCATACGGTGGTGGTTCTAACGAGTACCCACAATATATCTCTTGGATCAGAAATAAGCATAATAATATATACCCTTTCAAACCCCAAATTTCCCTATAGATTGTTTTGAATTGCTGTGTAAACTAAATACATGGATAGTGTCTTTAATAATATAATATAATCGGTTCGCCCCGATAATTTTATAAAGCTCGTTAATCAGAGGTGGAAAAAAAACCCAGAGTACCTGGAGAAAAACCAACTGGCCTACCGACGCCAAGTTCTGCAACGGAAGGTCAGGTGGTTTTCACCTGCTACTGTGGTTTTCGCCCACATCTGTTTAACGATCGGCTCGACATAAGTCATTATGTCATAAATATTTATTTTATTTTTTTTTTCTTTATAAAATAGAAGTGGAGGCAATGATCCATTTCAAATAGAAAATACAGGTAAAGGTTAATGGACCATTTACTTTAATTAGTAAGTTTGAGATTTGGCCGAACAAGCATACCGATTATACACAAACATAGTAATTATACCATCATTATGTTTTTATGGGCCGATTTTGTAGGGGCCGATTTGGTTAAGGGCCGATTTTGTCATGGGCCGATTTTGTTATTGGCCGAAATGTCCAGGGACCCAATTCGGCCCATAACAAAATCGGCCCATAACAATTTCGGCCCATACAAAATCGGCCCATAGCAATTTCGATCCACAATTTTAAAGATGGTATAATTGCTATCTTTGCTTGCACGGCCAAATCAGTAGTATGTAAATACGCAAATCTTATAAGAAATGAAGTTGAAAATTTGCGAACAGAAATGGGATAAAGTGAAAAATATGTTCAGTTTGAGAAACTAATATTTTTTCCTCAAATGATAAAAAAATCGCATCATGTTAACAAGTCCGAGAAAATAATACCGCTCTAAATTCCACTTTATATAGGGAAATTTGGGGGTTTAAAGGGGTATATATTATAATGCTTGTTTCTGACCTAAGACACAGGTTGTGGATACTCGTTAGAACCGCCACAAGAGCAAAGACAACGTATGCTCGGAGTATAAGTAAGACAGATATCACATTTTTTTTTGTCTAAAAAGTAATCATTTTGGAGAAAATGAAAGAATGCACTATGTCACACAGGTGTGTTATTGTAATGGATATACAAGACTTTTGAAAATGCTTAAGGGTTTATGATATTTGATTGTCTTCACTGCAGGCAATGATTAGAAAACTGGCATCAAGTGGTGTTCACAGTCGCATTTGGCTTATGGGATGTTAAGGGTTTCGCTGTGTACATTTTGTTTTTCTTATTACTGCTTTTCAACTTCCATCTAAGTATTGGAATACGTTATGAATAAGAGGCGTCGGCTTCATTAGTTTTCATTAGAAAATCTTCAATTTTATTACAGGAATCACCCATAGGTTATCGTGCATTAACATTTGTCAGGTACCGAGGAAGCCGTTTGAACATTAGGCCGATTGAAACACAAAGTAAATTAAAGTAAGCAAGTGCCCAGCAATTTCTGCAATTCGCCCAGCATACACAGATCAGCTTGCTCAGCCGCACAGTATGGTCATGATCGATGGAGGCGTGAGGAAGCTTTGGCTACTTAACGAGCCCAGCATACACAGCTCGACTTTCTCAGCCACACACAGTATGGCCATGATCGCTGGAGGCATGAGGAAGCTTTGGCTACTTCATGATTCATAGTTACACACAAATCAGACTGCGCGGTTGCACAGGCTGATGTGAGTCTTCTTAAGGCGCCCGCGCTAGGCCCACATATAGCTATCGACGTGCCCCTGTCCAATAGCATTCATCAAACGAAACCGAAAGCAAGAAACAAAGAAAGAATTAAAGGCAGGCATTAGAGGCATAAAACATATGGATGATTGGCACGTGCCCCAATAATTATTGAGGTTTTGAGTAATATGATAATCGTCCTGTTTGTTACTTTAAGGCACGTGCCAATAAATTTAACAACGTATTTAGTGATTATTAATCATTTTACATACCGACATGTGCAAATATATAAACAAATAAACAATTACCCCAGATGTACAATTTCCAATTTCATAAATATACTTTTTTTCTAAATAGACACACCCTCTTTTATAGTATTTTTATTTCATATCTATGCCATTACAAAGTAGAAGTAAAACAAAGTTTGCATTGCGAGAAGACTCACATCTGAATGAGGTAATTATTAAAAATAATGATACAAATGCCGAGCAGCGAAAAGAGGTAAAAATAAATACATGTTAATTAACTATAGCTTTCATTTTTTGTATTTTGCCTGATAATTGAACCCTATAACAGCCTTGAAATCATTCAGGCGTAAAAATAGCTGTGTTCCCGCTAGCATGCTGAAACAAATTTTGGTCGGTAGGAAAAACTCTTTTTATTATTTTATCTTTTCTCCCGAAAAAACAGGGTCGGGCCTTTTTTTTGTATATGTTTTGTTTTTGTACATGTTTTTTTTTTTTTGTTAATAAAATTGTCATATTGAGACTTGCACTGCATATCATAATTCATTTTAGATGATCAAAAACGTTGGCTCTGTATTTTGGAAGATGGTTGAAGTAAGTTAATTGTATCGATTCCTGATCTTTGTTTTACTTCTACTTTACATCTGTCTATTGTAGATGGGTTTGTTTCGTGCAAAAGTTAAGATAAACGCGATGACTTTGATCTTGAGATTGTAAATTTTTCTTTTTTTGGATGGTGATGTTCCTCGTGCACCATCCTATGGCGTTTATATTTCGAAATTAATTCGATTTTCCAGAGTGTGTAATCATGTAACTGACTTCAACACTCGCAATAAATTGTTAACGGCTAAACTTCTTAATCAGGGCTATCGGTACCATAAACTACACAAAGCCTTTTCAAAAAAACGTCTTTCTGATTTAATTTCAAAATTCAATATTGGACTTAAATCCCTTCTGCAACAAGGTCTTTCGGAACCCGAATTTTATGGTGACTTAGTATATAAATTCAGAAAAATATATAACTGCAATGACTTCAGCACCCAATTTCGTAAAATCATTCTTCGATATAAAAAGATTGGGTACAACATTAATGTTATACGACAGACTGCATGCATGGTAGTTAACCCAATCACGGTTGACAACTTTGCTTCCCTCTTTAATTGCACGCCGGTGGGCCAGGCCTCAGATTCTATGACGGCTCCAGTGTAAAGGCTTATTGAGAATTAGAAAGATCTAATTCAAGGCATTGTTGGTTGGTGCCTGATGCTCTATCTCTGGTCGGGCCCATCGGAGTCTAACTGTTGGTTTTCTTTTGCTCCAGCATTTCAGTCGTTTCTTGCCGTCGAGTCCCACCCGTTGTTTCATCTCTGTGGTTGTTTGATTATTTGTGTTCACGGAGATGCTGCACTGATGAGTTAGGAGGCCTTCATGCGGACTGAACAAATTATTTGTCTAAATCGCGACGGAAGTAAGGGCGAGGATTGTGGCCATGTAAAATCGATTTAAGCCCCCCAGTGGAAAGTAGAAGTAAAACAAAGATCAGGAATTGATACAATTAACTAACTCCACCCATAAAAGACACCAAAGGGAAAGAAATACAAACATTAAGCGACCAGACCATAATGGAAACCTAAACAAAGGAAGGCCATAAGGACAGTTACTTTCCCACAAAATGGCCATATGGCCATCCAAAATTAAAAGACAATAGTGATACACACAGTAAGTAACAAACAACAACATAAATAAATCGCCACAGAAGAGCCGCCTTGGAACGGTCAGTGGAAGATTTCCACTGGGGGGCATAAATCGATTTTACGTGGCCACAATCCTCGCCCTTACTTCCGTCGCGATTAAGACAAATAATTTGTTCAGTCCGCATGAAGGCCTCCTAACTCATCAGTGCAACATCTCCGTGAACACAAAAATCAAAGAACCACAGAGGTGAGACAACGTTGAGGACTCGACAGCAAGAAACCACTGAAATGCTGGAGCAAAAGAAAACCAACAGTTAGACTCTGATGAGCCCGATTCGTTTCCGCTGACCGTTCCAAGGCGGTTCTTCTGTCGCGGTGTTTTTTTGGTTATGGTTTGTCTTTGGGTGTTTATATTGTTTTATTTTGGATAGCCTATTGGCCATTTTGTGGGAAAGTAACTGTCCTTTTGGCTTTCCGCTATTGATGTTTCCATTAGGTCCGTTGTTTCATGTTTGTGTTTCTTTCCCTTTGGTGTCTCTGATGGGAGCTGTGGGTTGACTGTATCGATTCCTGATCATTGCCTCCACTTCTATTTTTCATAGTGATGTACATTATTGCCCTTATTCTTGCTCAAAACATAAACATTGGGTTACCTTTAGAATTGCCCCATTTGGCTTTTCTAACAAACACCCACAATCAGTTTTGAAGAAGAAATAAGGAAAATGTGCCATTCAGTCATAAAATCTCATAAGCAAACGTCATATCCAACGATTTTAAAGAAGCGTTTCACCACATAGATGTCGGTCCACGCCCCTCGGGGTATGAAGAAATAGATCGGGCTGCAGGATGCTTCCACGCAGAGCTGACCGCAAATGAGAACATGTAAACTGCTAAAAGACTCTTGCTTCCAAATCTGTGGGACTTTTACCCGACATTGATATGAAATGACATCTCAAGCCCTGCCACCTGATGAAACCAGTATGGTGAATATGCATGGACGGTCTGACTCGCACCACCTTTCCTGGGCAGGCTATCCTTTCGTGGTTTATTTTTGTTATGGTTTGTCTTTGGGTGTTTGTGTCTATTATATTATTTTATTTTGGATAGCCTTTTGGTCATTTTGTTGGAAAGTAACTGTTCTTTTGGCTTTCCACTATTGATGTTTTCATTGGGCTCTGTTGTTTCATGTGTGTATTTCTTTCCCTTTGGTGTCTCTGATGGGAGCTTTGGTTAAAATGTATCGATTCCTGATCATTGCCTCCACTTATATGTTACACAGATTTATGAAAAACATTGATATGATTTATGTTTGACCTGACCTTTATTGTGAAATCCGCATATCAAAACAAAATAAAATGATATGATAAATGTGTTGCCAAAAGGTGTACATCACGTTAACACGGCTGTGAAATGAAGAGCCCTGCAAACCCCACTATATATAGCGAAGAGTGGATTTACAGAAATATACATTATTATCCTTCCTCTTTCTCAAAAGGTAGATAGTGGGCATTCGTTAAAACTGCCTCGTTTAGGCGGTTCAAACGAGCACCCACGATGTTTGTTAAAAACAGAAATAAAAATATGACAATTTGTCATAGAAAAACGCCATTTTACGATTATGAAAGAAAGCATTGAACTTTGAGGTGTATTAGATGAATATTATTTTCAAGGAAATGATTATAAAAGTATGTTTGGACATGCTTCTCGAAGAAATATTCCCATAATCTTCAAGGGATTTTTTTCTCTGTAAAGAGGGTTCAACCAATTAACAAAATAATTGTAGATGCCATGGACATAAAAAAAAATGAAAAAATGAAAGAGATATCGATTTACAAGAGTAAAATCCAAATAGTAATTTAAAGACAGGGCACAATGAAACTGACTTCTGTAACAAATTGTAACACGTATTTAAAATTAGATTTTCTGCAGCTACTACTTATTCATTCATAGGTCATAGTAATAATAATATCTTGAAAATCAAAATTAAGTTATTAAAACCATAAGATCAAAAATTTTTATACACAAATCAATGGCTTATCTGCAATGTTTTGCCACCATCCCCAGCAGTTACCTGTAGTGATATGCTGCTGTGCTATTTTTAGTATATAAGAATATCGTCTATAAAAATAGAAGTGAAGGCAATGATCAGTAATCGATACAATTAACCCACAGCTCCCATCAGAGAAGCCAAAGGGAAAGAAACACAAACACGAAACAACAGACCCTAATGGAAACACCAAAAGCGGAAAGCCAAGAGGACAGCACTTTCCCACAAAATGACCAATTGGCTATCCAAAACAAAATAATATAAGTGACAGAAACACACAAAGATAAACCACAACAAAAATAAACCGCGACAGAAGAACTGCCTTGGAACGGTCAGTGAAAAGAATTCAAATGTGGGGCTTAAATCGATTTTACGTGGCCACAATCCGCGCCCTTACTTTTGTCGCGATTTAGACAAATAATTTGTTCAGTCCGTATGAAAAGTAGAAGTAAAACAAAGATCAGGAAATTATAGAACCTAATTTCTTATACATGCTGGTGGAAGCTTTATGAAGGTAATTAATCTTGTCTTGCTGTAAACATTGAGCTGCAAATGGTTGTAACATTATTGTATTGTAATATAAACGGGCAATGGCCAGATTCCTTACATAACCATTGAACTCATATTAGCAACATGTGTACTAAGGCAAATAGAACACTTGGTTTCCTGAGGCGAAATCTTCACCAGTACCCACAGGATGTAAAAGAAGCAGCATAATAAGGGTCTTGATCGCCCAATCTTGGAATATGGTAGTTGTATTTGGGACCCCAGTGGAGTGGTCCTTAACGAAGAAATTGAAAAAAGTTCAGAATAGCGCTGCTAGATTTGTAACAGGCAATCACTGCTTTGAAACTGGGAGCATGACTGGAATACTTGGAAAATTAAAATGGGAGCCTCTCAAGAAAAGGAGGAAAGACAGTAGACTCATCCTTCTATACAAAAGGTCTAAAACCAGCATTCCAACAGATGACCTTGTTCCCGATCTAGGCACTGTAGAAATCGCCATTCATTGGCGTTTCAGACGCTTACTGCAAGAACTGACATTTATAAAGAATCGTTCTTCCTCCGAACCATTAGAGGTTGGAATGCCCTTTCCGGTTCGATTATTTCGACAGCTGAAAGTGCTGATGTTTGTTTATTTGTTTGTTTGATTTGAGGTTTAACGTCCCCGTCAACACTGTAAAGATCATTTTGGAGACGTTGCTTCCAATTTTGTGGGATTTTTACCCGACATTGAGATGAAATGACATCTCAAGCCCTGTCGCCCAATGAAACCAATAGGGTTTATGTTCAATGAAACCAATAGGGTTTATGTTCAATAGGGTTTAAGGCGGCTCTTCTGTGGCGATTTAGTTATGTTGTTGTTTGTTACTTACTGTGTGTATCACTATTGTCTTTTAATTTTGGATGGCCATATGGCCATTTTGTGGGAAAGTAACTGTCCTTATGGCCTTCCTTTGTTTAGGTTTCCATTATGGTCTGGTCGCTTAATGTTTGTAATTCTTTCCCTTTGGTGTCTTTTATGGGTGGAGTAAGTTAATTGTATCAATTCCTGATCTTTGTTTTACTTCTACTTATTAGCATGGACGGTCCGCCTCGCACCGCGGTTCCTGGACAGGCCCTTTTATAGAACATATTTAACGTCACTGCGGCTGGTGTCTGGGAATGTGTGGCGGCCGTAAAAAGTCTCCCTGCCCTACATCATAGTGTAGTTTATATTTTCTTGTCCTTTGGGATCATTGATTCCATTCTGTAATTTTGAAAATATTTGAGGGTCACTGATGGGGCCTAGTTGGCCGAAACTATCTAGTCTGGCCCAGAAAAAATGTACACTTCATATTTTCTAGTTCTGTGGTGTATTCCTTGCTTCCAAAGGATAGCCCTTTTATAGAACATATTTAGATCCTCTAAGCGGTTAACCAGTACTAGTGTGCGGGCCGGATTCAGCTCTGCGTGGAAGCATCATGCAGCCCATATATTTCTTCAAGCCCTTATGGGCGGGGGCCGAAAAGAAGGTGCTGATGGGTGTGTAATTAAGTTGACCTCTTTGGTTAGAGCTAGGGACTAACTTCCCATATCACAGGTCCTGGTGTATGAATGTCATTAGACGTGTCAACAGTAACAATTCTGTTGAATTTTGGAATATTTTTACATGCTCTGTCTCTGGTCGGGCTCATCGGAGTCTAACTGTTGGTTTTCTTTTGCTCCAGCATTTCAGTGGTTTCTTGCTGTCGAGTCCTCACAGTTGTCTCACCTCTGTGGTTCTTTGATTTTTGTGTTCACGGAGATGTTGCACTGATGAGTTAGGAGGCCTTCATGCGGACTGAACAAATTATTTGTCTAAATCGCGACGGAAGTAAGGGCGAGGATTGTGGCCACGTAAAATCGATTTAAGCCCCCCAGTGGAAATCTTCCACTGACCGTTCCAAGGCGGCTCTTCTGTGACGATTTATTTATGTTGTTGTTTGTTACTTACTGTGTGTATCACTTGTGTCTTTTGGTTTTGGATGGCCATAAGGCCATTTTGTGGGAAAGTAACTGTCCTTATGGCCTTCCTTTGTTTAGGTTTCCATTATGGTCTGGTCGCTTAATGTTTGTATTTCTTTCCCTTTGGTGTCTTTTATGGGTGGAGTAAGTTAATTGTATCAATTCCTGATCTTTGTTTTACTTCTACTTTTCACGTAAGACCTGTTTATGATAGCCAACTTAAAGAATTTATAATTTCTTTTCATAGCCATGTTTTCAGTAAGCACCAAAAGAAGAACCGCCTTGGCGTACCTTGAAGTAAGGGCGAGGATTGTAGCCACGTAAAATCGATTTAAGCCCCCCCCCCCACTCAAGTGGAATTGAATTCCTTTCCGCTGACCGTTCCAATGTGGTTCTTCTGTCGTGGTTTATTTTTGTTATGGTTTGTCTTTGGGTGTTTGTGTCGCTTATATTATTTTATTTTGGATAGCCTTTTGGCCATTTTGTGGGAAAATAACTGTCCTTTTGGCTTTCCGCTGTTGGTGTTTCCGTTGGGGTCTATTGCTTCATGTTTGTGTTTCTTCCCTTTGGTGTCTCTGATGGGAGCTGTGGGTTAATTGTGTCGATTCCTGATCATTGCCTCTACTTCCATTTTGGAACAGTCAGCGGAAACGAATTCCACTGGGGGTGGGGGGGGGCTTAAATCGATTTTAAGTGGCCACAATCCTCGCCCTTACTTCCGTCGCGATTAAGACAAATATTTTGTTCAGTCCGCATGAAGGCCTCCTAACTCATCAGTGCAACATCTCCGCGAACACAAAAATCAAACAACCACAGAAATAAAACAACGGTGAGGACACTCGACAGCAAGAAACCACTGAAATGCTGGAGCAAAAGAAAACCAACAGCTAGACTCCGATGGACCCGACCAGAGACAGAGCATCAGGTACCAACATAATAGAAGCGGAGGCAATAATCAGGAATCGATACAATTAACCCACAGCTCCCATCAGAGACACCAAAGGGAAAGAAACACAAACATGAAACAACACACCCTGAAGCCTTTACGCTGGAACCGTCATAGAATCTGAGGCCTGACCCACCGGCGTGCATTTAAAGAGGGAAGAAAAGTTGTCAACCGTCATTGGGTTAACTACAATGCAAGCAGTATGTTGTATAACATTTATGTTGTATCCAATCTTTTTATATCGAAGTCGTGTTGAGCGATTGCAAGGCTAAGTGATTGGGTGGTGTCTCTGAGCACTTGATATATTTTGATTGCTGACATTTGATTTCTTGAAAAGAAAACATACCAATTATAACATATTTGGATATTTTGTACGTTAAAAGAATTCGCCGTCATCCCCGCCCATCGGGGCTTGAAGAAATAGATTGGGTTGCTGAAACTGACCCACATTAGCACTGGTAAACCACTTAGAGGTTCTAAGCCTGCCCAGGATATGTGGTGCGAGTCGGACCGTCCATGCATATAAACCCTATTGGTTCCATTGGGCGACAGGGCTTGAGATGTCATTCCATCCCAATGTCGGGTAAAAGAACCACAAAACTGGAAGCAACGTCTCCAAAATGACCCATACAGTGTTGATGGGGACGTTTAACCTCAAATCAAACAAACAAAGAAACAAACAAAAGAATTCGCCGACGAAGTCAAAGGGCTTAAAAATCATCTCACCTCCATAATTAAAGACGCCCGCATTTAACGCGTGTTTTCACACCTAATTAAGGCCATGCACCGACACTCAGTTAATCACCAATAGACAAAAAGAAGGGATTTGATAACTCCAGCAAAATTGATGAACGGGTGATTGATTAACTGATCGTTATTGTGTGATGATTCAATTTACTACTTAAAAAGCCAACGACTTATAACAGGGTAAAATAAATAAATAAATAACACCTTGGATGGCATTGTGACTGCAGAAGGTTCATATCTATGAATAATCTGATTAGACTGCACGCATGCGCTTGATGATCTGAGTCTTTCCTGATCGAAAACCGACATGCAAACTTGGGTCAACATATAAGCATCCATTCATTACGGCAAAGTTATCGCTTTTATCTCTTTGTATGTCGCTGTGGCTTTAGAAAGTTCGTGCAAGTCTATAAAAGATTTTGAAGGTTCGGGCAATCCTCAAAGATTATAATCAGAGTGTATGCAAGCGCACGATGGTCAACTTCTTCACGTGTCGTATACAGACATGCACAATTTTAGATCATGATGCTCATCCATTCTATAAGTTTTTTTCTTGACAGCCATGCGGATGCGATCTGCAAATACTGATCATACTGCACTGATGTGCAGGCTGATTAGAATTCGCTGGTATCATATTGGCATGCTGAGTTTCAGAACAGCATGAGAAACATTCTCTTGGTAGCCCCGCTGAGACTGCAGCCAGCTGTTCGATTCACAGCATCTGTTTACTTATCACACGAGGAATTATGCAAAGTGTTGAATATGTGCTGACTGATTACCTTTTAACCCCCAGAACATTTGTAAGTTGCGAAAAGACAAATCTGGTCCAACAATTTTATATGATCAGCCTGCACCTGTCGTTGTGATCAGAGTATTCGCTGTTCAAAGAAGCCCTAGATATGGCTTCTCTGCTATGTATAACGGAACGAGCGAAGATAGCAATAGCACAGGCTGATCTCTGATATGCAATATTACAATGCAATACTTTGAAATGGTGAGAAAAAAAATCGGACCGAAAAGACCCACCATCAAAATTGGGCCGAAACGACTCAGGCCGAAACGACCCGACCGAAATGACCCAGGGTCCGAAACGACTCAAGACCGAAACGTCCCGCGACGATTTATGGACATCTCGGCCCCTAACAAACTCGGCCCCTGACAAACGCGGCCCCTAGCAAACTCGGCCCCCATTCAACTCCGTAACTAAAAACTCAGTCCCTAGCAGCATTTAGGTCCTAAAATACTATGTTTTTGTTTCCGAGATGCAATTTGGAAGGTGGATAGGGTTCACAGAAAGTTTGAGCATATTTATCGTTTTTAATACGAAACCTTATCCATGATAAAAGATCGCGGAAACCGATGCTGTATTTGGGACGTGTTGGAATTGAGTTTGACATCACTGTATCAGAGTGTATCTTATAGAAGAAGGTTAAAGAGGACTGCTCATGACGGGCCTCCATGGACGGCCACTCTAGCTCATTAAGCAACTTAACTTAAATGGATTTCTGATTATCTTAATAATCGATCACAGAGAGTGGTGATCAGGTCTTGCACGTCTTCAGCCAAGAATGTCAATGCCGGAGTGCCTCAAGGTTCAGTGCTTGGCCCACTCCTTTTTCTAATTTACGTAAACGATATAGCAGATTCTTTACTTAGTTTGACTAGATTATTTGCAGACGACAGCTCTCTGTATTATTCAGCCTCTACAGTCAGTGATCTAGAAGGAATTATAAATCATGATCTATTATGTCTCTCTGCCTGGGCCAAACAGTGGCTGATTAACTTCAATCCCTCAAAAACTGAAGCTATTCTGTTTACTCTTAAAAAGACATACAACCTTCCACAAATTGTTTTCGATGGAATACAAATTAACTTTGTAACAGATCACAAACACCTTGGGTTAACGTTTAACAACACTGGAAAATGGCACACACACATAGAAAACATAGTTGCTAGTGCATCCAAAATTATTGGCATTATGAGAAAACTAAAATTTTCGTTCCATAGGCCAGCTCTTAATCAAATCTATATGGCTTATGTTCTTCCAATCCAGTTCTCGAAGCAAACACCCTAGAAAAACTTCAGAATGAAGCTGCTAGGATAGTAACAGGTTTGACAAGATCAGTCTCCTTAGAAAATCTTTACCATGAGTTCGGCTGGGTTCCCCTTAGATTGAGACGACAGGAACAAAAAATGTCATTTATGTACAAAGCGGTCAATGGTCATACCCCAGATTATATTTCCGAACTAATACCGTCCTTTGTCAGAGAAACAACAAGCTATCCTTTAAGAAATCAAAACAACCTAGCTGTTCCCTTTACTCGTACTGAAATTTCGCGAAAATCCTGTATCCCATCTTCAGTTTCCCTCTGGAATTCCCTAGATGAAAACATTCGGTCTGCAAGCAGCTTATCACAATTAAAAAACCACCTAAAACACCTTCGACCAAATACCAATGATGTAGTACCGCCTTTCTATCTCACCGGAGATAGATATAATTCCGTTATGCATGCCAGAATACGAAATAAGTGCAGTAATCTCAAAAATGATTTATTTAACAATCATCTCTGCCCCACACCTATATGTGACTGCAATCGAGGAACTGAGGACGCCGAGCACTTCTTCTTTAAATGTTCATTTTACCAAGAAAAGCGCATTGACCTATTTCAAGCAACATGACGGTTCCATCCACTAAATGTTAACAAACTTATTTATGGCAATCCGAACTTGTCAAATAATGATAACACCTGTATTTTTATAGCTGTTCAGAATTACATCAAATCAACCAGAAGATTCACTGCCGACTTTCCCCAAACTGAAAGTTAACGTATACAATCGTTTTAAAAGGAATTATGCCTTTAGAGCTTTACCTTCACGCTGAGGCTCCTGGCAAACCAAATTTATTCACACACACACACACACACACACACACACACACACACACACACACACACACACACACACACACACTTATTTATGTTATCTATTTTTCTTACTAATTATTTAGCTGTTGTATACGTTTGTTACATGTCATCTTTTTAGAATGTTGCATTGTTTGCCACTGTCATGTGAATTTAAATTTTAGTTGTGATATTGTAGGGGAAGGGTCGTAACTGATGTTGGTAGAACTCGTGACCCAACCCCTTTGCTTTGTTTGTACGCAATAAAATACTATTAAACTATTAAGCAAGTCACCGACGCTTCTTCTATTTTGTCATCGCCTGCAGATCCATCGAAGAGCTGTCCTCTGCACCTTCTCCACCTGCTGAATCTGTTTTTAACATAGGGATACCGAATGGTTGATGCATAAGTTGAGGGCCAACCAATGTTTTATATGCAACATCCTTTGTCTGCCTACGTGCACAGGCCAAATTACGTCTAAGGAACCCTAAAGTCCTAGTTGCTTTAGATGTAATCTCAGAGATATGTTGACCCCAATCAAGATCTTCAGTGATGTTGATACCAAATATTTGGCGGCTTGAACATACTCCAAAATTTGCTGGAGAAGAGTATAGTAAAAAATAATTCGCTTGTCCGGAGGGTGTCGTGACACTCTCATTGAATGACATTTGGCCACATTGAACTTAATATGCCAATCGGCTTCCCACTGTGTAAGTTGATCCAGGTCATCTTGTAAAATAAGACAGTCAGAAGGAGAATGAATGTTCCTATACAGGACACAATCATCAGTTAACAAACGGACCGGAAGATCATTGATGAAAACAAAGAAGAGAAGCGGTCCAAGGACCTAACCTTGGGGACCCAAGATAAAACTGGATCAGACGCTTGGTCATCAAGTACAACTTGTTGTGAGCGCCCAGAGAGCCATGAGCTAATCCACCTAGGTGTGGATCCACCTATCCCATACTAACTACGCCAGTTTATATTTATAATAGCCCTCGGTGAGGTACCTTGTCAAAGGCCTTTGCGAAGTCCATGATGATCAAGTAGGTCTGTTTGTGGCTACGATTTATGACCCAATCCAGATTGCTCACAATGGCATGGTAAAATTGAACTAGTTGCATTTCGCAAGACCTTTGACTCCAGAAACCATGTTGACAGTCAGTAAGAATGCATTCAAAGGCTAAATGCTTGTGGATATTGCTTACTAATATATGCTCCAGGGTATTGCAACAGATGCATGTTAGCGACACTGGTCTATAATTTGCAGCATCACATTTTTCCCCTTTCTTATAGACCGGGGTAACATTTGCTTGTTGCCAGTCATCTGGTACAGTGCCATGGGCAAGTGATTCATTGAAGATAAAGGTCAATACAGGAGAGATTTCAGCACTACATTCCTTAAGTACCCTGGCATTCAGGTCTCTGGACCAGATGCCTTATGTATCTTGAGCTTACCCAACAGTTTAGCGACCCCCTTGGGTCAGAGATGTAATTACAACAGAGATGTAATTACACGCCATTTAATCAATTAGTTTATTAATTTCATCGGAGATTGAGTGAGAGTGGACCCAGAGCAGCGTGTCATACACTGGTTCAATCAACGGCATTAGCTTCATTAACTCATGACTAATTTTGTGATATGGGTTGCTCATAATGTTAATTGTAAGCATATTATCCAGGGGAAGCTACTCTACACTATCTTAACTATGACGTCATCAATACCATGGTAACGACGTTATGACGTTTAACATCAGTTTAACTTCTACCAGGGTAACCAATAAACCTACTAGAGTAAATATGGACTAATTTATTGCGTTAACAAGTAGTAGCAGAGCGATTTACTGTCTGAGGGCAGTAATTTACATACACAGAAGTGGACAGCAATCCGAGGAGAGCTGGTCAAGACCGAGAAGTGACATTAATTCCTGAAAATGGCAACCAGGATAGATCCACCTAGTTTAAGGTCAAAACCTTATGAGCTGTACAGGCAGGAGTTACTTGCTTGGAGAGAGGTGACAGAGCTTAGAAAGAAAAAGCAAGGATTGACTATAGCCTTATCGCTTCCAGAGAATGACAAGACACAGATCAGAGAGAAGGTTTTTGAGCAAATCAGTATTGAAGACTTGAAGACGGAAGATGGATTAGATACATTGATTACATTTTTGGATGAATATCTGAAAAAGGATGACCTAGCAGACAGTCTTGAGAAATTTGAAGAATTTGAAGATTTTCAAAGAATAAACAGTATGTCTATAACTGAGTACATAGCATCTTTTGACACAAGATACAGGAAGATTGAAAAACTGAAAATGTCTTTACCATCAGAAATTTTGGCGTTTAAACTTTTTAGAAAGGCAAACATTAGTAAAGAAGAAAAGTTGTTGGTTTTGACTGGTATGGATTATTCTAATAAGGTAACATTATATGAGGAAGCTAAGAAATCACTTAAAAAGTTCAAGGCTGATTTTGCAGAAGGACGTTCAAGTCCTGGTTCAGGCTCTGAAATAAAACTTGAACCATCATTTTTAGCTGACAATGAAGAAGCGTTGTTGGCAGCATGATACATCAAGCAGAATCGTGGAGGAAAGGCGGGTAAACCAGGACGAGGAGGTTTCGGTCGTGGCAGACAAGCAGACCATGGACAGCTTAGGAAAATGAATCCATTAGGCCCAGACGGTAAGACACTTACATGTCGATGTTGTGGCTCTTATAGACATTTTATTGCTGAATGTCCACATAGCTGGGAAAATGCATCTAAAGGCAGCATTCAAAAGAGGCTGGCAAAGGTGAACATTGCAGAGGATGAAAATGTCGTGCTTTTCACGGGATATAATTAAGGGGACATTGCACAACTGGGCATTGATGCTCAGAATTGTGCTGTGTTAGACAGTGCCTGTAGTAGCAGAGTATGTGGAGAGAACTGGCTTCAGAATTATATCAGTTCTTTAAATCAGATTGATAAAGAGAGAATTAAACAGACTGTTGGAAAGCGAACATTTAAGTTTGGAGGTGGAGAAAGGCTGAGATCAAAGGGAGAGTTCAAGCTTCCAGCAGTGATTGCTGGGAAAGAGGTTTTCATTAGAACTGATGTTGTAGACTCCGATATCCCTCTGCTATTATCAAGACGAGCTATGAAAACAGCAGGGGTAAAGATGGATTTGGAGAGTGACACTGCAATGATTTTTGGAAAAGATGTTGCTTTGAATCTAACCACATCCGGGCATTACTGCATCTCCATAGACAGGGCAGAAAAGATACTAGCTGAAGAAGTGTTTTCAGTAAAACTAGGAGAGATGAAAAGTCATGAGAGATATGATACATTGCTCAAGTTGCATAGACAATTTGCACACCCACCACTTAAAAAGCTGAAGGCTCTAATGCAGGATGCAGGGCAATGGGAAGAGGACTTTCAGGGAATGCTTGAAGACATAGGTAAGACATGTAATTTATGTAAACGATACATGAAAACCACCACTGAAGCTGATGAAAGATTAAGGAGAGCATTGCGTACTAAAGTACGAGCAGCAGAACAAATTTTTGAGAATGGAGACACTGTTTTTTACAAGCGCGAGGGAAAAGACAGATGGTTGGGACCCGCTAATGTCGTTTTTCAAGACGGAAAGGTAGTATTTATTAGGCATGGTGGAATATTTGTCAGGGTATCTCCAAATAGACTAACCAAAACATATGATAGTCAGATCAAAGCAGAGGTGGAAGGCCTTGACTGTAACAGCTCAGATCAACATAATGAGGCTGATAAAATTAAGATGTCAAGTAACACAGAGACAAGTGTTTCTGAAACAGTGCCGACTCCACCTGACAATCCAGAGCCAATTCAAGATCAGGATGAAAGAATTGAAAGAGGTAGAATTAATCCAAGGCATGTCAAAGCTTATGATATTATCAAATACAAAGTAAATGATGAATGGGTGACTGGCACAATCATAAGTCGAGCAGGGAAATCCACAGGAAAATATAAGACATGGTATAATATAAGGGATGGTAACAATAAGGAAAGAAGCGTTGACCTAAGTGTTGTAGAGTGGGAGAAGATTCCTGATACTGAAATAAATATAACATCTGCTTCTGGGAAAGTGGAGTCAGAAGAGAAAGACATTACCATGGCCAAGAAAAATGAGCTTGATAAGTTGGCTCAATTTAATACATATGAAGAAGTGGCAGAACAAGGACAAAGAACCTTATCAACAAGATGGGTTATTACAAGTAAAGAGGGGAAAACCAAAGCCAGGTTAGTCGTCAGAGGGTTTGAAGAGAAAGATCTAGAAATTCCAAGGGACAGTCTAACAGTCGGTAAGGGTGCAATGAGGATTTTTCTATCAATTGCATGACTAGAACAATGGACAGTAAAAACAACAGATATCAAATCTGCATTCCTGCAAGGTAAGGAATTAGATAGAGAGATATTTGTCAAACCACCCAAAGAAAGTGGCACACCAAAACATAAAATTTGGAAGCTAAAACATGGCCTATATGGGTTGAAAGATGGAGCAAGACAGTTCTATGACAGTGTAAAAGAAGAGTTACTGAAACTAGGCTTCATCCAGTGCAGACTGGACCCAGCAGTTTTCTACTTTCAAGAGCAAAAGAAGCTGAAAGGAATGATTTGTTGTCATGTAGATGATTTCCTGCATGCAGGAGACCTACGATTTGACCAATTGATGGAAAAATTAAGAGCAAGATATTCTGCTGGCAAAGTAGAAGAGAAAAAATTCAAATACATAGGTTTTCAGATAGAGCAGCTTCCAGATTCAGTAGTTTTAGATCACACTGACTATGTTAATAACATAAAGAATGTCTCTCTAGATCCAGGGCGAGCCTTGCAGAAAAATGATTTTTTAAGTTAAAAGGAGCAAACACTGTTTAGACAGCTGATAGGGCAGTTAAACTGGGCTGTCCAGGGCTCTAGACCAGACATGGCACATGAAATGATAGTCATGAGCACAAAACTGAAACAAGCTAATGTAGGAGATCTTGTTCGAGCGATAAAGAAAATCAGCCACACAAAGGATATCCAGTCATTCATGACATTCCCAAGTCTGGACAAAACAAAAAAATTAAAAGTGGTGGTTTTCACAGATGCATCTCTTGGGAATATAAATGAAGGGACCGGAAGTACAGGGGCATATATCATTTGGCTAATGTATAGTAGTGGCCAATGTTGTCCAATAGCATGGAATGCGAAGAAGATAAAAAGAGTAGTACGTTCAACTTCAGCTGCAGAGATGCTCGGTTTAGAAGAAGGTCTTGAAGCTAGTTTCTATTACCGTCAGATGTTAGAGGATATCTTGGGATATGAACAGAAGACTATCAGAATCGAAGCTTACGTGGATAATAAAAGTGTCATTGAAGCACTCTTTTCAACACGAATGGTTGAGGACAAGCGCCTGAGGGTTGATGGGGCAGCAATTCAAGAATCGCTAAAGTTACAAGACATTAATCTAATACAGTGAACCAGGACAATTACAACTTGCTAATGTGATGACAAAGCAAGGGGCATCTGGTTTTCTGTTACTTAAAGTATTGCAGTCAGGCAACATGTTGGCTGATATTTATAACCATTAACTTTCTACAGACATGTATAGCAACTTCATAGGAACTCTTTAAATTATTCCTCTGGATAATAATTTATTTTGGCATTTTAATATCTTCAATATTAGATAGTTGTCAAAATTCAATATAATGTTTTTTATACCTTTTCGTGGTTTAAAATTCCTTAGCCGAAAAGGTTATTTTAAACTATGAAAAGAAAACAAAAACAAAAGAAAGAAAATATAATTAATGTTAATTGTAAGCACATTATCCAGGGGAAGCTACTCTACACTATCATAACGTCGTTACCATGGTATCGATGACGTCATACGTCATCGATACCATGGTAACGACGTTATGACGTTACATCAGTTTAACTTCTACCAGGGTAACCAATAAACCTACTAGAGTAAATATGGACTAATTTATTGCGTTAACACATAAGTTCATCAAAATTAGTTCAAAAAGTTATTAGTCGTATGTACGTTAAAATTATGTGTAAAAGTTTGATAATAATTGAATTCCAACATTTAAATATACATGTTCTAGTTTTGGGGGCCGAGTTTGTCAGGGGCCGAGTTTGAAGGGGTCGAGTTTGCTAGGGGCCGAGTTTGTCAGGGGCCGAGTTTATTAGGGGCCGAGATGTCCTGTCATCCCCGCGACTCACCACTGAGCTGGTACGGTGTTTAGTACGACTAATGTTTGATTTGATAATCGAACACAACAAGCATGGATGATGAAAACGATCCTGTTGAACATGAGGTTAAGTTTAACTAAGTTTTGATGTTGAAACCTGTATTTTCTTTTAAACGTGATATCTCAGTGGTTAGCGCACTTGCCTCTGATGCTAGAGGCCCCCGGTTCGATCCCCGGAGGCGGTGATTATTTCGGTGTCGACTGTCCGAACACGCTCCATTGGCATCATTTGCAGACCGTCCTTCGGATCTGGACATTAACTGGAGGCCCCTTGTGCAGGAATCCGGGACGTTTCGCCCCCAAAACGTTTCCTCCCCTAGTCGTTTCGCCCCCAAGACGTTTCCTCCCTGGTCGCTTCCCCCCTAGTCGTTTCGCACCCCTAGTCGATTCGTCCCCCTAGTTGTTTGTCCCCCTAGTCGTTTCGCCCACTTTTCACTGCAAGGCTAATTTTCAATGTTGAACTTTCATTAGAGGTGAGAAGAGACAAATATTTAAGTAACATCATCGCCCTGTCACGTCAGCCTAAGTATCTGTATCTGTTCGTTAAGGGACTTCATTCATACTTGAACAGTATGTCTCTGATGGGTCGGTCTGAATACCGCAGGATACAGCAGGATACCACAGGATACCGCAGGATCCTTTTTATATATGTGTGTTTGTCTTCTTGATTGAAAATAATGATAAAAAATATTGTATTTGTCTTCTTGATTGAAAATAATAATAAAAAATATTGTATTTGAACACTTTTTTTTAACATGTTTTTTTTTTTTTTTAAATGAAAGTATAATCCAAGTTCTGACAGTAATATAGAAGCCTCCGTGGTGCAGTGGTTACGCTACTCGCCTTGTAAACCAGGGATCGCAGGATCGATCCCGGGCTTCTCCAGACTATCGGATGAGTCTTTAAAACCGAGGTTCCGTCTCCGTATGACCTTAGCTGTTGGTGGGACGTAAAACTAAAACTCACTCACTCTGACAGTAATATGGTGGTTCAAATGAAGAAGAAGAAGAAGACATTTTATTCAAAATTCCAAAAGGCTATAAAGCCCTTGAGGATATAAATATATACATATAATGTGATGGCGATAACAGCATGTGTGTCTGGCCATAGTAACCCTCTTTACCCAATTGTATGCGGGAAACCCCTAAAGGGGCACCTTGGTAAACAGTGCAGACCCAGACCAGAACGCGGCGTCTGAACTAGGCCTGCACTGTTTGCAAACAGAATTCTCCACCAAAACAGAATAAAAACGAAAAATGGGCCTGACACCCTTCATACGACAAATGGGGCCGTCCAACATATAGCAATGGAAGAGCCCACTAGCATATAATGGGTTACACACTATTATGACATTGTAACAACCATTCAATACATGAGTAATTGTAAAAGCTGCGGAGAAGGTGTGTCTATAATATGACGTCGTGTCTGAAAATGAAACAACGCCATGCATCTAAATCAGTAATCCACTAATAGGTTAATTTAGCAAATCGGTTAAATACGTCCCGCTGCGTCACACGCACGACGTCCTTAATGACGTCGTTTTCACTATTACTAGAAACACTGACGTTTTATGTAATACATCGTGAATAAAATGCGTTTTAAATGTCATATGAAGTATATGAAATTCCATTTCCTGAGTTAAAAAGTTGACAAAATGGGATAAAAATGCGAGGCTAAGACGAGCACTTTTATCCCCCTTTCTCAACGATACATGAATACATAATCCTCTATATTAATATTTTAAGTATCAGCACAGAAGTACAAATACTACAAAAAGACGGTGTGAGAACAGTCAGTCAAAAGCAAAATGTCTTATTCGATGCCATAAGTACATTTTTAACAATCTGCTTTACCTGCTGCATTGGGCATGTAAAAAAAAAAACAGTTTAGTTTATAATTAACCGTCCTTTCCTTTAATTAAAGAAAGAAACGGACGGCAGCGGTTGCTACTATTCTAGTTGTATTACATACGTACCCAGAACAAAAAGCTCGCCCTTGACGAAAACGAAAATTAGGAACGAGCTTAAAGTGTTGGGTCTGCCATTTCAATAATATTATTTGACAGAGAGTAAAAAATAATGCAAAATGTGTGTCGAAGGAGAAAAAAAATAAAAATAAATAAATAAAACCAAAAAAATCTGATGAACGTTTCAGGACAGACAGACGGACATATTGAGAGCGATGGGGAGCTAGCTGATACCTGACTGGGGCAGTCCCTACCTAAGTGGCAGCCAGCTCTCCTGAGTCTTATATTGTAAATTACAAAATATTGTGTATATTTATATATAAAAAGGGAAAGAAAAATCAAATTGGCATTGTCTATAAACGTAATACACGATGCGCCGTCAGTCTAAGACATCAATCAATTTCTAAACAATAACTCTGTGCGACGTTTGAAGGCATGATAGATAAATAAACTCAGTTTACGCAGACAGTTCATATTAGTTGAATTAATAAGTTCCACAAATTTGTGCATACTGGGCCTATTCCAATAGTACTTAGCTATATAATTATTTCTAAGATCAAGATATCTGCTGCATTCAAATACAAAGTGATATTCATCTTCTAAAAAACTGCAAGTGGTACATTTCCTTTCGTCAACGGGGATACTATTTGGTCTTGCCCATCTTCCAGCTTCCACTTCTAATCTGTGTGAAGACATTCTTAGCTTGCTCAAGGCCTGCATGTATTTAAAGACATTATTTTTTTCTAAATATGGCTGTAACTGAAAATTAGCAAACGATTTGTAAAAACGTGCACGGGAAGAAATATATAACCTTTCCTGCCAGTTCTGAATAAAATTGTCAGTAAGCCTTTGTTTTAAAATAGAGATGAATATATCTATGTTCCCAACCCCCTGATTGAGCCATACCTCATAAAAACCTAAGGACATTAAAAGGTGACGTACAAGGGACGCCCAGTTGGTCTTATTTGGCAATTCCTCGATATCATTTAACATCATCTGATATATCAATTTAATATACTTATTTTCTGGTGACATTAAAATTTTAAACCAATATTTAATTATTATCAAATACCGTTTTGTTATAAAGTTTGTTCGCCCCAATTCACCATACACAAAATCGTTACACCTAAAACTTTTTTACAAAATTGCATATGTACTCATTCTATTACTTTTGCATGACCAAATCCCCATACCTCAGAAGCATAATTCAGAATGGGTGTAATAAGTTTATCGAAAAGCTCCAACTTGTGTTTAGGTGAAACAAAAGTGAACTTATGTAAGTATTTACTTAATTTTAAAATAGCCTTTAAAACGACTTTAAACCATAATTTTTGCAATAAAAAGTGTTCATCACACGCACTTCTTTTTACTTGACAATGTCATTATATGTGATTTAGGCAAGAATCATCATCCAGACAGCAAGCAGTGTAGAGCCGTATGAGGTGAGTTACCACACTTTTCTGAGCCGGTCTACTTGATAAATGAAATAGCTCGGACGCGCGTTTTTCACGAATCGATAATCGAAGCGAATCGCGCGATTACATGTAGGCTTAATTGAATTTTTTATGCCCCCGCCATTCGAAGAATGGTGGAAAGGCATATAGCGTTGCCCATGTCTGTCCGTCCGTCCGTTCGTTCGTTCGTTGGTTCGTCCGTCCGAAACTTAAACGCAGTCAATAACTTTCTTATTTCTGGATGGATTTTGAAATTACTTTGTATAAATGTTAACCATCATGAGACGATGTGTCTCTTGTCACAGCGATCACATACAATAATGCCTCATTGAGGCTGTTTCAAGTGTTCAAATACAATATTTTTATTATTATTTTCAATCAAGAAGAGAAATACACATATATAAAAAAGGATCCTGCGGTATCCTGCTGTATCCTGCGGTAATCAGACTGACCGGTCTCTGATGGCGCGTGAAAAAGAGAAAGTGGGAAATATTGGAAATAAAGAGAAATAGTGGATAGACAAGAAAGAAAAGAAAGGAAAGATTCCTGCCTGCTTTTTCAAATCATCATTGGAGACCAGACCTCTCCGGCTACAGAAAGCGTCGTCCAACCGGCACAGGTTCAAAAATCCCTCAGACTTTACCTTCAGACCAGCCCCTACCTAGCTGTTAAAACGAGAGAGTAGACGGTCCCTGCTTGAAGGATACCAAGTCAGGGGCCTCAGAAACAGATGAGAAGCCTCCGTGGTGTAGTGGTTACGCTACTCGCCTTGTAAACCAGGGATCGCAGGATCGATCCCGGGCTTCTCCAGACTTTCGGATGAGTCTTTAAACCGAGGTCCCGTCTCCGTATGACCTTAAGCTCTGTGGGACAACACTGATCAAGTCATGAGAGGTTGCATTTGAAAGGCTACTGCCCAATGAACATTCATACCGAGTTTGGTGTAAAACAGACCATCCATTATGAAACAATGGCTAGTTGAAGTTCCTGTCAGGTGCAACGCTGTGAAATTCAGCGAAATTCACAAAATCCCTGAGTGGGAAAGGGTTAAACACATTAACGTGTAATTTGACTGAAATTTCATTCTTCCTGGAAAGCATGTGAAGTCGAGAGTCATCAGTAATGATGAGAAAACGTTACATAATGAACAAAATAAACTATAAACTAGATTGCGCAGTCGATGGTAAACCATCGCAAATACCCGCTTTTTCTATGAATAACACTAATTCCTATGTATTAGCTAGCCAAAACTACGTATATGTTAAAAAAAAGTTGCAAAGAACATTCTAACTGATAAGCAAAGTTCCAGAATTGCAGCTCCTAAAGTTTAGAAGATATGGCAAAGTCATACTTTTTGACCTTTGACCTTGGGGTCATGTTAAGGTCCACCAAAAGTATTCCAATTTTTTCTTTATTCCAACAGCCATCCAATAACCAAAGTTTCAGAAGTGTAACTCGAATAGTTAAGAAGATATGACAACGGCATACTTTTTAGCTCGCCTGTACGAAGTACATGGAGAGCTATTGTTGTCGCCTCGGTTGGCGTGGGCTTGTGCGTTTGCGTGTGTGTTCCCGTCACACTGCGTTTAAGTTTTTCAAATGCTTATATCTCAAGCATCACTCATCACAGAGCACTCATATTTGGAACTTTAGTACCTGGGAGGGTCATGTGATGTTCAAAGAGAACAGATCCCTGGGGTCAGGCCCAGGGGTGGGGCTAGGGGTCAAACTCTAGAACACCTATGTAATACTGTGTTAAAGTTTTTGAAATGCTTATACATGTATCTCAGCAGTCACTCATCACAAAGCATTCATATTTACAACTTGGGTACCTGGGAGTGTCTTCTGGGATTCCAAGACAACACTACCCTGGGTTCATGCCTGGGAGTGGGGATGGGGTGGCGCTAGGGGTCAAAATCTAGGACAACTTTGTATTTTGTTGTATACCTTTCCCTTATGCTAACAAGTTATAGACACAATTGGTTATACATCAGCCAACAAAGTGACATTGGTTCAAGTGTAAAAGGGTGAAGGTCATGGTGACCTACATTTCATGGTCCAGTGATTTTTCCTTATATCTTGAAGACTATTTGTTGGAGAAATGTCATACCTGGGATATTAGTTCCATGTGACCCCATGATTGACCTCAAAATATATCTAGGTCAGTGTGACCTATATTTCATGGTTCAGTGATTTTGCCTATTATCTCGAATACTATTTGATGGAGAAATGTCATACCTGGATTAGTAGTTCCATGTGGCCTGATAATTGACCGCAAAATATATCTAGGTCAGTGTGACCTATATTTCATGGTTCAGTGATTTTTCCTATTATCTTGAATACTTTTTGATGGAGAAATGTCATACCTGGATTATTAGTTCCATGTCGCCCGATAATTGACCACAAAATATATCTAGGTCAGTGTGACCTGTATTTCATGGTTCAGTGATTTTGCCTATTATCTCGAATACTATTTGATGGAGAAATGTCATACATGTGTTATTAGTTCCATGTGACGCCATGGTTGACCTCAAAATATAGCTAGGTCAGTATGACCTATATTTCATGGTTCAGTGATTTTGCCTATTATCTTGAATATTATTTGGAGAAATGTCATACCTGGGTTATTAGTCCCTTGTGACCCCATGCTTGACCTCAAAATATGTCTACATGTAGGTCCCTGTGACCTATATTTCATGGTTCAGTGATTTTGTCTATTATCTTGAATACTATTTGATGAAGAAATGTCATACCTGGGTTATTAGTCCCATGTGACCCCATGCTTGACCTCAAAATATGTCTAGGTCACTGTGACCTATATTTCATGTAGAGGTGTCACGATTCACCGAAAACTCGATTCACCGCGGTACAAGGGCTTTGGTTCGATGCACGATATTGTTTTCTTAATTTTCGGTACGATTCAGTTCGAATGTCAGGGCCGAAATGTCCGGCCGCTTAAATCAATTAGTGGAAGAAAAAGAAATAAATCTAGCGAAGATCTGCCTTCGAAACAGTTCGGATAATAATGTTTGTCTATCTTATATATTTTTGATGTAAGAAGGCTCAGTTTTATAAAATTTATGTCCAAAAAGAAAAAAATAATTTTCGATTTTTTCGTAACATGAGCAGTATTCAAATCGGAAAATGGCCGACCGGGAAGTGAGGGAAACTCGTGAAATAGAAGATGCGCCAGCAAAGTTTAAATCCGTTGTCTGGCAGCATTTCGGATTCGAAAAAAAAAGAACAAAATGGGGTCAAGTCTGTGGATAAAACTAAAACAATATGCAAAATCTATTAAACTCCGTTCAGAAAATCTGAATCATCGATTTTTTCGTTTCTTGCTGTTAATACTCATTTTAGCCCATACATCACTATGGGAAAGTTTTAGACCTGACCCTCCGCCGATTTCTCCAGCAAGTCGTATGCCTCTGTGGCAACAAGGAAAGGCTGTGATTATTTGGAGAAAATTGCAAAATCGAAATTTCCTTTCACAGACTAAGACATTTTGACAAGTTCGGCACACCCATTTAAACCATATATAGAAGTGGTTACTGCACTTGTAAATTACAAGGGCGTATATGGGTTGTTTGCACGATCACTTCATGGAAAATCATTAGCTGTGACACCACGTCTGATATCGGTATAATTCATTTTGACCACTGTTGACAGTACATCGCATTTTTATCCCCCGCCGTGAAGCGGAACGGGGATTATTGGACTGGCCTTCGTCTGTCCGTCCGTCCATCTGTCTGTCCGTAACACTTTCTTGTCCGCTCCATATCTCCTGAACCCACTGACAGATTTTCATTAAACTTTGGTCAATTATTCGTCTCATTGAGCTGATGTGCAGAACTCATAAATGAACCATGCCGACTCAAGGTCAAGGTCACAGTTTAAGGTCACAACTTTGAAACTTTTTTGAATTTTGTGTCCGTTCCATATCTCCTTTACCCTTGGAAGGATTTTCATTAAACTTTCGTCAGATATTCTTTTGAGTGAGCTGGTGTACATGGGTAATAAATAAACCATGCTTACTCAAGGTCATGGTCACACTTGAAGGTTAAGAGTTTGAAACTTTGAATTTATGTCCGTTAATATCTCCTTTACCCCTGCAAGGATTCTCATCAAACTCTTGTCAATTATCCCCCTCAAAGAGCTGATGTGCAGAACCCATAAATAAACCATGCCGACTCAAGGTCAAGGTCACATTGGAAGGCCATGAGTTTGAAACTTTGAATTTTGTCTCCGTTTCATATCTCCTTCACCCTTAAAAGGATTTTCATTAAACTTTGGTCAAGTGTCCCCCTAAGTGAGCTGATGTGCAGAACACATAAATAAATCATGCCGACTCAAGGTCAAGGTCACAGTTGAAGGTCAAGAGTTTGACACGTCGAATTCTGTGTGCGTTCCAGATCTCCTTTACCCCTGGAAGGATGTTCATTAAACTTTCATCAACTATCACTCTCAGTGGGCTGATGTACAGAACCCGTAAATAAACCATGCCAACTCAAGGTCAAGGTCACAGGTGAATGTCACGAGTTTGAAACTTGGAATTTTGTGTCCGTTCCATATCTCATTTACCCATGGAAGGATTTTCATTTAACTTTTTGTGAAATATACCCCCTCAGTGAGCTGATGTGCAGTACCCATAAATAAACCATGCCAACTCAAGGTCAAGGTCAGAAGGTTGAGCCCTGATACAAAGTGAGGTGGGGAATTTGGTTGTTCCTCAGACTGCATTCTTGTATAATTTAAACTTCTAGGACTGCCACAGACTGGCGTATTATTTATTTGTTTGTTTGTTTTGAGATTTAACCTCCCTGCCAATGCTGTAAAGGTCATTTTCGAGACGTTTCTTCCAATTTTTGGAAACTTTCACGGGACCTTGAGATGAAATGACATCTCAAGGCCTGGCGCCCAATGAAACCAATAAGGTTTACAAGCATGGACATGCCGACTCGCACCGCTTTGCCTCTAAGCGGTTCACAAGTACTCACGTGCGGGTCGGTATCAGCTCCGCGTGTAAACATTATGCAGCCCATCTATTTCTTCAGGCCCCGATGGGCGGGGCAGTTCTGGCGTAGGAGCTGCAGAAATTCTATCAAGAGACATATATATACACCAGTGCAACCTTATTCTCAAATTCAAAGTACAATGTCTTTTTTCAGCCCCCGCTCATCGGGACTTGACGAAATATATGGGCTGTCTGATGCTTCCACGCAGAGCTGAAACCGACCCACACACGAGTACTGGTAAACCGCTAAGGGGATCTTAGCCTGCCCAGGCAAAAATGTGCGAGTTGGCCCGCCCATGCTCATAAACCCTATTGGATTCATTGGGTGGCAGGGCTTGAGATGTCAATTCATCTCAATGTCGGGTATGAGTCTCCAAAATGACCTATACGGTGTTGACGGGGACGTTAAACCTCAAATCAAACAAACAAACAAACAATGTCTTTTTTGCATTCTCTCTCTCTCTCTCTCTCTCTCTCTCTCTCTCTCTCTGATTCGCACGAAGGTGAGCGAAACAGTGATAATTAATTTGTTACGACAGTTAATGCTATGCCTTGTGGTTAAGACCTCGTCGGGCCGGCCAGTTACAAGTACTGATGTGAGATCGCACCCCCACCCCCGCCGTTATAAGAAACGGTGGTCAACGGCCGAGTCTAGTAGAGCCGTTCACCCTAAGCCGTCTTCCGAGAAAGGTACCATCGAAAGATGGAATGATGGGGTAGAGAAAAAGAAGAAAGAAACTAGAATTGCGTCCATAGGACATGGGTGCCCCGCCATATGACATTGGACATAGAAATAAGTGTTATGTATAGTCTGTGTGAGGAAACAAATTATGACTTCACCTTTGAGCTACGGACCTGAGTGTTACGTATGCCACATCATCTGATAATGATTAATATTTTGGCCAGGTGATTCTAAAATCCATGCAGGAATACGAAAGTTGTTGACAGGACTCAAAAATACCTTTTTTGCTACTTGACCTCTAAAGATGACCTTGGCCTTGGTGGCATCTACCTGGGTCTAGCAAGCCACAAAAATCTTCTGAGGATGGTTTACAAAAACGAATGTTACTGACTGGACACGGAAAATGCCTTTTATTTTACATTTGACCTCTAAGTATATATGACTTTGACATAAGTCTTGCGCGCGACACATCGTCTTATGATGGTTTTACATTTCTGCCATGTAATTTTAAAAACAATAATAATAAGTTATTGATCGGACATGATAAAACAACTTTTTGACATTTGACTTCTAAGTAGGACCATGACTTTGGAAGTACCGACTTGGGCCATTCGTGTGACACATCGTCTTATAATGATTATCATTAACGTTATTTGGAAATCCATCCAGGCAAAAGAAAGTTTTTGTCCGGACACGAAAACAATCGCTTTTTAACATTTGACCTCTAAGAACGACCCCTACCTTGAAGGAACAACACACACACACACACACACACACACACACATACAGGCATGCATCCATGCATGCAGGCATGCATGCTGCATGCATTGCATTACATACATACATACATACATACATACATACATGCACGCACGCACACACGCAAGCACGCCTGCCTGCCTGCCTGCCTTGCATTGCATTGCATACATACATACATACATACATACATACATACATACATACATACATACATACATACATACATACATACATACATACATGCAGCACCCATCCAGCCAGTCATCCTCATCCTTTTTATCATCCTCATCCTTATCCATCTATCCACCCATGCCACAACAATCCAGTCTCCCAGAGGCTGATCTTCATTTGCAAACGAAACTATGCGGAGTCACAGCCTTTAATGCTGCATACCAATTTCTAATACCGCTGACAGTTTGATTCCAAACAAGATGAGTTTCAAAGTGTTTGACCATACATGGGCGTAGCGGCCAACGTGGTCATTTCACCCGAATGACGGGGACAAACATCCGTTCACCCATCCACTAGAGGTCCCGTCTGAACTTGTCTTCCAGTCGAATTTTCACATGACTGACCTATAAACAGGTGGCCGAAAGAACTAAGAAAACGTATCAAGAAGAATGACCTTTCTAGAGGCTCCATGTTCATATTGAGCCTCTATCTAGCCATTCGAATGTAAGGTGTGTCGTAATTGCATATCTATTTATATAGCGTGTCACATGTATTTGAATATTTATTATTTCACCTGACAATCATCGTCAAATGGACTTAGTCTGTGGTCTCATTTCTTTGTTTTGCAATTTTCTCCAAATAATCACAGCCTTTACTGACTGCCGCAGAGGCATGCAGTTTGCTGGAGAAGTCGGCGGAGGGTCAGGTCTAAAACTTTCCCACAGTGATGTATGGGCTAAAATGAGTATTAAAGGGAAGAAACGAAAAAATCGATGATTCAGATTTTCTGAACGGAGTTTAAATTGATATATCCTATGCTACCGGTACAACAACAAACATGTTTACACATTTGCAACGGAAACACCCGGTCGAATATCAACAACTACAAGATCAACAACCCAAACAGAAAGCAGCTAAAACAAGTGTGAAAACTGTTGGGTTGTCTCTGGTCGGGCTCATCGGAGTCTAACTGTTGGTTTTCTTTTGCTCCAGCATTTCTGTGGTTTCTTGCTGTCGAGTCCTCACCGTTGTCTCATCTCCGTGGTTCTTTGATTTTTGTGTTCACGGAGATGTTGCACTGATGAGTTAGGAGGCCTTCATGCGGACTGAACAAATTATTTGTCTAAATCGCGACGGAAGTAAGGGCGAGGATTGTGGCCACGTAAAATCGATTTAAGCCCCCCAGTGGAAATCTTCCACTGACCGTTCCAAGGCGGCTCTTCTGTGGCGATTTATTTATGTTGTTGTTTGTTACTTACTGTGTGTATCACTTGTGTCTTTTGGTTTTGGATGGCCATATGGCCATTTTGTGGGAAAGTAACTGTCCTTATGGCCTTCCTTTGTTTAGGTTTCCATTATGGTCTGGTCGCTTAATGTTTGTATTTCTTTCCCTTTGGTGTCTTTTATGGGTGGAGTAAGTTAATTGTATCAATTCCTGATCTTTGTTTTACTTCTACTTTCCCTCTAAGCCTGTCCCAAAGGGTCAACTAAGGCTGCATGATGTTGTCAAAAGTAAACTGAACCCCAAAAATCAAAGAGCCCTGGACTGTACAAAACCAGTGATCCCTCATAAAACGTATCGCAATATGTATCGTATCGTGAGACAAGTATCGCGATACGTATCATATCGTGAGGTAAGCGTATCGTGGCAGCCCTAATTTCATGGTTCAGTGATTTTGCCTATTATCTTGAATACTATTTGATGGAGAAATGTTTCACCTGGATTCAGGGGTGAGAAAGTTCAGGATTAATCCTGATTTCAGGATTGAGAGCTTTGGCATGATGCATATAAATTGTCATTTATTATTGTCCATTTGAAGTTTTAACAGTCTTAATTACATGTAAATGGTTAGCTTCAACTAAGCATGAAGTAACTAATCACCATTGATATTGGAAGGGTAAACCCATCTATTTTTTATTTCAAGACAACATTAGGGTCACTTCAGGATTGAAATAGCAGATTTTCAGGATTGAGATTTTTGGACTGTTCTCACCCCTGTGGATTATTTATTCCATGTGACCCGATTATTGACTACAAAATAAATCCAGGTCATTGTGACCTATATTTCATGGTTCAGTGATTTTCCATATCTTGAATACTATTTGATGAAGACATGTCATACCTGGGGTATTAGTTCCATGTGACCCCATGATTTACCTCAAAATAGATCCAGGTCAATGTGACCTACCGGCCCCGATAGCTCAGTTGGAAGAGTGTCCGCTCCGGGGAACGGGAGGTCTCGGGTTCGATCCTGGGCCGCGACATACCAAAGTCGTTAAAAATGGTACTAGCTGCTCCTCGCTTGGCACTCAGATTTACGGGGTAGAGCTAGGACTGGTCGATCCAGTGTCAGGATAATGTGACTGGGTGTGGTATCATGTAATGTGTCTGGGACATGATACTTCAGTGAGGCAGCACTATAAACGTGAGCATTGAGCTCCCTGTCGCAACCAGACACCGTCATGATATGACTGAAAAATTGTTGAAAGCGACGTTAAACCCGAATTCACACACACACAATGTGACCTATATTTCATAGTTCAGTGATTTTGCCTATTTTCTTGAATACTTTTTCATGAAGAAACGTCATACCTGGATTATTTATTCCATGTGACCCCATGATTGACCTCCTAATTATATCTTAGTCAGTGTGACCTAAATTTCATGGTTGAGTGACTCTGCCAAATATTTTGAATACAATTTTTTTTTAGAAACTTCAATCCTGAATTATAAGTTCCATGTGACTAGATGATTGACATAGAAATATATCTAGGTCAGTGTGACCTATTTTCATGGTTCATTGATTTTGCCTTATACAATGTAAGTCATTCACAATGTGATTCTGAAATGTAATATCTGGCATATACATGTATGTTCCGTGTGACCTGATCATTAACCTCAAAATGTATCTAGGTGTGTGTGTGACCTATATTTCATGGTTCAGTAATTTTACCTTATATCTTGAAAACGCGAAACAGGCGAGCTATGTTGTCATGCGACAGCTCTTGTTTACCTTTCACCTTGGGGTCAGGTTGAGGTCAAGGTCACACCAAAAGTAGCCCAATTTATTCTATATGCCAAAGGCCATCTGATTACCAAAGTTTCAGAAGTGTTTGTTTGTTTGATTTGAGGTTTAACGTCCCCGTCAACACTGTAAAGGTCATTTTGGAGACGTTGCTTCCAATTTTGTGGGACTTTTACCCGACATTGAGATGAAATGACATCTCAAGCCCTGTCGCCCAATGAAACCAATAGGATTTATTAGCATGGACGGTCCGCCTCGCACCGCTGTTCCTGGACAGGCTTAGATCCTCTAAGCGGTTTACCAGTACTAGTGTGCGGGCCGGATTCAGCTCTGCGTGGAAGCATCATGCAGCCCATATATTTCTTCAAGCCCCTATGGGCGGGGGCAATTCAGAAGTGTACATGTAGCTCCAATAGTTTAGAAGATATGGCAAAATAATACTTTTTGACCTTGGGGTCATGTTGAGGTCGAGGTCACACCAAAAGTAGCCCAAATTATTCTATATTCCAAGGGCCATCCAATAAACAAAGTTGCAGAAGTGTAACTCCAATAGTTTAGAAGATATGGCAAAATCATACTTTTTGTCCTTGACATCATGTTGAGGTCAATGTCATCCCAAAAGTATCCCAAATTATTCTATATCCCAAGGGCCATCCAATATGCAAAGTATCAGAAGTGTAACTCAAATAGTTTAGGAGATATGGCAAAAAATCATACTTTTTGACCTTTGACCTTGGGACCATGTTTGGGTCAAGGTCACAAAAAAGTAGCCCACTGCCATCAACATACCATGTACTATCCACTTGCAAAGTTTCAAAAGTGTAACTTTAGTGGTTGCAGAGGAGATCCATTACAAGAAACGTGACAGACAGACGGACTGACGCTCACTCAACTCTGGTACGAAAAATAATATACCCAAATTTTCTTCCAAAAAAGCGGGTATAATAAATAAATCTTGCATGTCCCACATAGGCGATGCTGTCATCGCTCACACACATCATAAGAAATAGAATGGCGGCTGCCATCTACTTCCTAATTCTAACATGCAATACATAAAACAGACATTATTCCACTTTAGAAGACTTTGCTAAACGTATGTGACGAATTCAAAGATGAACTAGATTGCGCAGTCGATGGTTAACCATCGCAAATACTGTGTCAGTCAAATAATAGTGTCAGGAGGCTCTTAACTTGGAAAGACGCAATGGAGGCGAAAGGGCTGAGAGTGAATGCAGGAAAGACAAAGATCATGATCTGTGGTACAGGTCTGGACCTCTTGCAGAGTACAGGCCAGTTCCCATGCGCTGTATGTCGCACTGGAGTGGGCAGCAACAGTATCTTTTGTAATGGCTGCAAGTTCTGGGTGCACAAGAAATGCAGTGGGCTCAAACGCTTGAAAGAAGACCCTGAGTACAGGTGTACACGGTGCCAAGGAACTGCACGCCCCTTAGATGGCAGACCACAGAGGGAAGTTCAAGTCGGATCAGACAAGCTGGAGGTTGTAGCTTCCTTCTGCTACCTAGGTGATATGCTCTCTGCAGGGGGTGGTTGCGACCTTTCAACTACATCCAGGCTGTCAAGTGTTCCTATTTTTCCTATTTTTTCCTATATTTTCAGGTTTCCTATTTTTTTCCTATATTTTAACCCCATTTCCTATATTTTTTACCAAATTCCTTTATTTTTTAAACTGCTGCATGATTAAGTTTTTCTTGGAAACAGAAAAGAGCACTTTTAGATGTAAGAAAGTTCTTCAATACTGGAACCTGTTTTCTTATTTTCCATTTGATAATGAACATCTGAAAGATTAGGGTTGTTTACATCCTGAACATAGACATAAGCCCAGTAGTAGTTCAGCAATAGAAAGGGTAGCAAGAAGGTTACCTTTTGCAGAAAATGTGGCATTGCTTACTGATGAGTGGAAGGTATACCAAGGGAGGAAACTGATGAGAAACTTTGGAAAATAGAGAAAGATGATGAAGTTCAGTTGAGAATTATTTGATCGTTACTAGAGAGACATTCTGAAATTGAAAACTGGTTGTGGCAAAGATAAGTACCGGTAGCATAGGCTTGGAAAAGTAGTATAAGGTGTGCTGGTATTGCCAAATAGTAATGCTGCTATTAGATAATAAGAAAATGTTTGGAAAAGATAGGATAAAGCTGTCATCAGAATCAGTTATAGGGAACAGTCTTCCAAACAGGCTGTAAAAATCTGTGATCCTTAATATATTCAGCCGGAATGTGTACCTCTTACCAAGGACCTACTTAGTTATGTCAAAGGTAGTCATAGAGTTTTCAATGAGAGGATAGACAAGGAAAAGCAAAATAGAGAAAAGGAGGAGAAGAATGGAGAGCAAAAGAAAGAAGAGCGTGCACAGGTTGAAAAACAAAAACAAGAACCAACAGAAGAAAAAGTCTTTGAATGAAACAATGAAAAAGTTGAATGTTAAAGAAAAGAACTCTAAAGAAGAACTTCATGCTGCAGAAAAACTGCTTGAAGAAGGAAATGAAAAACTGGATGGAGCATTAACATGTTAAAAGTAGTTTAGGTCGTGGTGCCAAAGCGTTAATCCAAAATCATTGGTCCGTAGACAAAATGGCCAATAACAATTTTCAGATCAACAGACATGGACTCCAGAAGAGTGTAATCGGGCATCCGCGGAGAGTAAGCATTTTTTGGTAAGCAAGCTATGCCCACCATGCCCATCAACCCGAACGAAGAAAAGGTGTAAATGCGGAGAAGGGTATGTCCGAGATTTTGGAAGTCTTCCTATGGCTTTCCATTGGCAAACATATCGGAAATAATTCTGGAAATGGCCACATTGTACGGATCAACAAGATCGTGGTGCCTCCCATAGAACTTCTTTAGTGTTGATACCAGTTTGGTTTTTTGATACCCCTGGCATAACAACCTGGTAGTGAGCACCTTCCCACATTCCATAAAAAAGAGAAATTTTTCTAGTGCATCAGTGAGTCAGTCATTGATTGACACTACTCAGAAAAAGATTAAAGAATCAACAGAGCGTCTAGACAGAGTAAGAGAAGAACAGAAATCAGTGGAAAGTAGGAAAAGGAAGAACCTGGAGAAAATTGCTCATGGGGATTCAAATAAATAAGTTCCTTTGGAAGCAAGGAATACACCAAATAAAGCTAAGAAATGAGGTGAACTTGGCCAAAAAAAAAATTCTGGAGACAAAGACTTGTATGCCAGATTCTTATTTTTCTCAGTTTTGATAGTTTTATAATATGGTCACATATCATTTTTAAAGCAAATGCTTAAGAGAATTCATAGTACAAGAAGTACAATGTCTAAGCTTGATAAGTCATATACTCAACTTCAGAATATGATTAAGAGCATTCATAGTACAAGTAGAACAATGGCTAAACTAGGCAAAATTATTTGTCAGTTTCTTAAAGTTCCATTACTTTCCATTACCATTACTTTGATACTTTGCTATGACCATCTCAAGATACCCATGGTAAATGCACAAAGACAGTTATGTATAATTTGATGGTTTCTTTAAAACTTCATTTTTTTTCAGGATGTTACATGAGCTACTCATTAAACAGAGTAGCCTGTCTGTAACTCCTGTATCTTGTATTTATTGCAACACAACCAATCTTGAATTGGTCTAACACATATGATGTCATGTTGACTGAAAGCAATAAAGATGATTATGAATTTATTTTTATTGCCACTAATATAAAACCTTTGATGACATTTAAGATGGTGATTGAGAGCTGGCTGAAAGGGGAGGTGGAGGTCAGGGCCATATCAAAACTATTAAAATTTCAGAATGGCTTACAGAAGTTTGAATCCTTTTTTTTTTTTTTTTTTTTGTCTTCATTAAACCATCTGTTTAAATTTAGCATACCTGCATTTTTGGTAATTTTTCATGATAATATGGCCTTTTTTCTTGCTAAACCTTGATAATTATCCTATAGATTTCCTATTTTTTCCTATATTTTTCCCATAAATTTCCTATTTTTTTAAGCCCAGAATATATATTTTGCACCAAAATACACTTGACAGCCTGCTACATCACGTGTGAAAACAGCCTGGAAGAAATTCAAGGAGTTGCTACCAGTTCTCTCTTCCCGCCACCTCTCGTTCAAGACACGTGGCCGTGTGTATAGCTCTTGTGTGCGGAGCGCAATGCTCCATGCCAGTGAGACATGGCCATTGACAAAGCCAAACCTCCAACGTCTACAGCGAAATGACAGGGCAATGATCAGACAGATCTGCAATGTCAAGCCACAGGACACTGTCACCATCAGGTCCAGTGAGTTACTTGAGCGTCTTGGCATTGAGGACCTGGACCTCATCCTGAAAGAGAGAAGACTTCGCTGGTATGGACATGTGGAACGCTCCAACGGTGCAATCAAGACTGCCTGTGACATACAGGTAAGTGGAAAGCGGGGGCCAGGAAGGCCCAAGATGACCTGGAAGCAACTAACAGAAAGAGATTGCAGAGAATGGAAGCTCTCTGCTATCGATCCTCATGATAGACAAGCCTGGAGATCTGGTGTAAGATCTGCCATGCGTGCAGCAAGCCAGCTACCTGGAAGGGGGCCCACTTATGTGGACGTTGCCCCTGTACCTGCACGTTAATCAAAAATCCGTTGATGATGATTGATGATGAAATACCTGCTTTTTCTATGAATAACACTAATGGCTATGTATCAGCTAGCCAAAACTACATGTAAGTTAAAAAAAAGTTGCAAACAGGGTTGCAAAAGTTGCAAAATGGTAACTTTAAACGTAAATCACGTGCGTTTAAACGAAACAATACTAAACTGAAGTGACTGTCAATTATATTATTAAATCATGGACGCCACTCTATGCTTTCATTTTTAAGTTCATTACCCGTTTCTGTTTTACGTCTTCTGGACACCGAGGCGAATAAATTCTACGTTAGTTCTCATCAGTTATATGATGCGGGTCTCTTAACTAGAGGCTATACTCAGCATACTCTCCGTCCTTACATTGATTCTGAAATTAATCATAAACGCCATTTCTTCAAAATATCCTTCATTAATAAGGGTATGGATTTTATAGATTTGCCCAGTATCTTCCGTGAGAGATCGGTGCTTTCTTCCATTCCTGCTTATTTTCAAAATACTGAAACACCTATAATTTGCTATAAATATAACAAACCTGTTAGATCTATCATTTTTAATTTCAATAAACTTGTTTCAGATCTTGATATTTATACTAATACTCCTGATTCATGTGATTGTAAAAACTCAAAGTATTGCTATCCTGCTGCTGGTCATGTAATTACTGGCAATTTGAAAATTATTCCTGATTCTAGGATAAGGAATACATGTATAATTTGTAAAGGACCGAAATATCGGTTTCCTTCTAAAATTGATTTCAGTAAATGTAGAGATGAAATCGCTGCTTCCTTGAATGAATTCGGTAATCGATGGTGTAAGCGAGAGTATGTTGAGCATAAAGCCCTTAAGGACTGGAAACTTAGCATTTTAAAACTAGTGAATAAACGCATTTCTTTCTATTCTCAAAATACTAACTTATTACCTCCTAAGCCCAAGACGTCTTTACGTCATCTTAAACTAGGTATTCAAGAATTTCATAAGAAGTTTGTTTTGGCCCCTGCAGACAAGGCCGCTAACAACGTCATCGTTGTGTGACGGCTCCACTACAGTATGTTAACACGCTTAAGCAGGAGCTTGGTGGTACTAAGGCCTATGAACTTTAGCCTTTAGCTGAAGAGAGAGCTATAGTAGATAAACATGTTTGTCTTTCAGCCACCAAGTTTGCTGTGTGTGTTAACGAAGGCCAAGACAAGCTTCCTACGCTATACTGGTTACCAAAACTTCATAAAAGACCTTACAAAGCACGGTTTATTGCAAATTCTAGCTCTTGCACTACCACTGAACTTTCTAAATTATTAACTTCTTGTCTTACTGCTATTAAAACGCATGTAATTAAATATTGTGATAAAGTCTTTGAAAGATCAGGAAGAAATCTGTTTTGGTCTATGAAAAATTCGAATGAGGTTTTAAATAAATTGAAATCTAGACATTTTCGTGCTTCTAGTCTGTCTACCTATGATTTTTCCACTCTTTACACTACACTTCCTCATAATCTTATTTAAAAGAAAAGCTTAATGGTTTAATTGAATGGGCTTTTCAAAGAGAAGATTCTCTCTATCTTGCATGTAATGTCAGAAATGCATTTTTCACTTCTAAAGAGCATAAGAATTATACACTTTGGTCATGTCAGAAAGTGTGTGATGCCCTCACCTTTCTTTTATATTTATATTAGATTCGGTACTAAGTTATTTAGACAAATTGTGGGTATTCCGATGGGTACTAATTGCGCACCTCTTGTGGCTGATCTGTTCTTGTATTGTTATGAAAGAGACTTCATTTTGTCGCTTTCCATTGATAACCAATCTGAAATTATTGAAGCTTTTAGCTCTACATGTACTTCTAGATATTTAGATGATTTATTAAATATTGATAATACCTATTTTGATGGTTTGATCAGTCAGATTTACCCCCTAGAACTTCAGTTAAATAAAGAAAATTCTTCTGATACCGAGGCCCCGTTTTTGGATTTACATCTATCTATTGTAGATGGATTACGCGATGACTTTGATTTTGAGATTGTAAATTTTCCTTTTTTGGATGGTGATGTTCCTCGTGCGCCATCCTATGGCGTTTATATTTCGCAATTAATTCGATTTGCTAGAGTGTGTAGTCATGTAACTGACTTCAACACTCGTAATAAATTATTAACGGCTAAACTCCTTAATCAGGGTTATCGGTACCATAAACTACGCAAAGCCTTTTCAAAATTTTATAGACCCCATTCTGATTTAATTTCAAAATTCAATATTGGACTTAAATCTCTTCTGCAACAAGGTCTATTGGAACCCGAATTTTATGGTGACTTAGTATATAAATTCAGAAAAATATATAACCGCAACGACTTCAGCACCCAATTTTGTAAAATCATTCTTCGATATAAAAAGATTGGGTACAACATGGATATTATACGACAGACTGCATGCATGGTAGTTAACCCAATCACGGTTGGCAACTTTGCTTCCCTCTTTAATTGCACGCCGGTGGGTCAGGCCTCAGATTCTATGACGGCTCCAACGTAAAGGCTTATTGAAAATTAGAGAGATAATGTTGGTTGGTGCCTGATGCTCTGTTTCTGGTCGGGCTCATCGGAGTCTAACTGTTGGTTTTCTTTTGCTCCAGCATTTCAGTGGTTTCTTGCTGTCGAGTCCTCACCGTTGTCTCACCTATGTGCTTCTTTGATTTTTGTGTTCACGGAGATGTTGCACTGATGAGTTAGGAGGCCTTCATGCGGACTGAACAAATTATTTGTCTAAACGCGACGGAAGTAAGGGCGAGGATTGTGGCCACGTAAAATCTTCCACTGACCGTTCCAAGGCGGCTCTTCTGTGGCGATTTATTTATGTTGTTGTTTGTTGCTTACTGTGTGTATCACTTGTGTCTTTTGGTTTTGGATGGCCATATGGCCATTTTGTGGGAAAGTAACTGTCCTTATGGCCTTCCTTTGTTTAGGTTTCCATTATGGTCTGGTCGCTTAATGTTTGTATTTCTTTCCCTTTGGTGTCTTTTATGGGTGGAGTAAGTTAATTGTATCAATTCCTATCTTTGTTTTACTTCTACTTTTCCCTGGCGCACAAATTTCTGCGTTTTGCCGCATTTTCGATGCAAATGTGTCGCATTTTGCTTCATAGTGTGCCCCGGTTGGCGCAATTCGACGCTTCTGAGTGTGATTCGGTTCAATTCCAATTCACTTAATAGACGCACCTTGCAATCGTCTGAGTGATACTGATCAATTTATATGGTTCCCGACTCATAACTTTGCTGGTTGCGATACTGGTCGTGTGCACAGAACCAATACTTGTTGACAGAAAATGACTGCCCAAAAATGATTGAGATCGTTTTTTCTTCCTTTGGGGGAGATTCGGCGTCTTTGCATGGAAAGTCAACTGCATCTTTCGCATAGGAAGAAGTGGGACAAAGTCTTTTACAGAATGAGCCTACAATGAGTGCAGAAGCAAAGTTTCAGAAGTGTAACTCGAATAGTTCAGGAGATATGGCAAAATCATACTTTTTGACCTTGGGGCCATGTTAGGGTCAAGGTCACAAAAAAGTAGCCCACTGCCATCTACATACCATGTACTATCCACATCCAAAGTTTCAAAAGTGTAGCTTAAGATATATAAAGTCATACTTTTTTTACCTTGGGGCCATGTTTGGGTCAAGGTCACAAAAAAGTAGCCCACTGCCATCTACATACACTACAGGTCGCGCATAAAAGCCAGTTTTCTTTTTCACTCCGAATGCAATTTTCACAGTACTCCAAACCACTCCGCATATTTTAATCAAAACACACGGAATGAGGAAACAAACCACTCCCAAACACTCCGCGAAATATCGAGTATACTCGGAGTTTTCCGAACGACTATACAGGTAATGTTTGGTCAATAATGCCCGGGGCTAATATTCCGAATGTCGGTAGAAATACTCCGAGTGGTTCAAGTTTATATTTATTCATTTGATATTGGTTGTATATTAATTGTTATTATTATTATTATTATTATTTTACTGACAATTTTTCATTAGGTCGTTTTTCCTTCCCCTATCAAAATTTCACCTTTCTAACATGCCTCGCCAACTTTCGCGCAGCCTAACATGTATCATTTGACCCAATCTTTTTTCATGCCGGTTGGATTTTCAATTTGCACGTGCAACTAATATACCCCAGCACGGAAACGGGACCATTACGGTGAAATGCCTTTCTTGAAGTTGTAATAAACAGGCATATAATAAGTATAAGGTACTCCTCGTGATATGTTCCCAAATGCAATATATATATTTATATTTTATTTTCTTTTTTTGGTTTGATGTTCTGTTGAAGAATTCATTTCTTTCGACCAGATCGTTGTTTTAAAGGCTGGCGGAATCCAAATTTCAAGGAGAGGAAGGGAAAAAGGAAAACATCCGAATCAGCATCTACAGCAACCATAGCCGAGCACGTGTCCGTCAGGTGGACAGGTCCGTGAGATGAACACCTAGCTTATATAAAGCAGTGGGGCTTACGAGGATTGGGGATATTCATTAGTTCTCTTATTTTTAGACAGAAGCTTACATGTACCGATTTATGGATCTCGTAAGGATCGGCGAATTGTGGCTGTTCTTACGAGCACCAGTAGTTTACATTTGAACTCGATTTGTAAAAACATTACGGAAGCACGCCTATTCAAATATATAGGATAATTTTACCACCAAATTGAAATTTTTCAGTGTAAAAACGTGATAGTTTTCTTATTTCTGCTCAAAATACGGATTATGGATACACATTGGAACCGCCTGATCGAGGCGGTTCTAACGAGTACCACTGGCTGTGTTATACAGCAGAATAAAGAAAATAACGTTTACCCCTCCAAACCCCAGTTTTACTGTATAAAAGTGGGGTTAAAGGGGGTCAGAATTATTTAGACATGTTTTTGCGATGATACCGAACTATGTCATCTTAAAAAAAAACAAAAAAAACGTTAGTTCTAGAGATAAGGAAGGCGATGAGAGCCTCCCCTGCAAGAGCAATGATTTGGTCTCTCACCGCTGTTGGGTCTCACTCGGGCATGTAAAAAAAAAAACGGCTATCAGATTCTTATCTGGGTACTCCAGTTTTCGCCCATCTCAGATTAGCATTTTGATAGAAATAAGTGAAATAATCTTGAGAGGGCCGCGAAACACTCCCACCCCTTAGCTCACAGTCTTGTTATCGTCAAGACAAGTTATATGAGAAATGACTCTATTTTATCATATTCTATGTGATTTGTTGAGTAATAAATCACAGTTTGGAGGCATTTGTAAAGAAGACTAAACCACGATTGGTGTATCTACTTTAAAGTAACCGGCAGCTTGAACTGTGATTTTTTTTTTGCAATGGTTCACAAACTGGAGCTGATCTATTTGGATTCTAACACACTCATATTCGACAATACCATCAGATTCTCCCAACTTTTCGACTGTTTTTTTTCCTTTTCTTTCTACTAATACTGCGATCGGTCACTTCTTACCATTACTCGCAGATGTACATTACATACACACCAGTTTTGCAGGATGAAAGCCAACACAGTAATCATGTAATTACGGTAGGGGTCTTCAACCTGCATAGGGCATGACTCTCCCTGCACAGGGGGCCTCCAGATAGCGTCCCGATCCGAAGGACGATGCCCTTTATGACATTCATCCCTGCAAATGATGCCAATGGAGCGTGTTCGGACCTCGAAATTTTATCGCCGCTGCCGGGGATCGAACCTGGGACCTCTAGCATCAAATGCAAGTGCACTAACCACCGAGCTATCAAGGCACGTAATATGTTAAAAGGAATCCCGGCAAATTAAGTGATTCAGGGGGATGCGGATTAAATACCTGCCAGGAGTCGGTAGCTTTCTGTCGTGGAAATCGATCATTACAACTTTTCTACAGTCATTCTCTCCATTCCGCTGACGGCCCCCGCCATCGGGGCTTGAAGAAATAGATGGGCTGCAAGGTGCTTCCACGCAGAACTGAAACCAACCGCACACTGGTACTGGTTGACTGCTTAGAGGATCTAAGCCTAGCCTGCCCAGGCAAAAGCAGTGCGAGTCGGACCGTCCATGCTTGTAAACCGTATTGGTTTCATTGGCCGACAGGGCTTGAGATGTCATTTCATCTCAATGTCGGGTAAAAGTCCCACAAAATTGGAAGCAACGTCTCCAAAATGACCTATAGAGTGTTAACGGGGACGTAAACATCAAATCAAACAAACAAACAAATCCATTCCGCTGAGTCAAGGGCACTTGCCAGTTTCTGGTGAAACAATTTGCACACTGCAGCCTATTAGTTAAACGCTTACGTAGCCAATAGGTCTGCACAGGAAGTGTTGACAGCTAAAAGAATGACCTAAAATAGTATTGACTGGACCGTCAAACTCTTATACAAAAAAAAAAAAGAAGTGACGTTCTACAACTGCGGCTGTTCGGTCACGCTCTTCTTCGCTGAGATTTATTGCACAATAAAACACTCCATTTCCATTGCCGTTATGGGCGTCATTTTTAACTGTGATCAGTTTACCCATCAGCACTATTTACGGTAACGGTTAACCAGCACAGTGCGTATTCTTTCGCCAGAGAATGACAACTGCCCTTCTTGATAACAGCGGAAAGGAGAGAAAGGCCAGAACAAATTTCATGATCAGTCTCCACAACAGAATGTTGCCGACCCCGGCAAGTATCGGACCCACATTCTCCTGATCCCAAGTCAGACGCGCATCCAAATGAGATACCGAGGCTGGCAATGGGCGTGGTGTACTAGAATAAAATGATTATAGAAGAAATTGTGTTTGTTGGTTTTGAACATTCCAGGATGAGCAACGTAGCCATCAAAAATGTATGACCGGAAAGCCATACGGCGTAGTAACCTTCCAATGTGACCTTGACCTGGTGTCAGCAAGATTCATTTATGAACTCTGCACATGAGCTCACTGAGGGGGATAATTGATCAAAGTTAAATGAAAATCCTTTGAGGGGTCTAGGAGATATGGAACGGACACAAAATTCAATGTTTCAAAGTCGTGACCTTCAAATGTGACCTTGACCTTGTGTCGGCATGGTTCATTTATTGGTTCTGCACATAAGCTCACTGAGGTAAAAGAATGGGGTAAAAGAGATATGGAACGGACACAAAAATCAAAGTTTCAAACTCTTGACCTTCAGCTATGACCTTGACCTTGAGTCGGCATGGTTCATTTATGGGTTCTGCACATGAGCTCACTCAAAAGAATATTTGACCAAAGTTTAATGAAAATCGTCCCAAAGGTAAAGGAGATATAAAACGGACAAAAAATACCAAGTTCCAAACTCATGACCTTCAACTGTGACCTTGACCTTGAGTCGGCATGGTTCGTTATGGGTTCTGAACATCAGCTCACTGAGACTAACACTTGACCAAAGTTTAATGAAAATCTATCAAAGGGTAAAGGAGATATGGGGCGGACAAGAAAGTGTTACGGACAGACAGACGGACGGACATTCCTATTATCCCGCCGCGAAGGACGGATAGACGAAAGACATTCCTATAATCCCCGCCCCGCTTCGCGGCGGGGGATTAAAAATTGTTGATTTCACAAATCCTGGTATTGATAGCCGCGCTATTCTAATCGCTGTGAGGTCAGAGTGTTGCGCAAATGGGTTAATTATCTCTAGAATCTGGACTGGAATCCTGTTATCGGGTTTGAAGACCCAGATCAGACGCCGCATGAAATTGGAAGTAAAGAAATTTAAAATAATAAGGATTTGCCACTATTACATACCTTTATCTGTAGTCAGTTAACGGACCCCTTAACATGAAATCTGTCATTGAGGAATAAATTATAATAGCCGGTGTATAGTTGTTACGTTACTCGCCTCATAAACCAGGGATTGTCGGATCAATCCCGGGCCTCTCCAGACTTTCGGATGCGTCTTTTAGCCGAGGACCCGGCTCTGTATGACATTAGCTGTTGGTGGGACGAAAAACTAAAACAGACACATATGTAGACCGCATTCTTATACATTTTCCTTGTACATGAGCCGGCACACGACAAAGACTTTTTTCTACTACAGAAGTATCGGATCAGCATTTGCATCTAGACAACATGTCCAGTCTTCGCTTGTTGCTCTTTGAATAGCCCACATAGTATGCTTATTCGAACAGCAAAGGCTCTGATCAGACTGCACGGATGCGCAGGCTGATCTGAGTCTTCAATGGTTACACGTCTTATCGAATTACGTGTTCCCCAGTCTATGCATCCACTTTGGTCAAAGTCTTCACTTGTTGCTCTTTGAATAGCCCAGAGATCAGAATGCTCACAGGAACCGCAAATGCTCTGATCAGACTGCACAGATCAATTCTCAAACGAGCAATTATGTTGCCTGTAAGTGCCTTTTCACACGCAATAACTGTGCGCGTGCTCACTAGTATGACGTAGTATGGTTAATCTGCACGTGCTTACATGACGAACTGCGGTAATCGTGGGAATCATGTGCTCAGTCGGAGACAGTGCATGGAAAAAAGCAATCTGTCACACTGGTTGTTCACGAGAAGCGAGAGATGTTTAACCCTTTTTGTACCAAATGGAATCTTCCAGCTTATATATGGCAGGAGTCCATTTGAAAATTTAGAGGGGTCAGGTTGTGTTTTCTTCAAAATTGATTAGGAAAAGGGCTGAACTTTTTGCAAACAGTGTAGGCCCTGATCAGACGCCGCATTCTTCGGCGTCTGATCTGGGCCTGCACTGTTTGCCAGGGTCACCGCTTAGGGGTTTCCAGTCTGAAATGGGTTAATGGAGAAATAATGAAAACAGCATTACAATAAGATGGTTTAATCGAGGCATTGATGATTTTGGGAAAATGGCCCTGGATGGGAGCTCAGACATTCGTTCGTTAAACCCTTAAATGCCTTAATTCTAAACAATGCAGACTCTAATCAGAGGCCCTTTATTTGGCTTCTGACCGGGATCTACCATGTTTGCCATTTCCAGACCAGATCGATTCTACAGGTAAACCTTTACACACTACTCTGGCCTCACTGATACGAACAGCGCGGCTTTAATAAACCGCTACCTGGATTTCATACAAATAAGTAACACTCATTTAGAATTAGTATCGTAAAGCTACTGCACTTCGTAAGTTTTGGTCGACTGTCAATCTACCGAAATCTTCCTATGGTGCTGTGTAATAATAAAAACCTTTTCCGAGATGGTATGCTACTCTTGAATTGGCCCCCGCCCATAGGGGCTTGAAGAAATATATGGGCTGCATGATGCTTTCACGCAGAGCTGAATCCGGCCCGCACACTAGTACTGGTAAACCGCTTAGAGGATCTAAGCCTGTCCAGGAACCGCGGTGCGAGGCGGACCGTCAATGCTAATAAACCCTATTGGTTTCATTTGGCGACAGGGCTTGAGATGTCATTTCATTTCAATGTCGGGTAAAAGTCCCACAAAATTGAAAGCAACGTCTCCAAAATGACCTTTACAGTGTTGACGGGGACGTTAAACCACAAGTCAATCAATCAATCAATCAATCAATGCTACTCTTGAAGGAAAGAATTTGCTCCCGAAAGGCAAGTATTTTTTTTTACTTTACGCACATGCGTATTATGTCGGATGAGCCTTTCGCCTATGAATACACTGGAAGTCGCTGGAATAACACACGCACCCACCTTTCATGGACGGTTTTTCCAGGTTGGCGTGCGCATCCATGCAGTCTGATCAATATTCAGCCATCACAAGTGGTCGCAGTTCTACCCATGGTGAAATGATACACTTACCTTTGACAGTTATGTTATTCTGGGTTTTTGTTTTGTTTGTTAGTTTGATTGAGGTTTAACGTCCCCGTCAACACTGTAAAGGTCATTTTGGAGACGTAGCTTCAAATTTTGTGGAACTTTTTGTCTTTTACCCGACAATGAGATGAAATGACATCTCAAGCCCTGTTGCCCAATGAAACCAATAGGGTTTATATGCATGGACGGGCCGGCTCGCATCGCTTTGCATGGGCAGGCTTAGATCCTCTAAGCGGTTTACCAGTACTCGTGTGCGGGTCGGTTTCAGCTCTGCGTGGAAGCAATCTGCAGCCCATATATTTCTTCAAGCCCCGATGGGCGGGGGCCGTCTCGGTCTTTGTAGTAGCACGGGTTTTATGTCGAGCGCTAACTAATGTACGATCTCAGTGTTTTGTTACATGCTGAACATGAGGCCGGCTGCGAATTAATTTTCAGTAAAAGGGTATACAATTCCTTGGTCGAGTCTACTGATTAAAATAGGGGTGTGTTGTTGATTTTAATATACCCGTTTTTTTTTATTTGTTTTTTTTTTTTTTTTTGAAGAAAAAAAAACATGGACATATTATTTTCGTCATTGTTGTTCGTCCGTCCATCATAAGTGGCCGCAGTTCTATCCATGGTGAAATGAGCGAAAACACTTACCTTTGACAGTGCATGTTATTCCAGGTCTTTGTTCATGCCGAGCGCTAGCTAATGTACGATCTCAATGGTTTGTTTTAAAACATGCTGAACATGAGACCGACGGTCAAAACCAGTCAGCTTCGGCTACGACATTATTTTTCAGCTAAAGGGTATACGATTCATTGGGTGGTGTCACTGGTTATTGTTTTTTGGGGGTATATTATTTTCGTCACTGGTGTTCGTCCGTCCGTCCGTCCGTCCTTCCAACTGTCACAAACATTGTGAATGCAACTACTTTTTTATTCATCAGGCAAACATGCCTATATAGTTTTGACCCCCTTCAACCCCACTTTTATATAGCGAAGCTGGGGTTCACAGGGGTTAATCTTTATGTTCCCTATATAGATTGTGGGTAACCGTTACAACCGCCTCGTCGAGATTGTGCTAACGAGTACCCACAATCTATGTTTTGAGTAGAAATATGAAAAATTATCAGGATTTTTATCTGAAAAAATTCCATTTTTGGAGGTAAAATTTTGCCGATGTATTTCAATAGGGTGTTTTCGTAATGTCTTCGCCTATGGTGACCAAACTGGACTGTAAAACTCGCACGAACTGCAAAGACTCGGGACTTGTAGACCGGAAAAAACCTGCGCGCTCATATTTCAAACGCCTCGGTGAGTCGATAAAGTAAGCCGTGTGTAGTGAGAAAGATTCTGACTGATCAGTGTTTGTAAATCCGACCAAGTACCTAGCGCCGGCCAAAGCCTGCACGCTCCTTTTGAAACGCCTCGGTGAGGTGATAGAGATAGCTGTGTAGCCAGAAAAGTTGTGACCGATCAGTCTATGAAAACCTCATCAGGTACTCGGATAAGGAACTGAACTATTTACGCAAATAACAAAAATTATGTATGTTTTGTTTGTTTGATTTGAGGTTAACGTCCCCGTCAACACTGTATAGGTAATTTTGGAGACGTTGCTTCCAATTTTGTGGGACTCTTACCCGACATTGAGATGAAATGATATCTCAAGCCCTGGCGCCCAATGAAACCATTAGGGTTTATAATCATGGACGGTCCTACTCGCACTGCTTTGCCTGTGCAGGCTTAGATCCTCTAAGTGGTTTACCAGTACCCGTGTGCGGTCGGATACAGCTCTGGGTGGAAGCATCATGCATTCCATTTATTTTTTTCAGCCCTGATTGGCGGGGGCCAAGAGGTTGTGGTGTATATAGATATCTAGAGCTTTGGGAACAATTCGCTATGTGCTCAAGAGCTATTTCGATTTGGCCATTATAAACAAGCAAGTACTCGTGTGCGGTCGGTTTCAGCTCTGCATAGCCCATCTATTTCTTCAAGCCCCGATGGGCGGGGCGTAATTATGTATGCTAAAGTCATGACTGATCATTCTTGTGAACGTCACTTTAACCCATCAGACCCAGTGCTTGCACGATCTGCAAAAACTCAAGATTAACCTGCAAATCCTGCCTAACCAGCGAAGATCAGCCTTGCCGTATGCGCAGTTTGATTAGCATTTCCGTTTTGTAGGCATCTGATCATGATCTACACGGTTTCAAAAAAAAAAAAAAAAAAAAAACACGCACACACACAAACAGGAGTTATTACAAGTTATTCTATATATATATAAATGTCATGATTTTTATTATAAATAATGGAATCGCCTCGTTAAACACGAAGCTAAGTTCGAGCGAGCGCCAGCCAAATACAATAAGATTCACATGACCGGTAAAGACGTAGATTGGAGCCTGACTAGAGTTGATCAGCCTGCACAACCGCGAGGTCTGATTAGAGACAATCATCGGGCATTCAGATTGGGATAACGCTGGTCATGTCATAGATACGTTTACATGTATCGCAGCGACGAATAAACACTACAAAAAATGGAATCGCCTCGCTAACTGTAGTTTGAGCCATTAAGTCCTGAACGAGCAGTAAAGACCTCACAGCCTGTGCACCCGCTTAGCCTCATCTGGACCAGCCTGCGCATTCGCGCAGTCTCATCTGCAGCATCTGAGGAATGAAAAGAGGGAAGTGAAAACATGCTAAGTTCTGCACCGAAAGGTCAAGCGGATTTTCTTTCGGGTAAGCCGAGTTTCGCCCACCTTTGATTAACGATTGACATCTTAAAAGAGCCATATTACCACACTACACCTACCAAAAAAAGATGGGTCAATTTAGGAGTGTTTACGAGATGCAATCTTGCATTTTCTAAACTCTATCTGTCTGTCTGTCCATTGATCTATCTTGTCTGTCTGTGCCTATCTGTCTGTCGGTCGGTCGACCAATGTCCAAGACGGATGTCCGAATTTTGATCGAAAGGCAAAAAAACATTGAAACTTCAAAACATCTAATGCGACATCAAATAGAAACATCAAACAACACGCGACCAAACATCGGAAGACAAAATATCTTGAATGTCACACACGCAGACACACACACATACACAAAGACAAAACATCGAAAAAAAAATCGTCTTTTTTTGTATACAGAAAACGGACCGGGAAAACACATGAGCATATAAAAGATAAATTCTTCAACACTGATACACTGCGCCATTCAACCGTGTTTGTTTTAAACCTTTTCCCTTTTTCATTTCCAATAACTTTCGTTTTTTTTTTGTTTTTTTTTTGTTCTTCTTCTTCTTTTTTTTCATAATTAATTATCAGTTGTACACACAGGTAATAATTAAATACACTCCGCGTAACTTTCGCATGGATTTCGCGGCAAAGATAGCCTGCGGCAAAGAGCTAAAGCTTCCGAAACACTCGGAATATGCTCCGCGAATCGCGAACGACGACGGTTCGCGGAGTGTTTGTGAGTAAAACACTCCGAATAATTTTCAGATTCGGAATGTTTTAGAGGGCCAAAAGAATCATGCGAAATGAAGAAATTCGGAATAAAGAGTCTTTCGGCTGTTCTCCGCGACCTGTACTGTACCATGTACTATCCACATGCAAAGTTTCAATTGTGTAAATTCAGTGGTTGCAGAGGAGATCCATTTACAAGAAACGTGACGGACAGACGGACGACTGACGCCCACTCAACTCTGGTACAAAAACAACATACCCGATTTTTCTTCGAAAAAGCGGATATAATAATAATGATGCTTGGACCTTTGGGCGAAGCTATATATAACTATCATCGGCTTGTGAAGAATTTCTAGAAACAAAAGATAAACCAATTATGACAATTTTACCATTTTCAACAGTTGCTTGCCGACACTGTTAAAGAACCAACCGACCAATTTAAAGGTGAAGAAGAGATAATTGTAAACAATTAATTTTTCATAGAGCACGTGTTTTCACACCTCACCATTGATCTTTGCTGGCCGACTCTGTCAACGAACCAATCGACCAAGTTAAAACAAAACTGGTAAAGGTGCTTAAGCCATAATTAAAGACGTTTAACTTTTGCAAAGAGTAAGTGTTTTCACACCTCATCATTAATTGCATTAATTGCTTGAATAATGTGTCAAATCAAATAAACAATGTGATTAAGCGTATTAATCAAAACAGGTAATACTTATCATAATTCCTAATTAACATTTTCATTTAAATTACATATTCTTCTCTTTCTCTCCCAACCTCTCTGTCAGTCATAGAGATAATAAATCTTTTACATATAAAAAATACGGGAAAATATTTTGGTGGCGAAACGATTAGGGGCCAAAAAATGAGGCGAAACGTCTTGTTATCATTACTCTGTAGGCTTTCATCCTGCAAAACCAGGGGTGTATGTAATGTACACCTGCAGTAATGGTCAAATGTGACCAATTGCAGTATAAGTAGAAAGAAAGGAAGAAAAGATTTGATTACAGGGGTACAGACTAAGCATTTTGCTTTAGGCGCCCAGACTGCCTTAAATCCAAATTTTACATTATATAAGTTAATAGGAACGTTTATTCAAAACATAGGCGCCCAGACAAAAAGTTAGGCGTCTTGGACGACTGGATGCCTATCAGTTTATGACTCTTAGAGCTCATCAGACTAATTATATCTGTTGAAAAAGTGATGATTTTATCCAATTACAATTTGATTTTATCCAATTACAATTTGAAATCATCTTTGTCTAGGATAATGTAAAATGCAAATGCTCAAATTTTGGTTGGTGTATAGTTCAATTGTGGAGATACGGAATGGAGCAACATGCAGGTACCCCATGAGATATTTAAAAGGCAGACACAGCAACAACTTTTGGACATAATTAAAGATCACTGCCTGACCCAAGTAGTAAACATACCCACCCCACAAGATAAAACCCTTGTTCTATGAATTACGAATTCTCCATCCCCAGTTTGTCGAGTTAAGGGGATGCCCCTAATCGGCAAGGCTGATCACCACATAGTCCTTGTTGAATATGATATAAAAGCTAAACAAATCAGACAAGCCACATGTAAAATACATGTATATATTAACACAAACAAGTGGATATGGATGGTCTGCGAGACCATATGGCACATTTTAAGGATTCGTTCCTTTCCTCTGACCTCTTGCGCATGTCTGTTAATGACATGTGGGTCAGTTTTAAGTCTGAATTAATCATGGCAATAAAAGGTTTATTAATCCCCCGTCGCGAAGCGGAGCGGGGATTATAGGAATGGCCTTCGTCTGTCCGTCATTCTGTCCATAACACTTTCTTGTCTGCTCCCTATCTCCTGAACCCTTAATAGATTTTCATAAACTTTTGTCAATTATTCGTCTCATTGAGCTGGTGTGCAGAACCCAAAAATGAACCATGCCGACTCAAGGTCAAGGTCACAGTTGAAGGTCACAAGTTTGAAACATGGAATTTTGTGTCCGTTCCATATCTCCTTTACCCTTGGAAGGATTTTCATTAAACTTTGGTCAAATATTCTTTTCAGTGAGCTGATGTGCAGAACCCGTAAATGAACCATGCCGACTCAAGGTCAAGGTCACATTTGAAGGTCAAGAATTTAAAAGTTTGATTTTTGTGTCTGTTCCATAATTCCTTTACCCTTCAAAGGATTTTCATTAAACTTTGGTCAAATATCCCCCTCAGTGAGCTGATGTGCAGAACCCATAAATGAACCATGCCGACTCAAGGTCAAGGTCACATTTGAAGGTCATGAGTTTAAAACTTTGAATTTTTTGTCCGTTCCAGATCTCCTTTACCCCTCAAAGGATTTTCATAAAACTTTGGTCAATTATCCCCCTCAGTGAGCTGATGTGCAGAATCCATAAATGAACCATGCCGACTCAAGGTCAAGGTCACATTTGAAGGTCACATGTTTAAAACTTAGAATTTTTTGTCCACACGATATCTCCTTTACCCCTCAAAGGATTTTCGTTAAACTTTGGTCAATTATCCCCTTCAGTGAGCTCATGTGCAGAGCCCATAAATGAATCATGTCGACATCAGGTCAAGGTCACATTGGAAGGTCACGAGTTTGAAACTTTTGTGTCCCTTCCATATCTCATTTACCCTTCAAAGGATTTTCATTAAACATTTGTCAAATGTCCCCATCAGTGAGCTGATGTGCATAACACATAAATAAACCATGCCAACTCAAGGTCAAGGTCACTGTTGAAGGTCACAATTTTGAAACTTTGAATTTTGTGTCCGTTCCATATCTCCTTTACCCCTGGAAGGATTTTCATTAAACTTTTGTGAAATACCCGGTATACCCCACAGTGAGCTGATTTGCAGAACCATAGATAAACCATGCCAACTCAGGGTCACAGGTGAAGGTCACAAGGTTGAGTCTTGATACAAAGTGTGGCGGGGGATTTGGCTGTCCTTTAGACTGCTTTCTTGTTCCAACAAAAATGACCAAAACCAAGTATAGTGCACCATGGATCGATAACACGATAAAAAACCTCATCAGAAGACGTAATAGGATGTATTTTCATGCTCGTAAGTCTAGCAGCCCTGACATTAAGAACCATTACAAACGGTTCAGAGCACACATACAAAAGGTAATTAGAGATGCATATTGGAAGCGTGTTTCCAGCATATTTACCTTTGAAGACTGATAGCCCCAAGAAAAATGGTAAGTTTAAAAAATTTTGGTCGTTTGTAATGTCCCTAAAAAAGGAAGCGTTTCGGATCACTTCGCTAAGGGAAAACAGACTCGCACAATAAGGCTAACATATGCAACAAAGAGTTTTAATCTGCATTTACGCGAGAAATTGACGGTGAGCTACCATCCAAAGGTAATAGTCCATTCCCTACTATGGAGGACATAACAGTTGTCTTGACCCCAAGGGGGTCGCCAAACTGTTGGGTAAGCTCAAAATACATAAGGCATCTGGGCCAGATGGTCTGAATGCCAAGGTGCTTAACCTTTAACCTGCTGAATATTTAATTTAGCCACACCCATTTCTGATTTTAACCAATCAGAATTCTTGATGTTATTCATTTCTCTATATCCATAAACTGAATGTCAAATATGGTAGATCCTGATCAGATGGCTTCTTCAGAAGCCATCTGATCTGGATCTACGCTGTTTGCAAAAATAGGGGTTTTCGCCAACAGCAGGCTAAAGGTTAAGGAATGTAGTGCGGAAATTTCTCCTGATCTTTCTTTTCAATGAATCACTTGCCCAGGGTACTGTACTAGATGGCTGGCGACAAGCAAATGTTAGCACTTAGCCTTTGAGAGCATTTTGCTGACTGTCAACATGGTTTACGAAATCAAAGGTCTCGTGAAACTCAACTAGTTCAATTCTTCCATGACATTGTGGGCAGTCTGGATGAGGCCATAAACCGTGGCTACAAACAGACTGACTTGATCATCATGGATTTCACCAAGGTACATGTATACCACAGGAGGCTATTGTACAAATTGGACTACTGTGGGATAAGAGGATCCACATATAGTTGGATTAGCTCATGGCTCTCAGGGCGCTCTCAACAAGTTGTACTTGATGGCAAAGTGTCTGATCCAGTCCCTGTTTTAGGGGCTTGACGAAATAGATGTGCTCCATGATACTTCCACGCAGAGCTGAAACAGACCCGGACCCGCACACGAGTACTGGTAAACCGCCTAGAGGATCTAAGCCTGCCCAGGCAAAGCAGTGCGAGTGTTGGACCGGACCGTCCAAGCTTATAACCTAATTGTTTCATTGGCCGACAGGGCTTGAGATGTCATTTCATCTCAATGTCGGGTAAAAGTCCCACAAAATTGGAAGCAACATCTCCAAAATGACCTTTACAGTGATGACGGGGATATTAAAACTCAAATCAAACAAACAAACAAGTCCCTGTTTTATCCTGTGACAATCACTCACGATTTGAGATGGAATACACACATTAGCAACATGTGTACAAAGGCAAATAGAACACTTGGTTTCCTGAGGCGAAATCTTCATCAGTGTCCTCCGGATGTGAAAGAGACAGCCTATAGGGATCTTGGAATATGGTAGTTGCAACTGGGATCCAAGCGGAGTGGTCCTTAATGAAGAAATTGAAAATGTTCAGAATAGAGCTGCTAGATTTGTAACAGGAAATTACTGCTTTGAAACTGGGAGCATGACTGGAATTCTAGGAAAATTAAGATGGGAGTCTCTCAAGAAAAGGAGAAGAGGCAGTAGGTCATACTCTTATACAAAGGACTAAAGGGTGCTGCCAGCATTCCAACAAATGACCTTGTTCCCCCAGCTAGACACTGTAGAACGCAGCATTCAATGATGTTTCAGACCCTTAAGGCAAGAACTGACATTTATAAGGAATTGTTCTTCCCCCAAACCATTAGAGATTTTAATGCCCTTCCCGATTCAATTACTTTGACTGCTGAAGGTGCTGAGGGTTGTGAAGGTAAGTTTACCTCTTCGTATAGAGCTAGGGACTAACTTTCCGTATCACAGGTCCTGGTGTATGAATGTCATTTGACCTGTCACCAGTAACAATTCTGACAAGGTTTGGTCCTTGGACTGGTCCTCTTTTTGGTACAGTACAGTTGCCGTGAAGCCCTGTTGGTTTGCGTACACACATGATGCGTGGAAAGGATTACCTGCCATGCATGAACCACATGAAATCCCCGCAAAATTTGCGCAAAATCCACGCTTGCAGGTCTTACTTCACGCGTGAACCGATAGCCTTCCCGCATATCACTCATGTACGATTAAATTTTGCGGGGGAAAAATCTGCGCATGACATGGGAAAACAGCTACAATGCCCAAGGCAAGGTTTTCACTAGTTGCGAGAGTGCAACAGACAAACATTTAAGCCATTATTTTGATGGCTGTTTATTTTATTTGTTTCTCATCAGACTAATTATATTGGTTGAAAAAGTGATGATTTTATCCAATTAGTTTGATTTTGCAATTATAAATAATCACATACCTGTTTATGGTTAACAAGCCTGGCCAATAATTTACTGAAGGCAGCCAATTAAGATGATCTATTGTGCATCACACCTTTTAGATTCTTTATAAAATATGAATTCGGGCATTGATTTCTAAATTGTTATTGTGTTCTTTCATATCAGCTTTTTTCTTCTCTTTTTAGCTCACCTGTCACGTAGTGACAAGGTGTGCTTTTGGGATCACTTTTTGTCCGACGTGCGTGCGTGCGTGCGTCCATAAACTTTTCTTCAAACGACATCTCCTCCTAAACCACTGATCGGATTTTGACCAAACTTCACAGGAATGATCCTTAGGTGGTCCCCTTTCAAAGTTGTTCAAATGGTTCCGGTCCGTTGCACATATAGGTCACAGTAGCCAAAAATAGATTTTTTTTCACCGAAAACTTAAAAAATCTTCTTCTCTGAAACCGCAAGGCCCAGGTCTTTGATATTTGGTATGAAGCTTCATCTAGTGGACCCCTACCAAGATTGTTCAAATTATAGTGCTGGGAACAAAAATGCCCCCGCACGGGGGCCCTTTGGTTTTACATGGGCTTATATAGGGAAAATCTTTAAAAATCTTCTTCTCTGAAACCGCAAGGCCCAGATCTTTGATATTTGGTATGAAGCTTCATCTAGTGGACCCCTACCAAGATTGTTCAAATTATAGTGCTGGAGCTAAAAATGCCCCCGCACGGGGACCCTTTGGTTTTACATGGGCTTATATAGGGAAAATCTTGAAAAATCTTCTTCTCTGAAACCGCAAGGCCCAGGTCTTTGATATTTGGTATGAAGCTTCATCTAGTGGACCCCTACCAAGATTGTTCAAATTATAGTGCTGGAGCTAAAAATGCCCCCGCACAGGGGCCCTTTGGTTTTACATGGGCTTATATAGGGAAAATCTTTAAAAATCTTCTCTGAAACCGCAAGGCCAGGTCTTTGATATTACATGTTGGTATGAAGCTTTATCTAGTGGACCCCTACCAAGATAGGGAAAATCTTGAAAAATCTTCTTCTCTGAAACTGCAAGGCCCATGTCTTTGATATTTGGTATGAAGCTTCATCTAGTGGACCCCTACCAAGATTGTTCAAATTATAGAGCTGGAGCTAAAAATGCCCCCCGCATGGGGGCCCTTTGGTTTTACATGGGCTTATATAGGGAAAATCTTGAAAAATCTTCTTCTCTGAAACTGCAAGGCCCAGGTCTTTGATATTTGGTATGAAGCTTCATCTTGTGGACCTCTACCAAGATTGTTCAAATTATAGCCCTGGGGCCAAAAATGCCCCCGCTCCGGGGCCCTTTGGTTTTACATAGACTTATATAGGGAAAATCTTGAAAAATCTTCTTCTCTGAAACCACAAGGCTTTGGTCTTCGATATTTGTTATGAAGCTTCAGCTAGTGGACCTCTATAAAGATTGTTCAAATTATAGCCCTGAGACCAAAAATGCCTCCGCCATGTGGCCCTTTGGTTTTACATAGACTTATATAGGGAAAATCTTTTAAAATCATCTTCTCTGAATCACAAGGCTTAGGTCTTTGATATTTGTTATGAAGCTTCAGCTAGTGGACCTCTACCAAGATTGTTCAAATTATAGCCCTGGGGCCAAAAATGCCCCCGCTCCGGGGCCCTTTGGTTTAACACAAACTTATATAGGGAAAATCTTGTTTTACATAGACTTCTATATGCAGGGTAAACCTTTAAAATCTTCTTCTCTGAAACCAGAAAGCCCAGGACTTTCATATTCGATATGAAGCTTCATCTTGTGGACCTCTACCATTGTTAAAATTTTAGCCCTGGGACCAAAATTAACCCTGCCGGGGCCCACTTGTTATGCTCTTGATCAGGTGAGCGAACCAGGGCCCTCTGGGCCCCTCTTGTTACACTTCAATTCATTTTCGTCTTTCTCTGTCTTTCATCTGCATCTCAACTGCTATCTCTTCCATCTCTTTTCTCACTTCTCTGGGAGATGACATAAAATGATCCACAAACAATCAATCCACAAACAATCAATAATCTCACTTTTATCTTTCAAAGTTTTGTATTCGTGTGTGGTTCTACATGTTTTTATTGTTAGATTGGGAAACTGCTCTTATCACGTTATTTATTGCAACGGTTAAAGACCTGCCCACAAGTACTGGCAAAATGCTTAGGGGATCTAAGCCTGCCCAGGCAAAGCAGTGCGAGTGTCGGACAGTCCATGCTTATAACTCTATTGGTTTCATTGTGCGACAGGGCTTTAGATGTCATTTCATCTCAATGTCTAGTAAAAGTCCCACAAAATTGGCAGCAACGTCTCCAAAATGACCTATACAGTGTTGACGGGGGCGTTAAACCCTCAAACCAAACAAAATTGCTCTTTCACCGATTTTGTCCGTTTTGCAAAAGTGCTTGTCTTGTTTACTTTAGAGTGCTACCTCTTTGAGATAAACTGACAAAATGAAACCAGTACTTGGGTACACTACCCTTATACAGTCAGAGAATAGTAGGACTTAAAAGAACATCCCTGTGTTCATCCTTCAATACGCGGCTCACAACATATCGTCCAGCCCTCAAACATGTAAGTAGATGGTGCTGACCACCTTGACTCTTTTATCAGTTACCCCCTAAATTAATTGCATTGTAACACCCTGACCTGATTAACATATGCTATCTCAGGACAAGTGAGCTTTATCGGGTCAACTTGACATTGCAGTTCTATGGACTGGACTGCTGGGAGAATTGGCAAAAAGTTATGCTTGTTTGTTTGATTTGAGGTTAAATGTCCCTGTCAACTGTGTAATAGTGTACAATGGGATTAGCTGATAAACAGAATACCAGATTCATGTCATTTGATATCAAGTTTATCAGGCTCAGCTTCGAGAACGCATGTATAATCGCTCGGCAAGCCTCGCGATTCTACAAACCTTCTCAAAGCCTTGCCTGATAAACTTGATATCAAAAGACACAAACCTGGAATTCTCAATATACAGACCAGCTACCGGTAATAACCCATTTTTAGCTCACCAGAGCCGAAGGCTCCGGGGGAGCTTATAGTATAGGCAGTGATCCGCCGTCCGTCGTTCGCGTCCGCGTCTGCGTCAACATTTCAAACAACTTCTCCTCTGAAACTACTTGGCCAATTGAAACCAAATTACATGTGGAGGCTCTGTGGGAAGGGGGAACGAAAGTTTGTTCGTGAAGACTGGGTCACATGACCAAGATGGCCGCCATGCCCATATATGTAAAAACCTTTAAAAAATCTTCTTCTCTAGAACCGAATGGCGATGATCTTGAAACTTGGTATGCAGCATCGGGGACTCGGGCCCTACCAAGTTTGTTCAAATTATGACCTTTGGTTGACCTTGACCTGTTTTGCGTCAAGGTCAAATTTGGTCACTTAGACATTTGTATGGAAAAAAGGCAAAACAGTGGATTTTTCTAATTGCATGGTAGCTAGTGGCATCAGAAATGGTATTTGCAATCACCTGAATGGAAGTTTATAAGTTCCAAAGGTCAAGGTCATTTACCGACCTTTGTCCAGGACGGCTCAGATTCAGTATTTTCATCTTCTTCTTCACTTAAACTACTTGGCCAATTGAAACCAAATTACATATGGAGCCTCTATGGAATGGGGGAACGAAAGTTTGTTTGTGATGATGGGGTCACATGACCAATATGGCCGCCCTGCCCATATATGGTAAAAACCTTTAAAATCTTCTTCTCAAGAACCGAATGGCCGATGATCTTGAAACTTAGTATGCAGCATCGGGGACTCAGGCCCTACCAAGTTTGTTCAAATTATGACCTTTGGTTGACCTTGGCTTGTTTTACGTCAAGGTCAAATTTGGTAACTTAGACATTTGTTATGGAAAAAAGGCAAAACAGTGGATTTTTCTGATTGCATGGTAGCTAGTGGCATCAGAAATGGTATTTGCCATCAGCTGAATGGGCATTTAAAAGTTCCAAAGGTCAAGGTCATTTACCGACCTTTGTCCAGGATGGCTCAGATTCAGTATTTTCATTTTCTCCACTTAAAATACTCTGCCAATTGAAACCAAGTTACATGTGGAGCCTCTATGGAATGGAGGAACGAAAGTTTGTTCGTGAGGACTGAGTCACATGACCAATATGGTCACCATGCCCATATATGATAAAAACCTTTAAAAATCTTCTTTTCAAGAACCGAATAGCCGATGATCTTGAAACTTGGTATGTAGCATCGGGGACTCAGGCCCTACAAAGTTTGTTCAAATTATGACCTTTTGTTGACCTTGACTTGTTTTACGTCAAGGTCAAATTTGGTCACTTAGACATTTGTATGGAAAAAAGGCAAAACAGTGGATTTTTCTGATTGCATGGTAGCTAGTGGCATCAGAAATGGTATTTGAAATCAGCTGAATGGAAGTTTATAAGGTCCAAAGGTCAAGGTCATTTACCGACCTTTGTCCAGGATGGCTCAGATTCAGTATTTTCATCTTCTTCACTTAAAATACTCTGCCCAATTGCAACCAAGTTACATGTGGAGCCTCTATGGAATGGAGGAACGAAAGTTTGTTCGTGAGGACTGAGTCACATGACCAATATGGCCACCATGCCCATATATGGTAAAAACCTTTAAAAATTTTCTCTAGAACCGAATAGCCGATGCTCTTGAAACTTGGTATGCAGCATCGGGGACTCAGGCCCAACCAAGTTTATTCAAATTATGACCTTTGGTTGACCTTGACCTGTTTTACGTCAAGGTCAAATTTGCTCACTTAGACATTTGTATGGAAAAAAGGCAAAAAACAGTGGATTTTGCTGATTGCATGGTAACTAGTGGCATCAGAAATGGTATTTGGAATCAGCTGAATGGAAGTTTTTAAGTTCCAAAGGTTAAGGTCATCCCGACCTTTGTCCAGGGCGGCTCAGATTCAGTATTTTCATCTTCTTCACTTAAACTACTTCACTTAAACGGCTCAGATTCAGTATTTTCATCTTCTTCACTTAAACTACTTGGCCAATTGAAACCAAATTACATGTGGAGACTCTATGGAATGGGGGAACGAAAGTTTGTTTGTGAGGACTGGGTCACCTGACCAATGTGGCCGCCATGCTCATATATGGTAAAAAAATTTAAGAATTTTCTTCTCAGGAACCAAATAGCCGATGACCTTGAAATTTGGTATGTAGCATTCGGGACTCAGGCCCAACCAAATTTATTCAACTGATGACCTTTAGCTGACCTTGACCTGTTTTACGTCAAGGTCAAATTTGGTCACTTAGACATTTGTATCGAAAAAGAGCAAGACAGTGGATTTTACTGATTGCATGGCAGCCGGATCCTTCATAAATATTATTTACAATCGGATGAATGGAAGTTAATCACTTCCAAAGGTCAAGGTCATTACTGACCCTTGTCTTGGATAGCTCAGATTCAGTATTTTTATCTTCTTCTCCAGTAAAAGAGCTGTGATGATTGAAACCAAATTACATTAAAAGCCTCCATGGGGGATGAGGCAACTGAACTTTATTCATGGTCTTGTTGTCACATGACCAAGATGGGCACCTTGCTTGTATATGTTGTAAACTACATGACCTCTGGAGAGCGTAGTGGCCCATGGGCCTCTTGTTTTTGTTTCGCGGAGAAACCGCCTAACGCGAAATCGGCTATTTTCTCCGCAAAACAGCGAGAAAAGATAAAATGAGCAAGAAATTTCTCGCTGAAATTTCTCCCGGTTTCGCGGAGAAAATTCTCTGAGATTCTCTGTGAAAATTTGACCGATTGCTTTCATTGAAAATGAAATTACCGGCGTTTCGCAGAGAAAAAAAAATACAACTGGGCTTACCTGAAATTTTCGGCTCATTATTATTTCTTCGTTTGTTTGGCGTTGTTTTTGTAAACGGAGGCAAATTGTAGTCATTGTTAAATCATAATCAAATATTCTTTTATGTTACTAAAAATTCCTTTTAGTAATTTATTTTTTAAAAGTCTCATGACAACTTTTATTCACATCACGAAAATACGCCTATTTATTTGTTACCTGCTTAAACCCTCTTTTAACTGGGGTTTACAGGGGTATACATTATTTAGCTAATTTCTGCTCACATAGATTGTGGGTACTCGTTAGAACCGCCTCGTCAAGTCGTTTTAAAGTGTACCCAAAATATTGAGCAAAAATATAAAAAAATGCCAGAATTTTTATCCGAAAATTTTCCGTTTTTAGTGGTAAAATTGTACAATATATTTGAATAGGCAAGTTCTCATAATGAGTTGTAGGTTATTAACACCCTAATGATGTGTGACATTTACCAAAAGCTCAGCTTGATGAAATAGTTGGACTGCATGATGCTTCCACGCAGAGCTGAAACCGACCCACATGCGAGTACTGGTAAACCGCTTACAGGATCTAAGCCTGCCAAGGCAAAGTGGTGCGAGTCGGACCATCAATGCTTCATGGGGTGGCAGGGTTTGAGATGTCATTTCATCTCAATGTCGGGTAAAAGTCCCACAAAATTGGGAGCGACGTCTCCAAAATGACCTTTACAGTGTTGACGGGGACTTAAAACCTCAAACAAACAAAACCAAAAGCTCAGATTCGCCTCATTTATTTATGATTACAAGCTGTCAAATTGGTACAGTAAGTAGTGCTTTGAATGCAAAGTTAGTGACAAGTTAACGAGGAACACATGAATTCCACCGCAGGCTCGGTCTATGTCGCGAACGAATGGACGAAAAACCAGACATCTATATCGGGCCATGCTTCATGCAGGCGCGTGAAAAAGGACATGCTACTTTGCATTGTCAGGCATTATTTGCGCTACCAAGTCTACTTCCCCGACCCCCCACCCACCCTCAACTAATAAATACTCCCAGTTGGAGCAAACAGGACCTGGTGGTGCATCAACATGTTAATAGCCCATGTAATGAATGAACCACTATTCACCATTTTACATGCACATATACATGTATTGAGAGAACTGGAGTTTACAAGGTATACCTTTTCCTTAATCTGTTCCTAGACGTCATATAGGTAGGATGTGGGTTCTCGTTACCAACTACATGTATGTGGCCAGAGCGAGGTGCAAACCATAGGGGAGAGACCTAATGACCCGATGATTAATCTTCCTCCTTATATAGACAGGAGTCCATTTTGAAACTTAGGGGTGTCAGATTGTTTTTTCTTAAACATTTAGTTCGGGAAATGGCTTAACGTTTTGCAAACAGTGTAGGCCCTGGTCAGACGCCGCGTTCTGTGTGTCTGGTCTGGGCCTGCACTGTTTGCCAAGGTACCCCTTTAGGGGTTTCTGGTACTGAATGGGTTAAGAGTCAGCGCTCTTTCCCATTAAGACACGGGGGCCAGTTACCTTCGGGGTGAACAGTAGACTTTACAAGATACTCAGGTTGCATGTCTGTACAAACTTCGCTGATTATCTTGGAGAATTTTGTAGTTCTGCCCCAAGTTAGACATCAGACTAATATGCAGACTTGGAATGCTTGCCGCAAAATTTCCCCATATTAACCCTTTTTGTACCAAATGGAATCTTCCTCCTTATAATATATAGCATGCATCCATTTCAAAATTTAGGGGTTTCAGGTTGTGTTTTCTTCAAAATTAGGAAAATGGCCTAACTTTTTGCAAACAGTGTAGGCCCTGATCAGACACCGTGTTCTGCGGCATCTGATCTGGGCCTGCACTGTTTGCCACAGTACCCGTTTAGGGGTTTCCAGTGTAAAATGGGTTAATGTACATGTATGAGCAAAATTGAATTGTAAAGGCAAGAAACACAAGCGGGCCTCCGTGGCCTACTCTTAAACATTAGATCCCTCACTCTGGCTACATGTGATCTTAAGTGTAAGCATCAGTGATGTTTAATTTTTCGCAGTGTTAGAAAAAGATCAACCAAAATGTAGAGAGAGATCAGCGCCAACACATACATGTACAAGCAGGTTCCCCGTTTATATGCATTGAGTTTGATTTTTCTAAAGTATTTACTTGAGAAAAAAATAAAGTACTCCCAATATGGTGAACCGATAGAAAATCAACAGTTTTCAATTTATGAAGCGTTTACACAACAGTAAAAAAAGTAACACAGAAAACATTCATCATGTTCATACTGCGTTGTAAAGTGCATAAGATGCAAATCTTTATGATTCCAACCGGATCAAAATCATACTTTACGATGCATTTCGTCATATGCTTTAAACTTTGTGTACCGAATTTTAATGCATGAATAAAATACATGCACATGAACAAATATACATGTAGGTATAGGCAGATTTCGCGGAGAAACACCGTGAACGACTTCACCTGTACTAATTGGCTTTCTCCGAGAAAAAGCAATGTTTGCGGAGAAATTTCGCGGCGTTTTGCGGTGAAATTAACCGCTTTGAAAGGCGAATTTTTTTTCTTTTCGGAGACATTTCTCGCTTGTTCTCCGAGAAAAAGAAAAGCCTATTACCGCGGAGAAAAATAAAATATGGGTTATTACCGGTAGCTGGTCTGTATAGAGGTATCCCAAATATTTATGGGGCATGTTGTGTTTTTAGAATAATTATGTTATGTTTAATTGCAGATCAATGTTCACCTGTGTAAAGGGCTTTCTAAGTCCCTGTATTTACTGCAGGTATGTAAAATGTATGCTTTTGATTGTGCCATATGAGCTCTGACTTTACAGCATAGCAATGCGCCCCCGCCCATAGGGGCTTGAAGAAATATATGGGCTGCATGATGCTTCCACGGCGAGCTGAATCCGGCCCGCACACTAGTACTGGTAAACCGCTTAGAGGATCTAAGCCTGTCCAGGAACCGCGGTGCGAGGCAGACCGTCCATGCTAATAAACCCTATTGGTTTCATTGGGCGATAGGGCTTGAGATGTCATTTCATCTCAATGTCGGGTAAAAGTCCCACAAAATTGGAAGCAACGTCTCCAAAATGATCTTTACAGTGTTGACGGGGACGTAAAACCTCAAATCAAACAAACAAACAAACAAAACAGCATAGCAATAGATATAAAGGAAGTATTTTGTAATAATTGAAGAATAGTTTTCCTTATTTCTCCGTAAAAAAACCTGTTGCGGGTACTCATTGGAACTGCCTGGGCGAGGCCATTCTAATGAATGCCCACACCATAGCTTTTAACTCTTTTGTACCAAATGGAATCTTCCCCCTTATATATAGCAGGAGTCCATTTCAAAATTTAGGGGTGTCAGTTTGTGTTTTCTTCAAATTTTATTTGGAAAATGGCTGAACTTTTTGCAAACAGTGGAGGCCCTGATCAGATGCCGTGTTCTGCGGCGTCTGATCTATGCCTTGAGACGGCCTCAGTGGCTCAGTCGGATGCGCGTCTGACTGGTGATCAGGAGGACGCGGGTTCGACTCCCGCGGGGGTCGGCAACATTTTTTCGTGGAGATTGATCATGAAATCTTTTCTACGGTCATTCTCTCCCTTCTGCTGATTCAAGAAGGGCAGTTGTCAGTTTCTGGCGAAAGAATGTGCACTGTACTGGTTAACCGCTTACGTATAAGCCTGCCCAGGAAAGTGTTGATAGGTAAACTGACCGGCTCAAAAATGACCTAAATAGTGTTGACTGGGCCGTAAAACTCCTATACAAACAAACAAACTGATCTGGGCTTATACTGTTTGCCAGCATACCCCTTTTGGGATTTCTGGTACTAAATAGGTTAATGGAGAACTGACAAAAACGGTTCTTCAGTTATTATGTCTCCCCCGAAAAATTTTTTTTCGGAGAGACATATTGTTTTTCCCCCGGGCGTCTGTCTGTCCGTCTGTCCGTCTGTCACACTTTCGTGTCCGCTCTGTAACTTGAAAACCGTTAGAGCTATCGTCACGAAACTTCATTTAAATATTAATCAGCATTAGACGACGTGCAGTGCGCAAGAACCATAACTCTCGCATTTATACTTTTTGAATTATCTCCCTTGGAAGTTTGTTGGTATGTATATATGTATGGGCAAATCGTTTCCGGTCAATAACTTTCTTATTTTTTGATGGATTTTAAAATTACTTGGCAGAATTATTAACAACCATAAGACGATGTGTGGTGCGCATGAGGCAGGTCGGTTCCTCAAAGGTCAAGGTCATACTTAGAGGTCAAAGGTCAAAAAAGGGGCCTTTTTTTCGTATTTGGTCAATAACTTTCTTATTTTGAGATGGATTTTAAAATTACTTGGCATAATTATTAACAACCATAAGACGATGTGTGGTGCGCATGAGGCAGGTCGGTACCTCAAAGGTCAAGGTCATACTTAGAGGTCAAAGGTCAAAAAAGGGGCCTTTTTTTCGTATTTGGTCAATAACTTTCTTATTTTGAGATGGATTTTAAAATTACTTGGCATAATTATTAACAACCATAAGACGATGTGTGGTGCGAATGAGGCAGGTCGGTTCCTCAAAGGTCAAGGTCATACTTAGAGGTCAAAGGTCAAAAAAGGGGCCTTTTTTTCGTATTTGGTCAATAACTTTCTTATTTTGAGATGGATTTTAAAATTACTTGGCATAATTATTAACAATCATGAGACGATGTGTGGTGCACATGAGGCAGGTCGGTACCTCAAAGGTCAAGGTCATACTTAGAGGTCAAAGGTAAAAAAGTGGGCCTTTTTTTCGTATTTGGTCAATAACTTTCTTATTTTGAGATGGATTTTGAAATCACATGGCAGAAATGTGAACCAATATAAGGCGATGTGTTGCGCGCATGACCCAGGTTGTTACCTCAAAGGTCAAGGTCATACTTAGAGGTCAAAGGTAAAAAAGGGGCCTTTTTTCGGGTTTTGTCAATAACTTGCCTATTTTTAAATAGAATTTGAAGTTACTTGGCAAACATGTTAACTATCATGGGACGATGTGTTGCATGCATGATTCAGTTTGGTACCTAAAATGTCAAGGTCATACATAGAGGTCAAAGGTAAAAAAGGGGCCTTTTTTCGTGTTTGGTCAATAACTTTCTTATTTTTAGATGGATTTTGAAATTGCTAGGCAGAAATGTTAACCACCATGAGATGATGTGTTGCACGCATGACCCAGTTTAATACCTGAAAGGTCAAGGTCATACATAGAGGTTAAAGGTAAAAAAGGGCCTTTTTTGTGTTCTGTCAATAACTTTCTTATTATGCCCCCAACTTTGAAAAAGTTTGAGGGGCATATTGGTTCTGGTTCGTTCGTCCGTTCGTCAGTCCGTTACGCTTTTGATGCATAGCATAACTAAAGAACCGTGTATGTTAGGGTTTTGAAATTTCATATATGGATTCCTCATGGAAAATTAGCTGACGCGTATTTTTTTTTTTTCATCCTGATTATGCCTCCTTTAAGAGTTATTGCCCTTTGAATTTTTTTTTTAATAAAATCTTGTCAGCAAGATATCTCAAAAACTATTGGAGCTAGAGCCTTGAAAGTTGGTGATTATATTGATGGTGATGAGTAGATGAACTGATCAACTTTTGACAAAATTCCGAAAAATACTTTGTGAGTTATGGCCCTTTGTCATTTTGGTAATTTGTGCCCATTGTAATGTATGCTAAAAGTGATGCATAGCATAACTTTAGAACCATGTATGCTAGGGTTTTGAAATTTCATATATGGATTCCTCATGGAAAATTAGCTGACGCGTATTTTTTTCTCGTCCGGAATATGCCCCTTTCAAGAGTTATTGCCCTTTGAATTTTTTTTAATAAAATCTTGTCAGCAAGATATCTCAAAAACTATTGGAGCTAGAGCCTTGAAAGTTGGTGAATAGATTGTTGGTAATGAGTAGATGAACTGATTAACTTATGACAAAATTCCGAAAAATACTTTGTGAGTTATGGCCCTTTGTCAGTTTGGTAATTTGTGCCCATTGTAATGTATGCTAAAAGTGATGCATAGCATAACTTTAGAACGGTGTATGCTATAATTTTGAAATTTCATATATGCATTTCTGATGGAAAATAAGCTGACGCGTATTTTTTTTCTCGTCAGGATTATGCCCCTTTCAAGAGTTATTGCCCTTTGAATTTTTTTTAATAAAATCTTGTCAGCAAGATATCTCAAAAAAACTATTGGAGCTAGAGGCTTGAAAGTTAGTGAACATATTGGTGGTGATGAGTAGATGAACTGATTAACTTTTGACAAAATTCCAAAAAATACTTTGTGAGTTATGGCCCTCTGTCATTTTGGTAATTTGTGCCCATTGTAATGTATGCTAAAAGTGATGCATAGCATAACTTTAGAACCGTGTATGCTAGGGTTTTGAAATTTCATATATGGGTTCCTCATGAAAAATTAGCTGACGCGTATTTTTTTTTCTCGTCCGGATTATGCCCCTTTCAAATGTTATTGCCCTTTGAAATTTTTTTAATAAAATCTTGTCAGCTAAATATCTCAAACACTATTGGAGCTAGAGCCTTGAAAGTTGTTGAGTATATTGTTGGTGATGAGTAGATGAACTGATTAACTTATGACAAAATTCCGAAAAATACTTTGCGAGTTATGGCCCTTTGTCATTTTGGTAATTTGTGCCCATTGTCATGAATCCTAAAAGTGATGCATAGCATAACTTTAGAACTGTGTATGCTATGGTTTTGAAATTTCATATATGCATTCCTAATGGAAAATAAGCTGACACGTATTTTTTTCTCATCCGGATTATGCCCCTTTCAAGAGTAATTGCCCTTTGAATTTTTTTTAATAAAATCTTGTCAGCAAGATATCTCAAAAACTGTTGGAGCTAGAGGCTTGAAAGTTGGACCATGAGTCATGTGCAAGACCAAGGTCCATACCTCCAATGTCAAGGTCATACCTAGAGGTCAAAGGTAAAAAAAAGGACAGTCAATAACTTCCTTATTCTTTGATGGATTATGAAATTACTTGGCAGAAATGTTAACCATCATGAGACGATGTGTTGTACTGCAAAGGTCAAGGCCATACTTAGAGGTCAAAGGTAAAAAAGTGCTTTTTTGGTTTACGGCCAATAACTTTTTTATTTTTCTATGAACATTTTTAAAGTTACTATGCAGAAATGTTCATCTTCATTAGATGATGTGTTGCACACCAGACCCAGCTCAATACCTCCAATGTCAAGGTTATACTTAGCAGTCAAAAACGGGGGAGACATCTGTGTTTTTGTAGAAAAACAAATTCTAGTTACATCTGTTGCTATGTATACAGGAAAAATCTCTTTTCAGTGGTATGTACAGCAAAGCCTCGGATCAGCCGGCACGTTCACAGTCTGATCAGTCTGTGCTGAATGCTCTAGGACAGCCATTGGTGCAAAGCTTCCTCATGAATGTACCTGTCATAGCAACAGAAACACAGCACAACTTGTCACCCCTTAATTTTGCAATAGACTCCTGCTACTTACATGTATAATGAGGAAGATTCCATTTGGTACAAAATGGGTTAACTTTATTAATCAGCAAACCATAAGAAAGTACATTAACCCTCTATATTTATGACACTCATTCATTACAACATGGTTGTTTGATATGGTTCTCAGATATATAGAACATGTAGAAGAATGACCATATTGGTCAAGTTTACACAATCATAGCCACAAGTAAGAGGAGATATCCGCATACAGGGTATAATTTTTTCTTATTTCTGCTCAAATTTGCATACATTGTGTTATTAGCTCGGCTGTTTTCGAAGAAAACGACGAGGTATTGTCTTAGCTCTGGCGTAGTCTGTGTCGTCGTGCAAAAACTTGGACATTTTGTAATATCTCTGTCATTACTGAACATATTTACTTGAAACTCGAACTATTTGTTCATTATGAAAAGTGGAACTCATACCAATAGGTGAGGTAACCCTCAAAATATTTTTGGCACAGTTATGCCCCTTTTTCGACTTAGAATTTTGCAGCCGAGCGTTGGCACCCGCATGCGGTGCTCTTGTTTTTCTTATTTCTGCTCAAAAACATAAGTTGTGGGTATTCATTTGAAGTGACTTGCTGAGGCACTTCTAATGAATATCCACAACATATGTTTAGAGGCCTCCTTCGTGTAGTGGTTGTGCTACTCACCTTATAACCAGGGGTCGTGGGTTAGATCCCGGGCTTCTCCAGACTTTCAGATGAGTCTTTAAACCGAGGTCCCGTCTTGATATGACTTAACCCTTGTCCTGCTAATCCCGGATATGCCTTATCTTTGAAACAATGTAGATCCAGATCAGGATCTACATTGTTTACCATTCAGATTGTGAATTTGTTGCAATAATTTGCATCAAGTAATCTGATTGGTTGATAATTGGTAGTGGGTGTGGCATATATGAATATTCAGCAGGACAAGGGTTAAGCTGTTGGTGGGACGTTAAACTCAATTACGCATACACAACATACAGAAATATATGTTTTCATACAGAAATAAGAAAAATATCAGTATTTTTCAGGTGAAAAAAAGCTCCTTATCTGGAGCTATGATTCTTATTATAATGATTAAAAAAGGTTGTTTAACCCTTCTCTTGCTGAATATTCAATTTAGCCACACCCATCTCTGACTTTGAACCAATCAGATTACTTGATGTAATTTATTCCTACAAATTCATAAACTGAAGGTCAAACAGTGTAGATCCTGATCAGATGGCTTCTCAGAAGCCATCTGATCTGGATCTACACTGTTTCCAAAGATATGGGTTGTCGTGAACAGCATGATAAGAGTTAACAAGCTTAAGTTTTGAGGTTGTACTACAAGGTTGTTTAACTAACATGATTTCTGCTTTGGACTTCAATAATGGTGTTGTTGAGAGGTTGTGGTATGCACATAAAATTGTAACAGTATTTCACATGGGAGACTAAAATACTTTTGGGAGTTGCTTCCACTGAAGGTGTTCCCATTCCTCATACATCTTCGGTCCCATCTCCATAGTTGTTGGTGGGATGTAAAACAAACAACAACCCTTTTAACCCTTTTGTTGATTGTTGATGACAATTTTCACTTATTGCCCTGTGTCCAATTTTAGGTATTGATTTGTATTAATTTCAGTATCCAGTTCGACCTAGTTTCATGACATTTGACCATGTTGATATTGCTTCAGGGAAAGTTAAGCCAGACCAGAAAAAGGTAGGTAACCATTGAAGCCTTTTCTTTGTTCCTACCTTATTGAACATTAACTAAACTGCCTATTACATATATTTAAATGTACTGTAAGAATCTTACATGGGTGTGAGGGATTGATAGAAAAATTCATCCCGAGCGTCTCTGTCCGGCATCACGAGGCCTGCAGAGTAATACTGGACAGTGATCCCGAGGGACAGATTTTTCTTTCCACCCCTCACCCCCATGTAGGATTCTTTTTAGCTCACCTGTCACGTAGTGACGAGGTGAGCTTTTGGGATCACTTTTTGTCCGTTGTGCATCCGTCCGTTTGTGCGTTAACTTTTTTTTCAAACGACATCTCCTCCTAAACCAGTGAATGGATTTTGATAAAATTTCATAGGAATGTTCCTTGGATGACCCTCTTTCAAAATTGCCTAAATCATTCCGCTGCATTAAACAAAATGGCCGCAAGAGCTTAAAATAGAAAAACCTTTAAATGACATCTCCTCCTAGGCAAATGGCCCGATTTGAAAAGAATTTCACATGAATGTTCCTAGAGTGACCCTCTTTCAAAATTGCCTGAATGGTTCCGCTTAGTTAAACAAAATGGCCACCAGAGCTAAAAATAGAAAAACCTTTAAATGACATCTCCTCGGCAAATTGCCCTATTTGAAAATAATTTCACAGGAATGTTCCTTGAGTGACCCTCTTTCAAAATTGCATAAATCGTTCCACTCCATTAAACAAAATGGCCACCAGAGCTAAAAATAGAAAAACCTTTAAATGACATTTCCTCCTAGGCAAATGACCCGATTTGAAAATAATTTCTCAGGAATGTTCCTTGAGTGACCCTCTTTCAAAATTGCCTAAACTGTTCTGCTCTGTTAAACAAAATGGACACCAGAGCTAAAAATAGAAAACCTTCAAATTCCACCACAATGAAAATTATCCTCCAAAAATAAAAGTCTTTGGTCCACATCTCCTTAAAGCAGTGAATCCTTCATTTCCATAAGCTTTGAAACATCTTGGATTCAGGTGAGCGATTCAGGGCCATCATGGCCCTCTTGTTCTTGCATACCTTCCATTTCTTAGCGCAGATTTTTAATGCTGCAGTCACTTCGGTAACCGACGTCCACCATATTGTGATGACACTACCATGATGTTTAGTTATGTCACGTAACATGCTGTGACGTCAACCTTAACAACGGTGCATTATATTTTGAGATCATATTCAACCAGTGCATATCAAACGTATGAGTATTCAATTTTTACCCTGACTCTGGGTAAAAACACCAGGCTTAGAACAGAATTTATATCTCAGGCTAAAACCACAGATTACCTTATCTGTGTGCAAGAAATTATTTTCCATCCATTATTTGATGCAGAAGTCTGGTTTGAGGGCTAAAATTGAAGCAAGAAGACAGTGCATATCATACCGTCATATTGGAGAGCTGAAACCTCCCCACACATGAGTACTAGAGGATCTAAGCCTGACCAGGCAAAGCAGTGGCAGTCTGGCCGCCCATGCTTATAAACCCTATTGGTTTCATTGAACGGTGGGGCTTGAGGTGTTATTTCATCTCAATGTCGGATAAAAGTCCCACAAAATTCAAAGCGATCTATCCAAAATGACCTGTACAGTTTTGATGGGGACGATAAACCTAAAATCAAACAAATCAAACAAAATTGGAGAGAACTGGTTTATTTTGTCTTCATTTAACTCTTAAGCTGCTGAGAAAATGTCGTCTATTTATGCCGTCTGCTCAGTCTTCTTGCAAATTTTTTAAAAAGATATTTTTGCATACAGGCAAACAATGTGGACCCTGATCAGATTGCTTCTAGAGGAGCAGTCTTCTAGGAGCAGTCTGATCTGGGTCCACGCTGTTTGCAAAAATGACTTTAAAAGTACCCAGCAGATGACAAAGCAAACGACATTTGTTTTGATTGACATGTTATCGGTTATAACCGTTAATGATGATGTGACATCATGTTACGCCATTATCATTAACTATAGGATTTTTTCTGTAACTGCACTGGAAATGTAATTTGACTGCTTATCAGGATTAGCAAACGACATTCTCAAGCTGTATATTTCTTGTTTTTCACTGAAAATAAGACATGACATCACATGCCAGGCAGACAATTCACATGTTAAGTCAAGCCTTATTTACTATTACGAAAAAAATAAAGAATCAGATTATCTTCTGTTCCAGCAATTTTTGTAGCAGTTGAAGGTTTGAGCAATGTCATGCGGAAATATGACTTTGAATACATGTATGTGCCTTCAGCAAAGACTCAACACTCTGCATGCTGGGTTATTTTTTTTTTCGCAACAGACGACATTTGGAATTTTTTAATTTTCCCAGAAAACAGGATTTGACATCTCATGCAAATTGTCTCCTATGGAGACAATTTGCATGCAATGTCAGATCCTGTGTTTGACATCTCATGCAATGTCAGATCCTGTAATAATATATAATCAACGGATTTTTGATTAACGTGCAGGTACAGGGGCAACGTCCACATAAGTGTAAGTTCCAGGTAGCTGGCTTGCTGCACGCATGGCAGATCTTACACCAGATCTCCAGGCTTGTCTATCATGAGGATCGATAGCAGAGAGCTTCCATTCTCTGCAATCTCTTTCTGTTAGCTGCTTCCAGGTCATCTTGGGCCTTCCTGGCCCCCGCTTTCCACTTACCTGTATGTCACAGGCAGTCTTGATTGCACTGTTGGAGCGTTCCACATGTCCATACCAGCGAAGTCTTCTCTCTTTCAGGATGAGGTCCAGGTCCTCAATGCCAAGACGCTCCAGTAACTCACTGGACCTGATGGTGACAGTGTCCTGTGGCTTGACATTGCAGATCTGTCTGATCATTGCCCTGTCATTTCGCTGTAGACGTTGGAGGTTTGGCTTTGTCAATGGCCATGTCTCACTGGCATGGAGCATTGCGCTCCGCACACAAGAGCTATACACACGGCCACGTGTCTTGAACGAGAGGTGGGGGGAAGAGAGAACTGGTAGCAACTCCTTGAATTTCTTCCAGGCTGTTTTCACACGTGATGTAGTTGAAAGGTCACAACCAGAAACCATATCACCTAGGTAGCAGAAGGAAGCTACAACCTCCAGCTTGTCTGATCCGACTTGAACTTCCCTCTGTGGTCTGCCATCTAAGGGGCGTGCAGTTCCTTGGCACCGTGTACACCTGTACTCAGGGTCCTCTATCAAGCGTTGGAGCCCACTGCATTTCTTGTGCACCCAGAACTTGCAGCCATTACAAAAGATACTGTTGCTGCCAACTCCAGTGCGACATACAGCGCATGGGAACTGGCCTGTACTCTGCAAGAGGTCCAGACCTGTACCACAGATCATGATCTTTGTCTTTCCTGCATTCACTCTCAGCCCTTTCGCCTCCATTGCCTCTTTCCAAGTTAAGAGCCTCCTGACACATTCCTCAAGGGATTCAGCTATGATGACAAGGTCATCAGCATACAGGTCCTCCCAGGGGACTCCAGAGCGGAACTCGCATGACAAGGCTTCAAGCACAATGATGAAAAGCAGTGGGCTGAGAACAGAGCCTTGATGAACACCCACCTTCACCTCGAATTCTTCACTGTAACCATCACCAACGCGGACACGGCTCCGAGCATTTTCCTGTGTTCTTGGAAAAAAAAGAAAGATATCAACAATTTGTCGTCTGCTGAATTAGCCTAGAGAGTGGTAAAGGTTAATATTTCAATCACTTATTCCAGCAACCTTATGAAGGGATTCAAACGTTAATGACCTACAATACCTTCTACTGACCTACATGTATAATACGCCATGTCTTAATTCTTAAAAACAATCAAAAGAATGTAAAAAAAAAAAGGAGAATATTCATGAAGCAAGAAAATTTTGTACATTTACCAGATAGGGACAGATAGGCATGAGCAAACAGTGCAGACCCAGAGCATGAGCATGAGCAAACAGTGCAGACCCTAAAGGAGCAGTCTGATCAGGGTCTACACTGTTTGCCATTCCAGCTGCACCTTTTGGACTCCTCGCTGGATCGTGAAACAAATTAATTAGAATTTTAGGAGAATTACAGCAAGTCCTCCCTCACAAGGTATCCAGATTTTGAGGACTTTTACGGTATTGTAAGTTATTTAGGTTGTTTGTTACTGACTTTACAAGGTTTTTGTTACAGCTGGAACTAGAAGTGTCGTTAAATACTCATAGCACTCACTATGCCAAAAGCAAAGGAGAACAGATAGCCCTGAATGTTGATGGAAGATCATCTGAAACACCCTTCTACAACAGGTACAGTGTTGTCATAGCAACAGAAAAGGTAAGTATTTTGGTATAATTGAAGGATAGTTTTCACAATATAAACCGAAGGATGTTCTAATGAATACCCACAACATCAGTTTTTATGGAGAATTGAGAAAAACTATGCTTCATTTATCACAAAATACTTACCTTATCTGTTGCTATGGTGTTGAAGCATGAGGCAATGCTCCAGATAGGGTGGTGTGTGTGAGTGAATTCGGGTTTAACGTCGCTTTCAACAATTTTTCAGTCATATCACAACGGTCGGTGTCTGGTTGCGACAGGGAGCTCAATGCTCAATTTCATAGTGCTGCCTCACTGAAGTATCATGTCCCAGACACATTACATGATACCACACCCAGTCACATTATCCTGACACTGGGTCGACCAGTTCTAGCTCTACCCGTAAATCTGAGTGCCAAGCGAGGAGCAGCTAGTACCATTTTTAACGATTGGTATGTCGCGGCCCGGGATCGAACCCGTGACCTCCCGTTCCCCGGAGCGGACACTCTACCAACTGAGCTATCGGAGCCGGTCCCAGATAAGGTGGTGTAACGTGGATTATTAAGGGATAAATTTCCTTATTTCTTGTTCGTTTAGGGGATTCTAACAAATACCCACGACATATGTTAAAAAGAAAAAAAAAAAAAAAAACAGAATTATCCTCCTCACTCCTTCTTATCTGGAGTAACAAAGATAATTTACCAGTAAAATGCCAATCACAACAATTGTTGTCTGCTTTGTCGTAAAATTAGATTTTGCAAACAGTGTGAACCCAGATCAGACTGCTCCTAGACTGCTCCACACTGTTTGCCTTTTTGAAAAAATATTTTTTAAAAGATCGCAAGAAGAGTCAGCAGACAACATTTTCAGACATAGTTTTTCTCGGCATCTTAAGGGTTAAGGAATAATATATCTTATTTCTTGTTACATATAACCATGCAACCAGCAGTTTAGCAATAAGCCTTAATGTTGTTTTCGTCAAGATCAAACTATCACATGCTTCTGAACCAGTTGAGATGACTGACAACGATTTTCAAACATGGGTAGAAAAATGACGAAGTCCATCTGAGGTGACTGGTCGAAACTTTTATACAACTGGTAAATATGCAGCGAGAATCTGAAGGCGAGATTGATGTGATATAGATTTTTGACAATTGCTTAGCTCTGTCTACTTCCTGTGTGAAGTGGTATTCGATATGCTAAAGATGGATTTTGTGTTCTTTGTACTTTGACAAACATGTCACTTATGATGCAAATTCTGGTTTGGCCTGTCATTGAGTTTTGACTTATTTACCCTTTAATGAACCAAGGACAGATGCCCAATTGCTAAACTGCTAGTTTCATGGTTGTAAGTTGTGGGTACTTATTAGGATTACCTCATTGAGGCAATTCTAAATAACAAGTACCCACAACATGTTTAAATGTAGAAATCAGAACAATTATCCAAGAATTAGCTTACACCTTGTTTGGGAGAAGCCTTTGTGATGTAGTGGTTATGCTACTCGCCTAAAAAATCAGGGATCCTGGGTTCGATCCCAGGCTTCTCCAGACTTTTGGATGAGTCTTAAAACCGAGGTCCTGTCTCGGTATGACCTTAGCTGTTGGTGGGATGTAAAACTCAAACAAACACCTTGTCTGGAACTATAAATAGGAATTCTCATTCTGTACTGTGTGGAAAGTTAACCCATAAAATGCCAATCATGACAATTGCCATCTGCTTTGTCATCTGCCGGTTACTTTAAAAGTCATTTTGCAAACAGTGTAGACCCAGATAAGACTGCTCTCTAGGAACAGTCTGATCTGTGTCCACACTGTTTGCCTGTATGAAAAAATATTTCTAAAATCTTTGCAAGAAGGTTCAGCAGACGACATAAGCAGTCGACATTTTCAGATGTAGTTTTTCTCGGCATCTTAAGGGTTGAAGCAGATTCTGATCTAATGTATTTGATTTCACCATAAAACACATGCTCAATCAGATACATGTCTTTGTGGTGATCAGGAAGTCGCTGGTTCAAACCCTGCTAGGCCTGGCAACATTCTTGCATGGAGATTGATTTTGAAATAATTTCAAGCTTTTCTTTCTTTGCTGGTGATTCAAGAGCATAGCAACAGATAAGGTAAGTATTTTGTGATAACTGAAGGATAGTTTTCCTTGATTCTCCGTATAAACCCATGTTGTGGCTACTCATCAGTGAGGCGGTTCTAATCAATACCCACAACATAGGTTTTTATGGAGAATAGACAAAAGCTATCCTTCAGTTACTCACAAAACACTTTACCTTACCTGTTGCTATGCAAGAATGTCAGTTGTCAGTTTCTAGCTAAAGAATGTGCAGTATACCAGTTAATGGCATATAAGCCTGCCCAGGACAAGAAAATTCCAGTCCAGGAAAAAGAGAACAAACCCTGAATACAAATTTTCCTGTGACATAACTCATTTGATCATTGTTACAGATAGAGGCTTTTCATACATAAAGTCATGATTTTTGTTTGCTTGATTTGAGATTTGACGTCCAAATCAACACTGTATAGGTCATTTTGGAGACGATGCTTCCAATTTCCTGGGACTTTTACCCGACATTGAGATGAAATGACATCTCAAGCTCGCCCAGTGAAACCAATAGGGTTTATAAGCTTGCATGGACCGACTCGCACCGCTTTACATGGGCAGGTTTAGGTCCTGTAAGCTGTTTACCAGTACTCATGTGCAGTCGGATTTCAACTCTGCGTGGAAGCATCATGTAGCCTATCTATTTCTTCAAGGCCCGATGTTGGGGGGGGGGGGGGGGGGGGGGGGGGCATATAAAGGCATGGTTTTTTGAAAATTAATGCAGTTGAATGTATCACAGCAGTTACTAGTACAATGGAAATGTTGCTGTAGAAGTGTTCCATGTATATTTCAGTAATAAGATGGACAAACAGATCCTGTCATCGTGTCCAGCCTCCGGTGGTGTGGGGCGGTATATTGTTGGCTGCCTGAAAAATGGTAAGTTTAACAGAATCATGTGTAAGAGAGAGAGAGAGACCGCATCAGGTTAACAAGTCTGTTTAATGAACACCCCTCTAAACCCCTACTTTATATAGAGGAAACTGTTGTTTAACCTTTAACCTGCTGAATATTTAATTTAGCCACACCCATTTCTGATTTTTAACCAATCAGAATTCTTGCTGTTATTCATTTCTCTATATCCATAAACTGAATGTCAAATAGTGTAGATCCTGATCAGATGGCTTCTTCAGAAGCCATCTGATCGGGATCTACACTGTTTGCAAAAATAGGGGTTTTCGCCAACAGCAGGCTAAAGGTTAAATAGAGGATCTTACATGAGTGTTCATGTATTATTGAATTTATTAAACGAGTTGAGGGAAAGGGATAAAATGCGAGGCTTTGCTCAACGAGTTTAATAAATTCAATAATACATGACCACGAATGAAAGGTTCTATTTATCATATGACATTTAAAACGCATTTTATTCGCGATTGTTTACACAAGTATCAATATTCCGCCATTAGTAAACGCGACGTCGTTAAGGACGTCGTACATGTAACGTTACGGGACGTATCTAGCTAATTTGCATATTTAATCCACTAGTGGATTATCGAAAATATTACATGGCGTTATTACACTCTCAGACGCGACGTCATATGATAAAGGGGTATACATTATCTCCAAGCCATAGGTTGTGAGTACTTGTGGTTCTAACGAGCACCCACAGCATATGGTTGGAGTACAAATAAGAACAATATTACAGATATTTTCTTCAGAAAAGTCACCAGTTTGAAGATATGAATGAATGCAGTACTAGTGTCACACAGGTGTGTCAGCGCATTGGAGAAAAAAAAGAAAACTACAGTGAAACTTTGTTTGCTCAAACACTCATTTACCACAGACAGCCCGGGCCCATCGGGGCTTGAAGAAATAGATGGGCTGCATGATGATTCCACGCGGAGCTGAAACCGACCCGCACACGAGTCCTGGTAAACGGTAAAGAGGATCTAAAATAGAAGTGAAGGCAATCAGAAATCAATACAATTAATCAGAGACACCACCGGAAAGAAACACAACATGAAACAGCTAGACCCTAATAGAAACATCAATAGCGGAAAGCCAAACGGCCAGTTACTTTCCCACAAAATGGCTAATTGGCTATCCAAAGTAAAATAATATAAGCGATACACACACTCAAAGATAAGCCATAGCAAAAATAAGCCGTGGTAGAAGAACTGCCCAGGCAAAGCGGTGTGAGTTGGACTGTCCATGCTTATAAACCGTTTTGGTTTCATTGGGCGGCAGGGCTTGAGATGTCATTTCATCTCAATGTCGGGTAAAAGTCCCACAAAATTGGAAGCAATGTCTCCAAAATGACCTATACAGTGTTAACGAAGAGCTTACTCTTGCTCCCACAACATATGTTTGGAGTACAAATAAGAAAAATATTACAGATTTTCATCAGAAAAGTCTCCATTTTGGAGATATCAGTGGATGCACTATGAGTGTCACACGGATGTTTCAGCATGAAGAAAAACTACAGTGAAACTTCGTTTGCTGAAACACCAATGGCTCATTTACCACAGCTGTTTTGAACTTGTTCTTAGGCCATAAAAGCAGATATTAACCCTTAAGACTCTTGAGATAAACTAATCTAAAAATGTCGTCTGCTTATGTCGTCTGCTGAATTTTTTTGCAAACTTTTTAAAACTATTTTTGCATACAGGCAAACTGTGGGCCCAGATCAGACTGATCCTACAGGAGCAGTCTGATCTGGGTCCACAACGTTTGAAAAAAAAACTTTTAAGGTAACCAGCAGACGGCAAAGCAGACGACAAATGTCGTGATTGGCATTTTATGGGTTAATATAATTTGGCATTCTTTTCTTCTGTAGAAGCCATCTGATGTGTTTGCCATTCAGTTCCTGAATTTGTAAGGATAAATAACATCAAGTAATCTGATTGGTTGATAGTCAGGAATGGGTGTGGCAAAATTAAATATTCAGCAGGATAAGGGTTAAATACTTTTTGAAGGATTTACTTCAATTGAACCTGAAAGTGCATCATTCTTCGTAAGTTTCAAGCTGTGTCATGTATATAGTAATCATAGATTGGCTGCGTATGTTTTGGAAGAAAATGTTAACCCTCACCATGCTAAACCCAGATATATACTCTTTTTGAAAACAGTATACTGGTAGATCCTGATCAGCTGGCTTCTCAGAAGCCAGCTGATCAGAATCTATACTGTTTTTCCATTCTGCTTGTGAATCCTTTGTAAAAAGTTGTAATGGTAATCAACACAAATGGCTAAAAATCAGGGAGGAGTTTAGCATACTGAAATTTATCATTTGACTTCGCCTCTGAGAATGTAATAACGTCATGTAATTAATTCGATAAGCCACTAGTGGATAAAATATGCAAATAGTTAGATAAGCCCTTTAACGTTACATGAATGGCGTCCTTAGCAACGTCACGTTTACTAATGGCGGAAAATTGACATTTTTGTAAAATGATCGTGAATAAAATGCATCTAAATGTCATAGGATAAATAGAATCTTACATTCGTGCTCATGTATTATTGAATTTATTATAAGCCTTTACTGATATATGAAACTGATGGTAAATTTTCCTGTGCACAAACATTATCTTCAAGCAATTTCTTCTGAATTTCCTTATGATAAATTGAGGGTTTTTCTAACTTATAAAGTTCAATAGCTCGCATGGTTTCCAGAGTAAGCTTTTGCTGTTCTCTACCCCTATCAGACACAGAAACAGCTGATGTAATTTGACCACTTGTTCCCTAACCATATTTGGAAGAGGTTTTCAAGGCCGCGCATTTATTCCTTTTTCCTCAATTCATTTAATCGGCCCCTGCCCACTGGGGCTTGAAGAAATAAATGCGCTGCATGATGCTTCCACACAGAGCTTTAACCGACCCGCACATGAAAACTGGTAAAACACTTAGAGGATCTAAGCCTACCCAGGCAAAGCTGTGCGAGTCGGACCGTCCATGCTTATAAACCATATTGGTTTCATTGGGCGGCAGGGCTTGAGATGTCATTTCATCTCAGTGTCGGGTAAAAGTCCCACAAAATTGGAAGCAATGTCTCCAAAATGACCTTTACAGTGTTGATGGGGACATTAAACCTCAAATCAAACAAACAAACGTTTAATTCGTTTAATAAATTCAATAATACATGAACACTCATGTATTATTGAATTTATTAAACTCTTGAAGGAAAAGTGATAAAATGCTCGGCAAAGCCTCACATTTCATACCTTTTCTTCCTCAACTCGTTTAATAAATTCAGTAATACATGAACACTCCTATATTCAGCCTGGTAAGGGTTAAGCTTTTTGAATATGTTCCTAGGTGAGTTGTACCTGTGTCCTATACAGGCAAGTGTTCAGCTGAAGCCAAGCTTTGACTACCTAGACAAAGTTGATAGCAGACAGAAAGCTGAACAGGAGAGCAAACTGGCTGAAGCAGGTGGGTGTTAGTTTTCTCGAATGCATTTAGTCCCACATATCAAAAATTAATCAGTATAGATTTGAGTACTAGAGATGGAAGTGACCCCACCCATCTTCAGGGTTTTCAATTACATTTTCGTAAAGAGGCCAGTCAACAGTTTGAGGTGGTCAAATGCTAATGTTTCTGAAGCCTTAAATTTACGAAACTAACATTTGAGACGACCAGAAGATAAATTGAGGTAGTCATTTGGCCTCCTGCCACCTCTTTAATGAAAAACATGAATCCTATGACAACCTCTCCCCTACCCCATTCATCACACACAGAGTAGAAGCCTCCGTGGTGTAGTGGTTATGCTTCTCGCCTTGTAAACCAGGGATCGCAGGATCAATCCCGGGCTTCTCTAGACTTCGGATGAGTCTTTAAACCAAGATCCTGTCTCCGTATGACCTTAGCTGTTGGTGGGACGTAAAACTCAAACCCAAAGACACACACAGACACACACATCACATCCCAGTCACAGACATGTGCACAACTTGGGCTTGATTCAACATTTCATTTGTCCTGCATGACCAAGGGCATGTTCATTTTGGTTAATTTCATGGGGACTAGTCAGAATATTTACTCCTACTCAAATTTATAATCGTCGTGGAGAGTGGAAATTTTCCAGCCCTGCTCCTAAATGATATAACTTCAAGTATTGGCAAGTTAATATGTGTTAATGCTCTTGCACTCTCAGATTGCAACCAGGCAACCAGCAGTTTAGCAATAAAACTTTCCCCGTCACATGTTCAGTGCTGTTTGCAATAAAAATCAAAGACACGCAAAGCTTTGTCGCACCGTGTTAAACTTCCTTTCATGTGTTTCAGAACAGGTTTAAGAGATGACTGACAACATTGGCAAAATGATTGCATAGCTAGTCCTCAGTTGATTTGCCGAAACTTTCAGACAACTGTGGTAATGTTAATAACATTTTTATATGCCCATTTTGGTAAAAATGGTGGTATTATGGTATGTGCTGTCCATCCGTTTGTCCATGTACACTCTATAACTCTGTAACTATTAGGGATATCTTCATGCAACTTTATTGGAATATGTATTAGGGCAAGACGAGGAGTCTGATCTGGGTCCACACTGTTTGGAAAAAATTACTTTAAGGTAACCGGCAGACGGCAAAGCAGACATTAATTGTCATGATTGGCATCTTATTGGTTAATGTAAGGGAAGTATTCTTGGCATGCCATCAACTCCTCATAAAGGTCATGGCAAAGTTTTTGCTGATTATTCAAGCACAACTTAAAATATATATATATTTAAAAAAAAAAAAAAAAAAAGTTATTGATTCTAGGTGATTCTTCTCAAGATGAGGCTGAAGATGACGCCAAACCAGTCACAGTGAAATATGCGAGACCCGAGTCAGAGGTTGCTAAAGCTAGACGATTAGGATCGTACGAGTATCTGCATAAGAAACATGAGGGAGAAGCTTGGATACCTCTTAAATACCATAATATACATGTAAGTACAAATCCTAAAAATTCGGGCCAGCCTCGGTAGCTCAGTCGGATGCACGTCTGACTGGTGATCAGGAGGACGCGGGTTCGATACCTGCTGACATTCTTTCGTGGAGATTGATCATGAAATCTTTTCTACGGTCATTCACTCCCTTCCCCTGATTGAAGAAGGGCAGTTGTCAGTTCTGGCGAAAGAACTTGCACTGTACTGGTTAAACACTTACATATAAGCCTGCCCAGGAAAAGTGGATAGGTAAACTGACTGGCTCAAAATGACCTAAATAGTGTTGACCGGGCCGTCAAACCCCAATACAAACAAACAAATCCTAAAAATTTGGACACCTTTCAGACTTGCTGTAATTCTCCTAAAATTTTAACAACTTTGTTTCATGATCCAGAAAGGAGTCCAAAAGATGCAAATGGAGTGGCAAACAGTGGCTTCTTTAGGAGCCGTCTGATCTGGGTCTGCACTGTTTGCTTAGGCCCATGTGTCCCAATACTTAGGATCATTACGGTAAGTACAAGGCGTGTCAGTCACATGATAAAAAGCCAGGTTTAGCATGTTCAGGTGACATTTTTCAAGGGTTATACAGGTTTTCACCCATCACATTGAATGTGTAGGGTGATGGCTTAGTGGTTAGTGCACTTGCCTCTGATGCTGGAGGTCCCAGGCTTGATCCCCAGCAGTGGTGATGAAGTTTTGATGTCCAAACATGCTCCACTGGCGTCATTTGCCGGGATGGATGCCGTAAAGTGTGCCGTCCAGAGGATCTAGTGTTGTTAATTGGAGGCCCCCTGTGTATAGAGAGTCATTCCACGTGCAGCTTCAAGATCCCTACAGTAATTACACAATTAATCCTGCAAATCTGGAATGTATGTAATGTACACCTGGTTAAGAAAATGGTCAAATATGCCCGATCACATTATAAGCAGATAGACGGACAGATGATTGACTAGAAACCAATCTTAAGCTAATATCCAAAGCAAGACTTGTAGTATCAAAGAAAAGACCGCTGGAGGCTAGGGTCTTCACTGTTTGCTTGCAGGATTTTCCATTAAAATTTATAAGAGAATAAAAACAAAAAGTTAGATCGGACACCCAATGAAAAATGGACTTGTTTTGGTTTGTTTGTTTGTATTGGAGTTTAATGGCCCCATCAACACTATATAGGTCATTTCTGAGCTGGTCAGTTTACCTATCCACACTTCCCTGGGCAAGCTTATGAGTAAGCGGTTAACCAGTACAGTGCACATTCTTTCACCAGAAACTGACAACTACCTTCCTTAAATCAGCGGAAAGGAGAGACTGAACATAGAAAAGATTTCATGACCAATCTCCACGAAAGAATAAAATGGACTTGTCCAACGTATGACTGTTGAAGAGTCCACCTTTATACAATGTGTTGAGAAAAACTTTATCATTTTCCTGTAGTCTGACAGAGCAGAGTCCCAGAGAAGATGTCTTGTGGAAGGGAAATATGATGAGAGAAACAATGAATTCCATGTGGGGTCAGCAGAGTATCTCAAGATGTTGATGCCTGTATCAAATGAAGAGCAGCAGTGAGTATACACATTTTTTGCTGGTTCCTAGTCGGAAAAACAGGTAACCAGACCCCCTGACCTTGAAAGGTCAGGGGGGTCTGGTTACCTGTTTTTCCAATATTGACAATGTGCAAGCTGGGAGCCAGCAAATAATGCAAATATGGTGAATAGGTTTTGTTTTTTGTTTTGTTTGTTTTTTCTTTTGGGTTTACATCCCCATCAACACTATTTAGGTCATATCAAGTTGGTCAATTCACCTAACTACACTTTTCCTGAGCAGGGTTATACATAAGCGGTTAGCCAGTATAGTGCGCATTCTTTTGCCATAAACTTATAACTGCCCTTCTTGAATCAGCATTAAAGAGAGAAAAGTTCCTTGATCAATCTCCACGAAAGCATGTTGCCGACCTGTCAGGTATCTAACCTGGGGACCTCCTGATAGTTAGTCAAAGCCAAATAATATAAGCCTGATAGTTAGTCAAGAGTGCATCTGACTGATCTACTGAGGCCAGCATGAGTATAGTGCCTTCATACTATGACTAATAAGAGCTGAAAAGTGCATAAAAATTCTAAAAATTCAGACACCTTGAGATTCTGCAGTAATTCCCTAAAATTTTAACAGATTTTGCTTCACAAGCCACCAAGGAGTTCAAAAAGTGCAGATGGAATGGCAAACAGTGTAGGTCCTGGTCAGATTGCTCCTGAAGGAGCAGTCTGTTCTGGTCTGCACTGTTTTCTTAGGCCAGTCTATCTGAATACTTAGGGATATTATGGTAATCTGTCATCAGTCTTGTCATTGTGATCGATAATCGATTAATAATCACTTAAGATTTGCAGGTTTCTTACTGTATGTTGCAATTAACTGTATATATTTGGACAGAGAGGCCTGAGCAAACAGTGTAGACTCGGATTATGTGGCATTTCATCAGTCTACACACACTGTTTGCCACTCATCCAGTTATTTTTAGACACAACATTGGATAGTGAATTGTACTTATTGGACCGGCATAATCCATAGAATGTTTTTCTTGAATTTTCAAAACACTTATTTGCTTGTTCTACTTTCAATTTGAAACTTCAAAGCACCATACACAATTTAACAAAGAGCAAGGTTGAAATATAGGATGCAGTGTTTCGTAAGATTTAATAGTCTGCGAAACTTATCAAACAGGGTAATACCTGGTACCAGCTGTTGATGAAAGTACCCAAGCTCATGGCTGGTACCATACTTTGTTGATGAAAGTACCCAAGCTCATGGCTGGTACCATACTTTGGTGATGAAAGTACCCAAGCTCATGGCTTGTACCATACTTTGTTGATGTAAGTACCCAAGCTCATGGCTTGTACCATACTTTGTTGATGAAAGTACCCAAGCTGTCATTGAGGGCCGCCTTTGCAGCAAAAGTGTTAACTTTGTCCTGCTGAACACGACGCCCCCTACCTTTGCAAACAGTGTAGATCCTGATCAGATGGCTTCTGAAGAAGCCATCTGATCAGGATCTACACTGTTTGTCATGCAGTTTGTGAATTGAATGAATACATGGTATCAAGTAATTTGAGCCCCACGCCCATCGGGGCTTGAAGAAATAGATGGGCTGCATGATGCTTCCACCCAGAGCTGAAACCGACCGCACACGAGTACTGGTAAACCGCTTAGAGCATTTAAGCCTTCCCTGGCAAAGCAGTGCAAGTCGGCCCGTCCATGTTTATAAACCCTATTGGTTTCATTGGGCGACAGGGCATGAGAAGTCATTTCATCTCAATGTCGGATAAAAGTCCCGCAAAATTGAAAGCAACGTCTCCATAATGACCTATACAGTGTTGACAGGGACGTTAAACCTCAAATCAAACAAACAAATCAAGTAATTTGATTGGTTGAAAGTCAGATGTGGGTGTAGCCAAATTAATTCATTCAGCAGGAAATGGTTTAAGTAGAGAAGATCATGGCGTCCTATTTGGATTAATCACATATTACAGGGAGAAACCCGAGATGCCCAACAATGTTCTGTCATTGACACAGCTGAAATCCATGCCACTGGGAGACCAGGTCAAGTCTCTATTGATTAATGGTGAGTCTGTTTCGGGAGAATGGATACAACCTTCATGGGAGGCAACTCCTGCAAAAGTATGTTTGTCTCCCATGTCAATAGAGGTCAATTCTTAGAGGAAAGAATTTGCTCCTGAGGAGCAAATTCTTTCCTTTAAGAGTAGACCCCTTTTTACGTGGGACAGAGTATAACGAAAAGAGAACAGGAAGTCCTGAAAGTTGTTCCCTTTGAAAAATGGCAGAAACATCAGCCAGGTGTTCCCATTCCCCTGAAGGAAAATGGATACACCTCCGGGGGAGGCAACTCTTTCAGAAATATTTTGACTCCTTTAACCCATTTAGTACCAGAAACACCAAAACGGGTACCCTGGCAAACAGTGCAGGCCCAGATCAGACGCTGCAGAAGGCGGCATCTGATCAGGGCCTCCACCATTTGCTAAAAGTTCAGTTATTTTCCAAATAAATTTTGATGAAACACAACCTAACATCCCTAAACTTTGAAATAAACTCCTGTTATATATAAGGAGGAAGATTCCATTTGGTACAAAAAGGGTTTTAGTGGGACTCATTTTAAAGGGAGGCCAACAGGAAGGTTCATTAGTTGTGTCCCTTGTTTAAAAATGGTGGAAAATATGTTGAGGGTATCCATGATCCTCTATACTGACATGAGACTGATTGATTGTTTTGCGATTTAAGGGTATGTCAACCCTTGTGGGTAATTTTGTGCCATCTCACAGAGAAAAGGAGAAAGGAGATTGAAGAAATAGTAGAGGAGATGAAAGTGAGGGTCAGAAGAGAAAGAGGAAAATAAATGAAGTGTAGAAACAGAAGAAATAACAACATTACCCCTTTACCCTTACCTACTGCAAGGTCAGCAGGCATTTTCCAACTGTAGGATGCTTTGTTGATTGATTTGGGTTTAACAACACTTCAACCCTTGTGGGTAATTTTGTGCCATCTCACAGAGAAAGGGAGAAAGGAGATTGAAGAAATAGTAGAGGAGATTAAAGTGAGGGACAGAGGAGAAAGAGGAAAATGTACGGAAGTGTAGAAACAGAAGAAATAACTACATTCCTCCCCTACCCTTACCTGCTGCAAGGTCAGCAGGCATTTTCCAACTGTAGGATGCTTTGTTGATTGATTTGGGTTTAACAACACTTCAACCCTTGTGGGTCATTATGTCCCCCCACCCGAAAGGGAGGGGGACATATTGGTTTTGGTGTGGATCCTGTCGGCGTCAGCGTCGGCGTCGGCGTTGGCGTCGGCATTGCCTCTTGTCTGCACTCTATCTCCTGAATGGATGGATTGATTTTGATTAAACTTACACAGATACACCATTGGGAGGGGGAAAAGTACTGATTAGATTTTGGTGACCTTGACCTAATTTTCAAGGTCACAGGGCTGAAACCATTGTCAAATTTTAGACCAAAAAAGCTTGTCTGCACTCTAACTCCTGAACCAATGGAAGGATTTGGTTCATACTTGATACATTATATTAGTGGGATGGTCTTAACAACTGATTAGCTTTTGGTGACCTTGACCTAATTTTCAAGGTCACAACGGGAGTTAGACTTTTAAAAATTGGCTTGTCTGCACTCTTTCTCCTGAACCAGTGGATGAATTTTGATCAAACTTGGTACATTATATCAGTGGGCTGGTCTTAAGAACTGATTAGATGTTGGTGACCTTGACCTAATTTTCAAGGTTACCACGGGACTTAGACTGTTGAAAATTGCCTTGTCTGCACTCAATCTCCTGAACCAGTGGATGGATTTGGTTAAAAAAATAATGAGTGTGGTGGGGGGACATCTGTTTTCTTAGAAAACAATTCTAGTTTGTGTTGTCACCCAGAGAAAGGGAGTTAAGAGAGAGAAGAGATAATAGTGAAGATGAAAGTGAGGGGCAGAGGAGAAAGAGGAAAATGAATAGAAGTGTAGAAACAGAATAAAAACCAACATTCCCCCTCTACCTTAACCTGCTGCAAGGACTGCAGACCTTGTCCAACTGTAAGCCTTTAAAGTCATTGTTGTAAACAGTGTGAACTAAGTACAGACGCCTCCTCTAGCAGTGGCCTGATCAGAGTCAGCACTGATTGCCTGTATGCAAAACAAATTGGAAAAGTTGGCAAGAAGACACAGCAGATGACTTAACAGGCAACATTTTTATTAGATGCAGTTTTTTCTTTGCATCTAAAGGGTTAAAGAGCCAAGCACAACTCAAGCAGATAGATTTGTTCTTATTTACCCTTTTTGTACCAAATGAAATCTTCCTCATATTTAGCAGGAATCCATGACAAAATTTAGGGGTGTCAGGTTGTGTTTTCTTCAAAATTTATTTGGAAAATGACTTCTTGGAAACAATGTAGCCCTGATCAGACGCCACATTGATCTGGGCCTGCACTGTTTGCCAATTACCAGTTTTGGGGTTTCCGGTAGTAAAAGGGTCAGGCCTTAAGGGGAATGGATACACCTTCAGGGGAGGCAACACCTGCAACAGTATTTTTGTCTCTCATGTCTATAGGGGTCAACTCTTAAAGGAAGGAATTTGCTCCTGAGGAGCAACTTCTTTCCTTTAACAGTAGACCCCTTTTTCAACGGGACTGAGCCTATAGAAAAGCGAACAGGAAGTCCCGAAAGTTGTCTCCCTTTGAAAAATGGTGGAAAAATCTGCCAGGTGTTCCCATTCCCCTTAATTTCCAGAAAGATAGTACAAAAAATATAATGTTCTGTGTATGCTGGAGCTTCAATGATTAATTGTCAGAAGAAATAAAATCTTCGTTTTACCTTTTTTGTTGGTGGTGGTTTGGAGTTAAATGGCCCAGTCAACAATGTTTTGATCATATCAAAGCGGTCAGCTTACCTAACCAAATATTTCCTTGACAAGCTTATACTTAGGTACAGTCCACATTCTTTTGCTAGGAACTGACAACTGCCCTTTTTGAATCAGTGGGAGATAATGACCGAAGAAAAGATTTTGTGATCAATCTCCATGAACGAATGTTGCTGACCCGGCAGATATCTCACCAGCAATGCCCTAATCACCAGTCAAACGCACATACATATGAGCTGCCGAGGCATATAGAAAGGTTATGGAATTATATTATTCCTGGAGAATTGTCTTCATTAGGTTCTATAATGTTGATAAACTTACATATTGCTCTTTTCATTGTTTTATCCAGCCAAGGTGATAAGATTTGGTCAATTAATGACTCTGCTACCACAAGGAACAGACCCTCAGGCCACGCTGAGATCTCTACAACACGTAGCTGTTCTTGTACAAGGTTGTTGGGTTGTGAAAAGGTATGTTGTCCGTCTTCTTTGCCTGAATTTTCATGTACCATATTTGCCCTGAATATGCAAACGCTAGAGGTTAGGCTACTCAATTCATAAACCAGGGTTCATGGATTTGATCCCGGGCTTCTCCAGACTTGATGAGTCTTTTAACCCTTTTTGTACCAATCTTACACCTTTTATATAACATGAGTCCATTTCAAAGTTTAGGGGTGTCAGGTTGTGTTTTTTTTTCAGAAACCATTTGGAAAATAGCTGAACTTTTTGCAAACAGTGTAGGCCCTGATCAGATGCCGTGTTCTGGGGCGTCTGATCTGGGCCTGCACTGTTTGCCAGGGTACCAGTTTTGGGGTTTCGGGTACTAAATGGGTTAAACGAGGTCCTGTCTGTGTATGACCTTAGTTGTGGATGAGACTTAAAATCAAACACACACAGTTCAAACATGAAAAAGTATCAAAACACAGTTAATACATGGAAAAGTCTCACAAACACACACAGTTCAAACATGAAAAAGTCTTAACAAATACACACAGTTCAGACATGAAAAAGTCACTTGTAAACCAGGGGTGGCAGGATCAATCTCGGCTTCTCCAGACTAGGATGCGTCTTTTAACCGAGGTCCCATCTCCATATGACCTTAGCTGTTGGTGGGAAGTAAAACTCAAAGCTCACTCACTCAGACATAAAAAAGTCCAACAAACACACACAGTTCAAACATGAAAAAGTCTAACAAACACACACAGTTCAAACATGAAAAAATCTAACAAACACACACAGTTCAAACATAAAAAGTCTTAACAAACACAACAGTTCAAACATGAAAAAGTCTAACAAACACACACAGTTGGAACATGAAAAAATCTAACAAACACACACAGTTCAAACATGAAAAAGTCTTAACAAACACACACAGTTCAAACATGAATAAGTCTAACAAACACACACAGTTCAAACATGAAAAAGACTAACAAACACTCAAACACAACAGTTCAAACATGAAAAAGTCTTACAAACACACAGTAGGAGTAGAAAAGTTTGATAAAGCCATTAGCTTGGTGTGTTAAAGGGATCCAATATTCCTCCATTTGTTCATCCAGCATTCAACACATGTATCAACCTAGATTTGTCCCCCAAAGATGGGATGTGCCTTCAGTATAATTCTTGCTATGATATAAGTTCAGACACATTTTTCATAGTTTTACCTCAGCTTGCAAGACAATCAACTCAAGGCCTTTCTATGAAAATTTACTGGGAACATACTACTCTAAAGTTTGTTGTCTTCTGGGGGAAAAACCCTAATATCTAGGTTTAATGAGGTACAGAGAAAAATGTTTGCAGCAAGTATAAGTTTGGACTATTTTTCTTTGCAGTGAAATCCTGTACCCCAAAGATGGCTATAATCCTCACAGCTCATCATCAGAACTTCTGTGTAGGGGCAGAGACTTCATGGTACGTAGTGGTTGGACTCAGCTAAAGTGTGTTGTCGTTGTCAGTCTTCATCTTATGCATTTCTGACTATCAGCCATTCAGATTACATGATATAATGTATTCATTTAAATTCACAAACTGAATGACAGTGTAGATCCTGATCAGATGGCTTCATCTGGTCTGGATCTACACTGTTTGCAATGGTAGGGGTTGTCATGAACAGCAGAATAAGAGTTAAACACTGATCAGTGAACTGATAGTAATATTTCTTGTGTTATTCTTTAGTTATATCTTTAGTTATTTTATAGAATCAGGAGCATATAATTTCACTCACGGGGTTATCAGCTAGGGTTGATGTTAACCCTATGAAAGTAGTTTCTCATTGGCTGTTGCTTCCCAGCAGGGATTGGCATTTATCTGTTTATGCAGCCAAAAAAAAAATGAAGACTGTGTCAAGAAAATTTTCAACATGAACATGCATTTTCCATGTATCTTTATTTTCTCAACTTGGGCTTTCATAAAAATGCTAAAAGAAACATGAAAATAACATTACACAAGACTGCAAAAGTAAATGCGTTCATTTTTATAGTGCATTCTGACTTGTTGATTTTGTTACCGTATACATGTATAACATCCCTTTTCCCTGATGTGGCCTATGTTCTGCAGTAAACCATTAAACTTTGTTTACACTAGCCACAGGAGCTCTTGAAAAATGCTTATAAAATAAATGATGCTGACAGGTTGCTGATAACCTTGGAGTTTCTTCACAGAGCAGGAATCAATGGTTAGTGGACTTACCATCACATAAGCTCTACAGAAGATTGTATAGAGAGCTGATAGCCCCGTGAGTGAAATTATATGCTCCTGATAGAATACATGTTTTTTTTGTGGTGCCTGCTTTAAGCATGACACAATATAGGAGTCCGGTTTTCTGTCAGTCTGTAAATCTGTCAACTTTGTGTGAACACTTATCGTCAATACAAATGCTCAAGTTCATTTCTTAAGAACTACAATTACAGGCATGACATAGCCTTCTGCTGAATTCAGGGCCCAGTTGTTCAAAGCATCGTTTGCTTAACAAGCTCATTAGTGGTCAAATAGTTAACCATTCTAGCAAGTTCAATATCTAAAATTTTATTTTTGCTGAAAAAAATGTGAGCAGCTGCTCTCATTGTTTCAGCAGAATGTTAGTATTTTCACCATATTAACCCTTGTCCTGCTGAGCCCAGATATGCCTTATTTTCCAAACAATGAAGATCCAGATCAGATGGCTTCTGATGAAGCCATCTGATCAGGATCTACATTGTTTGCCATTCAGATTGTGAATTTGTTGCAATAATTTGCATCAAGTAATCTGATTGGCTGATAATCAGTAGTGGGTGTGGCATATATAAATATTCAGCAGTACAAGGGTTAAATGATCAAAGTTTTAACAAAACATTAGCAAAAGACGTCGTTAGTTTTGAACAACTGGCCCTTGGGAATCTAATAGAACTGGAAGCTTGCAAAATATACAGGTTATATAGGAAAACCACCATGCAAGGTCATTTTTCTATATAATCTATACATTCTTAATTGGTTATAATTACAATTTGTGCAGTGAGCACAAATTTTCTATGGTTCATAACCATAGCATACTGGAGTGTATTTGAGTTTTACATCCCACCAACAACTGGATCATACGGAGATGGGACCTTGCTTTAAAGACTCATCCGAAGTTTGAGCATACTTAAAGTCAAAAGTAAATTTACACTACATTTGAAGCCTTAGTTTTCAGAACTGGAATAAGATAGACATAACTTCGAAACTTAGTATTTTATCCATTTGAAAATTAATCAAACAAAGGAAAGTGCAAGAAATTTATGTTAACATGCAGATCGGTTATTTAACTGTGTTGTGCTCGGATATTTAACTGTATTTTCCACAGTCACACTGGAGTTCTGAATTAAGTTTACAGGCACACTTTTCATTAAAAAATACGTTATACTACATATTTCAGTATCTGATATGCCCACCTCGTACCCCAATAATTCTTCATATCTCCTACCTATCGAAAAGATGTAATGCCGGATGATGTACTGCGGAATGGAACAAAGCAGTTTCCAGCTGTTTTGTTTTTTGTTTGTTTGTATTGAGTTTAATGGCCCAGTCAACACTATTTTAGGTCATTTTTGAGCCGGTCAGTTTACCTATCAACACTTTTCCCGGACAGGCTTATACGTAAGCGGTTACCCAGTTCTGTGCACATTCTTTCGCCAGACACTGACAGCTGAACTTCTTGAATCAGCGGATGGGAGAGAATGACCGTAGAAAAGATTTCATGATCAGTCTCCGTGAAAGAATGTTGATGACCCCGCAGGTATCGAACCCGCTTCCTCCTGATTACCAGCCAGACGCGCATCCGACTGAGCTACCGAGGCAGGCAGTTTCCAGCTGTAAGAGGTTCACTGATTGTCTGATTGTGCAGCCCTGGAATGCACTGGTCTTTCAAGTTCTGCCCACAAATATCCAGTTTCGCTCAAGTCAGGACTTTGCGACAGGTTTGGTAAAACATTGAGTGCTGGCATAGATTATTAGTGGTGGGCCTGGTAACATGCCGGCCTCATATTGTCTTGCGGAAACAGCTGCAAACCATAGTGTGGCAAGAACGGAACTACTAGCATCTACAAAATAGTTCACGGTATGCCCCTACATTCAGGTGTCTATCAACAATACATTGATTGAATACATTGATTAGGTGATTCTTACAAGTAGATTTCTGAAAAGGATTAAGGAATTTTATCCTTTAACCCTTAAGCTGCCGAGAAAAACAACATCTGAAGATGTCGTCTGCTTATGTCTTCTGCTGAATCTTCTTGCAAACTTTTTAAAAATATTTTTGCACACAGGCAAACAGTGTGGGCCCAGATCAGACTGCTCCTGTAGGAGCAGTCTGATCTGGGACCACAGTTTGTAAAAAATGACTTTTAAGGTAACCGGCAGACGGCAAAGCAGACGACAGTTGTCGTGATTGACATGTTATGGGTTAATTGCCCTTGCTACTCCTTATTAGGAAATTTGTTGTTTGCACTGGCTTCTAGGCATCCACTGCTCAAAACTGTCACAGTTCGGATAAAAAAAAAATTGTATGTTATTTTCTTTCTTAACAGATGTGGAGGTTCACCCAGTCTCGCTGTGTTACAAGAAAAGAACTGGCCTCGATCATAAAGGTACCTGTATCTCCTTTATTCTCTGTTGTTATTGATAAATTCTGCTGTATTTTTACTATATTAAAAATATGGTAAATATAAAGGTGAATGATTCGAAAGCTGAAGCCTTTGGACATGCAGAGCATACACAAGTAAGACCTTTAGGAATGATCCTTAAAATGATAAATGCCTTTTTGATATCTTACTCTTATATAATACCAATAAAGTTTCTATGACTAGAAGAAACCTTCCTTCTGGTGGCATCTGATCTGGGCCTGCACTGTTTGCCAAGGTACCCCTTTAGGAGTTCCCCGCATGCAGTGGGAAAAAAATCTGGTTTGTGTTGATAAAAACATAGCCTTGGATGAATGGCTGTCTGGTGCTTGTTTTTATGCAGTAATTCACCGAAACCTCAGTTTTGGATATTTCATGGATCAAAACAATGTATAGGTAACCTAGAATATTGACCATAAATGGTCACTTTGTCGCACCTGCTTGTAGCAGGGTGAGACATAGGCGTTCGCTTTTCCATTCATCTGTCCACCTGTCAGTCCATCCATTTGTTTGTCCGTCCATCAACATTTATGTCAAAGTTCAACATTTACGTCAAAGTTTGTATTGTAATCAACTACAAGACTAAACAACCATCAAACCTTACATGAAACATCTCCCTGACCTCCTGACTTGACAGGCACCCGGACCCGGTGACTCCAGTGACTTTGACATTTACATGTATGTCCAAGGTTGACATTTATGTCAAACTTAGTATTGTAATCAACTACAAGATAAAACAAAGATCAGACCTTGCATGAAACATCTCCCTGACCTTCTGACTTGACCTGGTGACCTTGACCTGTATTTTGCACTCCAGTGACTTTGACACATTTTACAATAATGCTTGGTATCTCCTCAACTGTAAGGCCTACAACCTCCACACCTTGCATGGTTCCTTTACTCAATGTACAAACTTGGCAGGTACCTTGACCCAGTGACCTTGACATATATTTCACACTCCAGTGACTTTTACACATTTTAAGTCAACAATCCATATCTTCTCAACTATAAGGCCTACATCCACCAAACCTTGGATAATACTTCTCTTCGATGTACTGACTGGGCAGATACCTTGACTCAGTGACCTTGACCTATATTTTGCACTCCAGGGAATTTGACACATTTAAGTTGATGTTCGATATCTCCTTAAATATGGGGCCTACAACCACCAAACCTTGCACAGTGTTTCTCCTAAATGTTCTGACTCAGCAGGTTCTTTGACACAGTGACCTTGACCTATAATTCATGCTCAAGTGACTTTTACACATTTTTGGTCGACGTTCCATATCGACTCAACTATAAGGCTTACAACCACCAAACTCTGCATATAGCTTCTCCTGGATATACTGACTCGGCCTGAATTGACCTATATTTTGCACTTCATTGATTTTAACACACATTGTGCGTCGATGTTCGATATCTCCTCAAATATAAGATCTACAACCACCAAACCTTGCATAGTGTTTCTCCTCAATGTACTGACTAGGCAGGTTCTTTGACTTGGTGACCTTGACCTGTATTTCATGCTTTGACATATTTTATGTTGACATTTGATATATCCTCAACTGTCAACTGCTTAGAACGAACTAAACTAATTTAACTCATTGTTGGCGGGAAACCCCTAAATGGGTTCCTTGGCAAATAGGGCAGGTCCAGATCAGACGCTGCAGAATGCTGCAGATTACAATATTTGCTAGCAGAATTTTCCGTCAGAAATAGAATAAAAGTGAAAAAAAAATGGCCTGACACCCCTTATATGACAAATGGACTTGTCCAACATATTGCAAAGGAAGAGTCCATCAGTATAGATGGATCCAATGTTTTGACACGTGACCTTGTTTACTAGTTACTGCGCATGCGCAAAATTACCTTTCCCTTTGATAACGATCTTTCGTGGTTGGCAAAAAGCCGCTGGTTCCATATAAACACATTGTAAATAGGTTTAATATTATGGGCATATTTTAATTGACTGTTACAAAAAAATCGATCGAATTACACTTTAAATGAATAGAAAAATATATTCTAGACTTCATTCCTGCATCTTACGCATTTTTAGTAATTCGTTTTGCGCATTTTTATGCCCCCGCATCGGATGATGCCGGGGGCATAGAGTTTTTCGGTTTTCCGTACGTGCGTCCGTGGGTAGGTGCGTACGTGTGTACGTGCGTACGGGTGTCCGAATGTACGTCCTTCTGTACGAAAGTGTGTACGTATGTACGTAATCCTGTTAGACTCAGGTTAAGGTTTTTGTACAAGGTAGAACTTGAGCTCATATTTTCCAAACCATACAATAGATTTGGTTTATATTTAGTATGATGATAGATATAGGTCCAAAGTTTTATTCAGCAATACCCCACCCATACCCATGACCTCAAGGTCAAGGTCATGGACTTGAAATTTTTAATGTTTAAGACCCAGGTTAAGGTATTTGTACCAGGTAGAACTTGAGCTCATATTTTCATAACCATACAATGGATTTGGTTTATATTTACTATGATGATACATATAGGTCCAATGGTTTATTCAGCAATACCCCCACCCATACCAATGACCTCAAGGTCAAGGTCACAGAATTAGAAAATTTTTAATGTTTAAGACTTTGGTTAAGGTATTTGTACCAGCAATTTCAATATAACTTCACACAAATGTTCCTTATAAAAATATCTCATTCAAGTGCGACTTTTAAGGTCATGGCCTCAAGGTCAAGGTCACAGAGGTTATTTTTAGAAAAACTTTGTCATTGCTCTAGCGCCAACATTTCTTCACTGATTTCAATATAACATCACACAAATATTCCTTATGACAATATCATGAGCAAGTTCGACTTTCAAGGTCATCACCTCAAGGTCAAGGTCACAGTGGCTATTTTTAGAAAAACTTTGTCATCGCTCTAGCGCCTACATTTCTTCACCAATTTCAATATAACTTCACACAAATGTTCCTTATGACAATATCTCGAGCTATTTTGACTTTCAAGGTCAAGGTCACTGTGGCTATTTTTAGAAAAACTTTGTTTTCGCTCTAGCGCTTACATTTCTTGACTAATTTCAATATAACTTCACACAAATGTTCCTTATGACAATATCTCTCTAGCGAGTTCCACTTTCAAGGTCAAGGTCACTGTGGCTATTTTTAGAAAACTTTGTCATCCCTCTAGCGCTTACATTTCTTCACCGATTTCAAAATAACTTCACACAAATGTTCCTTATGACAATATCTCGAGCGATTTCGACTTTTAACGTTATCACTGTTGGTGGAACGTCGAAACTCGCACAGATTGGTATTTGCACCACTTAAAGATGAATGTGCTAAGCGGGGGGCATCTGTGTACTTTGGACACATTTCTAGTTATTACAAATATTTAAGACCATCCCGCCTCATTACCTGTCTAATTTTAACAGGTAATTATCATCAAAACATCTTCAAATATTCTAGAAACCAATAATTACTAGCTAAGACGTGTCTATTTTAAAAGTTTAAAGGTCAATTTTGTCGTTTCAATTCCAAACAAAAGACAAGTTTACAGAAACTAACATCGCATTTACAATGGCGACAAACGGCCAAAGATGTTTTTTGCCCAGCACCGGTAAGTCCCGGCAAATAGTATTATTGAGTGATGACGTAGTGTTTGGATGTGTCTATACAATGGGTTAATAACCAGGTTCTGATTGTGGCTCCTGTGACTTTTGCTCAAGCATGTGTTGACACCGCCTCTGCGGAATTCTTTTTCTAAATGACCATAACTGGTCGTTTTTCTGAATAATCTATACATTTTTCTGTGGATACAACATAGTTGTTTAGTTAACCCATAAAACCCCAATCATGACAATTGTGATGTGCTTTGTCGTCTTCCCGGTAATTTATAAGTCATTTTTGCAAATAGTGTGGACCCAGATAAGACTGCTCCTCCAGGAGCAGTCTGATCTGGGTCCACACTGTTTGCCTATATGAAAAAATATTTCTAAAAAGTTTACAAGAAGATTGAGCAGACGGCATAAACAGACAACATTTTCAGATGTAGTTTTTCTCAACATGTTTTTAGCCTTTTATCCTATCAATAGTGTTATAAGAAGGTTTTTTGAATAATCTATACATTTTCTTTGGATACAGCTCTAGGAGCAGTCTGATCTGGGTCCAAACTGTTTGTCTGTATGAAAAAATATTTCTAAAAAGTTTTTGCAAGTAGATTCAGCAGAGGACATAAGCAGAAGACATTTTCAGATGTAGTTTTTCTCGGCATCTTAAAAGTTAAAATGTTTTCAGCTTTGGACCCTAACAATAGTGTTAAAAGGAGGTTATATTTGTTCGTTTGTTTGTTTGATTTGAGGTTTAATGTCCCCGTCAACACTGTATAGGTCATTTTGGAGACGTTGCTTCCAATTTTGTTGGACTTTTACCCAACATTTGAGATGAAACGACATCTCAAGCCCTGTTGCCTAATGAAACCGATAGGTTTATAAGCATGGACAGTCCGACTTGCACCCCTTTGCCTGTGCAGGCTTAGATCCTCTAAGCGGTTTACCAGTACTCGTGTGCAGTCGGTTTCAGCTCTGCATGGAAGCATCATGCAGCCAATCTATTTCTTCAAGCCCCGATGGGTGAGGGCCAAAGAGGGTTTTTGTACCATGAGAATATGTCAGAGTGTATTGCAGTTATGGTACACAGAGCTTGGACATAATCAAATCTTATAAGGGAGGTTGGGGAGATAAAATGATTGGTATAATTGTTGTTTGATCAATTTTGTTTGTTGTATTTCCAATATTCAGCTGCCAAGTGAAGATGTGAAAGATATTTTAGAGCAGATGTCAAGAATCAAGGTCAACCAAGGCTGGGAGTTTGTCTTTCCACATGACTACGATTTCACTGACAGGTATTTATCTTTATGCAGGGATTCTATACACAAGTGTTATGTCATAGTTTGGATCCAGTTGTTCAAAGATTTGGTTAGCTTAACAAACACATTAGCGGTCATGTTTTCAAGTGTAATGTCATAGTCTGGGTCCAGTTGTTCAAAGCATAGTTAGCTTTATGAAATTGTTAGTGGTTATGTTCACAAGTGTAATGTCAAAGTCTGGGTGCAGTTGTTCAAAGCATAGCTTCATGAACTCGTTAGTTGTCATGTTTGCAAGTGTAATGTCAAAGTCTGGGTCCAGTTGTTCAAAGCATAGCTTCATGAACTCGTTAGTGGTCATGTTTGCAAGTGTAATGTCAAAGTCTGGGTCCAGTTGTTCAAAGCATAGTTAGCTTTATGAACTCATTAGTGGTCATGTTCGCAAGTGTAATCTCAAAGTCATGGTACAGTTGTTCAAAGCATAGCTTCATGAACTTGTTAGTGGTCATGTTTGCAAGTGTAATGTCAAAGTCTGGGTCCAGTTGTTCAAAGCATAGCTTCATGAACTCGTTAGTGGTCATGTTTGCAAGTGTAATGTCAAAGTCTGGGTCCAGTTGTTCAAAGCATAGTTAGCTTTATGAACTCATTAGTGGTCATGTTCGCAAGTGTAATCTCAAAGTCTGGGTCCAGTTGTTCAAAGCATAGCTTCATGAACTCGTTAGTGGTCATGTTTGCAAGTGTAATGTCGAAGTCTGGGTCCAGTTGTTCAAAGCATAGTTAGCTTCATGAACTTGTTAGTGGTCATGTTTGCAAGTGTAGTGTCAAAGTCTGGGTCCAGTTGTTCAAAGCATAGTTAGCTTCATGAACTCATTAGTGGTCATGTTTGCAAGTGTAATCTCAAAGTCTGGGTACAGTTGTTCAAAGCATAGTTATTTTCATGAACTCATTAGTGGTCATATTTGCAAGTGTAGTGTCAAAGTCTGGGTATAGTTGTTCAAAGCATAGTTAGCTTCATAAGCTCGTTAGTGGTCATGTTTGCAAGTGTAGTGTCAAAGTCTGGGTATAGTTGTTCAAAGCATAGTTAGCTTCATAAGCTCGTTAGTGGTCTTGTTTGCAAGTGTAGTGTCAAAGTCTGGGTACAGTTGTTCAAAGATTTGGTTAGCTTAACAAACACATTTAAGTGGTCATGTTTGCAAGTTTAATGTCAAGGTCTGGGTACAGTGGTTCAAAGCATAGTAAACTTCATGAACTCGTTAGTTGTTATGTTCCAAAGTGTAATGTCAAAGTCTGGGTACAGTTGTTCAAAGCATAATTAGCTCCATGAACTTGTTAGTGGTCATATTGGCATGTATAATGTCAAAGTCTGGGTACCGTTGTTCAAAGCATAGTTAGCTTCATAAACTCATTAGTGCTCATGTTCGCAAGTGAAATGTCATAGGCCTGGCCCTGTTGCTCAAAGCATAGTTAGCTTCATGAACTCGTTAGTGAAAGTGACAGAATTTTGAAATGGGCAGTAAAACCCAAACAATACTATAAAAAATGATTTGAAAATAAAGTATGTAGCTGTCAAAAATGTTTTTCCAGAATGTCAGAATTCACTAGCTCAAATACCTTTGGGACCGTGAAAATTATTGGAGATCAGGGGCTGATGACGTTGTTACTTAACATATCATTAAAACTTTGATATTTAAATATGGCAAGTATGGTAATATTTTTGCTGAAAAAAAAATGTGAGCAGCAAAAAAATTAGTATATTTGCCATATTGAATGATCAAAGTTTTAACGATACATTAACTAACAATGACTTTAGTTTTTAAAAACTGGCCCCTGGTCTTGATTTTGGAAGAAAGAACCCTGTTTCACTACGACAGTTTGAGGGTTTTTACCATTGTTTTGCAGGTATCCAGATGCGACAGACAGACAGAAAATGTTATGGGATGCTAAATACCAGACACTCAGTAAACAGCTTAATATCACTGAACAACAGGAAAAGAAAATCAAAGGTAGAATTTACTGTAAAAATCCTAAACATTCCAGCACCTTGAGGACTTGCTGTAATCGGCCCCCGCCCATCAGGGCTTGAAGAAATAGATGGGCTGCATGATGCTTCCACGCAGAGCTGAAATCGACGCGCACACAAGTACTGGTAAACCACTTAGAGGATCTAAGCCTGCCCAGGCAAAGGGGTGCGAGTCGGCCCATCCATGCTTATAAACCCTACTGGTTTCATTGGGCGACAGGGCTTGAGATGTCATTTCATCTCAATGTTTGGTGAAAGTCCCACAAAATTGGAAGCAACGTCTCCAAAATGACCTTTACAGTGTTGACGGGGAAGTAAAACCTCAAATCAAACAAAAAACTTGCCGTAATTCTCAAAAAATTTTAACAACTTTGTTTCTTGATCCAGCAGGGAGTCCAAAAGTTACAGACAGAATTGCAAACAGTGTAAAACCTGATCAGACTGTTCCTGATCTGGTTCTGCACTGTTTGCTTAGGCCTGTCTGTCCCAATACTTAGGATCATTATGGTAGTTGAGCCAAACTGTGCATACAGTAAAGATAGAAATCAAACCTGCACATGCTTTTGGTCATTGTCTGTCCAGAAGCCTCTGTGCAGCCTTGATAGCTCAGTCGTTAGCATGTTCGATTTATGATCAGGAGGTTGTTGGTTCGAATCCAGCCACCGGAGGCGGGATGTATCCTTGGGCAAGACAGGGGTGGACTTGGGTAATGCCACTGCCCCACTCCACCCAGGTGTAAATGGGTAGCAGTGGTGTATAAGTCACTGCCTCTCTCTCTTGTGCGTGATAATATCTGGAATGAGTGTTCAAGAGCGATCAAACTAAAATAAATTAGTATAAACTAAACTAAGCCTCTGTGGTGTAGTGGTTAACCTACTCACTTTTAAATCAGGGGTTGAAGGTTCTATTCCTGGCTTCTCCAGACTTTCTGATGTGTCTGTAAACAAAGGTCTGGTTTCATATGACCTTAGTTGTTGGTTGGACTCAAAACTCAAACACTATCCTTGTAACCCACAGCGAAGACTCTGATCAGACTGGATACTCATCCTTAATAGGGGATGGCCCCCGCCCATCGGGGCTTGAAGAAATAGATAGGCTGCATGATGCTTCCACGCAGAGCTGAAATCGACCCACACACGAGTATTGGTAAAACGCTTAGGATATAAGCCTGCCCAGGCAAAGCGGTGCGAGTCGGACAGTCCATGCTTATAAACCCTGTTGGTTTCATTGGGCGACAGGCTTGAGATGTCATTTCATCTCAATGCCGGGTTAAAGTCTCACAAAATTGGAAGCATTGTCTCCTAAATGACCTATACAGTATTGACAGGGACGTTAAACCTCAAACAAACAAACAAATTAATAGGGGATATACTACAAAGTCCTTTGATTTCATGACATGTTACAAGTGTTCAGTTTTGCTTTAATTTCTTCATACAGAAGTTGCTGCAGCTGAGGTAGTTGCTGAACGACCACGTAGGAGGCGTACTTCATCAAGATCGAGGAAACGGACTCTGAGTGGCAGATCGATATCTGACCATAGTGATATGGAACTGGAAAATGATGTTGAAATGGCCTTAAAAGAAATGAAAGAGAACAATAGTGTTCTAAATGGGGAAACGGTGGAAATTACTGCAGACGATTGTTCAGATGGTTTAGAATCAGTGCCGTTAGAACTTCGGACCGAGCTTGTGAATTTTGTGCAAGAGAAATTGTATAGTAGATTTGTGTTAAGTATTAGTGATTTGAAACGATTGTTTAATGTTAAGTTATCGTCACTGCCTCCTGGACATATTTTAGGGAAAGGTGTGTCCGATAAACTTTTTGAGCAAACTGTGATAGAAGTGGGTGGAGTTTCACTAAATGCAAAGGTATGTAGTTGAACTCTTTTTTGAGATGCCAAGAAAAACTACATCTGAAAATGTCGTCTGCTGAATTTTTTTGCAAACTTTTTAAAAATATTTTTGCATACAGGCAAACAGTGGGAGGCCCAGATCAGACTGCTCCTGTAATCAGACTGCCCCTACAGGAGCACACTGGGTCCACACTGTTTGCAAAAAATTATTTTTAATAAGGTAAGCGGCAGACGGCAAAGAAGACGACATTTGTCGTGATTAGCATTTTATAAGTTAATTTACATAGATTTTTAGGGCCCCGCACTGAAAGTGTGGGTGCCCTATAGTAATCACTCTGTCCGTCCGTCTGTCTGTCCGTCTGTCCGTCCACAAATTTCTGATAGCGCTGCCGGGGCCCTAGTCAGTTTCACTGACAGCTCTAGTTTCACATGTTTCCTGGACATATATTGTTGATTCATGTACTTGGGAAATGGTGTATACTTGGGGCTAGTTGTTTAAAGCCTTTCAGCTCAAGAAACTCTTCAGTGGTCAAAATGAGGCTAGTTGTTCAACCCTTAAGACGCAGAGAAAATCTACTTCTGAAAATGTCGTCTGCTTATGTCGGCTGCTGAATTTGTTTGCAAACTTTTTTTAAAATAGTTTTGCATACAGGCAAACAGTGTGGGCCCAGATCAGACTGCTCCTACAGGAGCAGTCTGATCTGGGGCCACACTGTTTGCAAAAAATTACTTTTAAGGTAACCGGCAGACGGCAAAGCAGACGACAATTGTTGTGATTGGCATTTTATGTGTTAGCAACTGCTTGAAACATATTTTCATAGCGGAAATGAAGAAGAGTAATGAAGTTAATTTAAAAAGATTTGTATGTTTCCTGGACATGTACTGTGCATGTACTTGGATAATGGGTGTATACTTGGCGCTAGTTGTTTAAATCCTTTTAGATGAACAAACTCGTAGGTGCTGAAAATAGGGCTAGTTGTTTAATAACCCTTAAGACGCAGAGAAAACTACATCTGAAAAAGTATTGTCTGCTTAAGTCGTCTGCTGAATTTTTTTTCAAACCTATTAAAATAGTTTTGCATACAGGCAAACAGTGTGGGCCCAGATGAGACTGCTCCTACAGAAGCGGTCTTAACTGGGTCCACACTGTTTGCAAAAAATTACTTTTAAGGTAATCGGCAGACGGCAAAGCAGACGATGATTGTCATGATTTGCATTTTATCGGTTAAAGCCTTTTAGCTAAACAAACTTGTTAGTGGTCAAAATGGTATTGTAAAAATCCTAAAAACTGGGACACCTTGAGCACTTGCTATGGCAGTTCTCCTAAAATACTAACAAATTAGTTTCACGATCCAGTAAGGAGTCCAAAAGGTGCAGACAGCATGGCAAACGGTACTGCTCATTCAGGAGTAGTCTGATCTGTCTCTGCACAGTTTGTTTAGGCCTATATTTAGGATTATTACGTAACAAGTAGAATGTCTGATGCTCAGATATTTTTGATAAAAAATGTTTTAATATCAAATATAACTACCCATCACTACAATTATAGCCTTTTAACCAGACGCAGCTCTGGGACAGTCTGATAAAAAAAATTTCCACCAGAAAATGCCACAGGCATGCCCATCTCCATGAACGCCTCACGTGACCTTCCTAGAGACGCGTCCCGATTGGTTGCCGTGGTCACATGCCTAATGCGGCCAATCGGCAGTCGATAACGGGTCACGTGACCCTAATCTCGCGCTCAGCTCGAGAACAAAGTCATATTTCATCAGACTGCCAACGTGGTCGACAGCTTTTAGAAACAGAGGAATAAAAACGGATAAGTTTTTCATTCTTTATTTGATATTTACTTTTATTTTAATAGTTTCCACAACGTACTTGATTTTTAATGCTTCTTTTGATCCGAAATAATTTTCTTTGTTGAATTTATTTCGGTCTTTGCTCGCCGACGTGTACACGTGTATCGGCCGCCATCTTTGATTTTTCAGAATGAAGCTTTGTTCATCTTGTGGCCAGACTTTCCTGGCTTTTGATAAACATCCTATTTCGGGTTGTGTATTTTGCCACGGGTGCACACGCATTAGTCCGTGTCAATACTCTAAATCATTTTCTAAATCAAACTGGTTTGAGGTCGGCGTTGTGGGAACTCAGAGCACCAGAAACAGGACGGGGTCTGTACATGTTCCCTCCCCCCTTCCTACGTCGGAAGAGGATAATTCTATTGCTGATTTAACTTCTCAGTTTTATTCAAAAACTTCTGGTCATGTACAGGTCCAGTCCTCGTCTGCTACTACTCTTATAAACCCCACGATGCAGATGGATAATTATCAGGTTCATTTGAAACCTTTAGAAAGTAATTCAAAGCAAAATCCATCCAATTCGTGGGGGTCAACATTGCCGAATCAAGATGAACCTATCCATGTCCCCGCCTCCCATACTGGGTCTGGGTTGACTAGGAGGGGTTTGTCAACCGCCCCGAGAGGTTCTGCGCAAAATCGCGGCACCCTCGGGGCACGGGGAACCTATGCCCAAAATTTTGCCAAATCCATGTCACAGTCGAATTTAGGTTACGGTGCCTATCCCGGTTTTTATCCGGGTGCACCTCAAGACCCTCGGTACCTAGGTTACCGTGCTCCTATGACTTCTGGCACTGATTATAGTAATTTTTATTATCATAATCAGTTTAATTATCCTTTTCATTGGGGTTACCCTCAAGGGAACTGTTATGATGCTTCGGGATATTTTTATGGGGCTCCCCCCTACCCCGGCTATATCGACACGTCCTATAGGTCGGCAGGGGCTCCTTTTCCAACTGGATCTCATCAATCTGTTGCTCATACTGATACTACTTCCTCAGCTCATCAGGTTAGAGCTTCTCCTGAATCTATCCCTTCTCATGTAGGGCAAAGGGTTCCTCATACACATACTAGATCTCAAGTTTCATCTGCTTCAGATCACATTCATCGTGATTATTCCCCTGATTCTCCCATAACCGGGGCTAGTGTACATCCTACTGGATCATCTTTAGAATTGTTACATGGGTATTATTCTGATTCGGCAATGTCAGATATGGATTCTGTAAGTTCCCAGGAGGAAGAAACAAAATCATATTCAACCATTCTTGGCATGGTATATTCTCTCCTGGGAGATGAACAGTGTCCAAGAGATACTGAAGGGGCAAACACTAGCAGGGTAAAATCAGCCCTAGAGTGTTTGCTTTTAGAGTCTGAATCTGGGCCTAGATCTTTGCCTCAATCAAAAATTATTGAGTCTCTAAAGTCCTCCTTATTCAAGGATTCTGAAAAGGACAGATTTAAATCGAAGTGGTCAGTTAATTCAAAGACTCTTAAAAAGCACATACTTTTCAGGAGTTATGAGTCACACAACCAATTTTGGCCCTCAGAAGTTCCAAAGCTGGACCCAGATTCAGGTTCTGTAGATATGACGTCAGGGAATGTGGCATCACTTCCTGTTTCGACGCTCGAATCAATGGAGCGTCTTACCAGGTTACTTGTTAACGTGGGTTCTCATGGCGACTGGTTTTCTCGTTCTGCCCACGCTGCCATTAGTCAAGAGCATTCCGACCTTCGAGCTGCTAATCAAATGCTCTTGTCTATTTCCCGGTCATTCAAACATGCCATGGTTATAGCTATTACCTTATCTGCTACCATGCTGCATTTTAGGCGCAATGCTGCTCTTGATACTTGTTCAGTGTTAACTGATCATAGTAAGCAAAAACTTAGAGCTGCGCCTCTTGATTCTAAAACTCTATTCGGACCATGTCTTCCAAATGTTTTAGACTCAAACTTCAAAGACCGTCAGCACTCGTCTTTTTTGAAGTTTTCGGAGAGCGTATCAAGCTCAGGTGCCGCAACCAAGAGACGCTCTTCGACTACTTCCCGTGACGTTTCAAGTGCAAAACGCCCTCGACGGGAAGATCTCAATCAGTTCTCATCTACTAATAGATCATTCTCAGATCGAAGGGGACGGTCCTTTCGTTCCAGAGGTCGGACTGGAACGAAACTTCCCTACAGAGGAGGATTCAAGTCAAAAAAATGACTATCTTCCTTCCCTTCCTCTTCCTCTTCTGCCAGTGGGAGCCAGGCTATTTCAGTTCCATCAAGTCTGGGCTTCTATCACCAAAGATGTTTGGGCTTTATCAATTTTGAGAAAGGGGTACAGGATTCCGTTTGTACGAAATCCTCCCCTTTCCCAATCTCCAATTCTGTTTCCAGTAAACAGTATCAAAAAACAGAAACTTTTATTGGAAGAGGTAAGGGTTCTTCTCGAAAAGAAAGCAGTAGAGGTGGTAAAAGATCCACTTTCCCCAGGCTTTTACAGTCGGATTTTTCTGGTCGAGAAGAAAAATGGGAAAAATCGACTCATCATCGACCTCTCACACTTAAACAAGATGATGCGAGTCGATCATTTCAAAATGGAAACCTCGTCCTCGATTCGTCAGGCCATTCCACCCAATTCGTGGGCGGTTTCCATAGATTTAAAGGACGCTTACTTACACATCCCCATCCACAGGTCATCCCGCAAATACCTTCGGTTCACCTTGGATGGGGTCGTGTATCAGTTCCGTTGTCTTCCTTTTGGAATCTCAACGGCCCCTTTCCTGTTCACCAATTTAATGGAAATTGTAGCAGCTCATATCAGAGAATTGGGCCCCAATCTCTTGCAATATTTCGACGATTGGCTTTGTCACCATCTTTCCAAAGTCAACCTTTTATCAGATCTTCACCTAACTTGGCAGGTTATTGTGAATCTAGGTCTCATGCCAAATTTGGAGAAGTCAGAATTAATTCCATCCCAAGATTTCGTTTATGTGGGAATGAGATTCCTAACTCATCTGGGGGTAGTAAAGGTCTCGGAGGAGCGTATCAACAAGATACTTCTCCTCCTTTTCCAGTTTTACAATCTCCGGTCCATGTCAGCCAGGAGTTTGTTGTCCCTGTTAGGAACTCTGAATGCTGCAGCAGACCTGGTTCCGCTGGGCAGACTTCACCTCAGACCTCTCCAGTTTTATCTTCTGTATTACTGGAGACCCCATCGAGACGATCTAGAGCAATTGATTCCTTTATCACCAGAGTTTCGAGTTGCTCTGAAGTGGTGGATGAATCCCTCCATTTACCAAAAGGGGATTCCTCTTCGAGATCCTTCACCCCAGTTTCATCTATTTTCGGATGCCAGTCTATCGGGTTGGGGGGCCCATCTCGAACCTCAGGGTTTAGTTGTTCAGGGCTCTTGGGGCCCGGAAATGGCGGGGCTTCACATAAACAATCTGGAACTTCAGGCAATTTTCCTTGCTCTTCAGCACTTCAAGTTTCATCTGAAAAACAGTTGCATAATGATTGCTTCGGACAATTCGACTGTAGTATCGTTTCTCCGAAAACAGGGGGGGACTCATTCCTCATCCCTGTGTGCTCTTACATGGAAGATTCTAACTTGGTGCCATCAGGAATGTATGTCAATTCAAGTGAGACACATTCCGGGCAGGTTAAACGTAATTGCAGATCGCCTGTCGAGAGGGGATCGTGTTCTTTCCACAGAATGGATGTTGAATCCTTCTGTCCTCTCCCGTGTGTTTCGCAAATGGGGAGAACCTTCGGTGGACCTGTTTGCAACTCGGTTCAACAATCAACTTCCACTGTTTGTATCTCCAGTTCCAGATCACAGAGCATGTGCAGTAGATGCAATATCTCTGGATTGGGGGACTCTTTTTGCATATGCGTTTCCACCATTCAAGATAGTCCCTCTAGTTCTAGAGAAAATCAAAGCGTCCAGAAGCCGAATCATTCTGATAGCGCCTCTATGGCCTCAGAGATCTTGGTTTTCAGTTATTCTGAGCCTAGTCTCAAGACTTCCAATCCGTCTTCCAGTAGTTCCAGATATAGTATCGCAAAATGTAGGTCAAGCACTCCATCCCAATCCGGGAATGCTTCACCTACACGCCTGGATGTTGTCAGGAATCAAATCAGAGGTAGACACATTTCAGAGTTTGCTTCCGAGTGTATCTCAAAATCTAGAAGGAACTCCACTCTCAGGGTTTACTCTGGAAGATGGAAAGTTTTTACCAGTTGGTGTAAGGAAAGGAAAATTAATCCAGTCAATCCCTCTTTAGAGGTTTTGGTGGATTTCTTTTGTTACCTGTTCTCTACCCTTAAGTTGTCAATTTCCTCTATAAAAGGGTACAGATCAGTTATCTCAAACACATTAAAATATTCGGCGGTTTCAGATATTTCATTAAACCCCATTATCACTGATTTAATTAAGGGGTTTTCACTACGCCGACCCATTTCCAGGTCCTTGACCCCAAAATGGAATCTTACATGTGTATTGTGGTCTTTAACTAAGCCTCCTTACGAACCTTTGAAGTCAGCCTCATTTGATCATTTAACTCATAAGGCTGTATTTCTTTTAGCTTTTGCTTCGGCTCGTAGAAGGAGTGAGATTCATGCATTATCAATTGCAGAGGGTTGCTTCAGATATGATAAGAACAATGACTCTATTTCACTTCTCACGCAACCTGGGTTTCTGGCTAAGAATCAGCTTCCTGCTTCTATGCCTGAACCTATTTTAATTCCTGGTATTTCCAGGATTTGTGGATCGGATGCTGATGAGAAACTTTTGTGTCCAGTTCGAGCCTTACGTTTTTACATCAGAGCTTCTAGATCTATTCGAGCTAATCGTGACCGACTTTTCATTCCTATCAAGGGGTCAGGAGATATTTCTCCTGCTTCTATTTCAAGGTGGATTTGTAAAGTGATCAAGCATGCTTATGCCAATCTCACTTCTGCTCAGTTAACATTCATGAAGATCTCAGCTCATGAAGTCAGGGCCCTTTCTACATCTTGGGCTTATTGGAACTCCATTTCTCTTGAGGACATTTGTCGTGCAGCTTATTGGCGTTCCAATTCCACTTTTTCATCCTTTTACCTGAGGAATTTGGCCCCCATTCGTAACGATACTCATTCCTTGGGTAGATTAGTAGCTTCTCAGTCTATTACTGAGAAGCACTAATTGTAGGATCTTATTTCCTTGGTTGTTTGTTAACCTGTTTGAATAGGTGTGAACCTTCTTTTTTGACTCTGGTCCCTTTCCATTTATCTTCTCGCTTATGGAAATTTGGATTTGGATCACTGGCAGTCATTGTGGATCCCTCTTACGCTACGATCTATGGAGGGATCAAAAAGGGAAAAACAACCAAGGTCAGAGGAGTTGGGTACGTATAACTTTAATTTTCATCCAACCCTCCACTTGCTTTGAATTCAGGCTATAATTGTAGTGATGGGTAGTTATATTTGATATTAAAATGATATTTTTAATGTAAAATTAATTTTAATTAATAATATACCTACCCATCACTACAATGGCATGTCCCACCTCCCAGCCCCGCCTGAAATATTCTAAATTATCTGATTGAAATATGTCTTTGTTCTCGAGCTGAGCGCGAGATTAGGGTCACGTGACCCGTTATCGACTGCCGATTGGCCGCATTAGGCATGTGACCACGGCAACCAATCGGGACGCGTCTCTAGGAAGGTCACGTGAGGCGTTCATGGAGATGGGCATGCCTGTGGCATTTTCTGGTGGAAATTTTTTTTATCAGACTGTCCCAGAGCTGCGTCTGGTTAAAAGGCTATAATTGTAGTGATGGGTAGGTATATTATTAATTAAAATTAATTTTACATTAAAAATATCATTTTAAAAAGTAAAGCTATTCACATTTTTGGTAGAAAAAAGATAACATAATTGCCATATATCCCATTGTATGGGGAAAACACCTAGAGGGGTACCTTGGCAAACAGTGCAGGCCCAGATCAGATGCTGCAGAACTTGGCATCTGATCAGGGCCCACACTATTTGCTGACAGAATTTTCTTTAAAAAATGGAATAAAAATGAAAAAATTGGCCTGACACCCCTTGTATGACAAATGGATGTGTCCAACATATAGCATTGAAAAGAGTCCACCAGCATACAATGGGATAAACTGATCAAGTTTTAACGATATATGAACTAGCAATATTGTTAGTTTTGAACAATGGGGCCCTCGCTGTGTCTCTGAATGTTTTTGTGTGAAAGATTTGACCTTGATCCCTGAAACAAAAATGGTTGCAGTGTAGCTGATAAATTCAAATTGGGGTTTAGTGGGGATTGTCGTCTTCTGGCTACTTTAAAACTCATTTTTGCAAACAGTGTGGCCCCAAATCAGACTGCTCCTAGATTTGCAAACAGTGTGGCCCCAAATCAGACTGCTCCTAGATTTGCAAACAGTGTGGCCCCAAATCAGACTGCTCCTAGATTTGCAAACAGTGTGGCCCCAAATCAGACTGCCCCTCTAGGAGCAGTCTGATTTTTGGGCCACACTGTTTGCCTGTACGCAAAAATATTTTTAAAAAAAATTTGCAAAAAGATTCAGCAGACGACATTTTCAGATGTAGTTTTTCTCGGCCTCTTAAGGGTTAATAGCATTGACTGGGCATTTGAAATCCCAAACAAACACATATTGGTACTAACAAATACAGTCGAACTTCGATGGCTCGAACCACTTTGGCACCATGAAAATTTGTTCGAGACGGGTAGTTCGAGCCACTGAGATTACTGTCAGGAGGCATAACGAGATACTTTTAGACATCTTTTCGGTGTTCTATAATGAAAATGTATGCTGTGTGTACTCATTAGAATAGCCTCATCGAGGCGATTCTAATGAGTACACACAGCATACATTTGCAAGATAATAGACTGAAATCTTCCTAATTATCCCCCACTATTTCTTATGTAGAGGATTCCGCTAGGGGCTCAAGAATGGGTTCGACACATCCATGGTAAACGAGCCATCGCTGTTCGAGCCATGGAAGTTCTACTGTAATGGTAATTCTTTCATTGCAACAGATAAGGTTGGTATTTTGTGATAATGAAGGATAGTGTTTATTAATTCTTCAAACAAACCTATGTTGTGGGTATTCATTAGAATGGCGAGGCGGTTCTAATGATTACCCACAGCATAGGTTTATATGGAGAAATAAAGAAAACTGTTCTTCAGTTATCACAAAGTACCAACCTCACCTGCTGGAATGCTTCTTCGGAGTAATCTTTAAGTGCTAGTAATGACTCAGCAGATGACAATTTTAAATTTTTGGGCTATTTTTTCAGAGAAAGTAAGCAGGGCTGAAAAATTTCACTTGTCCGCTCACCATGACAAGTAACATTTTTGGAGGACGAGTAAAGATTTTGTCTAGTACCAATGTAATTAACAAAAATCTGCTTGACCTTGGTCATGCAGGACGAGTGAGATTTCGAATAATTTTCCGGCCCTGATAAGACTGAATGTGCATAGTCTATTCATAAGCAGAGTCACATGAAATGTAAATTAAAAAGAGAAACGATCAGGAACTGATACAATCAGATCTTAAATTCTTCCCACAATATCATTAGGGAAAGAAGTCGAAACATGGAGTGACAACAGTAAACAAAATGGACAAAGGTAAACCAAGTCAGCAGCTCTTTCCCCAAGCCTGTTTTTCTCTGGAAAAGAAGATAAAATTAGAACGCTGTCTGTGCCCAGTTTTGCGTGGCGATTTATTCTTTGAATTTTGTTAGTTTTTAGTCATGTTGAAAGGGCAAGGCTATGAAGGGGAATGGAAACACCTTCAGGGAGGCAACTCTTGCAAAAGTATTTTTGTCTCCCATGTCGATAGGGGTCAACTCTTAAAGGAAAGAATTTTCTCCCAAGGAGCAAATTCTTTCCTTTAAGAGTAGACCCCTTTTTCAGTGGAACAGGGCTTAGAGAAAAGGGAACAGGAAGTCCCAAAACTTGTCTCCCTTTGAAAAATGGCAAAAAAAATCTGCCAGGTGTTCCCTTTCCCCTTAAACAGTACATTTATGAATTTTATACATATTTCAGTGGAAAGAGGAGAAAATATTTGTGCTAGAGAAAGTTGGAGATGAACTTGACCCAGTAAGTTTTCACCTAGTTAGCCCTTATCCTGCTGAATAAATTTATTTAGCCACACCCATTTCTGACTATCAATTGATCAAAATTACTTTATATAATGTTTGGTTCAATTCACAATCTGCATGACAAACAGCGTAGATCCTGATCAGATGGCTTCTTCAGAAGCCATCTGATCTGGATCTACACTGTTTGCAAAGGTATGGATTGTCGTGTTCCAGGGGATAAGGGTTACTATATTGATCATTGAAAGTTGGAAATGAACTTGACCCAGTAAGTTTTCACCTAGTTAGCCCTTCCTTATCCTGCTAAATACACCAAAACTTCTTTATAACACTAATAATTGGGTCCAAAGCAGAAACTGTGTTAGTTAAACAACCGTGTCATAAACAAACAAAAATGTATAGATTATATAGAATAATGACCATTTATGGTAATTTTTCTGTATAATTTGTATTTTTGGGATCAATCTTGAAACTGTGTTATATCCATAACCGTGTTATATCCATAACCGTGTTATAATGAACCTTGTTATATTGAGGTTGTGGTGTAAATTTATTTTGCTACACCCATTTCTGACTATCCACCAATCAAAAATACTTTATATAATGTATTGGTTCTATTCAAAAACTGCATGACGAACAGTGTAGATCCTGATCAGATGACTTCTTCAGAAGCCATCTGATCTGGATCTAGACTGTTTTCAAAGGTAGGGATTGTTGTGTTCCAGGGGATAAGGGTTACCCTATTGGTTTTATGTATTGGGACAGATAGGTCTAAGCAAACAGTGCAGACCCAGATCAGACTGCTCCAAGGTTGGGCGGTCAAAACCAGGGGCGGTTTTAACCGGTGGTTTTAACCGGTTAAAACCGTCCCGGTCAATACTCCCAAAGTGGTCAATACTGGTCAATACTGGCCGATTGAAATATTGAGTGGTCAATTGAATAATTTTAGTGTTAAAAAGCAAAGCTACTGAAACTATTTTGAAGTTTTGCTCTCTTTGCTGGAGGCTGATCATTTGATAGAGTTTCAGGTTCAGATGTTATTTCTTCAAGTGGCCTCTTAGCAATACTTTCTGGCTTTTTGGCCCTAGGAATTTTTGTCTATGACTCATCAGTCTTAAGACCTTAGCACTAACTTCAACACCTTGCACTGTTTTTGTTTTTGTTTTGGTTGTTGTTATCTTCCAAAATAGTGAAGAAGTTCCAAATTGGGTCTTTAGGTTTCATTCATTTTTGACACAATCATTAATAGCTTGATGATAAGGTTCTGTCCATATTGCATATAAATCAAAATTTCACACATTATGAATAAAGCCTGGTGTCAGTTTATAATACCCCTAATAACCCTATTAGGGACATGTAATTGGTCAATTTAGCAATCAGATCTTTGGCACTCCCACTGCCATGGCATGGGTTAGTCTGTTTTGACAGCAATTGACAGGTGTTGCAGATACTTTTAAATATTCAAAGACATCAGTGAATCTTCAAATATTGTTTGGTTAATAAATAACGGACCGTTCATAAACCCTTCAAAATCCATGATACTTTCAGCTTATTCATATTCCTGTAAATCAAAATATGAACAATCAATCTAACTTATAAAGGAAAAAAAGAATTATTTTATAGATTGTTTGATTGAAAAGAACAGGCCTGTCTACAGTTCAGTGAGTCAATCGACCAGCAATAATGTCTTTTGACTTTTGATGAAATAAAAGATACCTCAAATAATAACTGTTATTGATAAAAACTATTTTGTTTTGTTCAGTGATGAAAATATAGTCTAACATCATGTACCTGATGTAGGGGGGAAAGCTTTGCAGACCAGTTTAGCAACAGGACAGAGGTATATACTCCAGTGATTTAATCGACCACCAATTGACCAGTAATGACCGGTTAAAACCGGTTTTAACCACTGGCCCGGTCAATACTCATATTGACCGGCTTTTTGCCAACCTTGGACTGCTCCTGAAGGAGCAGTCTGATCAGGGTCTACACTGTTTGCCAGTCTGTCTGCATCTTTTGGACTCCTTGCTGGCGCAGTAATCAGATTTGTTAAACTTTTAGGAAAGATACAGCAAGTCCTCAAGGTGTCCAAATTTTTGGGATTTTTACGGTAAATGTATAGTGGCTTGTTGATCATTTAATTTATTTGATGATCTTTCGTTTATGGCAAATGAATATAAAATTGATCATGGTTTACCATGGTTTACTGAGCCTCGATTTGGTCAGAATTGAGACTCAAGTTCGACAACGGAAGGTCAGTGTTTTTTTCTCTGGGTACACCAGTTTTTTGCCCACCTGATCAACAGTCAAACCAGTATAAGCAAAATAATCTTGAAAGGGCCATAGAATCCAAATTATGTCATTTTCAAATATTTCTTATTTTGCCTTAAAAATAACTTGCCAATTTACTCTAAAATTTACATGGTGCAACACCATCAGATTCTTAGCTCGCTTGGATGATTGCACAGCCCCTGGTGTCGGCGTCGGCATTGGCAGTGTTGTTGGAATCAGTGTTGGTGTCCACATTTACATTTTTTGAGAGTTCAAAATTTCTTCAGCAATGCCCCTGCTCATACCCATGACCTGAAGGTCAAGGTCACAGAGTAGAAATGTTTAATGTTAAATATTTTTTAAGAGTTGATATTTTTTTCCAAACCATATGATGGATTTGGATCATATTTGATTTGATGATCGATATAGGTTCAAAGTTTTATTCAGCAATACCCCTGCCCTTGCCATTGACGTCTGGGTCACTGACTTAGAAATTTTATGTTAAATTTTTTAGGAGCTCATATTTTCCAAACCCCTAAGATGGATTCGGTTCATATTTGGCATAATGATAGATAAGGGCCCTAAGTTTTATTCAGCAATACCCTCACCCATTTCTATGAACCCTACTGAAGGAGAGAAGGCTTTGCTGGTATGGACACGTGGAATGCTCCAGCGGTGCAGTCAAGGCAGCCTGAGACATACAGATTGATGAATGTGTAGGCCTAAGCCGAAAATGACAGGGAAGCAGTTGACAGAGGACTTTGGACAGTGGAAGCTCTCCTCCACTATTGACCTTATGATAGACACACCTGGAATTTTGATGTGAGATCTGCCATGTTTGCCTGCTGATGTGAATGATACCCCTGTAACTGCATGTTAATAAACAAGAGCTGTCATCAGACAGGCTAGCTCACCTGGTTTTGGGATCCCTCTCGAAATCATGTTCTATCCATAACCCTTTTGTTATGCACCATGTTATAATGAGGTTGTGGTGTATTGCTGAAACTTTGGACCTATATCTGTCATCATCAAAAATGAACCAAATCCTTTATATGGTTCGGAAAATATAACCGCTCAAAAACATAAAAATTTCAGTGTTCCTGACCTTGACCTTGAAGCCATAGGCATAGGCAAAGGTATTGCTGAATTAAATTTGGGGCCTGTATCTCTCAACGTGCCAAATATGCACCAAATCCATCATAAAATTATGGTTTGGAAAATATGAGCTCTTAAAAAACTAGAAGATAAAATTTCAAAGTTTGTGACATTGATGGAAGCCTCACAAGTAGCTCATTTGGTGACAATGTATTGGGGCCTGACATTACAGATCTGTCAAATCATTGCCTTGTCATTCCACTGTTGACGTTAAGAGGTTAAACTTCGGTACAGATAAACAAACAACCACTCAGTCATAATAATGTTTGGCTTCTTTTTGTCCTATACAGTAAAATTCCGCTATTAAGACCACCAAAAATTGAGATTAAAAAGACTACAGTCTAACTTCAATGGCTCGAACACCTTTGGGAGAACGAAAATCTGTTCGAGACAGGGGTAGTTCGAGCCACTGATGGTAACTTCAAGGAGACATAACGGGGTTAATTTCAATATTTTCCGCGCTCTATGATAAAAATTTATGCTGTGTGTACTCATAAGAATCGCATCACCGAGGCGATTCTAATGAGTACACACAGCATACATTTGCTAATTAAAAGTTGAAAATCTCCTTAATCATCACACGCTAATTCTTATGCAGAGGAATTACCTAGGGACTCAAAAACTGGTTCGACTCAGCCACAGTAAACAACTCATCGGGGTTCGAGCCATCGAAGTTCAACTGTATTTAGAAAGTTTCAGTTATTCTTTCTTTGTGTTTTCTGCACACAGTGTCACCTGGTCACAGGTCAGACGAGCACCTTTGGGACTGTTCAAAAGTGGTCTTAAAGACCACTTTTGAACAGTCCCAAAGGTGGTCTTAATAAAGGTGGTCTTAATGTACTTATTGTTTATCTTTGCAGCTTCGAAAGATTCTTGTTGATCTCCTATGTGCCAGCTATAAAGTAAATAAGAGAACTTTAGTCAAGAAAATTGAAGCAGAGTCGGGAATGTCACCTTCTGACAATGACTGTAAAACCGTTCTCAGAGTAAGTTTGTATTTGTCAATCTTAAGGGATCAGTCATAGCAATTGTTGTCTGCATTGTAGTCTGCTGGTACCTTAACCCTTATCCTGCTATTCATGACACCCCAAACCTTTGCAAACAGTGTAGATCCAGATCAGATGGCTTCTGAAGAAGTCATAGTTGCAAACATTGTAGACCCAGATCAGACTGCTCCTCTAGGAGGAGCTGTTCAGGGTCTACCCTGTTTTCCTGTAGGCAAAAATAGGTTTTGTTTAAACATATTTATCTCAACAACATTCACAGTTCAGCACATCCTCTTTATAGCACTATTAATGGAGTCCAAAGCAGAAACCATTTTAGTTAAACAACCGTGTTATATCCAAACAAAAATGTGTAATTCTTCTAAAATTATAACAAATTTGTTTCACAATCTAACAAGGAGTCCCAGAAGTACAGCTGGAATGGTAAACAGTGTCGACCTTGATCAGACTGCTCCTACAGGAGCAGTCTGATCTGGGTCTGCACTGTTGCTTAGGCCTGTCTGTCCCAATATTTAGGATGATAACGGTAACTGTATTCAAAATTGTTATTTATGGAGGTAAATCGGACGTTTTAGGTCAGAATTTAGTGTTTTGGCAACGCCTCAGCAGAGCCATAAAACAGAATTTGTGACCGTAAAACCTCCGATTTACCTCCCCAAATGACAATTTTTGCAGTACAGTTATCCCCATTCTAATGCATTTACTTGGTTGTTGTCTTAAAAGCTGTACTATTTTGCACAAAGGGGCAAGCACTGTGAGCTGCGTAAAACCAAATACCAGCCAATGAAGAGTGACCTTACATGATGATGTCAGGTTTCCGACAGTATACAGCAGCATATACTGTCACAATTTTTTTACTCTATCCAATCAGCCGTCGAGTTACATATGCAAGTGCATTAGAATTCTTGTTCTATAAAAGCTCTTCATTTTGGAAGCAAGCTTTCAATTCTCAGTCATATACATAACCAAGTAATGCAGAACAATTATAAAGAGAAACAGTCAGGAACTGATACAATCATATCCCAAATTCATCCCACAATATCACTAGGGAAAGAAGTCGAAACATGGAGTGATGACAGTAAACAAAATAGACAACAAGTAAACTGAGTCAGCAGCTCTTTCCCAAACAGGTGGTGACTCAGAATATCTAAACCTAACTAAAAAGGAGCAATATACATAATGGGGGGAAAGAATCAGAATCTCCAACATGACAAACATTAAACTGGAAGGCAAACATAACTAAAATGAACAACCAAAAAGTGAGAAGAATCAGAATCATCAACGTAATAACATATATGATTAGGGAAAGAATCGGAACCATCAACACAAAACATGAAGGAACCATAGCAAAAGCAGCGGCTTGGAATGGTCAGTAAAATTACTGGTGGGTTTAAATTAACTTTACGGGATCCCAACCCTCACCCTCACTTTCACTGTAGTTCAACCAAGTATTTGTTTGGTCCCGGTGAAGGTTTTCTAAGTCATCAGAGAATCAACTCGGTAAACAAAGAAGTCACAATTAAAAGCAAGATGACACAAGGATGAGGATGTGACAGTAAAACATGCTGAGCCATCTGGTGCAATGCCATAGGAATGCTGGAGCAAAAGAAAACCAACAGTTGAACCCGTTGTTCCAAGCAACGGACATAGAAGTTCCGACTGACAAATTTCTGGCCATTTGATTGATTGATGTTTAATCAGGCTTCGATCACCTGATGATGGACGATAAAATCTGTTACCAAGAGGTCATGAATCTGATTCTAGGGGCCAACAATATTTGTTTGTCAACCCATTTTGTACCGGAAACCCCAAAATGGGTACCCTGTCAAACAGTGCAGGCCCAGGTCGGACGCCACAGCATGTGGCGTCTGATCAGGGTCTACACTATTTGCAAAAAGTTCAGCTTTTTTTCCAAATAAATTTTAAAGAAAGCAAAACCTGCCACCCCTAAATTTCGAAATAGACTCCTGCCATATTTGAGGAAGATTCCATTTGGTACAAAAGGGTTAATATTAACTCATTTTGTACTGAATGGAATTATCCACTTTATATACAACAGGCTTTCATTTCGATATTGATGGGTGTCAGGTTCTGTTATTATCCCCCGACCGAATAGGTTCGGGGGATATAGCCCGACCGAATAGGTTCGGGGGATATAGCGATCAGCCTGGCGTCCGTCCGTCCGTCTGTCCGTCCGTCCATCCGTAGACGCAACCTTGTGATGGCCATAACTCCTTTACCCTTTGAGATTCATTGATGGTTCTTGGCACAATTGTTCACAAGGCCGAGACGGTGTGTCATGCGCAAGAACCAGAACTCTGGATGCCATACTTTTTTAGTTATCTCCCCTTTTAATAAAATAGAATGACTACTTTGTGATGGCCATAACTCCAATACCCTTTGAGATATATTGATGGTACCTGGCACAGTTGTTCACAAGGCTGAGACGGCGTGTCATGCACAAGAACCACAACTCTGGTTGCCACGGTTTTGGAGTTATCTCCCCTTCCAATAAAATAGAGTGACAACCTTTTGATGGCCATAACTCCTATACCCTTTGAGATTCATTGATGGTTCTTGGCACAATTGTTCACAAGGCTGATACGGCGTGTCATGCACAAGAACCACAACTCTGGGTACCATGGTTTTTTAGTTATCTCCCCTTTTAATAAAATAGAATGACTACTTTGTGATGGCCATAACTCCAATACCCTTTGAGATATATTGATGGTACCTGGCACAGTTGTTCACAAGGCTGAGACGGCGTGTCATGCACAAGAACCACAACTCTGGTTGCCATGGTTTTGGAGTTATCTCCCCTTCCAATAAAATAGAGTGACAACCTTGTGATGGCCATAACTCCTATACCCTTTGAGATTCATTGATGGTTCTTGGCACAATTGTTCACAAGGCTGAGACGGCGTGTCATGCGCAAGAACCAGAACTCTGGATGCCATACTTTTTTAGTTATCTCCCCTTTTAATAAAATAGAATGACTACTTTGTGATGGCCATAACTCCAATACCCTTTGAGATATATTGATGGTACCTGGCACAGTTGTTCACAAGGCTGAGACGGCGTGTCATGCACAAGAACCACAACTCTGGTTGCCATGGTTTTGGAGTTATCTCCCCTTCCAATAAAATAGAGTGACAACCTTGTGATGGCCATAATTTCAATACCCTTTAAGAGATATTGATGATACCTGGCACAGTTGTTCACAAGGCCGAGACAGTGTGTCATGCACAAGAACCACAACTCTGGGTGCCGTGTTTTTTTAATTATCTCCCCTTCCAATAATATAGAATCACTACCTTGTGATGGCCACATCTCCAACACTCTTTGAGATATATTGATGATACTTGGTACAGTTGTACATGAGGTTAAGCAGGTGTGTCACGTGCAAGAACCACAACTCTGGATGCCCTGGTTTTTTAATTATCTCCCCTGACAATATAACCTTGTGATTGCCATAACTCAAATACCCTTTGAGATATATTGATGGTCATTGGCACAATTGTATACAACGTTGAGACGGCACTTCATGCCTAAGAACCACAACTCTGGGTGCTATGATATTTGAGTTATCTCCCCTTCCAATATAACAGTATGACAACCTTGTGACCACCGTACCTCCAATACCCTTTGAGACATATTGGTGGTACTTGATGCAGATGTACTTGAGGTTAAGCAGGTGTGTCATGCTCAAGAATTACAACTCTGGGTGCTCTGGTTTTTTAGTTATCTCCCCTGGCAATATAACCTGGTGATGGCCATAACTCCAACTCCCTTTGAGATATATTGAAGGAACTTGGCACAATTGTATACAAGGTACAGAAGGGATGTCATGTGCAAGAACCACAACTGTTGTTGCTGTGGTATTTAAGTTATCTACCCTTCCAATATAACAGTATGACCAGCTTGTGATCACTATATCTCCAATACCTTTTGAGACATATTGATGGTACTTTGTGCAGAAATACATGAGCTTAAGCAGGCATGTCATGCGCAAGAACCACATTTCTGAGTGCCCTGGTTTTTTAGTTATCTCCCCTGACAGTATAATCTTGCGATGGCCATAACTGCAATACTTTTGTGATATGTGGTTTAATTCTGGTGCACTTTCTATTGGTGAACAATCTTCTGAAGGCCATATTGGCTTTTGGTCGGGGGATTTGCCATCTCTTCCGATGGCTATTTTTTTAAAAATTGATATGGAAAATAGATTATTTTTATGCAAACAGTGAAGGCGCTGATCAGACACCGCATTTTGCGGCATCTGATCTGGGTCTGCACTGTTTTCCAATGGCCCTTTTTCGGGTTGCCTGCATTAACCCATAAAATGCCAATCACGACAACTGTCGTCTGCTTTGCCACCTGCCGGTTACCTTGAAAGTCATTTTAGCAAACAGTGTGGATTGCTCCTGTAGGAGCAGACTGATCTGGGCCCACATTGTTTGCCTGTATGCAAAAATAAGTTTGAAAAAAAAAATTGAGCAGACGACATAAGCAGATGACATTTTCAGATGTAGTTTTTCTCTCGGCGTCTTAAGGGTTAAACAGGTTAAACACATAATATTTGCTATGCTCAAATGTTGCTTTGTATTTTTCAGGATTATTGTATTCCAAAAATGGGAAGTTGGTTTATCAAATGTTGTTCCGACTGGACCTAGCAGGGCAGACATGGCATTTATATGGACTTAAGAAAAACGAAAAAACAGAAGAGGACAGTTCAAGGATAACTTACTTATTTCTTGATAGAAACATGTTGTGGGTACTTGTTAGAATTGCCTCAGTGAGGCAATTCTAACAAGTACCCTCAACATGTTTTTCTTCTCCAGACTTTCGGATGAGTCTTTAAACCGAGGTCCCGTCTCCGTATGACCTTAGCTGTTAGTGGGACATAAAACTCAAACAAACACATGTTTTTTGAGATGATTCTAATAAGTACCAATGGCATGTTTTTATGGACAAATAAGAAAAATTGTCACAGAATTGTCCACGTTACTCCTGGAATAATGAAGATAATGGAGCTCCTATCTGGAGCTACAAGAGGCTGGGTAAACGGACTACAACTGCTGTTTCTGACCGCTCTAAAGTCTTGGAAAAAATTGAACACCTGACAGTGACCATTAGAAATTTGACAGTGAAAACAGGAAGAACTGTCATTTCACAAGAATCATGTTTTGTAGCAAAGGGGTTACATCAAGCAGCAACTTTTTCTTCAGACATGTCATGTGTATATAGTGAACATAAGAGAAGACTCAGTTTAATATCAAATATAACTACCCATCACTACAATTATAGCCTTTTCACCAGACGCAGGTCTGGGACAGTCTGACACAAAAAAAATCTAGCCAGAAATGCCACCGGCATGTCCCTTTTCCCGTGACCTCCCCAGCGTCGAGTCCTGATTGGTCGCTGATGTCACATGACCTATCAGACCAATAGGCAGACGATACAGGTCACGTGACCACGATTTTCGCGCCGAGAATGTCATTATTTTTTCAGACTTGCTTGGGATAGGATGGTCAAACTACATTCCATGGAAGAATGAATAAACGGATAAGTGTTTTATTCTTTTTTGATTTTGCACTTACCTTGAGTTTCCACAACGTACTTAGGCTCTTTAAGCTTACTGTTTATTCCGAAATTCTTAGAGACTTTATTTCGTGTGTTTCTGCCGACATTACATGTGTAGTGGTTGTCCGCCATTTTGAAATTTCACTTGGAAGTTTTGTTTATCATGTGATCAACCGTTTTTGGTTTTTGATAAGCACCACACTTCTTTTCATGTTATGTGCCAGGGTATACGCTCGTATTATTCCTGGTAATGTTTTAATAGAAGTCGGCGTTGTGGAAACTTAAATTGCCAGAAAAGAGGACGTTTTTTGTACGTGTTCCTTCCACTTCCGGTATCGGAAGCCGTTGTATCGCTGAATAAAAATTCTCAGCATTAATTTAGTTTTGAACATGTGCAAGACCCGTCTTTGTTTAGCACTTATAAATCCCACGATGCAGATGGATAATATTCAGGTCCCTTTGTGGCCTTTCTATAGTATCTTCTAAACAGAATCCATCCAATTCGTGTGGGTCACCATTGCCGAATCAAGATGAGCCAGTCTATGTCCCCTCCTCCCATTTGGGCCTGGGTTGACTAGGATAGGTTCGTCGACCGCCCCGTAGAGACCCTGCTCATAATTGCGGGGACTCCGGGGTGCGGGGAACCTATGCCCAAAAATTTTTTCCGAATCCATGTTACATACGAATTTTGGTACGGTTCCGATCCCGGTTTTTATCGGGTAACCTTTCCGGACCTTCGGTACTTAGTTTACCTTGGTCATATGCTTCTTTCCTCTTATTATGATAAATTTTTGTTATCATAATCATTAAATTGGATTGTTTTATGGAAGATACAGATTTGGGCATCGTTTATTGGAATACCGTAACTATTGCAAGTGAATCCGGGACGTTTCGGTACTGAGTCGTTTCGGCCTGGGTCGTTTTCGACCCGAATTTGCACCTGGATCGATTCGGCCTATTTCGGTGGGTCGTTTCGGCCTTGGGCCGATTCGGCCTTGATCGTTTTTAGGCACGGCTCCTTGAATGCTCAATTTTGATTCGGCAATTTCGCATGTTCAGTGCACTATATACATAAAGGGCCTAACACTGGGGAAGTTTAATTGAGCCTCAAGTGTTTTGCCCCTAGAGCTGAATCTGGGCCTAGTGATTTATCCTCTGGGGATATATCAATACTCAGAGGTTGGTCCTTTTTCGTCCTTACTATTTAGCGATTATGAGAAGGACATATTTAGAGCCTCATCACCTATTGATTCTAAAACTATAAGCGGACCATGTCTTCCCAACGTTTTCAGAATCAAGCTTCAAGACCGGGGGCACTCGTGCTAAAAGAACTTGGAACATTGGTTCTAACAACAAAAAAACATCAATTTTTTGTTCTTATGAAATTCCTAAATTCGACCCAGATTCAGTCTCTGTATATATGACGTCAGGGAAATTGGCATTACTTCCTGTTTCGACGCTCTAACATTGGAGCTTCTTACCAGGACTATTATTAAGTGGGTTCTCATTATGACTGGTATTCTAGTTCTACCCACTTTGCCTTCAAACAAGAGCATTCCGACCATATAGCTGCTATTCTAATGCTTTTGTTTATTTCCCGGTCATTTTTTTTACATGCCATGGCTGTCTACCACCATGTTGCATGTTTGGCGCAACTCTGCTCTTGATAACTGGTTCAGTTTTTACTGAGCATAGTAAATGAAAACTTAGAGCCTCAGCGCCTCTTGATTCTAAAACTATAAGCGGACCATGTCTTCCCAACGTTTTCAGAATCAAGCTTCAAGACTGTGGGCACTCGTCTTTTTTGAAGTCTTCGGAGAGCGTATCAAGTACAGGTACCGCAACCAAGAGACGCTCTTCGACTACTTCCGATGACTTTTAAGTGCTTATCACCCTCGACTAGAAGATCTCAATCAGTCCCCATCTACTAGTAGATCATTCTCAGATCAGGGTACACGGTCCTTTCGTTCCAGAGGTCGGACTGGAACGAAATCTCCCAATAGAGGAAGACACAAGTCTAACAAATGACTTTCTTCCTTCCCCTCCTCTTCATCTTCTTCCAGTAGGAGCCGAGCTATTTCAGTTCTATCAAGCCTTGGCTTCTTTTATCAAATATATTTTGAGTTTTATGAGTTTGGAGAAAGGGTTACTGGATTGAGTTCGTTAGGAATCCTTTCTCTGTCTCACATGCAAATACTATTTCTGGTAAATAGTATCAAGAAAAGAAATCTTTTTATTGGAAGAGGAAGGGTTCTTCTCCAAAAGAAAGCCGTGTAAGTAGAAAAACTTCTCCTTTCCCCAGGCTTCTACAGGCGGATCTTTCTGGTCGAGAAGAAAATGGGAAAATCGACTCATCATCGACTTCTCACACTTAACACAGATGATGCAAGTCGATCATTTCAAAATGGAAACTTCGTCCTCGACTAGTCAGGTCAATTCTCCCAAAGTCGGGGACGATTTCCGTAGTTTTAAAGGACGCTTACCTTCACATCTCCATCCATAGGTCATTACGCAAATACCTTCGTTTCACCTTGGATGGAATTTTGTGTATCAGTCCGTTGCCTTTCCTTTGTTGGATTTGTCAACGGATCAATGAAAAGAAAAGAAGAAAATGGGAAAATCGACTCATCATCGACTTCTCACACTTAACAAGATGATGCGAGTCGATCATCTCAAATGGAAACTTCGTCCTCGATTAGTCAGGTCAAATTTCCCAAATTCGGGGACGATTTCCGTAGTTTTAAAGGTCGCTAACCTTCACATCTCCATCCATAGGTCATTACGCAAATACCTTCGTTTCACCTTGGATGGAATTTTTGTGTATCAGTCCGTTGCCTTTCCTTTGTTGGATTTGTCAACGGATCAATGTTTTCCCTGTTCACCAACTTAATAGAAATTAATTAAGCAGCTCTCATCATAGAATTAGGCCCCAATCTTGTGTACTGTTCCGATGATGGGTTTTGTCATCATTTTTACAGATACTGTTTATCATACCTTGTCTTAACGTGTACAGGTTATTGTGAATTTAGATTTCATACACTTTATCGAGAAGTTGAAATTGATTCTACCTCAGAGATACTTCTCCAATTTTTTCATGCCCCGAAAAACTTTCGATTTATGTCAGGGGTTTGTTTCCCCTTTTTTAGAAACTTAGTAATTGGATCCAGTTTCCCTGGACAATCTCATCTTAGACCTTTCCAGTTTTTTTTGCTAACATTATCACTGGAAATACCATACGGTCTATAGGAGCAATAAATTCCATTATCAAGATTGCTCTCTACGATTTATGAATCCCTCAGTATCAAATGGGGTCTTCTCTTTTAGAGACTATTCCCTATTTGTTTTTTTCGCATGCCAGCCTTTCAGGTTGGTTTCCCACTTCGAACCTCAGGGATTAGTTGTTCAGGGAACGTGGGGCCTATATTAGGCGGGGCTATATATATATATATATGTGTGTGTATGCGTATATGTATGTATATATGTATATGTGTATAAACATTCTGAAACTTCAGACAAATTTCCTTGGTTTATCAGTTCTTCATAGCTCCAAACTGAGGAACAGCTTCATTATTGTTACTCCAGACAAATGAATAGTGTAGTTTTTTCTACTTATCAGGGAGTGACTCATTACTCTTCCCTGTTGGCTTTTACATGGAAGATTATAACTTGGTGTCTTCAGGAAGGTATGTCTATCCTTGTCGGACACCTCCAGGGCAGATTACGTCATTGGGATCGCCCCTATAGACCAGTTCACCATCCGTTCTCTACAGGGCGTTTTCTCAAATGGAGAGAACCTTTATTGGGCCTTTTTTAATCAAATGTCCAAACAACTCGGTTCTCCAATCAATTTTCATTATGTTTCAAGTTTCAGATCACCTGGAACGTGCAGTTGATTTAAAATCTCTAGATTGGGGGAATCTTTTACATATGCGTTTACACCATTCAACTGAATTCCTCTAGTTCTAGGAAAAAATTCAAGCGTCCAAAAGCCGAGCCATTCTGATTACGCCTCCTATGGCCTCAGAGATCTTGGTTTTTTAGTCATTCTGAGCCTAGTCTCAAGACTTGCAACCCGTCTTCTAGTAGTTCCAGATCAAATATCTTAAAGGTGTGGGTCAAGCATTCCATTTCAATCCAGAAATGCTTTACTTACACATCCAGATGTTGTCAGGAATCAAACCAGAGGTAGACACTTTTCTGGTTTCTCTGCCGAGTGTATCTTCAAATATAGAAAGATCTCCACTCTCAAGTTTTACTCTGGAAGATGGAAGATATTTTCTAGTTGGTGTAGAAAAAGGGAAATAAATCCAGACAATTCCTCTAGGGAGGTTTTTTTACTGGATTTCTTTTTCTGTCTGTTCTCTACCCTTCAATTTCTATTTCATCTAAGAGAAGGGTACAGATCAGTAATCTCGAACATGTTAAAATTTTAGTCGGCTTCACACTTTTTCATTAAACCCTACCATCACCAGCTTATTAAAGGGGTTTTTCACTATGCCGACAGGTTTCCAGGACTTTGAATCCAAATGGAATCTTGCATGAGTGTTGTGGTCTTTTCTAAACCACCTTACGATCCTGTGAATTCAGCTTCTTTTGTTCATTTGATAATCAAGCTGTATTTCATTTGACATTTGCTTCAGTTAGTAGAAGTTATAGTCATGCTTTGCCAATTGCAGAGGGTTGTTTTCAGGTATGAGAAGAACAATGACTTCTTTTTCTCTTCTCATTCAACCTATTTTTGTTTCAGGCTATAAATCACCTTGTCTGAAACTATTATTTATCCTGTCATTTCCAGGATTCGTGGATCGTAGACTAATGTGAATTTTTTGTATACATTAGAACGTTTAAAACGTTTCGAGATTATCATGAGAATTTTTTCTTTCCAATCAAGGGGTTTTGGATATATTTCTAACCATCCTTGATTGCAAAGTGGATTTGTAAAGTGATAAAGCTTCTACCAGTATATGCTAATTTCACTTCTGCCCTATTATCATTCAGAATACAGTATGAGGTTAGAACCTTCTACATTTTGGGCATATTGGAACTCCATTTTTTCTTCAGAATGTTTTTTCTTACTGCGTAATGGATGTTCCAACGCTACTTTTCATCCCTTCACCTAAGGAGCTTGGTTCCCATTCGTAGTGGTACTCATTCCTTGGGTAGTTTAGTAGCTTCTCAATCTATTATGAGCAGCACTTATTTTGGGATTTTATTTTCCTTGGTTGTTTGTTAGCCTGTTTGAATAGGTATGAACCTTCTATTTTGACTCCGGTTCCTGTCCATTTATCTTCTCCACTTGTGAATTTTGGATTTGGATCCCTTGCAGTCATGGTGGATACTCCCTTACGTTACCATCATTGGATGGTTTTAAAAGGGGTATAAACAACCAAGGTTGGAGGAGTTAGGTATGTGTAACTTTATTTTTCATCCAACCCTCCACTTGCTTTGAATTCAGGCTATAATTGTAGTGATGGGTAGTTATATTTGATATTAAAATGATATTTTTAATGTAAAATTAATTTTAATTAATAATATACCTACCCATCACTACAATGGTATGTCCCGCCTCCCAGCCCCGCCTGAAATATTTGTTTTCCTGAAAGAAATAATGACATTCTCGGCGCGAAAATCGCGGTCACGTGACCTGTATCGTCTGCCTATTGGTCTGATAGGTCATGTGACATCAGCGACCAATCAGGACTCGACGCTGGGGAGGTCACGGGAAAAGGGACATGCCGGTGGCATTTCTGGCTAGATTTTTTTTGTGTCAGACTGTCCCAGACCTGCGTCTGGTGAAAAGGCTATAATTGTAGTGATGGGTAGGTATATTATTAATTAAAATTAATTTTACATTAAAAATATCATATTAACCGTAGAAGGCTACGTGGTGTACTGGTTATGCTACTCTCCTTGTAAACCAGGGATTGCAGGATCTATCCCAGGCTTTTCCAGAATTTTGGATGAGTCTTTTAACCGAGGTCCTGTCTCTGTATGACCTTAGCTGTTGGTGAGATGTTAAACTCAAACACTCACTCAGATTAACCATGCTTTCACTTAGTCTGTCCATCCAGAGTATTTGCTGTTAGCTACATCTATATGGTACACCTTTCACTTGGCCTTTGTTTCCTAGTGCTTGAGAATGCTGACTCTTAAAGATTAGGCCTCTCACTGCTGTGGGTTTTAGCCTTGCTCAGATCACGTGTCATCACGAAAACACGCCTATATAATTTTGACGCCCTTGAACCCACTTTTATATACTAAAACTGGAGTTTACAGGGTATACCTTATTTTTCTGCAGAAATAAGAAAAATATCACAATTTTTCATCTTAAAAAATTATTTTTTTCTGCGGTAAAGTTTACAATGTATTTGTATAGATGTGTTTGTGCAATAAGATGCCAACTTCTGCAATAAAAGGTCATGTTTTTGATCTGGGTACTCTGTTTATACAGCCACCTCTGATTAACAATTGGCTTGATATAAGTGAAATAATTAGGCAAAGGGCTGTAATCCCAAGCTCCACACCCCACCCAGACACTTTAAAGTTTGGGTCTCTCATTGCTGTGGGTTTGAGCCTGGCTCCGATCACGTGAGATGTCAAGTTCTGTAATAGATGTGTTCATTTTTTCGCTAACCTCTGATTAACAAATGGCTTGATATAAGTGAAATAATCTTGAAAGAACTGTAATCTCCCCAGCTCACCCCAACACTTAAAGATAAGGCCTCTCAATGCTGTGTAGAAGCTTCCATGGTGTAGTGGTTATGCAATTGGCCTTGTAAACCAGGGGTCGCAGGATCGATCCCGGGCTTCTCCAGACTTTCGGATGAGTCTTTAAACCAAGGTCCCGTCTCTGTATGACCTTAGCTGTTGGGTGAGATGTAAAACTCAAACACTCACTCACTCTCACTGCTGTGGCTTTGTGCCTGACACAGATCATGTGTGATGCCAAGTTCTGCAATAGATCAGGTGTTTACATCTGGGTACTCTGTTTTTACGCAGAGCGATAAAGTTTTCCAATAGAAGATCAGTTTTCCAATAGAAGATCTCCTCTATTGTAATTTTGCCCACCTCTGATTAATGGTCGGCTTGATATAAGTGAAATAATCTTGAAAGGAAGGAAAACTCAATATTGAGAGATGCATCCATCTATCTCGACTTGGATACTTTCTGTCCTCAAACATGGCTGAAAAATTTTGTATACATAATTTGTATCATATCTTGTTATTTATGAGAATCAAAAGTTATCTCTAATCTTGCTGTTCACGACAACCCCTATCTTTGCAAACAGTGTAGATCCAGATCAGAAGCCATCTGATCAGGATCTACACTGTTTGACATTAACTTTATGAATTTATAGGAATAAATTAATTAAGGTTATTTGATTGGTTAAAAGTCAGAAATGGGTGTGGCTAAAATGAATATTCAGCAGGATAAGGGTTATATTTTCTTCATAAACAGTTGAAAAAGGAATGACTTGAGACTCATATATAAAAGTTCTGTATTTATTTGTAACTTAATCCTTTTAGTTCTGATGACTGAAGTTTCTGTTTGTTTGAGGTTTAACCCTTATCTTGCTGAATATTCGTTTAAGCCACACCCATTTCTGTCCATCAACCAATCAAATTGCTTGATGTAATTTATTGCTACAAATTCATAAATTCAATGCCAAACAGTGTAGATCCTGATCAGATGGCTTCTGAAGAAGCCATCTGATCTGGATCTTCACTGAAGCCATCTGATCTGGATCTTCACTGTTTGCAAAGAAAGGGGTTGTCGTGAACAGCAAGATAAGGGTTAACATCACTGTCAACACCATTTAGGTTATTTTGGAGACTTTGCTTCCAATTTGTGGGACTTTTACCAGGCATTGAGATGGAAATGACATTTCAAGTAGCCGGCCTCGGTAGCTCAGTCTGAGGCGCGTCTGGCTGGTGACCAGGAGGAAGTGGGCTCGATACCTGCTGGGGTTGTCAACATTCTTTTATTGGAGATTGATCATGAAATCTTTTCTACGGTCATTCTCTCCCTTCCGCTGATTCCAGAAGGGCAGTTGTCAGTTTCTGGCGAAAGAATGTGCACTGTACTGGTTAACCACTTACATATAAGCCTGCCCAGGAAAAGTGTGGATAGGTAAACTGATCGGCTCACATATGACCTAAATAGTGTTAAACTCCAATACAAACAAAGACATCTCAAGCCCTGCTACCCAATGAAACCAGTAGGGTTTATATACATGGATGTTCCGACCCACACCACTTTTCCTGGGCAGGCTAAGTCCTAAGCGGTTTACCAGTATTCATGTGCAGCTCTGTGTGGAAGCACTATGCAGCCCAATCTCTTTATCCAAGCCCGGATGGGTGGGGGCTGTCTGTAGACTGGTTCAAAGTCAGATACAACTGTGCACAGTAAAGATCCAAATGAACCTGTAAATTATTGTGACTAAACCCCTTATTTACAAGAATGGACTTGTTCAAAGTCAAAAGATGGAAGAGTTCACTTCAGAAATTCAGAGTTGAAAGGGTTAAAGGTATCGGAACATTATGTGCTTTCAGTATTTGAAGATGTTTGAAAAATAAAATTAAATAAGCTTGTGCTCACAAAAAGATACAAATTTGCATGTTTGGCCACAAATTTGCATGTTTGGCCACAAATTTGCATGTTTGGCCACAAATTTGCATGTTTGGCCTGCAAAAACTCAGATCAGACTGTCCATTTGTCATTATGAAAACACGCCTATTCAAATATATTGAGAATTTTGCCACCCCAAAATGAAAACTTTCCTATAAAAATTCCCGTATTTTTCATATTTCTGCCCTAAACATAGATTGTGGGTACTCGTTAGAACCGCCTCAGTGAGGCGGTTCTAACAAGTACCCACATTCTATGGTTTTGAGCAGAAATAAGAAAATGTATACCCCTGTAAACCTCAGTTTTACTAAATGAAAGTGGGGTTTGAGGGGGTCAAAATTATATAGTGTGTTTTCATGATGGCAGTTTAGAGTCTGTTTAAGAGTCTTCGCTGGTCTTATAAGGTGTCATCTGCAGATCTGGACAACCTTTTTTATAGAACATATTTTAGTTCACTGCAGCAGGGAATTTGTGCCGGCCGTAAATACACCTGTGGACACAAAAGGGTTCAAACTTTGATGGGCTTCATTTCATTTTGAATTGATTTCCTTACATCCTGACAGTCAACTGTAAAGACAGGAATAAATTCAAAACACAAAGTGTTGTATATTTCATTGTAGACCCTGCACTATCCAATCAGAATACATCTCGAATGTCAATCAGATCTAAAAATGGAAAATAGTGCTTGCCACAATAAGACCAATCAATGTATATTGCTTGATCCAGTTTTAGACTACTTTGATGAATGACATTTTGCTTGTCAAACTAACTTGATGCAAAGAGATTTATTGAAAGGTACTTCACCGGAGTTTGAACGCTTTTGTGTCCACAGGTGTTGTCTTCCAGTTCAGAGTGGTGGACCAGAAAATATAACCTACACTATGATGAAGAACTGTTCTTCATCATAGTGTAGGTTATATTTTCTGGTCCACCACCTCCCTCAGTAGCTCAGTCAGATATGTATCTGACTGGTGATCAGGAGGATGCGGACTCGATACTGACTGGGCTAGGCATCATTCTTTCACGGAGACTGTTCACAAAATCTTAACGACAATTCTCTCCCTTCCAATGATTAAAGGATAGTTGTTAGTTTCTGGTGAAAGAATGTGCACTGTAACCCCGCTTATGTATAAGCTTAACAGGGAAGTGTGGTTAGGTAATCTGACAGCTTGATTAGATCAGATAGTGTTGACTGGGCCATTTAACTCATAAACAAGCCAAATTTTCCATCCCATTCAGAACATTGATTCAGTTGTTGAATTTTCAAAATATTTGAGGGTCACTGATGAGGCCTAATTGGCAGAAATTAGCTGAACTTTTCTGTTCTGTGATGTATTCTTTGATTCCAAAGGATTTTTTTTAAGAAAATATTTAATGAAGTCGCTGATCACTGATTTGGCTGCAAGAGTGCACAAACTGATTAAAATTTTCCGATACTCACACATGTCAAGTTGCATCTTTTTGTGTTCACATGATCAAATGTACATGTGTTATCTTGTATCTGAATACATCCTGGGAGTTTTATCAGAAAAGATATTATGTATTACAAATGGCTGGTACTCCAATCCTGCAGTTTTTCCATGGTGGACCATTGCCATATGTCATATATCATTATCCAGATAGCCACGACATGAACATAACTTTGCCATTATCCAAATTAGCACAACATGAACATGTTACATTTATGTCGTGCTTATCGAGATAATGACCTGTAAACGTGACCCAGAGTCTGACAACCATGGAGCAATAGGATGCTAAGAGTCCCGCTGTGTCTTGGACACAGCACCCAATCTTTTCATTTTTGCTGCCCTTAAACATTGTCCATGTTTGATTGTCTTACATCCCACCAACATCTAAGGTCATATAGAGATGGGATGTCTGTTTAAAGACTCATCTGAACAGCTGGAGAAGCTCAGAATCAAACCAAATACATAGTTTGTAAGCCAAGGAGCTTAACTCCTAAAATGCCAATCACGACAATTGTCGTCTGGTGTGTTGTCTGCCAAGTACTTTAAAATTAGTTTTTGCAAACAGTGGGGACCCAGATCAGACTGCTTCTCTAGGAGCAGTGTGCTCTGAGTCCAAACCGTTGGTCTGTATGCATAAATATTTATAAAAAGTTTGCAAAAAGATTCAGCAGACGACATAAGCAGACAACATTTTCAGATGAGGTTTTTCTCGGCATCTTAAGGGTTAATACACTACACCACAGGCTAATTTCTTGGCTATGTAGCTAGCAAATACACATATAAGGGGAATTGGAACACCTAGGACATTTTTCAGCCATTTTTTAAAGGGAGACAAATTTCGTGACTTTCTGATCACTTTTGTATGGGCTCAGTCCCACTGGAAAGGGGTCTACTCTTAAAGGAAAGAATTTGCTCCTTAGGAGCAAGTTCTTTCCTTTACGAGTTGACCCCTATTGACATGGCAGACCAAATACTTTTGCAGGATTTGCCTCCCCTGAAGATGTTCCCATTTCCCTTAAATTGAAGTATTTACCGTATTTGGACAGACAGGCCTGAGCAAACAGTGTAGACTCAGAATATGGCATCTCATAAGGGTCTTCACTGTTTGCCACACATCACGCTATTTTCAGACACAACATTGAGTAGTTAATTATACTTGTTCAAATTTTAGAGCAAGCATGGTAGGGAGTTGAGGTGACTGAATACTTAGGGTAAATACGATAACCAGATCTGCCCTTCATAATAGTATAGTTTATATTTTCTTGTCCTTTGGGATCGTTGATTAGTTTAAACATATTTTATTTCCATGTTATTCATGTACAAAAATACAATACGGTATTACATGGAACAATTTGGATAAGAAGGGAAGCTTGAAAGCTTATTTTGTTCTTCTCGAGGATCGTTGATTCCATTGTGGAACCTTGAACATACACATGAGGGTCACTGATGAGGCCAAATTGACCTAAACTAGCTAGTCTGGCCCAGAAAACTGTACAAGTTCTGTTGTGCATTCTTTGCTTCCGGAGGATAACTCTTATAGCACATGCAGTAAAATTCCTGTATTAAGACAACCTTTGGGACTGTTCAAAAGTGGTCTTAAAGACCACTTTTGAACAGTCTCAAAGGTGGTCCCTGACCAGAGGACGTAGGCAGAAAGCAGAAAAATTAAGTGTACCCTTCAAAATAAGCTTTTATAGCGTCGTTGTGTGACGGCTCCACTATGTTAACACGCTTAAGCAGGAGCTTGGTGGTACTAAGGCCTATGAACTTCAGCCTTTAGCTGAAGAGAGGGCTATAGTAGATAAACATGTTTGTCTTTCAGCCACCAAGTTTGCTGTGGGTGTTAACGAAGGCCAAGACAAGCTTCCTACGCTATACTGGTTACCAAAACTTCATAAAAGACCTTACAAAGCACGGTTTATTGCAAATTCTAGCTCTTGCACTACTACTGAACTTTCTAAATTATTAACTTCCTGTCTTACTGCTATTAAAACGCATGTAATTAAATATTGTGATAAAGTCTTTGAAAGATCAGGAAGAAATCTGTTTTGGTCTATAAAAAATTCGAATGAGGTTTTAAATAAATTGAAATCCAGACATTTTCGTGCTTCTAGTCTTTCTACTTACGATTTTTCCACTCTTTACACTACACTTCCTCATAATCTTATAAAAGAAAAGCTTAATGATTTAATTGAATGGGCTTTTCATAGAGAAGATTCTCTCTATCTTGCATGTAATGTCAGAAATGCATTTTTCACTTCTAAAGAGCATAAGAATTATACACTTTGGTCATGTCAGAAAGTGTGTGATGCCCTCACCTTTCTACTTGACAATATTTATATTAGATTCGGTACTAAGTTATTTAGACAAATTGTGGGTATTCCGATGGGTACTAATTGCGCACCTCTTGTGGCTGATCTGTTCTTGTATTGTTATGAAAGAGACTTCATTTTGTCGCTTTCCATTGATAACCAATCTGAAATTATTGAAGCTTTTAGCTCCACTTCTAGATATTTAGATGATTTATTAAATATTGATAATACCTATTTTGATGGTTTGATCAGTCAGATTTACCCCCCAGAACTTCAGTTAAATAAAGCAAATTCTTCTGATACCGAGGCCCCATTTTTGGATTTACATCTATCTATTGTAGATGGATTTGTTTCGTGCAAAATTTATGATAAACGCGATGACTTTGATTTTGAGATTGTAAATTTTCCTTTTTTGGATGGTGATGTTCCTCGTGCGCCATCCTATGGCGTTTATATTTCGCAATTAATTCGATTTGCTAGAGTGTGTAGTCATGTAACTGACTTCAACACTCGTAATAAATTATTAACGGCTAAACTCCTTAATCAGGGTTATCGGTACCATAAACTACGCAAAGCCTTTTCAAAATTTTATAGACGCCATTCTGATTTAATTTCAAAATTCAATATTGGACTTAAGTCTCTTCTGCAACAAGGTCTATCGGAACCCGAATTTTATGGTGACTTAGTATATAAATTCAGAAAAATATTTAACCGCAATGACTTCAGCACCCAATTTCGTAAAATCATTCTTCGATATAAAAAGATTGGGTACAACATGGATATTATACGACAGACTGCATGCATGGTAGTTAACCCAATCACGGTTAGCAACTTTGCTTCCCTCTTTAATTGCACGCCGGTGGGTCAGGCCTCAGATTCTATGACGGCTCCAACGTAAAGGCTTATTGAGAATTAGAGAGATCTAATTCAAGGTAATGTTGGTTGGTGCCTGATGCTCTGTCTCTGGTCGGGCTCATCGGAGTCTAACTGTTGGTTTTCTTTTGCTCCAGCATTTCAGTGGTTTCTTGCTGTCGAGTCCTCACCTTTGTCTCACCTCTGTGGTTCTTTGATTTTTTGTGTTCACGGAGATGTTGCACTGATGAGTTAGGAGGCCTTCATGCGGACTGAACAAATTATTTGTCTAAATCGCGACGGAAGTAAGGGCGAGGATTGTGGCCACGTAAAATCGATTTAAGCCCCCCAGTGGAAATCTTCCACTGACCGTTCCAAGGCGGCTCTTCTGTGGCGATTTATTTATGTTGCTGTTCGTTACTTACTGTGTGTATCACTTTTGTCTTTTTATTTTGGATGGCCATATGGCCATTTTGTGGGAAAGTAACTGTCCTTATGGCCTTCCCTTGTTTAGGTTTCCATTATGGTCTTGTCGCTTAATGTTTGTATTTCTTTCCCTTTGGTGTCTTTTATGGGTGGAGTAAGTTAATTGTATCAATTCCTGATCTTTGTTTTACTTCTACTTAGTCCTAATTAGCTCACCTGACCGAAGGTCATGGTGAGCTTTTGTGACTGTGAGATGTCCAGCGTCGTCATGCGTGCGTAAACTTTTCTTGTTAACACTCTAGAGGCCACAGTTTTGATCCAATCATCATCAAACTGGGTCAGAATGATCATCATGACATAGAAAAACCTTGTTAACACTCTAGAGGCCAAAGTTTTGGTCCAGTCATCCTCAAACTTACTCAGAATGATCATCCTGACAATATCTCGGTCAAGTTTGAATATGGATCATTTCAGGTCAAAAAGTAGGTCAGTAGGGCAGATCATAGAAAAACCTTGTTAACACTCTATAGAGGCCACAGTTTTGGTCCAGTCATCCTCAAACTTGCTCAGAATGATCATCCTGATAATATCTCGGTCAAGTTCAAATATGGGTCATTTCGGGTCAAAAAGTAGGTCTGTAGGTCAAACCAAAGAAAAACCTTGTTAGCACTCTATAGAGGCCACAGTTTTGGACCAATCATCCTCAAACTTGCTCAGAATAATCATCCTGACAATATCTCGGTCAAGTTCGATTATGGGTCATGTCGGCCAAAAAAAAATAGGTCAGTAGGTCAAATCATAGAAAAACCTTGTTAACACTAGAGGCCACAGTTTTGGTCCAATCATCCTCAAACTTGCTCTGAATCATCATCCAGACAATATCTCGGTCAAGTTCGAATATGTGTCATGTTGGGTCAAAAAGTAGGTCAGTAGGTCAAATCATAGAAAAACCTTGTTAACACTCTAGAGGCCACAGTTTTGGTTAAATCACCATCATACTTGCTCAGAATGATCATCTGTACAATATCTAGGTCAAATTTGAATATGGGTCATGTGGGGTCAAAAGTAGGTCAAATCGTAGAAAAACCTTGTTTACACTCTAGAGACTGCAATTTTAGTCTAATTATAATCAAACTTGCTCAGAATGATCATCTTGACAATATTTACGTCAAATTCGAATATTGGTCATGTGGGGTCAAATAGTAGGTCAGTAGGTTAAATCATAGAACAAGAGGCTCAGTGAGCCTAAACCGCTCACCTGAGGAACTTAAGTTTTAACAATTCACAGACTTGACTACTAAATCTGCTAATAGAATCCAGCCCATTGACCCTTACAGGATATAAGTCATCATTATTGCATTGCATTCCAAGTTTGAGACTTCTAGCTTCTATAGTTCCTGAGAAATCTTTGACGAAAATTTAACATTGGTCAAAATGGAGAGAAAGAAGAATGAAAGAACAGATGAACAAATAAGCTGAGAAAGCCCAATGTCTCTTACACAAAATAAGTCATCATTATTCTACTGAATACCAAATTTGATGCTTCTAGCTTTTATAGTTCCTGAGAAATCTTTGATTAAAAATTTAACATTGGTCTATTATCTCTATATGGAGAGAAAGAAGAATGAAGGAACAAATGAACCAGACTAGCTCCAAAACCTAATGCAGCCTTTCCCCTTGCCCAATGGTGCTACACATAAAATTTAAACAAGATTGGTCGACTGCCTTCTGAGATATGCTTCATTGAAAGTGTGGACGACGGATGGACGGACGACAGACGACGGACTCCGGAGCCTTGGTATACTATCAGCTCACTGGAGCCTTTGGCTCAGGTGAGCTCAAAATTCAAGTCGCTATTTCTGTCACAACATTTTCCCTACGTTAAGTCTATGGGCAAATTTTTTTGTCTCTCAAGGTCACGTAACTCCGAGGTCAATATTCCGATTCGGCCCAAAATCGAACTTAACCGAGATTTTATGCCTGTCCTTGTTACCTGCACGTTTGAAGCTGATATGAATAAAAATAAAGTTGCTATCGTGATCACAACGTATTTGTTTATGCTCAAGGGCAGGTAACTCCAAGGCAAATATTCCGATTCGGCCCAAAATTGAACTTAACCGAGATTTTATGTCTGTCCTCGTTACCTGCAAGTTTGAAGCTGATCTGAAAAAAATTCAAGTCGCTATCGTAGTCGCAACATTTTCCCTAATTAAGTCTATGGGCAAATTTTTTGTCTCTCAAGGTCACGTAACTCCGAGGTCAATATTCCGATTCGGCCCAAAATTGAACTTAACCGAGATTTTATGCCTGTCCTCGTTACCTGCAAGTTTGACCTGATATGAATAAAAATAAAGTTGCTATCGTGGTCACAACATATTTTTTTATGCTCAAGGGCAGGTAACTCCAAGGCAAATAATCCAATTCGGCCCAAAATTGAACTTAACCGAGATTTTATGTCTGTCCTCGTTACCTGCAAGTTTGAAGCTGATCTGAAAAAAATTCAAGTCGCTATCTTAGTCACAACATTTTCCCTATGTAAAGTCTATGTGCAAATTTTTTGTCGCTCAAGGTCATGTAACTCCGAGGTCAATATTCCGATTCGAACTTAACTGAGATTTTATGCCTGTCCACGTTACCTGCAAGTTTGAAGCTGATCTGAATAAAAACAAAGTTGCTATCGTGGTCACAACGTATTTTTTTATGCTCAAGGGCAGGTAACTCCAAGACAAATAATCCGATTCGGCCCAAAATCTAACTTAACCGAGATTTTATGTCTGTCCTCGTTACCTGCAAGTTTGAAGCTGATCTGAAAAAAATTCAAGTCGCTATCGTAGTCACAACATTTTCCCTATGTTAAGTCTATGGGCAAATTTTTTGTCGCTCAAGGTCACGTAACTCCGAGGTCAATATTCCGATTCTGCCCAAAATCGAACTTAACCGAGATTTTATGCCTGTCCTTATTATCTGCAAGAATGAAGTCGATCATAAAAAAATTGACGGAGCTAGAGTGATGACAAGCTTTTTCCTATGTTAAGTCTATGGGAGCTATATGTTGCCATGGTAACCAGAGTTCCACTCAGATCTGCATGAAAACCTTATGCAGTCTTTCCACTTGCCCAATAATGTTACACATGAAATTTGATCAAAGGCGGCCAAGTAGTCTTCAAGATATACATTTTTGAAATTCACGTTAACCCTTATGCAAAAATGCACAAGGGCAGGTAACTCCTAAGTGTATGATTATCGAACTTGACCGAGATTTCATGGCTGTGCTGGTTATCTGTAAGAATGAAGCCAATCCGAACAAAATTGAAGCAGCTACAGTGATGACAACATTTTCCCCATGTTAAGTCGACAGGCAATTTTTCGGGCGCTCAAGGGGACGTAACTCTTGAGTGAATTATCTGATTCGGCCCAAAATCGAACTTGACCGAGATTTTATGCCTTTACTGGTTATCTGCAAGAATGAAGTCGATCAGAAAAAAATTGACGGAGCTAGAGTGATGACAAGCTTTTTCCTATGTGAAGTCTATGGGAGTTAGATGTTGCCATGGCAACCAGAGTTCAACTCAGATCTGCCTGAAAACTTAATGAAGCCTTTCCACTTGCCCAATAATGCGACACATGAAATTTGATCAAAGTTGGCCAAGTAGTCTTTAAGATATACATTTTTGAAATTCCCATTAACCCTAATGCAAAAACACACAAGGGCAGGTAACTCCTAAGTGAATGATCCGATTCTGCCAGTTATCGAACTTGACCAAGATTTCATGGCTGTGCTGGTTATCTGCAAGAATAAAGCCAATCTGAAAATAATTGAAGCAGCTACGGTGATGACAACATTCTCCCCATGTGAAGTCAATAGGCAATTTTTTCAACGCTCAAGGGCATGTAACTCCTGAGTGAATAATCCGATTCAGCCCAAAATCGAACTTGATTGAGATTTCATGCCTGTCCTCGTTATCTGCAAGAATGAAGTCGATCAGAAAAAAATTGACGGAGCAAGAGTGATGACAAGCTTTTTTCTATGTTAAGCCTATGGGAGCTCTTTGTTGCTGTGGCAACCAGAGTTCTCATCCGATCTGCACGAAAACCTAATACAGCCTTTCCCCCTACCTGATGATGGTTCATATGAAATTTGATCAAGGCCAGCCCACTGGTTCCAGAGATATACTTCGTTGAAAGTGTGGACGACGGACGACGGCTCGTGGTATACTAATACCTCACATGAGCCTTCGGCTCAGGTGAGCTAAAAACCTTGTTAACACTCTAGAGGCCACAGTTTTAGTCCAATCATCATCAAACTTGCTCAGAATTGTCCTCTTTTGGTAATACCTTGGTCAGGAGGGGTATTTTATTTGACAGAAAATGCTGTTAGCAAACTGCAGACCCTGATCATCAGATGCCACATTCTGCGATGTCTGATCTGGATCAGGTGAGCGACCCTGGGCCATCAGGGCCATCTTGTTTTAGGTGGTCTTAATAGCGGAATTTCACTGTTTATAATGGAGATCTGGAGGTCCTAGGTTGTCCCCAGGATGGAGGAAGTTCAATCAGACTGAGAACTAACTATCAGCTTGATATTTAGAAGATTTCACACTATGGTAGTGGTCATTTGATATGAAAAGAGCCTTTGGCGAGATATTATTTTATGAAAAATTACTTTTTTAGCTCACCTGAGCCTTTAGGCTCATAGGTGAGCTTATAGTATAGCCATGGTCCGTCGTCCGTCCGTCCGTCCACCATTTTCAAAGATCTTCTTCTCCTATACTGCAGGGCCAATCAAAGCCAAATTTCATATGGAGCCTCAGTGGGATGGGGGAACGAAAGTTTGTTCGCAGGGTCTGGGTCACATGACCAAGATGGCCGCCATGCCCATATATGGTAAAAAGCCTTCAAATATCTTCTTCTCCAGAACCATAAGGCCAGTGGCCTTGAAACTTGGCATGTAGCATATGGTACTCGGGGCCCATCATGGTTTGTACAAATGGTGACCCCGGGTTGACCTTGACCTATTTTACAGCAATGTCAAATTTGCCGAAGTAGGCTTTTGCATGGGGCAAAGTGAAAATAATGGATTTATAGGAAAACCATTGAAGACAGTGTCACCAAAATTTGTAGATCAGGTAAAGTAACTGAATACATGAAGATCTATGGGTCAGAAAGGTCAAGGTCATTCATTGGCCTTAGACCAAGGTCATTCAGGATCCATATTTCAAACATTTTTTTCTCCAAAACTGCTGAGCCAATTTAAGTGAAATTTAATATGGAGCCTTTGTGAGTTGAACAAATGAAAAAATGCCAATACGGTCTAGATCACATGACCAAGATGGCCGTCACGCCTATATATATGGTAAAAAGCCTTAAAAATTCTTCTTCTCCAGAACCGTAAGGCCAATGGCCTTGAAACTTGGCATGTAGCATATGGTACTCGGGCCCATCATAGTTTGTACAAATGGTGACCCCGACCCCACAAGTTGTGTACCCCTGCTCTGAGGCTATATACATATATACAAACATTAAAATGTACACCAGGACCAGGTGTCAGGTGAGAGTTTAGAGGACCACTGGTCCTCTGGTTTTTATTTTCTATACAAAAGTTGTGGCCTGGGTACAAAAACTCTGTCAAGAACGATGTGGGGCCCTGCCAATTGGGGCTCGGAGAAATAGATTGGGTTGCATGATGCTTCCATGCAGAGCTGAAACTCACCACACAGTCATGAGTACTGGTAAACCACTTAAAGGTCTAAGCCTGCCCAGGCAAAGTGGTGTAAGTGGGACTGTCCAAAAATATAAACCCTTTTGTTTGGTTTGGGCGGCAGGGCTTGAGATGTCATTTCATATGATCTCAATGTTGGGTAGAAGTCCCACAAAACAAAGCAACATCTCCAAAATTACCTTAGTAGTGTTGATGGGAATGTAAAACCTCAATTCAAACAAACAAAACCAAGGATGACGTGATTTCATTTAGCAACATTGCTACATGATTTTACACATGGCATGGGATGGTTGGGAGAGGCAAAGGTGATGTGCATCTTGCGTCACAGGGGCGTCCAACTGATATTAGCTTGACACTTGGCCAAGGTCTGCTGCCCTTGCAGTAGGTAAGGGTAGAGCGGAATGTTTTTATTTCTCCTGTTTCTCCTCACTTTCAGCTCTTCTACTATCTCTTTTCCCTGGAAAATCACATAAAATGATCCACAAACAAGGGTTGACATGGTTAAACCCGAAACAATTATTTACACATTACGGAGCCGGTCCTTGGTAGCTCAGTCGGATACGCATCTGACTGACGATCAGGAGGACACGGGTTCGATACCTGCCGAGGTTGGCAACATTCTTTCGTGTAGATTGATCATGAAATCTTTTCTAAGTCAAAGTCAAAGACATGCGTTGTAAGAAAAGTGTAGAAACCGTTTGTGAAGTGGTTAAGCTATACACTCCTCAATCCAATGGTAGTAAGTTCTCATTGGAAAGTCCAGGGTCCAAAGTTTCCAATGAGTCTTAACTGAGATCCAGTCTCCATATGACCTTAGTTGTTAGTGGGATGCAAAACTTTACCACTCAAGGAAGAAAGGCAGTCCTTGGTAGCTCAGTAGGGTGCTCGTCTGACTGGTGATCAGGAGGACGCAGGTTCAATACCTGCCGGGGGTTGGCCACATTCTTTCGTGGAGTATGATAATGAAATCTTTTCTTCGGTCATTCTCTCCCTTCCACTGATTCAAGAAGGGCAGTTGTCAGTTTCTGAAGAAAAACTGTGGACTGTAATGGTTAACTGCTTAAGTATAAGCCTGCCTAGGAAAAGTGTGAATAGGTAACTGACTGGCTCAGAAATGACCTAAAAGTGTTGATTGGGCCTTTAAACGCCAGTTCAATCAAGAAAGAAAGGGGAAAATAAATAGTATGTGAAAGACCAACAAGAGATTACGTGTTGATTCTAAATTCATTTTATTGGTAAAATAGATGTCATTAAAGCATGAGTACTGCAGGCCTCCATATAAATACAGAAACCAGAGACTGCATTTTAACATTTCCTTATTTCTCCATCTCCCTCATACCAATTTAAACTCTGACGTGCTGAATTCAAGACAATGAACACACCTCCAACAAAGACTTGAATGTGTTGTCGCCGTAAAAAGTATCACATCACTAAATTACAGTGTAGATTATATTTTCTAATTCTCCTGAAGGAGCAGTCTGATCAGGTTCTACACCATTTGCCATTCTGCCTGCACCTTTTTGCTCCTGGCTGGATCTTAAACAAATTTGTTACAGCAAGTCCTAAAGGTGTCGTGTTAGAAACGTCTCCAAAATGACCTAAATAGTGTTGACGGGGACGTGAAACCTAAATTCAACCAAACAACAAAAAAAAAATTGGTAGAAAACTACTGTGACTTCCTGTTTGTTTTCTTGGTAACTGATTTTCTTGGGTAAATGGTTCTACCCATGAGGAGCAATAAATTTTAAAAGGATAATTTTCCTTCTTAGAAAGATGTGGGTACTTGTCAGAATCACCTCTTTACAAGTACCCACAACATATTCTTGGGGAAAAATTATAAAACTATCTCCAGATAAGAAGCAATGATTTTAAAGGGATAATTCTCCCTCTTAGGAACATGTTGTGGGTACTTGTCATAATTACCTATTTGAGGTGATTCTGACAAGTACCCACAACATATTTTATGGAGAAATAAGAAAATTGTCTCTAGATAAGGAGCAATCAGGATATTAAAGGGATAATTTTACCTTGATAGAAACATCTTGTGGGTACTTGTAAGAATCGACTCCTTGAATTGATTCTAACAAGTACCCACAACATGTTTTTATGAAAAAAATAGAATAAATATCCCAGAATAATCCTTGTCACTCAATAGGTATCTATAACTATGACAAGAGAGACAAAAATAATAATCATTACAATAACACACCCATGTGACAAAGTGCATTTTTTCACATCCCCAAAATGGGTTTTTTTGATGAAAATCCATTTTGTCTTTATTTTTTTTTCTTATTTTTACTGCAAAAATAGGTTGTGGGTACTGGTTAGGACCGCCTCATTGAGGCCGTTCAAACGCGTACCCACAACCCATGTCGTTGAGCATAAATAAGAAAAATATTGTATAACTCAGTTTTCTCTATATAAAGCGATATTTAGGGTGTTCATTTCATGGACTGATGGAATGAGCTGCCTCTAAAGTGCATCCATCTACCTTTACATCCACATAAAGAAATGAGCCAGCGCATGACAAAACATACATAAAGATGCATAACCTTCAAATACCTGGATCAGTCTGCTCATCGTTTATCTCTCGTTGAATAGCCCACAGGCTATAGAAGGTACATAAGATCCGTGAAGGCTCTGATCAGACTGCACAAATGCACAGGTTGATCTGCATCTTCCCTGGTTGCACAAGCCTTGTAGGTTTTGTTGTGCACTAGCTCAGATATAAACTACACATAAAATGTAAAAACATGCTCTGACAAGGAGAAAAAATCCATTCACCATATTTGCATTATTTGCTGGCTCCCAGCTTGCACATTGTCAATATTGGAAAAACAGGTAACCAGACCCCCCTGACCTTGAAAGGTCAGGGGGGTCTGGATACCTGTTTTTCCAACACTGATAACCTTCAGACTAGGAACCAGCAGATAATGCAAATAAGGTGAATTGGGCATGACATCGAAATGACAGAACATATTCAAAACAATTGTAAACATCAGATCAAAAGAACATATTCAAAACAATTGTAAACATCAGATCAAAATCCAGGTGCTAAATTATACATAGTACATTCTAATTTAATCATATGCATTGGAATGAAATTAATGTTTAATAAATAACAATATACATATAACATATAAAGAAAATGACGTTAACTTTGTTCACTAATCACAGATATGTAAAATGATATGCAAGAATGGAGTTCTGCACCTGTAGGTACCTTCGCTTTAAGTTAGGGTCAAGTATGTTCTATAAAAGTGTTATCCTTTGGAAGCAAGGAATACACCACAGAAGTGAAAAATATGGAGTGTACATGTTTTCTGGGCCAGACTAGCTAGTTTCGGCCAATAAGGCCTCATCAGTGACCCTCAGATATTTTCGAAATTCCACAATGGAATCAATTATCCCAAAGGACAAGAAAATATAATCTACACTATGATGTAGGGCAGGGAGGCGTTTTACCGCCGCAACACATTCCCACACACCAGCTGTAGTGAAGTTAAATATGTTCTATAAAAGGGTTATCCTTTGGAAGCAAGGAATACACCACAGAAGTGAAAAATATGGAGTGTACATGTTTTCAAGGTCATATAAAGGACTTACCTTCTCTTTTAGTTAGTCCTTTATATGACCTTGACCCTATCAAACACAAATAGAAAAATGGTTCAGAATACACCTTACTGGACCATGTGGGACAAATATAACTAAATAAATAAATAGCCAATTCACAGAAACCAACACGTAAAATTAGCACAAAATGCATATCAGTAGACATTTAATGGACGGATTCAAAGATTTTGATATCACAAATGTATAAGAAATCTATATCTCACAAAATTAAATAGTGCAGACCCTAGTCATACTGCTCCAAAAGTCTAGTACTGTATTTATCATATGCATTTGGACAGATAGACTGGAGCAAACAGTGTAGAGCCAGATGAGATCAGAATCAACACTATTTGCCACTCATCAAGCTATTGCAAGATACAACATTGGGTAGTTACACCGCAACCTGGTTATAACACGGTTTGCTATAACATGTTATGGATATAACGGTTTCAAGATGGATCCAAAAACTGTATAGATGTATAGAAAAATGACCATAAATGGTCATTTTTCTATATAATCTATACATTTTTGTTTAGATATAAAAGCACCGCAGACACTGCATAATACCCCGCCACTGCTAAGCAATGTAACTTATTTGAAAATATATCAAGGCTAAATAACTAGAAAGGGGATAGCAGAGATATGATCCGCAAGTGTAATGTCTTAATGTGAGTGGATGAAGTTGTTAGAAGATGTAGGAAGCATATGTAAAAATCCATTTTTCAGACATTTGATGGGAAGGCAACTCAATAAGTTGACATTATTAGAAAATTATGGAGGCAAGTATTTACCTTAAATGGCTGTGGAACATGTATCTTTATGTGATACATGTAAGAATTTCATGTTTTTCGATGTACTGCCTGTCTGACTATATTCTTTCGTGAAGACTGATCATGAAGTAATTTCTATGGTCATTGTGCTCCTTCCGCTGATTCAAGAAGGGCAGGCATGAAGTATGTGCACTAAGTACTGGTTAACCACTTAGAAGGGCCTTTATTTTAGGCATCTATTTGGTTAGGCTTTTACTGCACATTCCAAGGGTGAGGTTGATTAGGCTTCAATCAAAAGGATTAAGCATAAATGGCAACCAATCATAAATTAAGATGTTTGTGGGTGATCTTTTGGCATTCTCACAGGGACAAAATCCACAAATTAATTCAAATAATAAATGAACTATAGGCCAAAATCCCTTTTTTTATATATTTCAAGGGCAGATAACTCAATTGCTGGGAAAGCCAGAGTCATGTTCCTTTGCCACAGTATGTAACATTTAATCTACTACATATCTATGAAGTTTCAGCAAGATATTGTAAATAATAATAAAGGAACTACAGTCTAAAATGCATTTTAAATACTTCAAGGGCAGATAAATCAAGAACTGGTATAGCCAGAGTAGCGGTCCTTGGCCACGATAGGAACCATTAAGTCCTCTATATATCTGTGAAGTTTCATCGAGATATTCCATATAGTAAGGGAACTAAAGGCCAAAAACCATTTTTCAGATATTTCAAAGGCAGATAACTCAATCGCTGGGAAAGCCAGTCATGTTCCTTTGCCACAGTATATAACAATTCATCTACTACATATCTATGAAGTTTCAGCAAGATATTGTAAATGATAAACGAACTACAATCTAAAATGCATTTTTTAAATATGTCAAGGGCAGATAACTCAAGAACTGGAACAGCCAGAGTAGCAGTCCTTGGCCACAATATGAACCGTTTAGTCCTCTATATATCTGTGAAGTTTCATCCAGATATTCCATATAGTAAGGGAATTAGAGGCCAAAAACCATTTTTCAGATACTGAAAAGGGCAATAACTCTGCTAAAAATTAACAGATTTTGCCCATTAACAATCCCAAACCACTCATCCCCGATATCAATATGTATGCAAAATTTGAACAAAATCCGTGAAAAAATACTCAAGTTATCAATCGGAAATGAAGTGCGGATGGACGGACAGACATACGGACGGACGAACACCGGAGGGTATAACATAATACCCTGCCACTATCTTGTGGCGGGGTATAATAACACGGTTGTTTAACTAACACGGTTTCTGCTTTGGATCCCATCCATAGTGTTATAAAGAGGTTGTGGTGTAATTATACTTATTAAAGATTAGAACAAGTATGGTAAGGAATTGAGGTGTCCGAATACTTAGGGTAAGGGGAACAGATACATGAGACAGATTTATTGCCCTTTTTTACAAAGGAGATAACTCTGGACTTCCTGTTTGATTTCATACTGAATTAACCCCTCCACAAATGGGATCTACTCTTAACCCATAAAATGCCGATCATGACTATTGTCATCTGTTTTGTAGTCTGCTCGTTACTTTAAAAGTCACTTTTGCAAGCAGTGTGGACCCAGATCGGAGCAGTCTGATCAGGGTTCACACTGTTTGCCTATATGCAAAAATATTATTAAAAAGTTCACAAAAAAAGATTCAGCAGACGACATTTTCAGATGTAGTTTTTCTTGGCATTTTAAATGTTAAAGGAAAGGATCAAATTCTTAACTTTCACAGCCGGTCCCATTTGTTCCAAATTAACAATGTTATTAGTAAACTTTGTTCGTTAAATATTCCAAAGATGAAAATGTGAGTACTCACATCATCATGAAAACACGCCCCTGAATATCACTTACATATAGCAAAACTGGGGTTTACAGGGGTAAACCTTATTTTTCTTATTTATGCTCTAAAACAGATTGTGGGTACTCGTTCGAACCGCCTCTAGTAGGCAGTTCTAACGAGTACCACAACCTATATTTTGAGCAGAAATAAGAAAAATGACCCAATTTTTCATCTTAAAATTTTCGTTTTTTCGGCGGCAAAGTTTACAATGCATTTGTAGAGGTGTGTTTTCGTAATGTTTTTACAATGAAAATAACAGAGCTCTAGATATTGTACTTGTTAGAACAGTTAACAGTTTGACCACTAATGAGCTTGTTAAGCTAATGATGCTATGAACAACCTGACCTAGACCTTCATCGATAAGGCAGACAAACTGAAATATTTTCATAACGAAAACACACCTATATAATACTGACCCCCTTAAATCCCACTTTTATACAGTAAAACTGGGGTTTATAGGGGTATACATTATTTTTCTTATTTCTGGTTCAAAAACATAGATTGTGGGTACTCTTATGTTTTGAGAAGAAATATGAAAAAAATCACATTTTTATCTGTAACTTGTCTTTTTTTTTTGGTGGTAAAATTTTCAATATATGTGAATAGGCAAGTTTTTGTAATGTTAACCCTTATCTTGCTGAATATTCATTTAAGCCACACCCATTTCTGTCTATCAACCAATCAAATTACTTGATGTAATTTATTGCTACGAATTCATGCAAAACTGTAGATCCTGATCAAATGGCTTCTTCAGAAGCCATCTGATCTGGATCTACACTGTTTGCAAAGATAGGGGTTGTCGTGAACAGCAAGATAAGGGTTAATGTTTTGACTCATCTGAAGGTACATGTATATCTATTCCCTTTAAAGCTTAGCTTTAAGTCTCAAAATTTAACTGTACCACATGATATAGACCCAAGTGCAAACACTGAAATGCATATATCTTGCTGAAAACATTTAACGGTTTCACATGGTTATTTTACGCATGTCAGGCTAAGACATAAAAATATGTTTTGAAAAAAATGTCAACAATACTTGTGTAAGAAAATACATAACATGGAGTTTTTCATGTACACAAAAAGTACATCACGTGACCAAGTCCGTAAAATAAAGACCACCCTAAACCCTACTTTACATAGAAAAAAACTGGGGTTTACGGGGGAATACATTATTTTTCTTATTTCTGCTCCAAGACATAGGTTGTGGGTACTCAACCTATGTTTTGAACATTTATAACACAAGAGGGCCCAAAGGGCCCTGGTTCGCTCACCTGATCCAATGTATAATAAGTGGGCCCCGGGCGGGGTCAATTTTGGCCCAAGGGCTATAATTTGAACACTCTTGGTAGAGGTCCACACGATGAAGCTTCATATCGAATATGAAAGACCTGGGCTTTGTGGTTTCAGAGAAGAAGATTTTAAAGGTTTACCCTGCATAAAGAAGTCTGTGTAAAATTAAGATTTTCCCTAAATAAGTCTATGTAAAACCAAAGGGTCCCAGAGCGGGGGCATTTTTGGCCCCAAGGCTATAATTTGAACAATCTTGGTAGAGGTCCACTAGCTGAAGCTTCATAACAAATATCAAAGACCTAAGCCTTGTGGTTTCAGAGAAGAAGATTTTTCAAGATTTTCCCTATATAAGTCTATGTAAAACCAAAAAGCCCCGGAGCGGGGGCATTTTTGGCCCCAGCACTATAATTTGAACAATCTTGGTAGGTGTCCACTAGATGAAGCTTCACACCAAATATCAAAGACCCGGGCCTTGTGGTTTCAGAGAAGAAGATTTTTAAAGATTTTCCCTATATAAGCCCATGTAAAACCAAAGGGCCCCGGTGCGGGGGCATTTTTAGCTCCCGCACTATAATTTGAACAATCTCTGTAGGGGTCCACTAGATGAAGCTTCATACCAAATATCAAAGACCTGGGCCTTGCCGTTTCAGAGAAGAAGATTTTTAAAGATTTTCCCTATATAAGCCCATGTAAAACCAAAGGGCCCCGGTGCGGGGGCATTTTCGGCCCCAGCACAATAATTTGAACAATCTTGTTGGGGGTCCACCAGATGAAGCTTCATACCAAATATCAATGTCCTGGGCCTTGCGGTTTCAGAGAAGAAGATTTTTAAAGATTTTCCCTATATAAGCCCATGTAAAACCAAAGGGCCCCGGTGCGGGGGCATTTTCAGCCCCAGCACAATAATTTGAATAATCTTGGTAGGGGTCCACTAGATGAAGCTTCATACCAAATATCAATGTCCTTGGCCTTGCGGTTTCAGAGAAGAAGATTTTTTAAGTTTTCGATGAAAAAAATCTATTTTTGGCTCCTGTGACCTATATGTGCAACGGACCGGAACCATTTGAACAACTTTGAAAGGGGACCACCTAAGGATCATTCCTGTGAAGTTTGGTCAAAATCTGATCAGTGGTTAGGAGGAGATGTTGTTTGAAGAAAAAGTTTACGGACACCCGACGGACGACGGACAAAAAGTGATCCCAAAAGCTCACCTTGTCACTACGTGACAGGTGAGCTAAAAAATAACATGGATTTTGATCAGAAAAGTAGCCATTTTGGAGATGTGAAAAATGCACTATGTCGCACGGGTGAGTTACCGTAATGAGGTATTAAAAAGCTTGATTTCAAATAAGCTATCGCAAGAGAACTGTAAATTCTCTCTGAAAACGGGCAAATAGCACATATTGACAGAGACCCATAAGATAGGCAACATGATTCTGATCTGCAGTTTCAGAGATGTGTTTCTCAATATGTGCCATCACAGTGTATATAGAAGGAAAAATCTTCGCAATAAAAGTATTTTATAGAATTTTTATTTTACGAGACAAGTAATCACAGACCCCAGTTTTGCAAAGTCATTAATTAGTAAAATATATTGCTAAAACTTTCATCATTTAAAACATCACATACAAAAAATTGTTGCTTATAAAATGTGAGTAGCTTTTGCAAATACAAAAGCTGCTCATTTTTTCAACAAAAATATGAGTACTAGATAATGTACTTGTGTCAAAAACAGTTAACTTTTTGACCACTAATGACATTATTAAGCTAACGATTCCATCATGAAAATACGCCTACATAATTCTGACCCCTTGAGCCCCACCTTCATATCATAAAATTGGAGTTAACAGGGATACACCTTATTTTTCTTATTTCGACTCTAAAATATACGCCTCGATGAGACTGTTCTAATGTGTACCCAAACTCTATTTTGAGCAGAAATAAGAAAAATATCACATTTTTTTCATCTTAAAATGTTCATTTTCAGCGGTAAAATTTACAATATATTTTTATAGGCATGTTTTTGTGATGCTTTAAACAACTTAGTCTTTCATATCAATTCTATATACCATATGAAGTTCCAGGAATATTCAGACAAACATAATCAAGTAAGTCAGCCAGAGGATACCTACCTAATTCGAAAATAAAGTCATTTTGTTCAAAACCTATAGCAAATGGTAAAGTAGTCTGGACAAATGTAAGCTGAAGTAAACAGGCAGCAAGTTCAAACTTCCCAGGACATTATGGTACTCATCATTTGACACCTACTTGAAACCAACCCTCAAAGTTGTTCAAAGCTTAGGAAGGCACTTGTAAACTTTAAAACTTTTATCATTAGGAAAACACACCTATTCAAATACATGCACATTGAAAATTTCGCAACCCCCCAAAAAAACAATAAAAATTTTAAGATAAAAATTCTGATATTTTTTATATTTCTGCTCAAAAATAAATTGTGGGTACTCGTTAGAACTGCTCACTCTAATGAGTAACAACACTATACTTTTAGGCAGAAATAAGAAAAAAATGTACACCCCTGTAAACCTCAGTTTAACTTTATAGAATTTTGGTTTCTGGGGTAAAAATTATACAGGCATGTTTCTTTTAGTTTAACAGCCCAGTCAACACTATTGAGGCCATATCGAGCTAATCAGTTTACCAAACTACACTTTTCCTAGGCAGTCTAGTACATGAGTGGTTAACCAGTACAGTGCACATTCTTTCACCACAAACTGACAACTGCCCTTCTTGGCAAACGAAAGGGGGAGTATGACCTAAGCAAAGTTTTCATTCACCATCTCCACCAAAAACAATGTTGCCGATCCTGCAGGTCTTGAACTCGCGACCTGTCATCAGTCAGACATGCATCCAACTGGGTTACCAAGGCCTTTTATGGTAACTCTGGTCATCCCCCGCCTTTAAAGCCACCATTATTAAACCCTTTTGTACCAAATGGAATCTTCCACCCCTTACATATAGCACAAATCCATTTCAAAATTTAGGGGTAAACTTTTTGCAAACAGTGTAGGCCCTGATCAGATGCCGCATTCTGCGGCGTCTGATCTCGGCCTGCACTGTTTGCCAATTACCCGTTTTGGGCGTTTCCGGGTTAAGCAATTCCCTGTACTTACAGGTCAGTTTACTGGGTCCTTTCTAAGGAGTATTAGTACTAATTAGCCTGTATTAAGGAAGTACCTTTCTTAAACAAGAAGTTTTGGCTTTTCCTAAGGTACTGGCTTAACACAGATTTCACTAAATAAATATTTTTTGCTGAAAAATGTGTCATGCAAAAGCTACTCACATTTTTTAAAGACAAAATACCAGTGAACACCATACTTGTCTGAATATTCAAAGTTTCTACAATTTAATTATGCATTTGTTAAGCTAACAGTGCTTTGAACAACGGGCTCTAGATTTCAAACAAAAGGTCCTCTGTGAGATTGATTATTTGAATATAAGAAAATAGTCCTTGAAAATGTTCACACTGCCCTATCTTCATTCGGCGAAAATTCCCTCCCAGCAAACAAAATAGTTCCCGAAACTCACGAAAAGTGCTCAAAAGTGAATGAAAACAACTGGTGAACATACACTCTGCTGTGCACTTCATTGTCAAGGGTTTACATCATCATGGCTCCAGATAAGGGAGACTAACCACAATTAAGGGAATGGGAACATCTGGCAGACTTTTCTGCCATTTTTCAAAGGGAGACAACTTTTGGGACTTCCTGTTCGCTTTTCTATAAGCCCTGTCCCACTGAAAAAGGGGTCTACTCTTAAAGGAAAGAATTTGCTCCTGAGGAGCAAATTCTTTCCTTTAAGAGTTGACCCCTATTGACATGGGAAACAAAAATAATTTTGCATGAGTTGCTTCCCCTGAAGGTGTTCCCATTCCCCTTAAGGGATAGTTTTCAGTATGTCTTGTTAGAAACATGTTGTGGGTACTTGTTAGAATTGATGTCAGAATTGCCGCAATTCTAACAAGTACCCATACTGAGGCAATTCTAACAAGAACCCACAACGTATGTTTTTATGGTGAAATAATAAAATCTATCCCTAAATTATCATCTGCATCCCTCTATGGTTAACATAACGAAAATACGCCATTATAAATGTATTGAAAATTTTACCACCAAAAAAAATGATAACTTTCCGAAAAAAATATTTTTAATATTTCTGCACAAACATAGATTTAGGGTACTTGTTAGAACTGTCTCGGTGACACATTTCTAACAGGTACCCACAATCTATGTTTCTGAGCAGAAATAGGAAAAATAATATAATTATAACCCTGTAAACCCCAGTTTAACTATATAAAAGATGGGTTTAAGGGGGTCAAAACTATATAGGCGTGTTTTCGTAATGAAAATGAAGTAAAAATGTCGGGTTTCATATGCAAACATAGGTCATAAAAACTTGCCTGAAAAACGATTCATTAGATCTAGCCTCATGTTACATACTTTATCATATGACGTCGCGTCTGAGAGTGTAATAACGCCATGTAATATTTTCGATAATCCACTAGTGGATTAAATATGCAAATTAGCTATATACGTCCCGTATCGTTACATGTACGACGTCCTTAACGATGTCGCGTTTACTAACGGCGGAATATTGACATTTTTGTAAACAATCATAAATAAAATGCATTTTAAATGTCATATGATAAATAGAATCTTGCATTCGTGCTCATGTATTATTGAATTTATTAAACTCGTTGAGGAAAAGGGATAAAATGCGAGGCTTTTCAAAGCCTCGCATTTTATCCCTTTTCTGCGAGGCTTTTCAAAGCCTCGCATTTTATCCCTTTTCCTCAACGAGTTTAATAAATTCAATAATACATGAACACTCATGTATGATCCTCTATTTAAATACTCAATTCAACTGAGCGTGATATTTCATACTGTTAATATGATTCATATCTGAACATGAGTTTTTCCGTCACAATCAGATCTGTGGAAAAAAAGTTTTTGTCTTGCGCATCAATATTTGTTGGCATTTTAATATTTATGAGCAGGACATAGTATTTGTCTTGCTCATAAATATTAAAATGCCAACAAGTGTTGCCATTTTAATCATCACGAAAACACCGACTCGATGGGGCAGTTCAAACCCACATGAATCTATATTTTGAGCAGAAATAAGAAAATTATCACAATTTTTCATCTTAAAATTTTCGTTTTTTTTTAGGCGTTAAAGTTTAAAATGTATTTGTATAGGTGTGTGTTCGTAATGTTTATGAGCAGGACTTTTAATATTTATGAGGAGGGCAAATGTCATACTCAGTTGGGCTGACCATGGAAAAAAATCAATATCCTCAGGGCTCTGATCTTTTTAGGAACAGTATATTACAATGGCTCCTGTTTTTCTGACTTTAAAACAACTACCCCATTTAATAACCTCGGGGGGGCTCTAATCTCTCAATCTTTTTTAATAAGAACAGGATATAAAAAATTGCTTCTGTTTTTCTGACTTAAAAACAACTAACCTATTTAACCCTAAATATTTGGACACCTAAAAGGCAAAAAATAAGCTGTAGCAAACAGTGAAGACCCAGATCAGACTCTGATCAGGATCTACACTGTCTACCATTGACCAAAAGTCTTTGCAGCCAAAACATATAATGAATAATTTTCAATATAAGACTTATCAAAAGGTGTCTGAATTTTTGGTAAACAACACACTTTCCTGTAATGATCCTAAGTATTGGGACAGATAGACCAAAGCAAACAGTTCAGACCCAGATCAGACTGAAGTAGCAGTCTGATCAGGGATAACACTGTTTCCATTCTGTCTGAACCTTTTGGACTCCTTCCTGGATTGTGAGAACAAATTGTTCACATTTTAGGAGAACCATAGCAAGTGCTCAAGGTGTCCACATTTTTAGGATTTGTATGGTATTTCTGGTCAAAAAGGACTATGTATGTTTTATATATGCTCTAAATACAAATTAACACATTTTAAAAATGGACTGGCCATCAGTAGCGAGGTATAAGTGAAGATCCAGTTATAGTGATGTCCCCTTTCTTGTAGGCGGGTATGGTGGGTGGGGGTTTCTTGTTCTTGGCACCCACTGTGTTTGAACTGAGGTTAGAAGAATCGGATGGCAGAGTACCTGAAACAAAGCATAGATATTTTTTTATCATATAACACCATTGTTATTTAAAGAAAAAAAAATGGTTTGACCACCAGTGTAAAATAACACATCATTACGATAACTCGCCTGTACAACATAGTGCATTTTTCACATCTCCAAAATGGCTACTTTTCTAATGAAAATCCATCATATTTTTCTTATAAATGTTCAAAACATAGGATGTTGGTGCTCGTTAGAACCGCCTCACTGAGGCAGTTCTAACGAGTACCAACAACCTATGTCTTGGAGCAGAAATAAGAAAAATAACGAATACCCCCGTAAACCCCAGTTTTCTCTATATAGAGTGGGGTTTAGGGGGGTCTTCATATCACAGACTTGTTCTCGTGATGGGTTTCTTGCACACAATGTCATGATAACCCTGTTTTCCACTGGAAGTCTTCAATAAAATCTGATTTAAAATGGTTAGGTGATAAACATTTCAATCATGAAAATAAGACTGTGCCATGAACACCATTTAAACCCAACTTTTTTGTGAAAAATTGTATGATATTTTTCTCATTGCTGCTCCGAGACAAAGGGGTTCAAATGAGCACCCACAACCTATGTATGGAGTATAAATAAGAAAAATATTATAAATTTTCATCAGAAAAAGTAACCATTCTAATGATATGAAAGAATGCATTATATGACACAAGGTGTTATTGTAATTGTGTGATATAATGCATTTTTTGGTATCGCTAGAATGGTGTGACTGGCAAGTCTCATAAATTTCAAATAAGGTGTTATTGTAATTATATGAAATTTATGAGACTCAACCAGATCTGGTTGAGTCTCATAAATTTCATATAATTACAAGCTTTTTTTATTAAACCATTTCATACTCTTATATACAGAAGGGGTCCATTTTGAAAATTTAGGTGTGTCAGGTCCAGTTAGGTTTTGGCAATGCAATTTGATTTGATTTGAGGATTAACGTCCCTGTCAACACTGTAAAGATCATTTTGGAGACGTTGCTTCCAGTTTTGTGGGACTTTTACCCGACAATGAGATGAAGTGACATCTCAAGCCCTGCCGCCCAATGAAACCAATAGAGTTAATAAGCATGGACTCTCGCACCCCTTTGCCTGGGCAGGCTTAGATCCTCTAAGCGGTTTACCAGTACTTGTGTGGGATCGGTTTCATCTCTGCGTGGAAGTATCATACTTACTCACATTTGTTTCAGCAGAAATTTAGCACTTTTGCCTTAAAATATGTTTTAATGGTTGGATTTGAATACTACTTCCAAACAAAGAAATGGGAGACACTATTTCTATCAGAGTGACTTCCCTTGGGGATGAATCAATTCATATTTCACTCAACATGAAACAAGAGGGCCAAGATGACCCTGAATCGCTCACCTGATTTCAAGATGTCAAATAGCTTCCGAAAGTCATGTGGATTACAGACAGTTACCTAATCAACATTCCAATGAAGATGGACGGAAATTAGCATTTAAAGTGAATTGTTGACATTTTTCTATTTTTAGCTCAAGCGGCCATCTTGCTCACTTGAGTGCAACAGATTTAGCTATTTTGGTAAAAGGTCACTAAAGCAATATTCCTTTTATGTTTGAATGGAGGACTTGTTGTTTAAAGAATTTTCAGCTCTGGCAGCCATCTTGTTCATCCAAGCAGAACAATTTTAGCTATTTTGGTAGAGGGGCACCTAAGCAACATTCTAATAAAGGTTGATTAAAATTGGCCAAAGGGTTCAGGAGGAGTTGGCATTTAAAGCCAATTGTTGATGTTTTTTTTTTATTTTTAACTCTGGTGGATATCTTGCTCATCAGACCAGAATTATTTTAGCTACTCATCAGACCAGAATTATTTTAGCTATGTGGTAGTGAGTCTACTAAGCAACATTCCTATGAAGTTTGAATGAAATTGACCCATGGTTATAGGAGGAGTCGCTTAAAGAGTTTTCTATTTTTAGCTCTGGTGACCATCTTGTTCATCCAAGTGGAAGGATTTTGGCATCCAAGTGGAGTGAGTGAGTTTTAGTTTTACGTCCCACCAACAGCTAAGGTCATACGGAGACGGGACCTCGGTTTAAAGACCCATCCGAAAGTCTGGAGAAGCCCGGGATCGATCCTGCGATCCCTGGTTTACAAGGCGAGTAGCGTAACCACTGCACCACGGAGGCTTCTAGGCATCCAAGTGGAAGGATTTTGGCTATTTTGGAAGAAGGTTACCCAAGTAATATTCCTATAAAGTTTGATTAAAACTGGCCAAATGTTCAGGAGGAGTCCGCATTTAAAGCCAATTGTTGCTGGTTTTCTATTTATAGCTTTGGTGGCCATCTTGCTAATCAGAGTAGAACCCCTTTAGCTATTCGGGTAGAGTGTCACCTAAGCAGCATTCCTATGAAGTTTGAATGAAATTGGCCCAAGGGTATAAGAGAAATTGTCATTTAAAGATGTTTCTATTTTTAGCTCTGGTGGCCATATTGTAGTGGAACAATTTTAACTATTTTGATAGAATGTCACCTAAGGAACATTGCTATGAAGATTGATTGTAATTGGCCCAAGGATTCAAGAGGATTTGGCATTTAAAGCCAATTGTTGATGTTTTTCTAGTTTTAGCTCTGGCAGCCATCTTGTTCATCCAAGCGGAACTGTTTTAGCTAGTTTGGGAGAGGGTCACCTAAGCAACATTCCTATGAAGTTTGAATGAAATTGGCCCAAGGGTATAGGAGAACAGGAGAAGGGTATAGGAGACATTGTTTAAATATTTTTCTATTTTTACCTCTGGCTCTAGATTTTGTTCATCCGGGCAGAATGATTTTAGCTATTTGGTCACCTAAGCATCATTTCTATGAAGTTTGATTGTAACTAGCCCAAAGGTTCAGGAGGAATTAGCATTTAAAGCAAATTGTTGACGCAGCACGACAGACACTGACCGATCACAATAGCTCATCATGAGCACTTCATGCTCAGGTGAGCTAAAATGACCAGGATCCAGTTGTTCAAAATTAAGGACATCATTGGTTATAATATTATGAAAAGTTTGATCATAAATATGGCATATGAAATAATATTTTTACTGAAAAAACATTTTACCAGCAAAAACACCATAGTATGGGATATTTTACTTACTTGAACTGTTAACAACAAACAAGCTTGTTAACCCATCACATATGGGAAATGGCTTGGCAAACAGTGCAGGCCCTGATCAGATGCTGCAGAATGCAGCATCTGATCAGGGCCTGCACTATTTGCTAACAGAATTTTTTGTCAAAAATAGAAAAAAAATGAAAAAATAGGCCTGACACCACTTATATGACACATGGACTTGTCCAAAATATAGCAATGGAGGAGTCCACTTGTAAAACAATGGGTAAAATGGGTAAAACTGGTAATGCTTTGAACAACTGGGCCAAGGTGAACTTAATACTAGGTCTTACCTCTATAACGCTTCTTTGCCACCTTCCTGTCAGGTGTTTGACGATTCTCAGAGTCACGATTATCTGTTGATGAACAAGAAAAAAAGTCTTGATTAACAAAATCAAAGCACTGACTGAAATGGTGGGTTTATTGTCTCTGATAGTAGGCTGGGAAAATGGTACTGAACAGAGACTTAGATTATTTTGTGTAACCCTGAAGTTCCTATATTTTTAGTGAACAGTATAGACCTTGATCAAAAGCCACATTCTGATCTGGGTCTACACCATTTGCCAATGTCCACCACATGATAGAAGTTAAGATTTTACAGGTGACTTTCTTTACCCAACATTCTGACGTCACAACAAGAATAGCATGGCTACAAGTTACCATCACCTGATTTCATACAAACACTTTTTTCGTAAGAATCAGTGATAATCATGTAGGCATCAGCAATTAAGCTTTGTTTGTATATTATAAGTTATTTTGATTCTTGACAGGGAACATGGGGTCATATTCCCCACCTGAGAGTGATATTTGCCTGTGCCATTAAGCAAGGGCAAATATCCCTGGCAGGCGGGGAACGTGATCCCATGTTCCCAGTCAAGAATCAAAATAACGAATTTGTTACACTGGAAAGCTTTTTGATGACATTTTGTACACTGTTGCAATGTTTTCCAAAGGATTCTTTTGTAGCCGAGGTCGTCAGTAGTACATGTTTATATGTGATGTCGTCAAACGTGCCCATCTACAAGCACTACAGTAGAACTTCAATGGCTCGAACACCGATGGCTCGTTAACCATGGATGTGTCGTACTCATTCTTGAGCCCCTAGCGAAATTCTCTACATAAGAAATAGTGGGGGATAATTAAGGAGATTTTAGTCTTTTATCTTGCAAATGTATTCTGTGTGTACTCATTAGAATCGCCTCGATGAGGCGATTCTAATGAGTACACACAACATACATTTTCATTATAGAACACCGAAAAGATGTGTAAAAGTATATCGTTATGCCTCCTGACAGTAACCTCAGTGACTCGAACTACCCCGGTCTCGAACAGATTTTCGAGGTCCCAAAGGTGTTCGAGCCATTGAAGTTCGACTGTATGTTGATCACGGTGCCCAGTGGAAAAATCTTTGTGTCCATCGGTCATACAATCTGTTTTAAATTTATTCTATCAGTCTTCAGGTAAAAGAGCATATGACCGATGTACACAGTCTCATCTACCATTCGAGTACCATTCTTATGGCAGTAATCAGAAAGGGGGATTTTGTCCAAAGGGGATTTTGTCCATCTTATGAAGGGAATTTTGTCCACTTGTAAAAATCACAAGGCGGATTATGTCCACCTTGTAAAAAACATGAAGGGGATTTCGTCCACCCATGCAAAAATGAGCAGAGGGGATTTTGTGCAGAGGGGATATTATTGTCTGGATACCGAAAAAAAATCCTATCAACTTTACCCGGCCGGGGATCGAACCTGGTCCGCCGGAGTGACAGGCCAACAGTCTATCGCATCACTTTAAAAGCTGGCATGTACCACAAGGGAGTACAAGTGTGCTATATACCTACACCCTATGGCATTAGGTCTACTGATAAAGGACCATTTGACAATTCATGATTTTGCAGGAATAAAAGGCATCATGTAGTCTGATAGGTTGAAAGTCAGAAATGGGTGTAGCTAAATTAATTTATTCAGCAGTACAAGGGTTAGGCAGATTTTTTTCACATCTCTAACCTTAATTAGTACTCTGATTCAGTGTCTATTGATAAAGATAGGTACTTGACCCCTGTAACACTGTCGACCCAAACAAGGGCATCAAAAGTATACGACTCACAATATCGTAGATACCAGTCCTATAGTGATGCCCTGAAGAACTGGTTTTTTCCTAGAACTATTCCCCAATGGAATAGTCTTCCCTCCTCTGCGGTGAATGCCAAGTCCGCAGAAGAGTTCAAAGCCCGCACAGTGTAAGATTGGGACTCAGAGGTATGCGTTTTAGGATACCTCTGTTATGCAGAGTGTAAATAGTTTTAAGGACGCATCCAGTGCCTCTCTTTTTTTTTCTTTTTTTTTTTTTCAGCTAAATTCTAAATTTAGCCACTCAATCAACTGAGGTAATGGCCAGATATGACCGACTCAGTATAAGAAGATAGATAGATAGATAGATAGTAACACACATCTGAGTGTTAAAAAATTTCAAAGAAAAAATAAAGTTACAATACCTGTTCTTGTTTTTTCATTATCTCTTCTAGTCACAGTCTTCCCTTGCCGACGAGTAGTCTGCTTCATAAACTGTAAAAAAAGTAACACTAAATGAGCAATGGGCTTTCATATCTTAAATTATCTTACATAAGTTACTAGTTGACTTAAACCTTCAAGCACTGCAGAAAATTCTGGAGCAGACAATTATTTTACTATTTTTCAGCAAAAATAAAGCTGGATGTCATGTGAATCTTCTGCCCAGCATGTAATGTCAAGCTTTAGGAGCAGTCTGATCTTGGTCCACACTGTTTGCCTGTATGCAAAAATATTTCAGTTTGCAAGAAGATGCAGCAGAGGACAAAAGCAGACGACATTTTCAGATGTAGCTTTTCTTGGCCTCTTATGGGTTAAAAATTGCTATATCTGAAGTTATGTGGAAGACGTCTAGGGACTCGAGAACAAGTTCAAATCAGCCATTTTAAACGAGTCATCAGTATTTCAGGCACAGGTTTCATTGTATAAAGTTACAATGATACATAGGGAAAAATGTTAGTCAGTTTAACCCTCAATATACCAATCACAAAAATTGTCGTCTGCTTGGTCTCCTCGTTGCTTTATAGTTCATTGTTTCAAACAGTGTAGACACAGACCAGACTGCTCCTTTAGGAGCAGACTAATCAGTATCCAAACTAGTTGTCTATAATATGCAAAAGTCAGTTTGAAACGTCTGCAAGAAAATGCGTCAGACGTCATAAACAGACAACATTTTCAGCTGTAGTTTTTTTAGCAACTTTAATGGTTAAAGTTTTGGTGCAATACATGTATTTATTTTTATTTTCCAAAATTGCTATACCTGTTGGGTATATGTAGCCTCCTTCTTTTTCTTCCTTTTTGTGTCAACAGGAACCCACTGCCTCATGTTGCTATGGTAACGATCCTGGCCTGTATCACTTAGCCTCCTTAGGGGAGGTAATGAATGTTCCGATATTACTGTGTGCTTTGTTATCGTTGATAGACTGTCCTCACTGGGTGGATGACTGACCGGAAAAGGATTATCCGTTACAAAAAATTTGTTATGTTTATCAAGTCGACTAGGGGTTAAAAATGCATCTCTGCTTTCGTTTATATTTTTGTCATTACTAGGTCTATATAATGACCTTGGCTCTCCAGGCATTTGTTTTTCAATGTTTAAAGGGTTTGCCTGTGCCTTGTTGCGCTTTTTCGCTGCTAAAGCAGCAATGTTACGCGTATTTGATACAATGACTGTCCGATCATTTTGTGACGTTCTCGATGGTGCCAAGGGAACTTCCTGTGATGAAGGTACATTGACTGGACTAGATCTGTCAAAATTATCACTGAGATTGGAGTTGTTACGCCATGCACCGGACAATGTGGCCTGGTTGAGTTTCCGGTGTTTTGGACTCTCAATGAATAATTTATTATCTTCTGCACTTCTGCAAAACAAAAACACGGAATGAAGTTTACCCTTCCACTGCTAATCAAAACTAACAGACAGCATATTCAAAGTGCATCTTATTTTTTTTTTTTTTTTGCAAAAGGTTCTGGTACTTTTTTAACCCTTTTTGTATCAAATGGAATCTTCTCCCTTATATATAGCAGGAGTCCATTTCAAGATTTAGGGGTGTCAGGTTGTGTTTTCTTCAAAATTTACTTGCAAAATGACTGAACTTTTTGCAAACCTTGTAGGCCCTGATCAGACGCCGCGTTCTGCGACATCTGATCTGGGCCTGCACTGTTTGCCAATTACCCGTTTTGGAGTTTCTGGTACTAAAAGGGTTAATATGTTTCTAAAAATAACACAACCTGACACTCCTGAATTTCAAAATGAGTTCCTGCTACATACTGTAAAAATCCTAAAAATTCTGACACCTTGAGGACTTGCTGTAATTCATCTAGAATTTCAGGATTCAGCAAGGAGTCCAAAAAGTATGAACAGAATGGCAAATGGTATAGACCCTTCAGGAGCAGTCTGATCTGGGTCTGCATTATTTGATTAGGTCTATCTGTCCCAATACATAGGATAATTACTGTATAAGATAGAAGAGACAATTCAGTTCAAAGTGGGACAAGGTATTGGTAGCAGCTTTGACAATTAACATATTTTTTTTTCCTGGTTTTAAAATATGGAAAACAAATTGTCTCAGAATTTCTTTTTTTTTCAAAAGGAAGCAGGTTTTATTTTCCCAAACTGTGAAAATCTCTGATTCATTGACAACATTTAGAAATGTCAATCCCTATTGACTAGAAAGCACTTTTTCAGATGAAAATGTCTGCTTTTCATACATGTATTTTAAACCAGTAATTTCAAGGTTAAGAAAGTATTAGTACTGACGTAAATGAGAACTGTGATCACTTCTCCTTATTTTTGTGCAAAAGCTACTCACATTTCAACAGAAATATTAGCATATTTACCAATGGACCCCGCCCATCGGGGCTTGAAGAAATATATGGGCTGCATGATGCTTCCACGCAGAGCTGAAACCGACCCGCAAACGAGTACTGGTAAACCACTTAGAGGATCTAAACCTGCCCAGGCAAAGCAGTGTGAGTCGGCTCGTCCATGCTTATAAACCCTATTAGTTTCATTGGGCGGCAGTACTTGAGATGTCATTTCATCTCAATGTTGGGTAACAGTCCCACAAAATTGGAGCAACGTCTCAAAAATGACCTTTACAGTGTTGATGGGGACGTTAAACCTCAAATCAAACAAACAAAACATATTTACCAAACTAAATGATCAAACTTTTATGACTACATGTATATGTATACCCATAAAATGCCAATCACGACTATTGTTATCTGCTTTGTCGTCTGCCGGTTACTTTGAAAGTCATTTTTGCAAACGGTGTGGACCCACCCCACCCCAGATCAGACTGCTCCTCTAGGAGCAGCCTGATCTGGGTCCAAACAGTTTGCCGGTTTGAAAAATCATTTCTAACAAATTTGCAAGAAGATTCAGCAGATGACATAAGCAGACAACATTTTCAGATGTATTTTTTCTCTGCATCTTAAGAGTTAACTAACGGCATCATTACTTTTAAACAACTGAGGCCAGGTGGGGCAGTTGTTCAAAGCAGCCTTAGCATAACGAGCTCATTAGTAGTAATATTGTTATCTGTTTTAGCAAGTACAAAAATTAAATTATGGTATTTTACTGAAATAAATGTGAGCAGCTTTTGCATTTGCAAAAGCTGCTCACATTTTTTTCTGCAAAAATATTAGCGTATATGCCATATTTAACAATTAAAGTTTTAATGATATATTAACTAACGATGTTGTTAGTTTTGAACAACTGAGGTCAGATACACAAACTCAATAAACTGATTATATGTAGATCTTTTAAGCATCCTCACTTTAACAAGTCCGTTAACGAACATCCCCCCTACTCCCCACTTTATATAGAGAAAACTAGGGTTTTCAAGGGTATATATTATTTTCTTATTTGTTTTCCTAGATTTAGGTTGTGGGTTCTTGTTGTTCTAACGAAAACCTAACCTATGTTGGTGTAAAAGTAAAAAAAATATCACAAATTTTCATAAAAAAATATTTGTTTTGGAGATATGAAAGATTTTACTATGTCACAGGGTGTAAGAAAAATATCATCTCAATGTCGGGTAAAAGTCCCACAAAATTTTCATAAACAAGAGGGCCCAGAGGGCCCTGGTTCGCTCACCTGATCCAATGTATAACAAGTGGGCCCCGAGCAGGGTCAATTTTGGCCCCAGGGCTATAATTTGAACAATCTTGGTAGAGGTCCACAAGATGAAGCTTCATATCGAATATGAAAGACCTGGGCTTTCTGGTTTCAGAGAAGAAGATTTTAAAGGTTTACCCTGCATATAGATAATCTATGTAAAACAAGATTTTCCCTATATAAGTCTAAGTTAAACCAAAGGGCCCCTGAGCAGGGGCATTTTGGCCCCAGGGCTATAATTTGAACAATCTTGGTAGAGGTCCACTAGCTGAAGCTTCATAACAAATATCAAAGACCTAAGCCTTGTGTTTCAGAGAAGATGATTTTTAAAGATTTTCCCTAGATATAAGTCTATGTAAAACCAAAGGGCCACATGGCAGAGGCATTTTTGGTCTCAGGGCTATAATTTGAACAATCTTTAAAGAGGTCCACTAGCTGAAGCTTCATAACAAATATCGAAGACCTACCTGTAAGCCGTTTGGTTTCAAAGAAGATTTTTCAAGATTTTCCCTATATATGTCTATGTAAAACCAAAGGGCATTTTTTGCCCCAGGGCTATAATTTGAACAATCTTGGTAGAGGTCCACAAGATGAAGCTTCATACCAAATATCAAAGACCTGGGCCTTGCAGTTTCAGAGAAGAAGATTTTTAATGATTTTCCCTATATAAGCCTATGTAAAACAAAAGGGCCCTGGTGCGGAGGCATTTTTGGCCCCAGCACTATAATTTGAATAATCTTGGTAGGGGTCCACTATATGAAGCTTCATACCAAATATCAAAGACCTCGGCCTTGCGGTTTCAGAGAAGAAGATTTTTAAAGATTTTCCCTATATAAGCCCATGTAAAACAAAAGGGCTCCCGTGTGGGGGGCATTTTTAGCTCCAGCACTATAATTTGAACAATCTTGGTAGGGGTCCACTAGATGAAGCTTCATACCAAATATCAAAGACCTGGGCCTTGCGGTTTCAGAGAAGAAGATTTTTAAAGATTTTCCCTATATAAGCCTATGTAAAACAAAAGGGCCCTGGTGCGGAGGCATTTTTGGCCCCAGCACTATAATTTGAACAATCTTGGTAGGGGTCCACTAGATGAAGCTTCATACCAAATATCAAAGACCTGGGCCTTGCGGTTTCAGAGAAGAAGATTTTTCAAGATTTTCCCTATATAAGCCCATGTAAAACCAAAGGGCCCCCGTGCGGGGGCATTTTTAGATCCAGCACTATAATTTGAACAATCTTGGTAGGGGTCCACTAGATAAAGCTTCATTACAAATATCAAAAACCTGGGCCTTGCGGTTTCAGAAGAAGATTTTTGAAGATTTTCCCTATATAAGCCCATGTAAAACCAAAGGGCCCCCGTGCGGGGGCATTTTTGGCCCTAGCACTATGATTTGAACAATCTTGGTAGGGGTCCACTAGATGAAGCTTCATACCAAATATCAAAGACCTGGGCCTTGCGGTTTCAGAGAAGAAGATTTTTAAATATTTTCCCTATATAAGCCCATGTAAAACCAAAGGGCCCCCGTGCGGGGGCATTTTTAGCTCCAGCACTATAATTTGAACAATCTTGGTAGGGGTCCACTAGATGAAGCTTCATACCAAATATCAAAGACCGGGGCCTTGCGGTTTCAGAGAAGAAGATTTTTCAAGATTTTCCCTATATAAGCCCATGTAAAACCAAAGGGCCCCCGTGCGGGGGCACTTTTGGGCCCAGCACTATAATTTGAACAATCTTGGTAGGGGTCCACTAGATGAAGCTTCATACCAAATATCAAAGACCTGGGCCTTGCGGTTTCAGAGAAGAAGATTTTTTAAGTTTGCAGTGAAAAAAATCTATTTTTGGCTACTGTGACCTATATGTGCAACGGACCGGAACCATTTGAACAACTTTGAAAGGGGACCACCTAAGGATCATTCCTGTGAAGTTTGGTCAAAATACGATCAGTGGTTTAGGAGGAGATGTCGTTTGAAGAAAAGTTTACGGACGCACGCACGCACGGACGCACGCACGGACGCACGCACGCACGCACGACGGACAAAAAGTGATCCCAAAAGCTCACCTTGTCACTACGTGACAGGTGAGCTAAAAATAACCGTTTTGGAAATATGAAAAATTGAACTATTTTACACAGGTGTGTTATCATAATGTGAGATACGTACAGTCTTCTTGCATTAGAGTCTGGTTGATGTCTTGTTGTCAATGGCTCCACTTCTTCAGTTAGGGTGCTCAGCTGGTCAATCTCAAGTCCAGCCACCTAAATAAGATAAAGCTGCATTTGTTGACTAGGATTTTACAGCTCTTTCAAGAAGAAATCCCCCCTTCATAATACAATAAAATTCCTATATTAAGACCAGCTTTAAGACTGTTCAAAAGTGGTCTTTAAGACCACTTTTGAACAGTCACAAAGCTGGTCTCTTACCAAAGGACACTTTGTGTAGAAAACACAAAGGGAGAATAACTGAAACATTTTAAATAAGATTTAAGAGAAGGATTAGTCTTAATTTTAGGTGGTTAATAGTGGACTTTTATGCAATCCCTATATTAAATCAGCTTTAGGACTGTTCAAAAGTGGCCTTTAAGACTACTTTTGAACAGTTCCAAAGCTAGTCTGACCAGACGATACTGTATGCAGAAAATACAAAGAAAGAATAACTGCAGTCAACTAAATAAGCTTTCAAAGAATAACTGCAGCCAACTAAATAAGCTTTCAAAGCAGAATTAATTTTAGGTGGTCTTAATTGCGTTATTTCACTGTACATATAAATGTTGTTTTTTTTTTTTAATTGTAATTTTATTTGACAATGATCCACAATAACCAACTGCAGTACATTGACCATATTATGATAAGATGACGTAAAATCAACAATATATACTACCTAAGTCCCTGTCTTCAGATTCTATCAAGTATATCAGTTGATGAATGATTTCTAGGTTGAGCTGCAACCAGGCAGCCCAGTACTTCACCCAGTTTACCAGAAATCAGTCTGGTCTGGGTCTGCACCGTACGCATATCTCACTAAATATAAATGTTTGTTTGCTGCTAATCAAATCCATGCAGCACATATGTGGCAATATTATTGTGTCAGAGATTGGGATCCACTGGTGGCAAACAAATATTTATTTATCCCTATGTCTTCACTGTGGCTGTGAAGACAAAGCCTATTCAATTGCAGATCAGAATCAGAATTGTTTACTGGTGACACGTCCTTAGACAATCCTTCACCAGGACCTTCGACCGACTGAATAAGTCCCTAGCCCTCACAAGGGTGGTGAATCTAGAGATGCTTCTGCAGACATCAAGAGAGAAGAGGGGAGCTCATCCAATCAGAGATTGTCCTAGGGATAAAGCTAAATTTGAAGATATAAGTCATAGTGCCAATTTTTTGGAGGGCTAATGAATGTTTTTTCTGAAGCGTTGTCTTTGAAGGGGGAACAAGGTCACCCATGGGTATACTGGCTTTACCCTTTAGACCTTTATATAAAAGTATCAGCCTACTTTGTTGATGATACATGGCAAAAATTACTGAGAAAAATGTTCACAAACCTTCAAGTGGAGACCGTTTGAAGCAAGACTGACATCCGAGTCCTCCCTCTGTAGCTTCTTTTCAAGCTTATACATCTCCATCAACTCCTCTAGATCTCTACCACAGAATATGCTGTTGTCTGAAAGACAAAATAAAATGGATATAGAGTCCATGGATCAGTTGGTCAAATCTAATGACGTAAGTTACCGGCAATGTATAGTTAAAACTTAAATCATTTTATATGGCAAATATGCTAATATTTTTGCTGAAAAAATGTGAGCAGCTTTTGCAAATGTAAAAGCTGCCCACATTCTTTCAGCAAAAATATCCCTGTATCAGGTATTTTGCTTACCAGAACAGTTAACGTTTTGACCACTAATGAGCTTATTAAGCTAACAATTCCTTGAACAACTGGGCCTAGATGTTCCTAATAAATTATCGGAATCTTAATTGTTCTACATGTAGTAAGTTTGTTTGTTTGTTTGATTTGAGGTTTAACGTCCCCGTCAACACTGTAAATGTCATTTTGGAGACGTTGCTTCCAATTTTGTGGGACTTTTACCCAATTTGAGATGAAATGACATCTCAAGCCCTGTCGCCCAATGAAACCAGTAGGGTTTATTAGCATGGACGGTCCGCCACGCACTGCGGTTCCTGGACAGGCTTAGATCCTCTAAGCTGTTTACCAGTACTAGTGTGCGGGCCAGATTCAGCTCTGCGTGGAAGCATCATGCAGCCCATATATTTCTTCAAGCCCCTATGGGCGGGGGGCGACATGTAGTAAGTACAATTACAGTAAAATTCTGCTACTGTGACCACCTTAAATAAAGACTAAATCTGCTTTTAAAAACTTATTGAGAAGGTTTAAGTTGTTCTTTCTTTGTGTTTTCTACAACCAGTGTCTCCTAATAAGAGATCACCTTTGGAACTGTTCAAAAGTGGTCTTAAGTCCACTTTTGAGCAGTCTCAAAGGTGGCCTTAATATAGGAATTTTACTGTATATCAAATACATGGTTATTTTTGCTGCAAAAAATGTGGGAAAAAATGTGATTACCGGGTAGCTGCGGAGAAATAAGGAAAAATTGTCCTTTAATTGTCCTCAATACTTCTTACCTGAAAGTAGGAGTTTTGACTTTCGAAACTAAAAGAAGGCAATTAATGATGATGATGATGATGATAGTGGTGGTGGTGACAATGATGATGTTGATTATGATGATGATGATGAGGAGGAGCCTGAAGATGATGATGAGACAATTTCAGTTTTAATGTGCTCAAAAGTCATTTAAATAAAAAGGGTGTTTAGAAGTTGAGAATGTTTTTTTTTCCTTCAAAATCAGTTAAACCGGGAAATACCACAAGAATGAAAAATGCAACAAAAACCTAGGCAAAAGTTTCACAAAATTCAGTTCATAGCAATCACCCTTAAAAAATAGATAATGTCATGAGCTACATGAATAACATCATGAAAAGATGCCTATACAAATACATTGTAAATTTTAACGCTGAAAAATCTAAAATTTTACGATGAAAAATTGTGATATTTTTGTTATTTCTGCTCTAAAATATAGATTGTGGGTACACATTAGAACCACCTCGATGAAGCGAATCTAATGAGTACCCACAATATGTATTTTGAGCAGAAATAAGTAAAATAAACTTTACCCTTGTAAACCCCAGACCATTTTTACTATATAAAAGTGGGGTTCAAGGGGGTCAAAATTATATAGGCATGTTTTTGTGATGAAAATACAATAACACCATAGTAACATCTGTACCCAGACACCAAAATAATCGTGTTTCTCTTTTGCATTGCAATAAAAGTGCATTTAAATGCAAACATCCCACAAGACTGCTGTGAACAATCTACAACAACAAAAGTGCTTCCTTTAATGAGTAATGCCAGATGAGGAGAAGTAAAAAGGAAACTAACCCTCACCATGCTGAATATTTCAATGCATTACACTCCCCCCCCCCCCCCCCCCACCACCACCACCAATTTTCGGCCTTTTGGGCTGCATGATTTCAATTTTGACCATGGATTCAGAAGGAGAATGGAAAACAGTATAGATCCTGATCAGCTGGCTTCAGAGAAGCCAGCTGATCTGGATCTGTACTGTTTTCAAAAAAGTATATATCCATTATTTTGTGATGCACAATATCTGAAAATGTTGTCTGCTTATGTTGTCTGCTGAATTTTTTGCGAACATTTTAAAAAATATTTTTGCATACAGGCAAACAGTGTGGAGCCAAATCAGACTGCTCCAAGAGGAGCAGACTGATTTGGGTCCTCACTGTTTGCAAAAATGACTTTTACAGAAATCAGCAGACGACAAAGCAGACGACATTGTCGTGATTGACATCTTATGGGTTAACATGGATACAGAAGCTGAATGGAAAACAGTATAGATCCTGATCAGCTGGCTTCCAAGAAGCCAGCTGATCACGACCTATACTGTTTTTCAAAAACAAGATATACCAGGGTTTAGCAAGTGATGATTTTCTCTATTTCTTCTTAACCCATAACATGCCAATCACGACAACTGTCTTCTGCTTTGCCGTCTGCCCGTTACCTTAAAAGTCATTTTTTTGCAAACAGTGTGGACCAGATCAGACTGCTCCTACAGGAGCAGTCTGATCTGGGTCCACACTGTCTTCTGCTTTGCCGTCTGCCCGTTACCTTAAAAGTCATTTTTTTGCAAACAGTGTGGACCAGATCAGATTGCTCCTACAGGAGCAGTCTGATCTGGGTCCACACTGTTTACCTCTATGCAAAAATATTTTTAAAAAGTTTGCAAAAAAGATTCAGATTCAGCAGACAACATAAGCAGACGACATTTTCAGATGTTGTTTTTCTCGGCATCTTAAGGGTTAAAAACAAATGTTATGAGTACCTCAATGAGGCGATTCTAACAAGTACCTAAAATGTGTTAACATATGTTTTTTTATGGAGAAATTGAAAAAAAAAAAAATCTCCCAAAATTATCCTCATTACTCCTCCCTATCTGAACTTACGTAAAATCAACTTTATCCACAGTCATACTCATACATGTGATATTTTCTTGGACCCAAATAGGGAGATTTTGATTTTCAGATAGGGAGATTTGGGTCCCAAATAGGGAGATTTTTCCGTGGTAAAAAGTGATGTTATTTTTTTTTCACCCATAACATGCCAACACGACAATTCTTGTCTGCTTTGTTGTCTGTCATCTGCATTAAAAATCATTTTTGAAAACAGTGTGGGCCCAGATCAGACTTCAGAGCAGTCTGACGAGGGTCCACACTGTTTGCCTTTATGCAAAAATATGTTATAAAAGCTTGGAAGAAGAAAATGCAGCAGAAGACAACCTTCCATTTTGTCTTTTAATAGAGAGACAATTTCTCGGAGGAAGGATCAAAGAACAAGCACTGACTGGCCAATAGATGGGGGGTGGGGGATGGGGGGTGCGCTTGTACCTTACTTGATTTCAGTTTCTTATCCAGGGAATAATAAATTAGTAACCTTCCAAAATGTTTGTTGTTCTTTGATAACCAATCAAGCACCCCAAATCTAGGGAACTTACTGCAATAGTCTTGCAGTTTGGATAGCTTCATCTGTAGATCGGTAAACAAAGCTAAAGATCGTGAAGTACGGAAGTTTTTGTAATGCCTAAATTTTTAAATGCCCATGCTTTTTCAATGGCAACATTCTCCCAAAACGTGCCTCGGAACTTAGTCGGAACTAATAAGCATGCATGATTTTTATTGATTTAACTTGGGGGCATATTTCTTTCATAAAAGATCCTTTAAAAACATGGCAAAAATATTTTTTCTAGCAAGCTAAAAATGAAACTGGTTTGAATAGAAAATGTCACCCTGCAAAACACCGGTTCTATGTTTATTAATAAATGAAAAACTGCATACAGAAGCTTAGAAAAAAACCAGCGTCTGCTCTCCTCTGTTTTGGCGGGAAAAATATTTAGCGCGTTCACCTGTCGGAGGCCAAAAAGCATGCGCAAATTTTCATTGATGTCACGTGGTGCATATTTCTTACATCCGTTAAAAACGGCAAAAATATTTTTCTCGGGTTAAAATAGAAAATGTCACTATGTTATACCCCAGTTCTATGATTAATAAATGAATAACGGTTTACAGACCCGTAGAAAAACAAGAGGGCCATGATGGCCCTGGATCGCTCACCTGATCCATAAGGTAACAAGTGGGCCCCAGAGAGGGCCATTATTGGCCCCAGGGCTTTAATGTGCATAATGTTGAGGGAGGTCTTAAAGGTGAAGCTTCATACCAAACATCAACAAAGGCTATAATTTGAACAATCTTGGCAAAGGTCCACTAGATGAAGCTACACATCAAATATCAAAGACCTGGGCCTAGCGGTTTCAGAGAAGAAGATTTTTAAAGATTTTGCCTATATAAGCCTATGTAAAACCAAAGGGCCCCGGGACGGGGGCCTTTTTTTGCCCCACCACTATAATTTGAACAATCTTGGTAGGGGTCCACTAGATGAAGCTTCATACCAAATATCAAAGTCCTGGGCCTTGTGGTTTCAGAGAAGAAGATTTTCCCTATATAAGCCTATGTAAAACCAAAGGGCCCCAGGGCGGGGGCATTTTTTGTCCCAGCTCTATAATTTGAACAATCTTGGTAGGGGTCCACTAGATGAAGCTTCATACCAAATATCAAAGTCCTGGGCCTTGTGGTTTCAGAGAAGAAGATTTTTAAAGATTTTCCCTATATAAGCCTATGTAAAACAAAAGGGCCCCGGGGCGGGGGCATTTTTGGCCCCAGCACTGTAATTTGAACAATCTTGGTAGGGGTCCACTAGATGAAGCTTCATACCAAATATCAAAGACCTGGGCCTTGTGGTTTCAGAGAAGAAGATTTTTAAAGATTTTCCCTATATAAGCCAATGTAAAACCAAAGGGCCCCGTGGCGGGGGCATTTTTTGTCCCAGCATTAAAATTTGAACAATCTTGGTAGGGGTCCACTAGATGAAGCTTCATACCAAATATCAAAGTCCTGGGCCTTGTGGTGTCAGAGAAGAAAATTTTTAAAGATTTTCCCTATATAAACCTATGTAAAACCAAAGGGCCCCGTGGCGGGGGCATTTTTGGCCCCAGCACTATAATTTGAACAATCTTGGTAGGGTCCACTAGATGAAGCTTCATACCAAATATCAAAGACCTGGGCCTTGTGGTTTCAGAGAAGAAGATTTTTAAAGATTTTTCCTATATAATCCTATGTAAAACCAAAGGGCCCCGTTGCGGGGGCATTTTTTGTCCCAGCACTATAATTTGAACAATCTTGGTAGGGGTCCACTAGATGAAGCTTCATACCAAATATCAAAGTCCTGGGCCTTGTGGTTTCAGAGAAGAAGATTTTTAAAGATTTTCCCTATATAAGCTTATGTAAAACCAAAGGGCCCCGGGCCGGGGGCATTTTTGGCCCCAGCACTATAATTTTAACAATCTTGATAGGGGTCCACTAGATGAAGCTTCATACCAAATATCAAAGACCTGGGCCTTGTGGTTTCAGAGAAGAAGATTTTTAAAGATTTTCCCTATATAAGCCAATGTAAAACCAAAGGGCCCCATGGCGGGACCTTTTTTTTCGTCCCGGCACTAAAATTTGAACAATCTTGGTAGGGGTCCACTAGATGAAGCTTCATACCAAATATCAAATTCCTGGGCCTTGTGGTTTCAGAGAAGAAGATTTTTAAAGATTTTCCCTATATAAGCCTATGTAAAACCAAAGGGCCCCGGGGCGGGGGCATTTTTGGCTCCAGCACTATAATTTGAACAATCTTGGTAGGGGTCCACTAGATGAAGCTTCATACCAAATATCAAAGACCTGGGCCTTGTGGTTTCAGAGAAGAAGATTTTTTAAGTTTTTGGTGAAAAAATCTATTTTTGGCTCCTGTGACCTAGATGTGCAACGGACCGGAACCATTTGAACAACTTTGAAAGGGGACTACCTAAGGATCATTCCTGTGAAGTTTGGTCAAAATCCGATCAGTGGTTTAGAAGATGTCGTTTAAAGAAATTGTTTACGCACGCACGCACGCACCGACGGACGGACGGACGGACGCACGCACGCACGACAGACGACGGACAAAAAGTGATCCCAAAAGCTCACCTCTTCACTACGTGATGGTGAGCTAAAAACAGCGTCTGCTTTGCTCTGTTTTTGCGGGAATAATATTTAGCGTCTACAGTGTCAATTACAAATTGATTAAATAAGATATAACTGGTGTATCTTGATTGACTAGTTTTCACACCTTGTCATATTGTTAATTGTCGGCTTATCAATAAGGCCCGCCTCGGGTGTAAACGGTTTAATAGTGTTGGCAACTTGAGCAAATCAGCAATCAGGGGAGTATAATTATTAGTAAATGTATGCAAACATCACTTTTCTTCCTTCTGTTTGAAACATTATTGAATTTCTCACTTTTTATCACCATGTTTGCGGCTTGTTTGATGGTTGCATTTTAATACGTTCTTTTCATATCGCGATATCATACCTGTGCTGATGCGTATTGCAATTTATCGGTATACCGGTTTATCAGGACAGCCCTAGCGTAAATACACTAACGGTTAACCGCATAGGTATTTTACTGCAGTAAACACTAAAATGGTCGGTCGGCGGAAAACTACTATAGGAACATTGTCGTGTCGGGAGATTAGGGCCGTCGGACGGGAGACCGGGTTCGAAATCAGGATATCCCGACGAAATCGGGAGATATCACATGTATGCATACTAATCCACCACCAAATGCATAAAATCAAATGGCAGTAAAAATACCACAAACATTACAATAAGAGCACAATGCACTTGGATATTTCATTTTAATCATGAAAACAGGTCAGAAGCCATAGAATATAAGAACCTTACATGGGTGTCAATGATGGATGGAAAAATCCATCCCGAGGGTCAGTGTCCAGCATCAAGAGGCTTGCTGAGTGATGCCGGACAGTGATCCCGAGGAATATTTTTCTATCCAGCCCTCACACCCATGTAGGATTCTTTTTCTTGCATACCTTCCTTTACTGAGCGTGGCTTTTTAATACTGCAGTCACTTTGGTTGCCGACATCTGCCATAATGTGATGACACTACAGTGATGTTTATTGACGTCACGTAACATGCTGTGAAGTGATCCTTAACGACAGTGCATATGAGGTCATATTCAACCAGTTCATTTATCAAACACCAGAATATTCGATTTTGGGTAAGAAGACCAGGGTTAAAACAGAATTTCTGTCCCAAGCTAAAACTATGGATTTCCTTATCTGGTGTGCAAGAAAGTCCTCTCATTATGCACTTGGTCAGGTGCAACTGTATGCTCCTTATGCAAATTTTCGACATGTTTGGTTGAACCAAACATGTCCAAAGTTGGCATAAGAAATCTGTATATTAAAACTCATTCAAAGTTCCTTAATAATTTGTTTGATTTGAGGTTTAACATCCCCAGCAACACTGTATAGCTCATTTAGGAGACGTTGCTTCCTATTTTGTGGCACTTTTACCCTACATTGAGGGCTTGAAGAAATAGACTGGTTGCATGGTGTTTCCATGCAGAACTGAAACTGAAATCGACCGCACATGAGTACTGGTAAACGGCTTTGAGGATCTAAGCCTGCCCAGGCAAAGCGGTGTGAGTCGGACCGTCCATGCTGATAAACCCTATTGGTTTCATTGGGCAACAGGGCTTGAGATGTCATTTCATCTCAATGTCGGGTAAAAGTCCCATAAAACTGGAAGCAACTTCTCCAGAATTACCTATAGTGTTGACGGGGACGTTAAATCCAAAATCAAACAAAACAAACAAACTTATTACATTGAATGTGGTAATATATGCACACTATTGTGTTACAATAAAAGATCCATAGGATGTAATTCAAAACTTTGTAACAAAGCATCCACATATGCATTGTGAACAATTTGCAATCACCGTGGTACAAAAATACCTCTTAATAACAATACTGTTGTATTCCAAGGACAAAATCTGCATTAACCATTTACCAGACAATCCCTACATTCAACGACCATGAGAAAGCCGCAGAAAACATTGTAAGAAAAGGAAAATTTTCTCCTTTTCTTACAATGCTTTCTTCCCCTTCAAAGAATTTAAGTCCATTACGATAACACACCTGTGTGACATAGTGCATTTTTCACAACTCCAAAATGGCTACTTTTCTAATGAAAATCCGTGATGTTTTTCTTAATTATACCGCAAACGTAAGTTGTCGGTGCTCGTTAGAACTGCCTCAATGAGGCCCTACAACCAATGCCTAGGAGCAGAAATAAGAAAAATAATGTATACCCCTGTAAACCCCAGTTTTCTCTATATAAAGTGGGGTTTAGAGGGATGTTCATTTCACAGACTTGTTCATGTAGTGCAATTTGAACCAATTTCAGACTTGTTGTCTACAGGTGCTTTCAATAAGGATGAGTCAAAATGCTGGTGTTGGAAAAGGGTTAAAGGATCTTGTCACTTGTGATACAAAAACAAAAACATAGAAAAATAACAGTCAATGGCCATTTTTCTAGATATTCTATGAAGTTTACAAGAAAAAATCTGCATTAATAGTAACTAAAGACATCTGTCATACCAAAACAAACTATATAGATTGCACCTGTGGTCATTTTTCTTCACAATCTATACAGTTTAATTTCCAACATTTTCCTGCATTCCCTCATTAAACTGTGTTATACAGTGAATTCCTCTATTAAACCAGCAAAAATAAAGACTTTGTCTTCTTTTAACCCTTGTCCTGCTGAGCCCGGATATGCCTTACCTTTCAAATAATGTGGATCCAAATCAGATGGCTTCTGAAGAAGCCATCTGATCAGGATCTACATTGTTTGTCATTCAGATTGTGAATTTGTTGCAATAATTTGCAGCAAGTAATCTGATTGGTTGATAATCAGTAGTGGGTGTGGCATATTTGAATATTCAGCAGGACAAGGGTTATGGTCCTACATCACAAAAACATGCCTATATAATGTTGACCCCCTTGAACCCCACTTTTATATAGTAAACCTTATTTTTCTTATTTCTGTTCTAAAAATATAGATTGTTGGTGCTTGTTAGAACCGCCTCGATGAGGCGGTTCTAACAAGTACCCACAATCAATATTTTGGGCAGAAATAAGAAAAATATGACAATTTTTCATCTAAAAAATTTAGATTTTTCGGAGGTAAAGTTTACAATGTATTTATATAGGCGTGTTTTCGTAATGTTTAATAGGTTTTAGTCTTTTTTTTTCTTTTTTTCTACACCCAGTGACCACATTTGGGACCGTTAAAGACCACTTTTGAACAGTCTCAAAAGTGGGCTAAATATAGGAATTTTACTGTATGTCTAAAAAGCAGGTTAAAATGAAAAGTGTTATAAAGAAGTTCACATGTATACTTTTCTAAAATAAATCTTCCGACACCCAAAAATAGCAATGTGATTGACAACTTAGAGATACCGATACCTCCATCCGTTCCTCCCATTACTTTCTTTGCAGCTGTCATAGTAAAATCAAACAGTTAAGTTACAGTAGATAAGATGACCTATATTCAGTCCACCTGGGGCCAGTTGTTCAAAACTAACGACGTCCTTAGTTAACAAATTGTTAAAACTTTGATCATTTAATATGGCACATATACTACACATGTATTTTTTCAGCAAAAATACAAACATTTTAGATATTACACTTGCTAGAAGAGTTAAAAATATGATCACTAACGAGCTCGACAATATGACCGATAACAAGCTCGTTAAGCTAACAAGGCTTTAAACAACTGGACCCAGATGTGTGTGTATAGTATGTATCACATGGAAATGTGTTTCTTTTTTTCTTTCTTGCTTTCTTAGAATACTGCCTACGCCCTCGCCAACATTTTCGGCAGGTGTACATTACATACCCGGTACACTCCAGATTTGGATTCTTACACACTACATATTAAAGTAAAGTTTGGATTATAACCAAGATAGAAATGTTTATTCTATCCATGTTATCCCATTCAAGGGTTGGATAAAAATTAAGAATTATCAGGTATGTGATGTGCAATGGTTGTTTAGGATGTCATGCACGCTGTTGTTAAGTTTGATGTTATGGGACGTTAATTTAATCTGCTTTACATCTTATAAATACACACAATTGAACAAATTCTACCATTTTCAAATTTGGATGCCACAAAAGATCTCTTTTCAGATTATGTCAAGGATAAATTCTGTACAAATGCTCTGAGAAAACATAGTGGAAGACTGGTGCTTGTTTTTCTTTTAATGAATACCCTCAAAACTATACAAGAGGGCCCAGAGGGCCCTGAGTCGCTCACCTGAGAATCAGTGTCTCTAGTACATTCTTGGCCCAAGGGCTGTACTAGGTGAAGCTTCATACCAAATATCAAAGACCTGAGCCTTGTGGTTTCAGAGATGAAGATTTTTAAAGATTTTCCCTGTACAAGCCTATGTAAAACCAAAGGCCCCCGGGGCGGGGGCATTTTCAGCCCCTGGGCTATAATTTGAACAATCTTGGTAGAAATCCACTAGATGAAGCTTCACACCAAATATCAAAGATCTGAGCCTTGCGGTTTCAGAGAAGAAGACTTTTAAAGATTTTCCCTGTATAAGCCTATGTAAAACCAAAGTCCCCGGGGCGGGGGCATTTTTGGGCCTAGGGCTATAATTTGAACAATCTTGGTAGAGGTCCACTAGGTGAAGCTTCACACCAAATATCAAAGACCTGGGCCTTGTGGTTCTACACGCCTACGGAACGATTGAATGCGTAACCATTGGTTAAGAACGTGAAGCAATTAGAGCGACATCCGGTTAGGAATTAGATCGCTAAAAAAGGTAAAGAAACTGTGCAGTTTCTGTGTTTCATAAGTTATATAATTTTTACGAGGAAGTTATTTAAAAAACGGGGAATTACATTCAGGAGCTTTTCAGGTATCTTTGGAGTAAATACCAAATCCCGTACTTCACACATTTTGGCTAAATTTAGTTTCTCCTGCTGAAAGTGAACTCAAGCCTTAGAAAACGAGTGGTTTTTCGAGGTGTTTGTTGCCTATTAATTATTACTGCGCTTTGCTACAAGTTCAGCGTATTAATATGCACACACAATAAACATATATGGTTATATGTGTTGTGGATATTTTGCTTGTCAATGCAGCACTAGCGAGAAATCACCACGGAAAAGGTCGAAAATGGTTGGTTACGCATTAGATCTATAGAAATGATAACAAAACTTGCATCTATAAAGCGGATCTGCTTTCATCTCCAAGGCCCCAGAATCACCCGCACCTTGTCCTACTGAACCATTTTTAGCCAACCTGATAAGCAGTGCGCTATTGATTCGATAATGACATAGTATTTTATGGAAACATTTTCAGTCTCCAGAATCATAGTACCGAATGATTTTCACTGACTTTTACGCTGTGTTTGTTTTATCAATGGTCCGGTAATTGCCTGAAATGAAATTAAACAGGTTTTGGAGTTTTAATTTCTGCGAAGAACTCATCTGCCAAAATTTGCTGGTTAAGCATTAGATCGTCTGGTTAAGCATTCGATAGCCAGAGAGGAGAAAATCTCACCAGTTGCTGCCTAAGTAAATGCCAGCAGCTTACTACAATAAAAGGTGGTCTACATATGATTTCTAAATTATGTTAAAATCACCAGAGAAAGAAAGCCGTGATGAAAAATACTTTTCTGGACAAGACCATTAAATGTCTGGGTATCATGCTTATCTGACCGAATGACGCACAGATTCATAAATAAGAGGTCATTACTTGCTTTTGTGGAAAACAAAATGGCCAGCTTACGCTTTTTAATGGCGATTAAATCTATATCGTGTTTCTATGGTCAAGCATTAGAGAGCCAGGTTGAGCATAAGACACCCATGATTATAAACGTGGTGCTTATAAAAAATAGAAGTAAAGCAATGATCAGGAATCAATACCAGCTGGCTATCCAAAATGCGATACATACAATCAGGGACAAACAATAACGTAAATAAACCGCCAAAGAAGAACCGCCTTGTAACAGTCCACAGGGAAATATTTATCAATCGACCCAAAGGTGCTCAGAAGAAAAGCTGTTCTATGCTTAAGTGCACGTGAATATCACTGACTTGTCGGGAAAACTATTAGAATGAAAAAAGTCGCAGTGACATCAGACTTTTGTGAAAAACTAAAGATGGTTATCTTGGAAACATAGGATGGGCTTGGCAAAGAGTGTAGACCCTGATCAGACGCTGCAGAATCCGGCGTCTGGTGAAGATGTACACTATTTGATTGAACACTGGAATTTAAGAGATTAATGAAACAGTTTAAGACTATTTCTTCTACCAACACTCGGAGGCAATAGACCCACCAGTCCCCTTTTTTTTTTTTTTAAATCACATTATATTTTGTGCAGAAATGAGAAAAATATCACAATTTTTCATCTTGAAATTTTCGTTTTTTTGGCGATAAAGGTTACATTGTATTTGTATAGGCGTGTTTTCGTAATGGTTATTCAAAGAAACAAAATGATGTGGAGAAAACAAATGTCTACAACCTTTTTAGTACTAAATACAATATTATCAATAGTCGGTCGATAGTGAACAAAAAACTGGACTTTTGGCTTAATGTAAACTGCCTAATCACTGCCTAGATACATCCGTGAGAAAATATTGCTCCATATTTAAAACCGTTTCAGAATTTCCTCATATCTAAACATGATACTGCAGATGGAAGAAAATATTATAACTTGTATGTTCTATCAATTTATTATATCTATATTTTTCCCTCATATCTAAAAATGACACTGCCGATGAAACAAAATGTTATAGCGTGTATGTTTTATTAAGAGGGAAGATTAGATCATGGAAGATTAGCTGAGGGCCTCGTGGAAGATTAGCTATTACATGTATTTTTGTATGTGCTAAATGTTGCTACCCTCACTAAATAAAGTCCTTACTTACTTACTGACTGACTGACTGACTTACTTACTTACTTCTCTCAATTTATTTAATGAACGCACCTGTCCTCCTGTTTACTCAAAATTTATAAATTTTACAAATGGATTCTAGTTCGTCTTGATTAACATGATTAAGAATACATGGTGTGTCATTCTTGCGCTGTTTGTATTAATAAGAAGTTGGTTTAAGACAATTTCTTTATCTTATCGTTTTGACAGTTGGCATAGAACTCACGGGATCTCCGATCTGGGTTATCGATCATGATACAGACATATATTTTGGGGGCATGCGCAGTCCCAGGAGTAGGATATTCCGGCTACCTATTTGCTTTGCAGAGGCGAGCTAAAACAAGTACGCCTTTCTTTTGCGTTACTATGCCTTTTTTCGCATTACTACGCCTTTTGATTCGCGTAAAAACGCCTTTGATTCGCATTACTGCGCCTTTCTTTTGCGTTACTACGTCTTTCTTTTGCATTAGTATGCACTTTTTCGCGTTACTACGCCTTGTTTTTGCGTTACTACGCCTTTTTTTGCGTAGCTTCGCCTGATTGGCGTTACTGCGTCTTTTGTTTTGCGTTTCTACGCCTTTGTTGCGTTATTACGTCTTTTGTGTCGCGTTACTACGCCTTTACGGTATTTTATTTTCTTCTACATAAGCCAAATAGGCTTTGGTATCTGCAGTGTTAACGATCTTACCTTTAGCCTTTCACGCCTGAGTTTCTTAAACGGGTTCTCTCCATTTTTTTTATTTTGGGCAATTCTTGTTAATAGGGGATTTAGTCAAATTCATTTACAGGATGGCGAACAGCTTTGATTCTTGGATGAGACGGTTCATTAATGACCGTCCCATCCGGATATAGATTTAATCGCCATTACAAAGCGTAAGCTGGCCATTTTGTTTTCTACAAAAGCAAGTAATGACCTCTTATTTATGAATCGGCGCCTCATTCGGTCAGATAAGCATGATACCCAGACATTTAATGGTCTTGTCCAGAAAAGTATTTTTCATCACAGCTTTCTTTCTCTGGCGATTTTAACACAATTCAGAAATCATATGTAGACCACCTTTTATTGTAGTAAGCTGCTGGCATGTACTTAGGCAGCAACTGGTTTGATTTTCTCCTCTGGTTATCGAATGCTCAACCAGACGATCTAATGCTTAACCAGCAAATTTTGGCAGATGAGGAGTTCTTCGCAGAAATTAAAACTCCAAAACCTGTTTTATTTCATTTCAGGCAATTACCGGACCATTGATAAAACAAACACAGCGTAAAAGTCCGTGAAAATCATTCGGTACTAAGATTCTGGAGACTGAAAATGTTTCCATAAAATACTATGTCATTATCGAGTCAATAGCGCACTGCTTATCAGGTTGGCTAAAAATGGTTCCGTAGAACAAGGTTCGGGTGATTCTGGGGCCGTGGAGATGAAAACAGATCCGCTTTATAGTTGCAAGTTCTATTATCATTTCTATAGATCTAATGCGTAACCAACCATTTTCAACCTTTTCCGTGGTGATTTCTCGCTAGTGCTGCATTGACAAGCAAAATATCCACAACACATTTAACCATATATGTTTATTGTGTGTGCATGCTAATACGCTGAACTTGTAGCAAAGCGCAGTAGTAAATAAAAGGCAACAAACACCTCGAAAAACCACTCGTTTACTAAGGCTTGAGTTCACCTTCAGCAGGAGAAACTAAATTTAGCCAAAATGTGTGAAGTACGGGATTTGGTATTTAGTCCAAAGATGCCGATATCAATGGGCTCCTGAATGTAATTCCCCGTTTTTTTAAATAACTTCCTCGTAAAAATTATATAACTTATGAAACACAGAAACTGCACAGTTTCTTTACCTTTTTTAGCGATCTAATTCCTAACCGGATGTCGCTCTAATTGCTTCACGTTCTTAACCAATGGTTACGCATTCTATCGTTCCATAGGCGTGTTCTAGAGAAGAAGATTTTTAAAGATTTTCCCTATATAAGCCTATGTATGCCCAAAGGCCCCTAAGCAGGGGCATTTCTGGTCCAAGGGCCATAATTTGAACAATCTTGGTAGAGGTCCACTAGATGAAGCTTCATACCAAATATCGAAGACCTGGGCCTTTCGGTTTCAGAGAAGAAAATTTTTAAAGATTTCCCTGTATAAGCCTATGTAAAACCAAAGGCCCCCGGGGCGGGGGCATTTTTGGCCCCAGGGCTATAATTTGAACAATCTTGGTAGAGGTCGACTAGATGAAGCTTCACACCAAATATCAAAGATCTGAGCCTTGTGGTTTCAGAGAAGAAGATTTTTAAAGATTTTCCCTGTATAAGCCTATGTAAAACCAAAGGCCCCAAGGGCGGGGGCATTTTTGGCCCCAGTACTATAATTTGAACAATCTTGGTAGAGGTTCACTAGGTGAAGCTTCACACCAAATATCAAAGACCTGGGCCTTATGGTTTCAGAGAAGAAGATTTTTTTAAGATTTTCCCTATGTAAGCCTATGTAAACCCAAAGGCCCCCGGGGCGGGGGCATTTCTGGCCCAAGGGCAATAATTTGAACAACCTTGGTAGAGGTCCACTAGATGAAGCTTCATACAAAATATCGAAGACCTGGGCCTTTCTCTTTCAAAGAAGAAGATTTTTAAAGATTTTCCCTGTATAAGCCTACGTAAAACCAAAGGCCCCCAGGGCGGGGGCATTTTTGGCCCTAGGGCTATAATTTTAACAAACTTGGTAGAGGTCCACTAGGTGAAGCTTCACACCAAATATCAAAGACCTTGGCCTTGTGGTTTCAGAGAAGAAGATTTTTAAAGATTTTCCCTATATAAGCCTATGTAAACCCAAAGGCCTTGCGGTTTCAGAGAAGAAGATTTTTAAAGTTTTCATTTTAAAATTCTATTTTTAGCTCCTGTGACCTAGATGTGCAATGGACCGGAACGATTTGAACAACTTTGAAAGGGGACCACCTAAGGATCATTCCTGTGAAGTTTGGTTAAAATCCAATCAGTGGTTTAGGAGGAGATGTCATTTAAAGAAAAAGTTTACGCACGCACACACGCACGACGGACGACGGACAAAAAGTGATCCCAAAAGCTCACCTCGTCACTACGTGACAGGTGAGCTAAAAAGAACATGATGGCCCCCGCCCATCGGGGCTTGAAGAAATAGATGGGCGGCATGATGCTTCCATGCAGAGCTGAAACCGACACGCACACGAGTACTGGTAAACCGCTTAGAGGATCTAAGCCTGTCCAGGAAAAGAAGTGCGAGCCAGATCGTCCATGTTTATAAACCCTATTGGTTTCATTGGGTGGCAGGGTTTGAGATGTCATTTCATCTCAATGTCGGGTAAAAGTCCCACAAAAATTGGAAAGAATATCTCCAAAATGACCTTTATAGTGTCGACGGGGACGTTAAACCTCAAATCAAACAAACAAACAAATAAATGAACATGAACAGAGCATTCTCAAGAATAGCCTTTAATGCATATATCTGCCAGTACACCTAAGGATTTACATTCAACAGCCTTTACAAAATCCAAGTAATGTATTGAGATGCCATAGTCGGTAAACCGTATCTGCCGTAATAAGGGCAAAGTGTGGCTAGACAATGACATGGTCAGGAGATACCGTAATTATGCTCCTCATACCAACTTTGGATGTGGTCGGTTGAACCATAATTCTAACACAGCACGCCTATATAAAGCCCCGGTCCCACAGACCTTGCAACTGCGATGCGACCTCTCTTCAACTGATTTCGTTGCAACTGGCCCGCGACCTTTGCAACTAAATTTGCTCCGTAAATGTGATTGCCGACCCGTCGCCGACTAGTCGCCGGTCGCCGAACAATCGGCGATTAATGTTGCCCAAAGTCGGCGATTGACCAGCGACTTGTCGCTGAAGAATCACCGTATGATCGACGACTGACTTGCAACAAGTGAAACATGATCGGGGACTAGTCGGCGATCAATCGGCGACTCTTCAGAGACTGGATAAAACCAATCGGCAACTTGTCGGAGACTTTTTTGCGTTTTTTTCTTTTGACACAGACAAAAATAAACTAAATTTTCGACTGCTGAGAGTCTTCTCTGGGCTGCTGCAAGTCCTCGTCATCCGAAATTGGTGACCGAGCCGTGCTTCCCGTTTTGTTTTTTTCGGCTGCGCCGCCGTTTTCTTTTGCCCGCCTCTCCGAACCATTTTGCCCCTTGAAAGTTGTCGTTGAAATGATGCTAGGATGTTAACAGTTTTTTATTGTAGTTGGCGCTATAATCGTTCGGTGGTTTTAACACCTTTTTACAGCTTGTCTGCGACCAGTTGCATACCAATCGCAGATCAATCGCCGACTTATCAGTGATCAATCTCCGATCGATGGCCGACCCATCGCTGAACAGTTGCCGACTGTTCGCCGATAGGTCGTGGATCGATCGTGGATCAGTCGGCGATTAGTCGGCGATCGGTCTGCGACCAGTCTCCGATAAGTTGCAATAGGGTTGCTAGAATTTACAGCCAAATTTGCATAAATTCGGTCGGGGATCGATCGGTGACTGTTCGGCGATCGATCGGAGATTGGTCTGCGACGTCTAGAAAACCATTGCAACTAGTCTGCGATCAAAATCAGTCACAGCCAGTCTTTTGTGCATGCACAAAAAACGATCGGTGACTAAATTTGATCGGCGACCTACCCGCAACCTTGCTGCAACCTTTATAAAACCTCCGTGCGGCTTCTGAAACCGCTCCGCGATTGCCATTTTTTTTAGTCGCAGAAAGGTCGCATCGCGGTCACAAGCTCTGTGGGACCGGGGTTTAAGCAATGGAAAATAACTGTGTTTTATTCTGCAACAAATCACGGCAAGGAAGATTGGACGAGTGACGTCATTAAAAACCGCAAATTAATGACGTCACTAATCGATTTCCTTGACGTTAGACGGTGTAACGTCATATTCTCGCATCGAAAACGTTAGAAAAGGATATAAATGCATGTTTTCAGTCGATAATTTTAGCGGGATTTCTTCTAACAATGGCGTAAAGTTGTGAGATTTTGAAGGAAACAACAGCATTATTGCCGATTTTCAGCCTGTTAGAATCGAAATAGATCAGCTCTAACTGTGATTTGTTGGGTAATAAATCACAGTTTGTCGGTCAGTTGTAAGTAGACAAATCACGCGCGCGAGCGCGATTTGTCTACTTTACAACTGACCTTCAAACTGTGATTTATTACTCAGCAAATCACAGTTAGAGCTGATCTATTTCTTAAACAACATAAAGTTTCTGCGCCTAGTAACTGTGACAATTGACAATCAACATACCGTATTCGACCTATTTACCGCACATGCTGCTATAAGCGCACACCCAAGCTTTTTCTGGAAAACATACACAAGCACACACTTTACAGTAACCTCCCAACACATTCATATGGAGTTTTGCTGCACATCGCGAAAACACGCCTATATAATTTTGACCCCCTTGAACCCCACTTTTATATAGTAAAACTGGGGTTTCCAGGGGTACACCTTATTTTTCTTATTTCTGCTCTAAAATATAGATTGTGGGCACTCGTTAGAACCGCCTCGATGAGGCGGTTCTTACGAGTGCCCACAATCTATATTTGGAGCAGAAATAAGAAAAAATCACAATTTTTCATCATAATTTTTTTTTTTTTTCGGCGATAAAGGTGGCAATGTATTTGTATAGGCGTGTTTGCGTAATGTCTTTGACACAGACAATCATATGTCTATGTGGTGAACCCCTCTGCTGAAATTCAACTCTATAAAATAATCATATCGGAAGTTTTTTTCCGTATTTTTTTCGTATTGAGTGTGCGCTTATTAGGTAGATTTTTCACCACAATATTTTCATACAATTTTGAAAAAACTAAGCGCACGGTGCGGTAAATAGGTCGAATACGGTGAAACAGAATTTTTACTGAATGTCCAGATGAACAGACCAATGATTATATTTATAAGGCATATACATGTCTACTACTTACCATCAAGTATCTGTTTCTGTTTATGAATAATCTGATCACAGAGTGTCTGGTGTTGCCGATACCTTGATATGACCATGTCTTTCTTCTTAATCTGAAAGTCTCGTAGGATACATGATGACTGCACTTCAGTGTTTGTAAGTTCCAGCTCATGAACTTTGCAGAGCAGACGTAAAACCTCTTTCTGGTCCTCAGAGCTGATTCTCTGGGGAATCATCTGAAAAAGATTCAGAAAGTGTTAGGAATGTGAGTTTTGAGAGACCACATTTGATAATATGTATCTATAACACTGGTAGAGTAAACGAAATATGGAATACAACACACCTTAATCTTACATTTTGTAGAATCGTCCAAGAGTGTCCTACATCGCTCACCTGATCATACCCAATTAAATCCTTAATACTGAAGTTTCACACAAAGATTTCTCTAAGATTTTTCATGAATGCCTACATGGGGTCCTATATGGGGCAACAATGTGCTATATGACAAGCAATGCTTTATGTTTCATTCAAGACGATTTTTTAAAGAAGCAGAGCCATTTTTGACCCCAGTGCTTTTGTTTGTTTGATTTGAGGTTTAAGTCCCCATCAACACTGTATAGGTCATTTTGGAGAGGATGGTTCCAATTTGTGGGACTTTTACCTGACACTGAGATGAAATGACATCTCAAGCCTTGTCGCTCAATGAAACCGATAGCGTTTATGAGCATGGATGCTCCAACTCGCACTGCTTTGCATGGGCAGGCTCAGATCCTCTAAGGGGTTTACCAGTACTCATGTGCGGTCAGTTTCAGCTCTGCATGGAAGCATCATGCAGCCCATCTATTTCTTAAAGCCCCGATGGGCAGTGGCCATTGACTCCAGTGCTATAATTTGAACAATAAGAGGCTATATGGATGGATGGATGGATGGATGGATGGATGGATGGATTGATGGATGGATGGACAACCATCACAATGGCTGATAAATAATTACAACAGCTCCCAATAGCCTTTGGCTCAGGTGAGCTAAAATGGCACTTACATGTCCCATATCAAGCAAGCTTGAATGCAAAAACAAGCCATTAAGTGCATATTTTCAATGCAAAGGTATAATCAGAGTTGAAGTTACAAAAGATTTAATTTATGCCTTTCTACTAATGATGTCAAGTCACTCACAGATGCAACAGTCACGATTTATTCAATCAGCTTATCAACTGTCCGCATTTCCTTTCAGACACATAATGTTGACTCAATGCTGAATCAATGTTGAATCAACATTTTCAACATTGACACACAATGTTGACTCAATGCTGAATCAACATTTTCAACATTGACACAGTGTTAACTCAATGCTGAATCAATGTTGAATTAACATTTTCAACATTGACACACAAGGTTCACTCAATGCTGAATCAATGTTGAATCAACAATTTCATCATTGACACACAATGTTGACTCAATACTGAATCAATGTTGAATCGACATTTTCAACATTAACACACAATGTTGACTCAATGCTGAGTCAATGTTGAATCAACATTTTCGACATTGACACACAATGTTGACTCAATGCTGAATCAATGTTGAATCAACATTTTCAAAATTGACACACAGTGTTAACTCAATGCTGAATCAATGTTGAATCAACATTTTCAAAATTGACACACAATGTTGACTCAATGCTGACTCAATGTTGAATCAACATTTTCATCTTTGACACACAATGTTGACTCAATGCTGAATCAGCATTTTCAACATTGACAAACATTGTTGACTCAATGCTGAATTATTGTTAAATCAACATTTTCAACATTGACACACAATGTTGACTCAGTGCTTAATCAATGTTGAATCAACATTTTCAACACTGACACACAATGTTGACTCAACACTCAGTGCCTTTGTGGATTACCTCTTCCAGTTTTCTAGTCTTGGTTCTAGCCACTTCCAGTTCTTTTCTCACAGTAGCTCTGATCTTCTCAGTCCTATGTTTCTCTTCATGAAGAACTTTTAGTTCCTCTCTTGCTGTCTTAACTTCCTCTGCTTCTTCTCGCTCATCTGAACCTGTACCAGCCAACTCCATAGCTTTTTCATTGTCTGAAACAGAAAATACTGTTTGTTTGTTTGTATTGGAGCTTAATGGCCCAGTCAACACTAGTTTAGGTCATTTTTGAGTCGGCCAGTTCACCTTTCTACACTTTTCCTGGGCAGGCTTATACGTAAGGGATTATAACCAGTACAGTGCACATTCTTCCGCCAGAAAAGTTTTCATGATCAATCTCCACGAAAGAATGTTGCCGACCCCCGCAGGTATCAAACCCGTGTCATCCTGATCAACTGATCATCAGTCAGACGTACATCCGAATGTTGCCGACCCCAGCAGGTATCGAACCCACGTCCTCCCGCATCCGACTGAGCTACCGAGTATGTAAAATTTGATTTCAATCTCTGCTCCTCATTTCATTTCATGTAGAACTTTCAGTTCTTTTCCAGCTGTCTTAAAACTTTTCAAAACCTTTTATTTCACTCATCTGTATCCTAGAATGGTGTCTTTCAAGAATTAGCATATTTCTGATGGAAATTTTTGATACTTTTCTTATTTCTAGTCCAAACATAGACTGTGGGGGCTTGTTAGAACCTCCTCAATGAGGCAGTTCTAACAAGTATGAACAATCTACGTTTAAAAGCCATATCCATATTATGAAACTTAAGGGGAATGGGAACACCTTCAGGGGAGGCAACTCTAGGAAAAGTATTTTTGTCTCCCATGTCAATAGGGGTCAACTCTTAAAGGAAAGAATTTGCTCCTGAGGAGCAAATTCTTTCCTTTAAGAGAAACCCCTTTTTTCAGTGGGACAGTCAAAATAAAAATGTCCTATTTGGGTGCATTTCTTGTTTTGAAAGTGTCTTTTTTCTGTCAGACAAGCACCTTGCCTTTTTGCAGCCTGGGGAAGTACTGTTTCAAAAAGAAAAAAAAATATCTGTTTTGTTTTTATTAAGATAGTGTTGTATGTCATAAACATCAAGAACAAACACCAAACCATACCGAAAAAGGTCTTCAAAAAGTAAAGTCAAACTTAAATGGCTAGCACACTGATGGCTAGTGTACCAAGGCTGATCTGAGAACTCCTTTCACAACTCCTGGCTGCAAATATCTGGGGCTAGTTTGAGCGATTGTTCTTACTTTGAGGATTTCATATGGATACACACATCATAAATACATTTATTTCATAGAAGACTGAAATGATGTTCCTAGTAAATTGTCACAATTAGGACTCCTTTATAGTTACCCACAGCATACTATTAAACATCAGTAGCTAAAACTATCCCCATCATAAAAACATTGTCATGGTCCCAAAGGTGTTTGACCTTTCCAAGTTCAACTGTTGTTATGTCTATATCAGTCTTTGTAAGATTGTAACCCAAGATACTTTAGACTACATGGCAGTGAAAGAAAGGAAACATGTTTGCTATTAACTTCAAACAAAACTCCCAAAGAAGCAACTTTTTTCAGTACCTTTTATAAGGCTCTCCAAACTTCTGTTTGGATGTTCTGACTTATTAGCTCTTGCTGTTTCAAGATCCCATCTGAAAGAAATAAACATTTGAATAAAGTCAAAAGAAACTGCTTTATCCCATTTGGTACTGGAAACCCCAATAGGGGTAAGTGGCAAACAGTGCAGGCCCAGATCAGACGCCGCAGAACGCGGCGTCTGATCAGGGCCTCCACTGTTTGCTAAAAGTTCAGTCATTTTCCAAATAAATTTTGAAGAAAACACAGACACCTTAATTTTGGAATGGACTACCAGTATATATAAGGATGAAGATTCCATTTGCAAAAAGGGTTAAAAGGGGATCAAGGGCATCAAAAGTAAACAACTCACAATATCGTAGATACCAGTCCTATAGTGATGCCCTGAAGAACTTCTTTCCTAGAACTATTCCCCAATGGAATAATCTTCCCTCCTCTGTGGTGAATGCCAAGTTCACAGAAGTGTTCAAAGCCCGCACAGTGTAAGATTGAGACTCAGAGGTATGCGTTTTAGGATACCTCTGTTATGCAGATTGTAAATAGTTTTAAGGGCGCATCCAGTGCCTCTTTTTTTCTATCTTTTTTTTTTAGCTAAATTCTAAATTTTGCCACCCAACCAACTGAGGTAATGGCCAAATATGACCGATTCAGTATAAGAAGATAGATAGATAGATAGATAGATTAGATAGATTAGATAGATAGATAGATAGATAGATAGATAGATAGATAGATAGATAGATAGATAGAAGGCTTTGAGAATGCAAACATAATGGTAGGGATGAGATGAAAATTTAACTATGTGTCAATCCTAATACATGTACATGTAATAATATTTGCCTTATGCCCTTATCAAAATTTTTTGATATCGATGGAAAATGAAATAGAAAATATACCAAACATCTAAACCTCAGAACTCAGTATTAAAAGTAAAAAAAAATGAATTTCATTAAAAAGATTAATCTTTTGTAAAAACAAATTTATTGCCAACTGCAACATCTAATATGGTTGTTCAAAGTCAGATATTTGTTTTGGTTTTATTTTGGAAGTACCAGTTAGAACCCATTGGGCACATGACGTTTGAGGAATGTCCTATTACCGTAAAAATTCGGCTATAAGGGGATTCGGCTATAAGACGGGACCCCCTTTTCAGCTTTTCTAAGGTGGGATTTTGCTTATACTCTTTTATAAGACGGGTCAAATTTTTGCCATATCTGTCAGGGCCTATCTGCTACCGCCAGATGCCAGTTAGATGTGAGAAATCGGCCTTTTTTCGTTAGAAAACCCCTCTACTTACCCCTAACATGGCTTGTTTGGCCGCCCAAAATAGGGGATACGTCGTATCGCTGTCGGCCCGGTACATGCTTTGCTGGCTTAGGCTATACAGACTCCTATTTAATAGACAACAAGGGCTGACAAATCCATTTCCCGGCCGTCCGGGACAAGACCGAAATCACGACGGGCAGGTGCACTTTGACCTTATGACGCTCGGTCGGGACAAGTGCAAAAAAAAAAAAAATCGTCTACAACTGCCCGTTTTTTTGGGGCCTTAAATACGGTAAAACTAGACCAGTAAGTAAATCACTGTCAATTCAGAGACAAACCATCTGTGTATTTATTACGGTTCAAGTATGACACTATTGTTAATCCCTGTCGTAAAATTGCCACCCTGCAGTGCGTGTCGATAAGGTGTGAAAATATGGTCAAATTATGTCTCTAATTTGCGTTTATCCTCCGGTCATAAAATTTAATCCGCAATCAATGTGAAAATGATTTAATTGCTCCTCAGACTATTAGCTACATCTAACGGTAAATGTTTGCATTATAAAATCGGACTATTCTACGGTCTCATGAATGGTTATGTTTTGGCGCCAAATAGCAGACGTTGGCGGGAAAAGTCGAACGCTGTTGTTGGTTATTGACACGGAGCTTCTGGGGATAATTCGGGAGCTGTGCAAAGCATTGATTTTCTATCCACCTCTATTCACAACCGCTTAGCTATTGGGAAAATATTTTTTACCGGTTCGAAACATTTTTATTTATGAAAGAGATACACGCAATGACATTAAACACGTGTGGGGTAATGGCATCGGATTACGTCATTTACCGATCGCGTGCAGAAAAATCGTAGCGGTGGTTTGTGGGCGGCGATTTATATCAATTCAAAAATCACCGATCGGCTTTTTCCGTATGTCTGGTCTTCGTCGGACATTGCCGGAAAAAAGCCTGCAGTCCATGACCTCGGCTATAAGACGGGGTCATTTTTTTGGGCTCATTTTGGAGGGAAAAATCCTCGTCTTATAGCCTAATTTTTACGGTAACATCAATATATGATGTAACATCAATATAATGTTGCCTATACAAGTCCACTGGAAGAGACTTACTCGCTAATTATCATCTGGTTTCTGTTAGTTTCAAGGCTTATTTCCATGGTAGCATTGTTCAACTCCATCAGACTTTTCCTGAAAATTACAAAAACATCATGAAAACACGCCTATATAATTTTGACCCCCTTGAACCCCACTTTTATATTGTAGAACTGGGGTTTCTGGGGGTATACCTTATTTTTCTTATTTCTGCTCTAAAATATAGATTGTGGGTACTCGTTAGAACTGCCTCGATGAGGCAGTTCTAACGAGTGCCCACAATCTATATTTCGTCTGAAATGAAAATTTTATGATGAAAAATATCACAATTTTTCATCATAAAATTTTCATTTTTTTTCGGCCATAAAGGTGGCAATGTATTTGTATAGGCGTGTTTGCGTAATGCAAGACATGACAAAATATTCTCTTTATTGATGTATCTCAAATCATTGTTGACTATTGAGTCTGCGAAGAAAAGGTCTGTGGTTTTCCTCAGTTCCTAAACCACATAGGAGTTTTCAAGAATCCTTGAATAAATATTAGACTGCATGAGTATTTGGTGTTAGTGCCTTAATTTGATATCATGTAACTTGGACACATCCTGTGATACCTCCCTCATCAGGAGGGAGACTCCCTCATTTTGATGCTAATTTTTGCCCAATTTATGCTAAAGTTTTGTAAAATTTTGGAGTCTCCCTCATTTGAAGCAGAGGGGTTCATGTAAACTTTGCTAGTGATCCGCTGTCATTCATACTTTCATGAACATCAGAAAAAATAAGTTTATTTCTTATATTTACATTCTTTGCTCCTCATCACTGGGTGAAAAAATGCTTATAGGGCAAATTTTTAAAGCTGTAAAACATTTACACGCTGTTTTTCTACAAAGAGTGGAACAGCGGTCATGTCGCCAATGCCCAATCAGATCATAGTGAACCATGGTTTAGACTGATGGCACTTGACGTCACTGCACTAGATGCATTCATGGAAGTATGTAGTACATTGTTTTCTATAAGTTTACATTAGGCTTTACACTGGAAATGTAAACATTAGAGCATGTGCTTGAATTATGCCAAATACTGTGTCTAAATTTTAAACAATTACTTCTTAAGGGGAATGGGAACACCTGGCAGATTTTTCCGCCATTTTTCAAAGGGAGACAATTTTCGGGACATCCTATTTGCTTTTCTACAAGCCCTGTCTCACTGAAAAAGGGGTCTACTCTTGAAGGAAAGAATTTGCTCCTCAGGAGCAAGTTCTTTCCTTTAAGAATGACCCCTATTGCCATGGGAGACAAACATGTTTCCATTCCCCTTAAACAAAAATGATATTTGACTGCCTGAATTGTAATTAAGCATTTCACTCCACTGACTCACCTGAGTTCCATTTGATCTTTGAATGATATCAGCAGTTGTTCCTTGAGCTTATGAAGTTCTTCTCTGTCAGCATTTCTCTTAGCCTCCATCACCTCAGCTAAAATCAGGAAAAACTCATTACGATAACACAGCCATGGGACATAGTGCATTTTTTTTACGTCTCCAAATTCGCTACTTTTCTGATGAAAATCCATGATATTTTCTTATTTATACTGCAAACATAGGTCGTGGGTGCTCGTTAGAACCGCCTCATTGAGGCGGTTCTAACGAGTACCCACAACCTATGTCTTGGAGCAGATATAAGAACAATAATGTATACCCCCATAAACCCCAGTTTTCTCTATATAAAATGGGATTTTTTTTTCTTTTCTCAGACTTGTTCATATGAGAACTGTCAGAGGGTCTGACTGCTATACCTCCACTTTAGCACATTTTATTGAAACGGGGAATCAAACGTGTCTTTTTACTAAGTTAACCTGAATTTTTGAGGGTGTTCATTACACAGACCTAGCTGTTAACTTGATGATATGTAATCATACAGCTATTATCTGGACCAAATTCCTAACAAAACTGCTAAGTTGAGGCGGTTCTAACGAGTACCCACAACCTATGTCTTGGAGCAGATATAAGAACAATAATCTATACCCCCATAAACCCCAGTTTTCTCTATATAAAATGGGATTTTTTTTTTCTTTTCTCGGACTTGTTCATGTGATGAGAACTGTCAGATGGTCTGACTGCTATACCTCCACTTTAGCACAATTTATTGAAACGGGAATCAAACGTGTCTTTTTACTAAGTTAACCGGAATTTTCGAGGGTGTTCATTACATAGACTTGTTAACGTGATGATATTTAATCATACAGCTATTATCTGGACAAAATTCCAAACAAAAATTGCGAGGTCCAATTATTCCACTAATATGGCAGATAGAGTTACAGCCCTTGTGCACTGCACTTCTGCACAGTATCTTTTACAAGCGTTCAAAATTTCATTTGGATACCTAAAGCGGTTTTCGAGTTATTGTCTGAACAAAATTCAAAACAAACTAGAAACAGTGACTTTGACTTTGAAATGTCCTTTGGGACACATATCAAATTTATGTCATGCATTATGATTGCATATGCAAAATTTGAACTCAGTTGGTGAAGAAATGTGGAAAAGATTATTCTATTTTTAGCAACAGTGACTTGACCTTGACCTGACACATATGAAATTTATGTCATGCACATCGACATCTCATAATGAATGCATATGCAATATTTGAACTCAATATTTAACCCTTAAGATGCTGAGAAATACTACACTCGAAAATGTCGTCTGCTGATTGTTTTTGCAAACTGTTTAAAATATTTTTGCACACAGGCACACAGTGTGGGCCCAGATCAGGCTGCACCTAGGGCAAAAATGAGTTTTGAAGTAACTGGCAGAAGACAAAAGCAGACGACATTTGTCGTGATTGGCGGCTTATGGGTTTTAGAATGAGCTCTATGTTTATATCCCATCCATCTTTGACTGCTGATCACTATATACTAGCAGACGGCATTCTCAAATGCATTTTTCAGTGAAAATAAGGCTTGACATTACATGTGAATTGTCTGTGGGCAGATTTATGACATGTAATGTCAAGCCTTGTTTACTATGACAATTTTTTTTTAAATCAGATTGTCGTCTGCTCAATGAATTTATGTAGTAGCTGAAGGGTTAACATAAACAAATTTGTGGCTCATAATGTCGTCTGCTTAAGTCATCTGCTGAATCTTCTTGCAGACTTATTAAAAATATTTTTGCATACAGGCAAATAGTGTGGGCCTAGATCAGGCTGCTCCTACAGGAGCAGTCTGATCTGGGCCCACAGTTTGCAAAAAAAATACTTTTAAGGTAACAGGCAGACGGCAATTGTCGTGATTGACATTTTATGGGTTAACTTACACTGGACGGACTGTATATCAGCTATATGAGACTTTCTTCCTGAAGTTAAGGGATCAGCGAGTTTCTGACGCAGCCGCATGATCTCTTCTCTCAGTTCCTGAATAATGTTGGTGTACTGAGCAATATGAAAGGCCACATCTGTAACATTTCTTCTAACCTGATAAACATAAAATTGTTTAATTCAGTTTGACAGCCCACCAACAACTAAGGTCATATGGAGACATGATCGACCTACCTTGGGTTACACATCTGAAAGTCTGTGGAAGCCCAAAAATGAACCTATGACCCCTGGTTAAAAAGGCAAGCATGTAAGGCTTGTAATGAACACAAAAGGATCTACATATAAGATTATTGCAGTCTTTGTCCAGGCAAGTCATAAAACATTTTTCATGCTCAACTCTTTTGAGCATGAAACCTGTCCTGCTCACAAATTGTTGGCATTTTAAAATTTGTGAGCAGCACAAATAACATTCTCTGCTCACTGAGAAAGGAAAATAGTCCAACTTATTTGTATTTTAAGTTTTATGAGCACTAAAAATTCCATGCTCAGCTGTGTTGAGCATGAAAAAAAAAGCTTTATAACCCCGGGACCTGGTGGGGTTCCCTGGCAAATGCATTTTTTGCCCATTATTCATATTAATAACAAAATTCTGTCCCAAAAGTATAACAATCAAAACTTGGAAAAAGGGGTCCAGTAATGAGGATTGGATTAGATCTCAAAAGCCAGTGATAAATCCCGAGTTCGGCAAAAAAAATCGACCAACATAGCCAAGCAAGATATATGCAATGCAAGAAGGAATGGCATGATATACCGTAAAAATCCTAAAAATTAGGACACCGTGAATACTTGTTGAAATTCCCCTAAAATATCAACAAATTTGTTTCACAATCCAGCAAGGAATCCAAAACATGCAGACGGAATGGCAAACAGTGCAGACCCTGATCAGACTGCTCCTTCAGGAGCAGTCTGATCTGGGTCTGCAATGTTTGCTTTGGCCTGTCTGTCCCAAAACTTTGGATCATTATGATATGCAATTTTGCAGCACCAGCATTTGATTGATTAGGCTTTGATGACACTTATCCATAACAAATACAAACTTCTGTAAAATGCAAGACCCAATAGACATAAAATAGATCTGATACTGTCTTAACATTTGTTTTTATAGATTTTTTATCACCTGGCATATATGAGAGGCATAAAAAAGCTGTGTTTCTACAAACATGCTGAAAAAATATTTGGTCGGTCGGTAGGAGAAACATTTTTTTTTTATTTTATTCCCCCCCCCCAAAAAAAACAGGGTTGGGCCTGTATTTTTTACGTACTTTTTTTTTGTGTGCATGTTTTTTGTTAATAAAATTGTCATGTGGAGACTTGCACTGTATATCATTATTCATTTTAGATGCTCAAAAAAGTCAGCTCCGTATTTTGGAAGGAACTAAATGCCAAAAACTACAAAAATGTAAAAAGATGCGAAATCACTAACTGGAAAATGCAAAGATGACACTGGGTAGAAATTGAAAATGGTAGGGTTGGTGTTTGTAATTTTCATTCTGTTCTTTTACTGATAAAAATAGTATACAGTCAATAGTAGAGTCAGGGGGCTGAAGCAGGCTCAGTCGGGTTAGTGGAAACATGGCTATTGTTTAGACCAAAGAATCACTTGATTCCTCAAAAGCATAGCTGATAATATGTAAGAAATCGTTGGACTTTCATAAAAGTTTCTGTTCAGAATACCTTTTTATCGCAGGTTCTTTTTGGCCACATTTAACCCACTGCATGTCGGAAGCCCCTAAAATGGTACATTGGCAAACAGTGCAGGTCCAGATCAGACACCATAGAACGTGGCATCTGATCAGGGCTTGCTTACCAAATTTTCCGTCAAAAATGGAATAAGAACGAAAAAATAGGCCTTACACCCCTTACATGACAAATGGACTTGTCCAACATTTAGCAATGGAGGAGTCCACTAGTATGCAAGGTTTACCCCTAAAAACCCCAGTTTTACTGTATAAAAGTGGGGTTCAAGGGGGTCAGAATTATATAGGCGTGTTTTCATGATGATCTCCCATTACGATAACACATCCGTGTGATAATGTGCATTTTTCATATCTCAAAAAAGGCAATTTTTCTGATGAAAATTTGTGACATTTTTCTTATATATACTCCAAACATAGGTTTTGGGTGCTCGTTAGAACCGCCTCATTGAGGCGGTTCAAACGAGTACCCACAACCTATGTCTTGGAGCATAAATAAGGACAATAATGTTTACCCCCGTAAACCCCAGTTTTCACAATATAAATTGGGGTTTAGGGGGGTCTTTATTTCATGGACTTGTTCACGTGATGCAAGGTCACACAGAATACCTTACCTTTGTTTTGATATGTTTAGCCCTGTCAGCATACACCAGAGTGTTTCTTGATTCCTCAAAATGTATACTGGCGGGTGATATGTGCGCAATCATCACCGTTTTACAGTTCCCGCCGAGAGCGTCCTTCAGCAGACGTGTCAGTTTGCTGTCACGGTAATTCACGTAACCTTTTCCATTCCTGTCAGCTGTAAAAGAGATGAATAAATTAGACATATTCATTTGGAAACATCATGGAAACATGCCTATATAATTTTGACCCCCTTGAACCCCACTTTTATATAGTAAAACTGGGGTTTCCAGGGGTATACCTTATTTTTCTTATTTCTGCTCTAAAATATAGATTGTGGGTACTCGTTAGAACCGCCTCGATGAGGCCTTTCTAACGAGTGCCCACAATCTATATCTTGAGCAGAAATAAGAAAAATATCACAATTTTTCATCATAAAATTTTCATTTTTTCGGCGATAAAGGTGACAATGTATTTGTATAGGCGTGTTTGCATAATGAGTTTAGTGTAATACCTGGGAAATTTTGTGTAGTGTGCGATATCTTCTTGTAACAACTTAAATCACATGGTCCAATCAAATGAATTTTCTTCTTTTAAGCTCTTAAGTGGTTGTGATGCACAGAATTAAGGTTCAATGAAGTCAGTGGTGCTTTACCATCTCTGATTTGACCATGTGAATGGCTGTTCTGAGAAGCTGTCACTATCCTAAGCCAAATGTCGCAAAAATGTCATAAAAAGAACTTGCATTGCTTCTCCAGAAGAGGCTCCTCTGAAATGCTTCTTCAGAAGGGACCACTCTTAATGAAAAGAATTTGCTCCCCATGGGAGCAAATTCTTTTCTTTAAAAGTAATCCTGTAGAAGAAATTCTTTTCCTATGAGAAGACAGACAAAAACTCCAGTTGAATCTGACTTATGAATGCTCTTTTTGGGGAGGTTACTTTAGTGTATGATTTGTACCACCGATCAAGGGAGGATAGAATCTGCCCTTAGAGGAAAGAATTTACTTCCTTAAGGGGAATGGGAATTCCTGGCAGATTTCTCCATCATTTTTCAAAGGGAGACAACTTTCTGGACTTCCTGTTCACTTTTCTATAAGCCCTGTCCCACTGGAAAAGGGGTCTACTCTTAAAGGAAAGAATTCGCTCCTCCAGAGCAAATTCTTGCTCTTAAGAGTTGACCGGATTGACATGGGAGACAAAAATACTTTTGCAGGAGTTGTCTCCCCTGAAGGTGTTCCCATTCCCCTTAGGGGAGGAACATCTTATCGGCCCTAAAACCCTTCGAGATCTAGTGATGACTAGCAGACATTGTAATTTTTCCTCATTTGCAAGAAAGTAAGGATTGATATTGCAAATGAAATGCACATGATAAATCAAGCCTTTTTTTATATGAAAAATATGAAAAGATAGGTCCGTGATGGAACAAATTGCACATCTGAGTTATGATGTAATAACATGGAAGATCTTCATTTTGATGATGATTCAGTGCAAGACTAAGCAACTGCCTTTTACTTTTATGACTGGAACAGTTCTAAACTTTCCAATCTACAGGTATTACTAATGGGGTAGCACCTGTCTAAATGTCATCTGGGACTATTTCTTCAAATCTTAAATTCCTAGTTGTGTTTTAAGCAAATGGTGTAGACCCTGATCAGACACCTGATCTTGGTTTACACCATCAGGTGAACAAGTCCATGAAATGAATACTCCCTAAACCCCACTTTATATAGAGAAAACTGGGGTTTAAGAGGGTATACATTTTTTATTTCTGCTCCAAGACATAGAATGTGGGTACTCATTAGAACTGCCTCAATGAGGCAGTTCTAATGAGCACCTACAATCTATGTATGCAATACAAATAAGTAAAATGCCACAGATTTTCATTGGAAAAGTAGCCATTTTGAAGCTGTTAAAAAATGCACTGTCGGGTGTGTTATCCTAATGTCATTTTGTAAGTGTCCAAGCATGAGCTCAGACCATGCCAGCTTTACACATGATGAAGGGTGTGAATTATAGCAGGTTGGAAGCTTTTCGAGTATCAGTAACTTTGGGTTGAATAATAAACAATCAACCCAAAATATACACAACAGTTGTCTTCCTTGTTTGCAACACATCTCCTCAAAACATGAAACTGCACCTTTGCATTCACAAATGCTATAAAACAGGTTTTCTCAGGACGCAGCACATGTATGACTCAACAATTTTATTTAGTCAAGGTAAGGGCCTGTTGGAATTGCTGGATGACACAAGAAGTACTGCAAACAAAAATTGCACGACCCGCAGAAAAAGCGACCGACTGAAGTCGGTTGATTTTCTAAGAGTGCCCTAAAATCACCGTGTCATTCTGTCATTCGGTCAATCGGTCAGTCTGTCAGTCTGTCTGTCCGTCCGTAACCCGTTTGTGAAAATTGGTGATAGTGACTTAACCGCTTGGAATATTTAAACAATTTTTGGCATACTGATAGATATCAATGAGATCTAACCAATGAACTTGCGAAATATTACATTCCATTTAGTATAGCCTCGCCGAGGCGAAAAATGTGAAAATTTTCGAACTGCTTCTACTCGGAAACCGTTGGGCCAATTGAAGTCAAATTTCATATGGAGCCTCTATGGGATGGCGAAAACCAAAATTTGCTCATAAGGTCCAGGTCACATGACAAAAGTGGCCGCCAAACCATATATGGTCTGTCTGTCTGTCCGTCCGTAACCCGTTTGTGAAAATTGGTGATAGTGACTTAACCGCTTGGAATATTTAAACAATTTTTGGCATACTGATAGATATCAATGAGATCTAACCAATGAACTTGCGAAATATTACATTCCATTTAGTATAGTCTCGCCGAGGCGAAGAATCCTTAATCCGTTTGTGAAAATTGGTGATAGTGACTTAACCGCTTGGAATATTTAAACAATTTTTGGCATACTGATAGATATCAATGAGATCTAACCAATGAACTTGCTAAATATTACATTCCATTTAGTATAGCCTCGCCGAGGCGAAAAATCCGTAACCCGTTTGTGAAAATTGGTGATAGTGACTTAACCGCTTGGAATATTTAAAAAAATTTTGGCATACTGATAGATATCAATTAGATCTAACCAATGAATATGCGAAATATTACATTCCATTTAGTATAGCCTCGCCGAGGCGAAAAATCCGTAACCTGTTTGTGAAAATTGGTGATAGTGACTTAACCGCTTGGAATATTTAAAAAAATTTTGGCATACTGATAGATATCAACTAGATCTAACCAATGAATATGCGAAATATTACATTCCATTTAGTATAGTCTCGCCCAGGCGAAAAATGTGAAAATTTTCGAACTGCTTCTCCTCGGAAACCGAGCTTCTATCGGATGGGGAAACCAAAATTTGCTCATGGGGTCCAGGTCACATGACCAAAATGGCCGCCAAGCCATATATGGTAAACACCCTTCAAAAATAGTCTTCTCCAGAACCACTGGGCAGATTTCCAGGAAACTTGATAAATGGCATCTGGGACGTAGGCCCATCATAAATTGCTAAAATGGTGACCCTGGGTTGACCTTGACCTTCTTTGTGCCTAGGTCAACTTTTGACACATATGCTTTTGTATTGGAAAATGTGAGAATGCATTTTATCCTGCAAACGATTCAGAATACAGTACTAAAGTATAAGATATATTTTTGCTCCTTACGATAAGGCGCATTTATTGGGGGAACAGTTTTAGGTCCAGGTCACATGACCAAAATGGCCGCCATACCCATATATGGTAACACTCATAAAGCTAAAAGCATCCGGCGGGTCGTGCACTTCAGCTGAAGCACTGGTTAACATATAGTTCACACATTCCAGATCTCATTATTTCAAAGGGGGAGTTCCAAATCTGCCCACGCACAGATTTTCTTGAAACTTCAGTTGTTGTTTACTTGAGGTCTAACAACTATATATATAACTTTGTTTCGTTTGATAAATTACTATAGGTCTGAGGAGAGGTCCCTGAGGTAATCCCCTGTAGAGGTCATACACACCTGTGAACTTTTCAGTCTTAAATCAATAGGTGTGATTATTTTCAAATTTTGTTGCTTTGATTTGCAGCAGAACTCCATAAGGATTAATCTAATCCAAAAAATGTAAATGTGTCTATGTCTTTTAATCTTCCTGATAAATTTATTTACAACATTTCTTCTATTTTTCATGAAAATTTGCAAAGATTAAGATTGTCATCATAAGTATTAGATGTGTTACTGATCTTGTCACCCCAAGATATTGCATATAAAATAGACCACATATGTGCTCTATATAGCAAACAAATTTCAATAAAATCAGAAACCGGTAACAATGTTTTTGAAAGCTAGATATGGGTTCAGGTCAATTTTTGTGCCAAAATCAGTTTCATTACCAGGGGACATGATTTCCTTAATGTGTATTTTTATTGTGTTTTATGTCAATTTAGGGCCACCTTATCATACAAAGCTTAGCATAGGCATTTTTATAATAACCCCCCCCCCCCCAAAAAAAATAAATAAATAAATAAATAAAAAAAAAATAATAATAAAAAGATAAAAAATAAATAAAAAGTAAATGAGAACATACATTATCAATGTGTACAAGTCAAGTTTTATCCAAAAATTTTAATGAGAAAAATAAAATGCATTCATGCACTGTCCATGATAAATGTTAGTGTGGACAATATTGCTGAAAAAAATACATTATGACACAATAGAAATAAGACATGGTGGATCTATTTACCCTATTTTATTTGGCCTTCTTGTACATTTTAAACCCTGCAATACAAAGACACTTGATGTCAGTAATACTCAATGACGTTATGGATTTGCTTAATTAATTTCTTTCATAATCCTATTTTTTCCTTAATTATTTTTGTTGTTGTCATTTTCTTCTTTAGAATAAAACAGCAGTCAATAATTTGCAAACTTGAAGGGACAGACTGATTTTCTGATTTGTCCTTATGATTGATTGGTCCTTGCATTGTTGATGTTTTCTTCCATCACTTGGTCAAAAAGACTCGCACTCCGATCCCCAACCAAAAGTTTTGTGAGATCATGGAAAGAATTTTCTGTATTTTTTTCTAGGTTCATTATAACATCTGTAAAAGTGTAAGGTACAATGTTTTAGTCTTCAAAATAAATGCAGAGCTAGTAACACTGGAACTAGTTGTAGAATTGTCATTTGGCATACACTTCCCTAAATGAAATAGATGGAAGGCAAGTTGCTGTAACAAATTTATTTTATAGCTGATATTATATTTAGATGTAGTTATACCATTCATATTTTTAGTCATCTGTATGCAGTACTTGCCACCAATGTTAAGCTTTCTAGCTCTGTATTCATCAGTTTTACATATGGCGTGAATCAGCTGTTAGCTGTACTACTAGCATATTTGCGGAGCCAAAATCTGCAGTTGGCTTTATATTTTTCTATAGCACTGATAGCAATTATACTGTTGGCTCTTTTCTTCCTCTGAAATCGTTTGAAAGTATGAATAGTCTTCTCTATTATATTAAACCATGTTACTAAAAATAACTGGTTGTTTTCCAGATCATATTTAAGAATTTAACTTTCTTACACGGATTTTCAAAGCTGGCAATATTTGTTACGTTTTAAGTAGACTGTAGCTTAGTTCAGATTTTGAGGGGACATTGTCAGAGTTGCAAAAGAGCCAAAACAACAGTGTTTCCATTTTGTCTATGGTAATCTGTGTATACAGTGGGCCAAAAGTCTATGGTATTATGAACTACCTGGCACACCATAATAAAATATAAATCTTGGCTATTCAAGCAAGCTGTGCCATTCTGGTATGACAGACTTTTCAAACATTTTTAGTTGACTGCATCATACTTATAATACTGCATAATACATACTATTAAAGAATCAAGAAAATTGTCTGGTTTACGGAACCATCCATTTTACTTGCCAATTCAACAGTCTTTGTCATAATAAGCTTCAGCAAGCTTTAAGATTACATTAAATGCAAAAACTCTTGTTATATAATGAAATATATTTTTATTGAATTGTTAATGAACGCTCAAAATAAATTATGTTATTGGCGTCCCCCAGGGTACCATAACTGATACAGCTGTTGATTATATGAGCTCTTACTATACACATCATGGTGTTAACATACATATATTCATGTTTATATATATTATTTGCGAGTAATTTCTCGATTGAAAGTGTTATACCATATCTACAAATGGGTTGAAAAAAATAAAAATCTGACCATTACTAGTCAATGTTCAAATGCAGTATGTTACCGGTCTCAGATTTTCAAGAAAATTTGATAAAATGTTCCACACATATACAGACAATTTTCATATTAAAATTATGAGGTGACAAGAACTGCAAAAGTATGAAATCAAAAGTCAAACATACTCCAAAACATTTTATGGTTGTGAAGTCTAGGGTCTCCTCCATATGAAATTGAACATGGTCTATAGAAGTTTACTTGAACAATAGTAAATGTGATACAAAAATAATCTCAAATGACTACAGTGATGCCTGAGAACAAAATAACTCCAAAACATAAGAAGCTGTTGTGTATATGTATACTTGTTTGGGGGCACCCATATTTTCAGATGCAGAAATAAACAAAACATTGTAGATTTATAATGAACACAGATATGAGAGCGAAATAGCTAAATAATGAACAGTCATTTACCAGGTATTAATTATGCACAATATCATGGAAATCTGTGCGTGGGCAGAACCCTATGGAAATTTACTATAGGCTGGAACTCCCCCTTTGCATAAATTTCTACAGAGCTGGGGGTTGAAATATCGATGATTGTACAAATAAGGAAGAGCCATCACAAAAACACGCCTATATAATTCTGACCCCCATGAACCCCACTTTTATATAGTAAAACTCAGGTTTACATGGGTAAACCTTATTTTTCTTATTTCTGCTCTGAAATATACCAGTAGAATGTGAGTACTCGATAGAACCGCCTCATCGAGGCGGTTCTAACAAGTACCCACATTCTATATTTTGAGCAGAAATAAGAAAAATATCATAATTTTTCATCTAAAAATTGTCATTTTTTCGGCGATAAGATTCACAATATATTTGTATAGGCTTGTTTTCGTTATGAACCAGCGTACGTAAGTAACCCATTTTGTACTGAATGCAATCTTCCATCTTTCTTTCCATTAAGATAACACACCAGTGCGACATAGTGGATTTTTTCATATCTCCAAAATGGCTACTTTTCTGATGAAAATCAATGATATTTTTCTTATTTATACTGCAAATATAGGTTATGGGTGCTGATCTGGGTCTGCATTGTTTGCTTAGGCCTATCTGTCCCAATACTTAGGATCATTACGGCAATGCTGAAAGCTGAATAAGTCAACAATCTTATTTGGTCAAGCCGGGTATATTTGGTCAGGCCTGGTAACAGCTTAGCACTACAAGTTGACACAAGTGTACAAATGTAAAATATCTCTGACAAAAATTAACATAATTATGCGTTGTTCATTTCATTTGTCATTATCAATTTAAATATCTTCCTACAGAACTAGTGAGGGAGTTGAAATGTACACAAAACTAGAGTCTCAAGCACTTATTTGGTCAGGGCAAGAGCCTAGCACTACCAGATGACGCAAGTTTACCAATGTAAAACACCTGAATTTAAATAATGATGAACCTTAAACTGTCAGTCACAATACACTGTATTTGCGACGTCATTTTGAAATATTTTTTTCGTACTTTTTCAGAGAAAGTTAGTCCTGACATTATGTGTGCATAGCTCGCTAGAAAGGCCTATTACATGTACACCTATGGACACAAAACCGTTCAAACTTTGAAGAGCTTCATTTCATTTTGACTTGAAACATCATTCAATTTTTCGTCAACTAAATTCAAAACACAAGGTGGTGTACATTTCATTGCTGACTCCTGCACTGTCCAATCAAAATACCGGCCCCCACCCATTGGGGCTTGAAGATGATAAATGGGCTGCGTGATGCTTCCACGCAGATCTGAATCCCACCCGCACACAAGTACTGGTAAACCGCTTAGAGGATCTAGGCCTGTCCAGGCAAAGCGGTGCGAGTCGGGTGCGAGTCGGAACGTCCATCTAGCCCCCGCCCATAGGGGCTTGAAGAAATATTTGGGCTGCATGATGCTTCCACACAGAGCTGAATCCGGCCCACACACTAGTACTGGTAAACGGCTTAGAGGATCTAAGCCTGTCCAGGAACCGTGGTGCGAGGCGGACCGTCCATGCTAATAAACCCTATTGGTTTCAATGGGCAACAGGGCTTGAGATGTCATTTCATCTCAATTTCGGGTAAAAGTCCCACAAAATTGGAAGCAGCGTCTCCAAAATGACCTTTATAGTGTTGACGGGGACGTTAAACCTCAAATCAAACAAAACAAAACAAACAAAATCGGAACGTCCATGCTTATAAACCCTATTGGTTTCATTGGGCGACAGGGCTTGAGATGTCATTTCATCTCCATTTCGGGTAAAAGTCCGACAAAATTGGATGGAACGTCTCCAAAATGACCTATCAAATCAAAATACATCTCAAATGTCAATCAGAAACAGTTTGTCAAACTGAGACCAATCAATTGCTTGATCTAGTTTTAGAATTCTTTGATGAAAGACATTTGCTTGTCAAACTAACTTGATGCAAAGAGATTCATTGAAAGTTATTTCATGAGAGTTTGAACGGTTTTGTGTCCACAGGTGTAAATCATCTACTAGGCAGACATTTCACATGAATGTAACGTCAGGCTTTATACTTTCTCTTAAGAAATGATAAAAAAAATAAATCTGAAATCTGCTATAAGAATGTCTGTGGTGCTTTGATTTGCATATGAATATTTTTTTGTTATTTACAATCATATCTTCATAACTGTGGGGTATGAATTTTGCTCACCATGAATAAATGGGGTTAACCCATTGTATACTGGTGGACCATTGCTATATCTTGGACAAGTTCATTTGTCATTTAAGGGGTGTCAGGCCTATTTTTTCATTTTTATTCCATTTTTATGGTGGGATTCGAACCCTGGCTGCTCAGGTGGAAGTCCAATGCTCTAACCACTGAGCGACTGATGTACTAAAACTGTTTGTGCATTAAAGATATTCCATTTTTGACAGAAAATCCCGTGAGCAAACAGTGAAGACCCTGATCAGAGGCCGCATTCTGCTGCGTCTGATCTGGGCCTGTGCTGTTTGCCAGGCTACCCTTTTTGGGGTTTCCAGCCTATAATGGGTTAATACTGAAAAAGCAATAAATATAAAAAACACCACTTTATAACACTATCAATGGGGTCCAAAGTGTTAAACAACAGTGTTATATCCAAGCCAAAATGTATAGATTATATAGAAAAATGACCATTTATGGTCATTGCTATATAATCTATACATGTACATTGTTGGAATCCATCTTAAAACCAGGTTCTTTTGACCGTTCCAGGGCGGTTCTCCTGTCGCAGTTAATTTTTGTTATGGTTTGTCTTTGGATGTTTGTGTCGCTTATATTATTTTATTTTGTATAGCCTATTGGCCATTTTGTGGGAAAGTAACTGTCCTTTTGGCTTTCTGCTATTGATGTTTCCATTAGGGTCTGTTGTTTCATGTTTAAGTTTCTTTCCCTTTGGTGTCTCTGATGGGAGCTGTGGGTTAATTGTATCGATTCCTGATCATTGCCTCCACTTATATTTTATCTGAAACCATGTTATAATGAACAGTGTTGTAAAGAGGTTATATTATATAATGTCACATCTGAGAATATAATAATGCATGTATTAAATACAGTAATCCACTAGTGGATCAAATATGCAAATTAGATAGCTATGCCCTATAACGTTACACATATGACATCCTTAACAACGTCACATTTACTAATGCCAGAATATTGATATTTTTGTTAATAAACAATGTGAATAAAATGCATTTTAAAAGTCATATGATAAATAGAATCTTGCATTCGTGCTCGTGTATTATTAAATTATTAAACTCATTGAGGAAAATGGATAAAATGCTTGACTAGCCTGCAAACTGAAGAATCCGGTTTTCTGATTGGCTCAACTGTGTCACATTATGACGTATTTCTTAATTTATCGGATATATAAAGGACTATAACTTACTCAGTGCATTAATGCAGTTCCCTAATGCCAACAATGATCTATTTATATGAGCGCCCTCTACCATACGCTTTCCTCTGTTCAAAGTGTTAGCTGCCCTTTCTGACCCTGCCAAATCAATCATGAAGAGCTTTCCTGTTCTTATTTCCTGCATTGTGTTCTTGACCCGATTTTGTTGGCGGACTGTGACCTGTAGTACTGCGTGTGACCTTGATGACGTCTGGTTGGCAGCAGTTGGTTCTGTGGTGCGCTCTTGATTTCCTTGGACTAGCAGTCTCATAACCTGATGAATTAAGGAGAATTGGAGCATCTGACAGATTTTCCGCCATTTTTCAAAGGGAGACAACTTTCAGAACTTCATGTTCATTTTTACTATAAGCTGTGACCCTTGGCAAAAGTGGTTAACTCTTAAAGGAAAGAATTTGCTCCCCAGGAGCAAATTCTTTCCTTTTAGAGGTGACCCCTATTGACATGGGAGACAAAAATACATTTGCAGGAGTTGCCTCCCCTGATGGTGTTTTAATTCCCATTAAAAGAGAATTGTATGCTTTTCAATCATGGCCCAATTGTTCAAACCTAACAAAGTGGTCAGTAAACATTATGTTAAAAAACTTCTCTTACGGCATGAAAGCCATAACAAAGAAAGACGCTTAGCTGAAGAAAAATCCCGCCTATGGTGGGATTCGAACCCCGGCCACTCGGGTGGAATTCCAATGCTCTAACTACTGAGCTGAAGAGTCGACTCCCTGACAGAGTTGTCTGAGAGTGGCAATAAACCTACGTGTGCGTAATTTACCAAGGTAGATAAAGGAAGGGAGAAATTGTGGTCTATAACTCATCCCCTCTTAAAAGAATCCATCATTCATGATGGCGTGAAGCCAATTTCGGCACAAAACAACTTTCGGCGAAATAAAGTCTGATCCTAGACGAGCCCCCATCTTATGACATGAAAGATAAAGAAAGGAGCATGCTGAAGAAAAATCCAGTCTATGGTGGGATTTGAACCCTGGCCACTCAGGTGGAAATCCAATGCTCTAACCACTGAGCCAAAGAGTCAACTCCCTGACATAATGTCAGAGAGTGGTGATAAACCTACATGCTATGCATAATTTAACAAGGGAGGAAACTGTGGTCTGTAACACTTCCAAGTTTACTATGGCAAAAATATGTTTTGCACATTTTGTTCAGCAAATTTTTTTTGTTGTATTTGAGTTTAACAGCCCTGTCAACACTATTTAGGTCATTTTTGAGCCGGTCAGTTTACCTATCCACATTTTTCCTGGGCATGCTTATACGTAAGCGGTTAACCAGTACAGTGCACATTCTTTCACCAGAAACTGACAACTGCCCTTCTTGAATCAGCGGAAGGGAGAGAATGACCGTAGAAAAGATTTCATGATCAATCTCCACGAAAGAATGTTGCCGACCCTGGCAGGTATCGAACCCGCGTCCTCCTGATCACCAGTCGGACGTGCATCCGACTGAGCTACCGAGGCCGGCTCAGTAAATATACACCACAACTTAATACCCGATGCTGAGCCTAAAAATAGCTGGATAAGTGGCAAACAGTGTAGACCAGATGAGGTGCCACATTCTGTGGCATCTCATCTGGGTCTGCACAGTTTGCTCAGCCCTGTCTGTCCGAATACATAAGTTAATACGGTAATGTTTTTAACTCTAAGATACCAAGAAAAATGCATATGAAAATATTGCCTGTTTTTTGTCGTCTGCTGCCTCTTCTTGCAAACTTTTTAAAAAACTATTTTTCATACAGGCAAACAGTGTGGACCTTGATAGGACTGCTCCTAGAGGAGCAGTCTGATCTGGATCTACAATGTTTGCCCTAATGACTTTTCAAGTAACCAACAGATGACAAAGCAGACGACAATTAATGAAGTTCATTAATTAAGCAAGGCTTTGAACAACTGGGTTCTGAATTTTAGTGCAAAGCTAAAAGCTGAAGTATGTGGGTTTTTTTTCTTGCTTTTTGTTGTTTTTTTTAACTTTTGGTTTTACAGCCCTTTCAATATTAATTCACTTATATCGCGCCGATCGTTAATTAGAGTTGGGTGAAAACCAGAGGACCCCAAGAAAAACCACCTCACAACCTTAGGTTGCAGAAAACGGCATCTCACATGTGACCCAAGCCAGGCTCAAACCATAGTGGTGCTAGACCTAATGATTAAGAGTCAGCATTCTTATCCAGGCATCAGAGGACCCTAAAGCTAAAGTTAAACTATGTAAGTGAGCACAATTGAATGCCAAATATGGGCGGAAACAATCCATTGCTGATCAAGATGAACATGAGTTGTTGCTACGCCTTGAAATAAGTGTATTTGTTTGTTTGATTTGAGGTTTAACGTTCCCGTCAACACTGTAAAGGTCATTTTGATGACGTTGCTTCCAATTTTGTGAGACTTTTACCCGACATTGAGATGAAATGGCATCTCAAGCCCTGTCGACCAATGAAACCAATAGGGTTTATTAGCATGGGCGGTCCGCCTCGCATCGCGGTTCCTGGACAGGCTTAGATCCTCTAAGCGGTTTACCAGTTCTAGTGTGCGGGCCGGATTCAGCTCTGCGTGGAAACATCATGCGGCCAATATATTTCTTCAAGCCCCTATGGGCGGGGTCTGGAGAAATAAGTGTAAGAACAGAAATCATGTTAATGTAATACACATACATTACGACTAGCAATGTGTACAAAGGAAACAGATGCCCCCGCCTGGTAGCACAATTAAGAAAACTTAAATGCAGATTGCTAACACCATCTCGGATGCGGACGATGCCCTTTCCATCATTCTTTGAATAGCAGGGGGCATAACAAAAATGCCTAATGGCATTATGGGCTGTATTTTTTTTTTTTTTTTTTTTCAAAAAAAGTGAAGTTGAACCTAAAAGTAAACCTGTTGAACAATCCCCTATGCCCACCCAATGTCTGGACATTGCTATTTTAACCCTTGTCCTGCTGAATATTCATATATGCCACACCCACTACCGATTATCAACCAATCAGATTACCTGTAGCAAATTATTACAACAAATTCACAATCTGAATGACAAACAATGTAGATCCTGATCAGATGGCTTCTTCAGAAGCCATCTGATCTGGATCTACATTGTTTCAAAGAAAAGGCATATCCGGCCTCAGCAGAACAAGGGTTAAAGGACAGATTTAAAAAAAAATCCAAAAAGAGTCCCTAAACACTGTCAGTCACATAAATTGCATTTATTTTTGTATAAATGAAAGTTCGCAGTTTTTCACAATTCCTGAACGATCATGGGTAAAAAAGTTTGCAAATTCAAAATTCTTCTATTTGCAATTCACAACAGTCTTCTATTCGCTTGTATTACTGTAAAAATCATAAAAAAATCGGACACCCCGAGAACTTGCTGTAATTCTACAAAAAATCTACAAATTTCTTTCTCCATCCAGCAAGGAGTCCAAAACCTGCAGATGGAATGGCAAACAGTGTAGACTTTGATCAGACTGTTCCTTCTGGGTCTGCATTCGCAAACATAAATACACCACAAAAATTTGTACAACTACAGTATTGTGCGTGGCCACCGTCCGTCGGGGCTTGAAGAAATAGATGGACTGCATGCTGCTTCCATGCAGAGCTGAAACATATCGCACACGAGTAGTGGTAAACCGCTTAGAGGATCTAAGCCTGCCTAAGCAAAGCCGTGCCAGTCAGACCGTCCAGGCTTATAAACCCTATTGGTTTCATTAGGCGACAGGGCTTGAGATGTCATTTCATCTCAATGTTGGGTAAAAGCCCACAAAATTGGAAGCAATGTATCCAAAATGATCTATACAGTGTTGGCGGGGATGTTAAACCTAAAATCAAACAAACAAACAAATACAGTAATGTGCCAGTATTTTTGATTTCTTGCTTTAACCCTTGTCCTGCTGATCCCGGATATGCCATACCTTTCAAACAATGAAGATCCAGATCAGATGGCTTCTGAAGAAGCCATCTGATCAGGATCTACATTGTTTGCCATTCAGATTGTGAATTTGTTGCAATAATTTGCATCAAGTAATCTGATTGGTTAATAATCAGTAGTGGGTGTGGCATATTTGAATATTCAGCAGGACAAGGGTTAACAACAATTGATCTTGGCTTTTCATGCATGCAGATAGGTACCTCATCCGTGGATCTGGCCTTAATCTTGGACAGCCCTGCAACCTGGGTCCCACCTTTAGCATCTTCTCTCAACTCTAGGATACCCGAGCTCGGATTCAGAAGATCCCGGATCATCTCGTTGTAAATCTGTTAATAAAGAATTTAACTGCATTTTATGGGGAATGAAAACACTATTTTCTGCCATTTTTTTTTTTTTTTTTTTAGCAACGGAGACAACTTTTGGGATTTTCTGTTGACCTTAAAATTGAGCCTCATTGAAAAGCAGTCCACTTTTAATGCTAATCCTGCTGAATAAATTAATCTAGCCAAACCCATTACTTGATATTTTGTATTCATTCAAATTACAAACTGCTTGACAAACAGTGTAGATCCTGATCAGATGGCTTCTGATCTGGATCTACACTGTTTGCAAAGGTAGGGTTTGTCATGTTCAGCATGATAAGAGTTAAAGGGGAGCAAATTCTTTCCTTTAACCCTTCTCTTGCTGAATATTCAGTTTAGCCACACCCATTTCTGACTTTGAACCAATCAGATTACTTGATGTAATTGATTCCTACAAATTCATAAATTGAATGTCAAACAGTGTAGATCCTGCTCAGATGGCTTCTTCAGCCATCTGATCTGGATCTACACTGTTTGTAAAGATAGGGGTTGTCGTGAAGAGCAGGATAAGGGTTAAATTTGGTATTCCACTATTTGATTAAAAAGGCAAAATTATTTAGATAAGCCCCGTAACATTACACATAATTATGACGTCCCTAATGATGTCATGTAACTAATGGTGGAATATTGACAGTTTGTACAAAAATCATGAATTAAGTGCAATTTAAATATCATATGAAAAATAGAATCTTGCATTTGTGCTGGTGTATTATTGAACTTATTGAACTTGATAAGGGATAAATGCTCAATGAAGCCTCGCATTTTGTCCCTTTTCCTCAACTCATTTAACAAAATCTGATAATACAAGAACACTCATGGAAGATCCTCTATGTCAATTATATACATGTATATATTTTTTTCTTTCTCATTTACATTTAATATGGTCACTATTTATGAGTTCAGTTTACAAATAGAATCTTGGGTCTGCATACATAGTTAAGGGGTATATCACCTGCTTGTCAAAACTTTTTACATGCAGGGTTTGTTACCCAGTATTGACATGTGGGTGGGGTTATTTAGTGGTTGCCTTCCAAGATTGTGCATTACGATAACACACCCGTAAGGCATAGTACATTATTTTCATATCTCAGAAATGGACATTTTTCTGATGAAAATTTGTGATATTTTTCTTATATTTACTCCAAACATAGGTTATGGGTGCTCGTTAGAACCGCCTCATTGAGGCGGTTCTAACGAGTACCCACAACCTAGATCTTGGAGCAGAAATAAGAAAAATAATGTATACCCCCATAAACCCCATTTTCTCTATATAAAGTGGGGTTTAGGGGGTGTTCATTTCACAGACTTGTTCTACAGGTTCTTCAGCATCCCCAACCACACATGACATTTGCCTTTGAAAATGCATTTACTAGGTTCTTTGAGCTTTCCAGTAATATATATATTTTTTTTTTTTCTGTTTTTGTTGTTTTTGTTTGTTTGGGGTTTAATTGCCCAGTCAACACTATTGTGGTATGGTAATATTTCATTTTTCTACCTTGTATTTACAATGAAATCAGAAAACCGATCTCAATTATTAATGACAATTAAATTACAATTTTTGTAAGAGTACAAAATCTGTCCTCCATTCAAAAAAAGTGAAAATAAGTGTACTACATGTATTTTCCATTCTGCTTCTGAATTCATGGTTAAAATTGAAATCATGCAACACAAATGACTGAAAATAGCATAGTGAACTTTTCACGGTGTGTGTTAAAATGGAATCTAGCGAATACAAAATGCATGCAATCAGATACAAACCTCTAGATAAGACATGGTGACTTTGTATTTCATATCATCACTTGTCTTTTCCATAGAGAAGAATAAATCGTTAAGGGCTCGCACCATAATACCAGGGTCATCATCTGTTCCCACCATAGTGTAGGTCTTACCAGCACCTGGGAAGAAAATTGCCGTAATTACCCAAAGTATTCGCACACCTAATTTGTGTATAAAATTTTAACAAGTGCAATTAAATACCTGATGTTACCGGCCCCGATAGCTCAGTTGGTAGAGTGTCCGCTCCGGGGAACGGGAGGTCACGGGTTTGATCCCGGGCCGCGACATACCAAAGTCGTTAAAAATGGTACTAGCTGCTCCTCGCTTGGCACTCAGATTTACTGGGCAGAGCTAGGACTGGTCGACCCAGTGTCAGGATAATGTGACTGGGTGTGGTATCATGTAATGTGTCTGGGACACTATACTTCAGTGAGGCAGCACTATAAAAGTGAGCATTGAGCTCCCTGTCGCAACCAGACAACAATGTGATATGACTGAAAAATTGCTGAAAGCGACGTTAAACCCGAATTCACACACACACTACCTGATGTTATGTCTAATAATACAGTAAAATTTCTATATATTAAGACCACCTTTGGGACTGTTCAAAAGTGGTCTTCAAGACCACTTTTGAACAGTCCCAAAGGTGGTCTCTTTTGAGGAGACACTTGGTGTAGATAATACGATGAAAGAGTAACTAAAACCTTCTCAATAAGCCTTTTAAAAGCAGATTTTGTTTTAACTTTAGGTGGTCTTAATAGCGGAATTTTACTGCAGCTGCAGTTGGCAAACAGTGTAGACCCTGATGAGATGCCAAATTTTGTGCCTCATTTGGCTTTACACTGTTTGCTAAGGCCTGTTTTTCTGAATATAAACGACAAGCTTAGGCCAGAGAAAATTAATTATTAGATTCTCATCCAGATTTAAGAAAAAGATGGGGTGCGTGGGTGGATTTTTTTTATTTGAGCCAGCGCATGACAAAACCTACAGGAAGGTTTGAGGGACCAGCGAAGACTCAGATCAGCCTGCACATCTGTGCAGTCTGATCAGAGTCTTCACTGATCACATGTACCTACTAAAGGCTACGGTCTATGGAAAGAGACATACGCTAAAGGTCTTGTCATAGTGGATGGACCCGCAGATTGATTTGAGTCTCTGCTGGTCGCACCGGTGTAATTTTAGGTTTTGTCATGCGCTGGATCATTTTTATTCCTGGGTAATCATTCGTCAAGATAATTCATTGCAAAACTGGACAGCTGACACTTGCTATCACATTGAAAAAGAAAAACAAGAGGGCCCAATGGCCCTATATCGCTCACCTGTGTACCAGAAAATCATTAGTGTAGGAGACCACTTGACATTGCTACATACTAAATATCTAAGCTCAGGCAAAGCGGTGTCCATGCGTATAAACCCTATTGGTTTCATTGGGCGACAGGGCTTGAGATGTAATTTCATCTCAATGTCGGGTAAAAAGTCCCACAAAATTGGAAGAGACATCTCCAAAATGACCTATACAGTGTTGACAGGGATGTAAAACCTCAAATCAAACAAAATCTGTGCCTTATGGTTTTGGAAAAGAAGATTTTTTTTTTAAGTTTTTTTTCCAGTATAAGTCTATAGAAGCTAATGAGCCCTGGGGCTTGGCCAATTTTGACCCAAAGGGCATGGTTGGCAGGATTTATGTAGGTGACCATTTTGTGTTGCTATATACTAAATATCTAAGGTCTGTATTTCATGGTTTCAAAGAAGATGTTTGAAGCTTTTTTCCATTATAAGTTTGTTGGAGTTAAGGGGCCACAGGATTTGGCCAATTTGGACTAAATATCTAAGTTCTGTACTTCACAGTTTCTGAGAAGAAGATTTGTTAAGCTTTCTTCCATTTAGAGTCTATGGGAGCTAAGGGGCACCGGGGCGTGGCCCATTTGGACCCCAGGGGCATGATTAGCAGGAAATATGTAGGTGATCACTTGCCATTGCTACATGCTAAATATCTAAGCTCTGGGCCCTATGGTTTCAGAGAAGAAGATTTTTGAGGCTTTTCTCCATTTTGAGTCTATGGGAGCTAAGGGGGTTCCAGGGTGTTGCCCATTTGGACCCGAGGGGCATGATTGGCAGGATTTATGCAGGTGACAACTTGTCATTGCCACATGCTAAATATCTAAGCTCTGGGCCCTGTGGTTTCAGAGAAGAAGATTTTTGAAGCTTTTTTCCATTATGAGTCTAGGGCAGCTAAGGGGCCCCAGGGCGTGGCCCATTTGGACCCCAGGGGCATGATTGGCAGGATTTATGTAGGTGACCACTTGCCATTGCCACATGCTAATTATCTAAGCTCTGGGCTCTGTGGTTTCAGAGAAAAAGATTTTTGAAGCATTTTTTCCATTATGAGTCTATAGGAGCTAAGGGGCCCCGGGGTGTGGCTCGTTTTGATTTGTTTGTTTGATTTGAGGTTTAACGTCCCCGTCAACACTGTAAAGGTCATTTTGGAGACGTTGCTTCCAATTTTGTGGGACTTTTACCCGACATTGAGATGAAATGACATCTCAAGCCCTGTCGCCCAATGAAACCAACAGGGTTTATTAGCATGGACGGTCCGCCTCGCACCGCGGTTCCTGGACAGGCTTAGATCCTCTAAACGGTTTACCAGTACTAGTGTGCGGGCCGGATTCAGCTCTGCGTGGAAGCATCATGCAGCCCATATATTTCTTCAAGCGCCACAGGGGCATGGTTGGCAGGAATTATGTAGGTGACCACTTGCTGTTGCTACATGCTAAATATCTAAGCTCTGGGCCCTGTGGTTTCAGAGAAGAAGATTTCTGAAGCTTTTTTCAATTTGAGTCAATGGGAGCGAAGGGGCCCGCGGGCGTGGCCAATTTGGACCCCAGGAGCATGATTGGCAGGAATTATGTAGGTGACCACTTGCCGTTGCTACATGCTAATTACCTAAGCTCTGGGCCCTGCGGTTTCAGTGGAGAAGATTTTTGAAGCTTTTTTCCATTTTGAGTCTATGGGAGCGAAGGGGCCCGGGGGCGTGGCCCATTTGGAACCCAGGGGCATGATTGGCAGGAATTATGTAGGTGACCACTTGCCATTGCTATGTGCTAAATATCTAAGCTCTGGGCCCTGTGGTTTCAGAGAAGAAGATTTTTGAAGCTTTTTTCCATTATGAGTCTATAGGAGCTAAGGGGCCCCAGGGCATGGCCTGTTTGGACCCCAGGAGCATGATTGGCAGGAATTATGTAGGTGACCACTTGCCGTTGACTATGTGCTAAATATCTAAGCTCTGGGCCCTGTGGTTTTAGAGAAGAAGATTTTTTAAGCTTTTTTCCATTATGAGTCTAAAGGAGCTAAGGGGCCCCAGGGCGTGGCCTGTTTGGACCCCAGGAGCATGATTGGCAGGAATTATGTAGGTGACCACTTACCTTTGCTACATGCTAAATTTCTAAGCTCTGGGCTCTGTGGTTTCAAAGGGGCCCCGGGGCGTGGCCCATTTGGAACTCAGGGGCATGATTGGCAGGAATTATGTTGGTGACCACTTGCCGTTGCTACATGCTAAATATCTAAGCTCTGGGCCCTGTGGTATCAGAGTAGAAGATTTTTTAACCTTTTTTTCCATTATGAGTATATAGGAGCTAAGGGGCCCAGGGGTGTGGCCAATTTCGACCCCAGGGGCATGATTGGCAGGAATTATGTAGGTGACCACTTGCCGTTGCTACATGCTAATTACCTAAGCTCTGGGCCCTGCGGTTTCAGTGGAGAAGATTTTTGAAGCTTTTTTCCATTTTTAGTCTATGGGAGCGAAGGGGTCCGGGGGCGTGGCCCATTTGGAACCCAGGGGCATGATTGGCAGGAATTATGTAGGTGACCACTTGCCATTGCTATGTGCTAAATATCTAAGCTCTGGGCCCTGTGGTTTCAGAGAAGAAGATTTTTGAAGCTTTTTTCCATTATGAGTCTAAAGGAGCTAAGGGGCCCCAGGGCATGGCCTGTTTGGACCCCAGGAGCATGATTGGCAGGAATTATGTAGGTGACCACTTGCCGTTGACTATGTGCTAAACATCTAAGCTCTGGGCCCTGTGGTTTTAGAGAAGAAGATTTTTTAAGCTTTTTTCCATTATGAGTCTAAAGGAGCTAAGGGGCCCCAGGGCGTGGCCTGTTTGGACCCCAGGAGCATGATTGGCAGGAATTATGTAGGTGACCACTTGCCTTTGCTACATGCTAAATGTCTAAGCTCTGGGCTCTGTGGTTTCAGAGAAGAAGATTTTTGAAGCTTTTTATTTTCATTATGAATCTATAGGAGCTAAGGGGCCCCGGGGCGTGGCCCATTTGGAACCCAGGGGCATGATTGGCAGGAATTATGTTGGTGACCACTTGCCGTTGCTACATGCTAAATATCTAAGCTCTGGGCCTTGTGGTTTCAGAGAAGAAGATTTTTTAACCTTTTTTTCCATTATGAGTATATAGGAGCTAAGGGGCCCAGGGGTGTGGCCAATTTCGACCCCAGGGGCATGATTGGCAGGAATTATATAGGTGACCACTTGCCATTGCTACATGCTAAATATCTAAGCTCTGGGCCCTGTGGTTTCAGAGAAGAAGATTTTTGAAGCTTTTTTCCATTATGAGTCTATGGGAGCGAAGGGGCCCCGGGGCGTGGACCATTTGGAACCCAGGGGCATGATTGGCAGGAATTATGTAGTTGACCACTTGCCCTTCCTACATGCTAAATGTCTAAGCTCTGGGCCCTATGGTTTCAGAGAAGAAGATTTTTGAAGCTTTTTTCCATTATGAGTCTATAGGAGCTAATGGGCCCCGGGGCGTGGTCCGTTTGGACACCAGGGGCATGATTGGCAGGAATTATGTAGGTGACCACTTGCTGTTACTACATGCTAAATATATAAGCTCTGGGCCCTGTGGTTTCAGAGGAGAAGATTTTTGAAGCTTTTTTTCCATTATGAGTCTATGGGAGCGAAGGGGCCCCGGGGTGTGGCCAATTTGGAACCCAGGAGCATGATTGGCAGGAATTATGTAGGTGACCACCTGCCATTGCTACATGCTAAATATATAAGCTCTGGGCCCTGTGGTTTCAGAGAAGAAGATTTTTGAAGCTTTTTCTTCCATTATGAGTCTATTGGAGCGAAGGGGCCCCGGGGCGTGGCCCATTTGGAACCCAGGGGCATGATTGGCAGGAATTATGTAGGTGACCACCTGCCATTGCTACATGCTAAATATATAAGCTCTGGGCCCTGTGGTTTTAGAGAAGAAGATTTTTGAAGCTTTTTTCCATTATGAGTCTATGGGAGCGAAGGGGCCCCGGGGCGTGGCCCTTTTTGAACCCAGGGGCGTGATTGGCAGGAATTATGTATGTGACCACTTGCCATTGCTACATGCTAAATATCTAAGCTCTGGGCCCTGTGGTTTCAGAGAAGAAGATTTTTTAACCTTTTTTTCCATTATGAGTCTATGGGAGCGAAGGGGCCCCGGGGCGTGGCCCTTTTTGAACCCAGGGGCATGATTGGCAGGAATTATGTAGGTGACCACTTGCCATTGCTACATGCTAAATATCTAAGCTCTGGGCCCTGTGGTTTCAGAGAAGAAGATTTTTGAAGCTTTTTTCCATTATGAGTCTATGGGAGCGAAGGGGCCCCGGGGCTTGGCTCATTTGGAACCCAGGGGCATGATTGGCAGGAATTATGTAGGTGACCACCTGCCATTGCTACATGCTAAATATATAAGCTCTGGGCCCTGTGGTTTTAGAGAAGAAGATTTTTGAAGCTTTTTTTCCATTATGAGTCTATGGGAGAGAAGGGGCCCCGGGGCGTGGCCATTTTTGAACCCAGGGGCATGATTGGCAGGAATTATGTAGGTGACCACTTGCCATTGCTACATGCTAAATATCTAAGCTCTGGGCCCTGTGGTTTCAGAGAAGAAGATTTTTGAAGCTTTTTTTCCATTATTAGTCTATGGGAGCGAAGGGGCCCTAGGGTGTGGCCCATTTGGCACCGAGGGGCAGGATTGGCAGGAATTATGTTGGTGACCACTTGCCGTTGCTACATGCTAAATATCTAAGCTCTGGGCCCTGTGGTTTCAGAGAAGAAGATTTTTTAACCTTTTTTTCCATTATGAGTATATAGGAGCTAAGGGACCCAGGGATGTGGCCAATTTCGACCCCAGGGGCATGATTGGCAGGAATTATATAGGTGACCACTTGCCATTGCTACATGCTAAATATCTAAGCTCTGGGCCCTGTGGTTTCAGAGAAGAAGATTATTGAAGCTTTTTTCCATTATGAGTCTATGGGAGCGAAGGGGCCCCGGGGCGTGGACCATTTGGAACCCAGGGGCATGATTGGCAGGAATTATGTAGTTGACCACTTGCCCTTCCTACATGCTAAATATCTAAGCTCTGGGCCCTATGGTTTCAGAGAAGAAGATTTTTGAAGCTTTTTTCCATTATGAGTCTATAGGAGCTAATGGGCCCCGGGGCGTGGTCCGTTTGGACACCAGGGGCATGATTGGCAGGAATTATGTAGGTGACCACTTGCTGTTACTACATGCTAAATATATAAGCTCTGGGCCCTGTGGTTTCAGAGGAGAAGATTTTTGAAGCTTTTTTTCCATTATGAGTCTATGGGAGCGAAGGGGCCCCGGGGTGTGGCCCATTTGGAACCCAGGAGCATGATTGGCAGGAATTATGTAGGTGACCACCTGCCATTGCTACATGCTAAATATATAAGCTCTGGGCCCTGTGGTTTCAGAGAAGAAGATTTTTGAAGCTTTTTTTTCCATTATGAGTCTATTGGAGCGAAGGGGCCCCGGGGCGTGGCCCATTTGGAACCCAGGGGCATGATTGGCAGGAATTATGTAGGTGACCACCTGCCTTTGCTACATGCTAAATATATAAGCTCTGGGCCCTGTGGTTTTAGAGAAGAAGATTTTTGAAGCTTTTTTCCATTATGAGTCTATGGGAGCGAAGGGGCCCCGGGGCGTGGCCCTTTTTGAACCCAGGGGCGTGATTGGCAGGAATTATGTAGGTGACCACTTGCCATTGCTACATGCTAAATATCTAAGCTCTGGGCCCTGTGGTTTCAGAGAAGAAGATTTTTTAACCTTTTTTTCCATTATGAGTCTATGGGAGCGAAGGGGCCCCGGGGCGTGGCCCATTTGGAACCCAGGGGTATGATTGGCAGGAATTATGTAGGTGACCACCTGCCATTGCTAAATTCTAAACATATAAGCTCTGGGCCCTGTGGTTTTAGAGAAGATTTTTGAAGCTTTTTTTCCATTATGAGTCTATGGGAGTGAAGGGGCCCCGGGGCGTGGCCCTTTTTGAACCCAGGGGCATGATTGGCAGGAATTATGTAGGTGACCACTTGCCATTGCTACATGCTAAATATCTAAGCTCTGGGCCCTGTGGTTTCAGAGAAGAAGATTTTTGAAGCTTTTTTTCCATTATGAGTCTATGGGAGCGAAGGGGCCCCGGGGCGTGGCCCATTTGGAACCCAGGGGCATGATTGGCAGGAATTATGTAGGTGACCACCTGCCATTGCTACATGCTAAATATATAAGCTCTGGGCCCTGTGGTTTTAGAGAAGAAGATTTTTGAAGCTTTTTTTCCATTATGAGTCTATGGGAGCGAAGGGGCCCCGGGGCGTGGCCCTTTTTGAACCCAGGGGCATGATTGGCAGGAATTATGTAGGTGACCACTTGCCATTGCTACATGCTAAATATCTAAGCTCTGGGCCCTGTGGTTTCAGAGAAGAAGATTTTTGAAGCTTTTTTTCCATTATTAGTCTATGGGAGCGAAGGGGCCCTAGGGTGTGGCCCATTTGGCACCGAGGGGCATGATTGGCAAGAATTATGTAGTTGACCACTTGCCCTTGCTACATGCTTAATATCTAAGCTCTGGGCCATGTGGTTTCAGAGAAGAAGATTTTTAAATGTTTTCCCATTATAAGTCTATGGGAGCTATATGTTGCCATGGCAACCAGAATTCCAATCTGATCAGCCCAAAAACCTTATGCAGCCTTTCCCCCTACCTGATGATGATTCACATGAAGTTTGATCAAGATTGGCCATGGGGTATTGGAGATATACTTATTTGAAATTGTTTACGGACGCACGGACGCACTGACGCACGGACGCACGCACGACGGACAAAAAGTGATCCCAAAAGCTCACCTCGTCACTACGTGACAGGTGAGCTAAAAAAAAGGTCTTATTCTCTTTTCAAGTCAAGCAGATGATTTGCAATTGTGAAAAGCCAAATAAAACATGTATTTGACTCTAATATGCCTCCGTGTCAAAAAGTTTTCCGCCCCAACTTTTTATATTTTGTCAGATTTTATAGGGGCGGGTGGGGATGAGAATCTAATAATTTACTTTCTCTGGCCTTAGTCAGACTAAAAATTAGATGAACATGATGTATTTACAGTAAAACCCTGATGGCTCAATTACCCTGGCTCTTTGAACTTGTTCTTGAGTCCCTAGGAATCAAAATTTCATAACTGCAGATATAAATATATTTGGGATAATTGTCCTCGATGAGGTGATTCTAATGAGTACACACAACATACTTGTTTTATAAGAAAATTGAAAAGATGTCCATATTACGAGGGTTGTCCCAATATATCGTACACAACGTCTATAACTTTTCTTATAATCTGCAGAATTTAATGAAATTTTTAGACAATTGTGGCATATAATTTATATTCTCTATTGATATGCTAAATTTCAAGCTTATATGTTCAACAACATAGAAATTATAGCCTATTTACTAATTAGGGTCAGGGCCCAGCGGCCCAGGTCTACGTCGTAAAACGACATCGCGCACTTAAACGCTAGCGTCACTCCTTTTCGAAATACAATGTACTCCAAATTATGATTAATGCACTTTTCATAGCGATGTAACCACTTATCATAGATAAATCTTTGTTCAGTACACGATGAACAGAAGTTTTACTCAGTCCCAGTTTTTCACCAACTTCGCGCACGGTCTGTCTCCTGTCGCTCCTGATCACGTCCTTAACGTTATCCACGGCCGATGCATTAATTTCCCGTGGTCTTCCTGATTTTTCGTTCAAACTGTCTGTCCACCCATCTTCAAACCGTTTGTGCCATTTGTAAACGAGTGACCTAGACACATGCCGATGATCCTCTGTTAATTGCAGCTTCTTTTTAGTCTCTACTGGTGTCATACCAAGATCAAAACAGAATTTAATCACATTTTGGTGGGCCGCGTCCTTGTCTGACGTCGCCATTTTTACGCGATTTTCTTCCGGGGGCGCCTTCACCAAACACGCTGTAGATTTTGAAATACTTCAAGATTGTTTTGAAATTTCACATAATGACGTCAAACGTATTCACGCGACATTGTCTGAAACTGTTTGGCGCCAGCTTAATAAATGCAACATCTGTGTTAGAATTAGTCTCGAACGGAGTTGTTCAAATTAACGTTGACTTTGACCTGGGCCGCGACACCCTACCTCTGTTATAATAATGTTGTATAAATCTGAAAAAACTAGAGTCAGCATCAACTAACTCGCATTACTAAAGTCGAAAATGATTGTTTCATGAATGTAGAAAATTTCATTTGCTTGTTACGCCGCATTCGGGTAAAAATGCATTTGTCCAAGATATTTTGGGACAACCCTTGTATTTCTTCTGACCTGGGTCTATGATCAGCCCTGGGTGGCTCAAACTACCCGTCTAAAACAAAGTTTCATGTTCCCAAAGGTGTTGGAGCCGTTGATGTTGGACTATAGTGAAACATTAATGATTCATACACCTATACGTCATTTACCATAATTGATTCAAACTCATGTTTGAGTCCATATGTCAATCATCATATAAACCACAACCTCATATAAAAAATAGAAGTAAAACAAATATCTTACTCCACCCATCAAAGACACCAAAGGGAAAGAAACACAAACATTAAGCGACCAGACCTTAATGGAAACCTAAACAAAGGAAGGCCATAAGGACAGTTACTTTCCATCAAAATGGCCATATGGCCATCCAAAATAAAAAGACACAAGTGATACACACAGTAAGTAACAAACAACAACATAAATAAATCGCCACAGAAGAACCACCTTGGAACGGTCAGTGGAAAGATTTCCACTGGGGGGCTTAAATCGATTTTACGTGGCCACAATCCTCGCCCTTACTTCCTTCGCGATTTAGACAAATAATTTGTTCAGTCCGCATGAAGGCCTCCTAACTCATCAAACATCTCCGTGAACACAAAATAATCAAAGAACCACAGAGGTGAGACAATGGTGAGGACCTGACATCATGCACTATTTGTTATAACACGGTTTTAGATAGAACAAGATGGATCCCAGAAATGTGTAGGTTATATAGAAAAATAATAATAATACTTTTATTTATCCAATCAAGGGCCATCACTGGCATATGACAATAAATAGATCCCAAAATTGTATATATTATATGGAAAAAGGACCATAAATGGTCATTTTTCTATATAATATATACATTTTGGATTGGATATAACACAGTTGTTTACTAACACAATTTCAATTTCGGACCCCATTAATAGTGTTATAAAGAGGTTGTGGTGTAGCTCCAAGTAATAAGATAAATTTTATTTCGTTTTAAAAGGTATGGTATGTGCGAGCATATAAGAATCTGATATGGGGTTCTGTTGTAGATGAGCATTTCCAACCCTAGGGATGACCGTGCTGAGCGGAACCGAGGCTACGCCGAGGTTCCGCTCAGCACGGTCATCCCGAGGGTTGGAAACACGCATCTACAACAGAACCCCATACTGGATTCTTTTTCTTGCACAACACCTCCTGTTAGTTTTGACAGCTCGCACTGGGGTGGAGCACTGTGGTGCAGTGGTAAAGCATCGTATTTGAGATCGAGAGGTACCCGGTTCGATCCTCGCAAGCGCCACGTGTTGTTTCCTTGAGCAAGAAACTTTATCCACATTGCTTAGTACTGGTTCCTACCCAGGAAAAGAGGGCCACATGGAAGATTAGTACTAGTACTAAATGTGTTACCCTCTATAAATAAGGTTGATTATTATTATTATTATTATTATTATTAATAGAACTGAAGCGCATTTATGTTAGTTGCTTGGGTCGGAACACCAGGGTCAGAACATAAATTTCTATCTAAGGGTAAATCACAGATTTCCTTGTCTGGTGTGCAAGAAAATTCTTTCCTTTATCGGAGAGACACAGCTAGGTTATAGAAAAGCAAACGGGAAAACAAAAAAGTTGTCACAGAACTGCTGTATCAATTCTTCTAAATCCTTGTCCTGCTGAATAAATCAATTTAGCCACACCCATTTCTGACATTCAACCAATCAGATTACTTGCATGATGTCATTTTATTCCTACAAGTTCACTAACTGAATGTTAAACAGTGTAGATACTGATCAGATGGCTTCTTCAGAAGTCATCTGATCTGAATCTACACTGTTTGCAAAGGTAGAGTATACCCTGGATCTGCAGGACAATGGTTAACCCTTAAGATGCCGAGAAAAACATCTGAAAATGTCATCTGCTTATGTCGTCTGCTGAATTTTTTTTGCAAATGTTTCAAAAAATACTTTTGCATGCAGGCAAACAGTGTGGCTCCAAATCAGACTGCTCCTAAATGGGTCCACACTGTTGGCAAAAGTGACTTTCAAAGTAACCAGTAGACGACAAAGCAGACGACAATTGTTGTGATTGGCATCTTATGGGTTAAAATGTAGATGGATGTCTAATCAGATCTCTTCTTAAAGGAAAGGATTTGCCTAATTCATCTTCTTTGGGACACTATTTCAGGGAAAAATGATAAGTCAGTTCCGGGAAAAAGGGAAATTCATAAACAAATCCAAACAAAGCATTTGTCAAAGAGTTATATCGCTCCACTTAGGAGTGACCTAACATTTACTGACGACCTATTGGCGCTAAAAGCGTCAATAGAATATAGAGGTGTAATGTAAACATTAAACTGTTTACACTATCATAAAGCTTATGACGTCTTTTGATAATAGGAAATTGAAAAATCTAGAATTTCAAAACATTATTATGTTTCACATATATTTTATGAATGTGCTATCTGTGCCACATGCTGGGAAAATGGTCTTTTGCATCTGGTATCTCTTTTCTGTTTGAGTTAAATGGCCCTGTCAGCACTATTAAGGTCATATCAAGTTGGTCATTTAACACTTAGCACCCTGAGTAAAAATTCAGCAGAAGAGAGTTTAAGATATTTCTCTTATTTTTATTAAGGGTTAAGAAAAGTTGTTCCCTGCCGGAGCAAGTTCTTTCCATCATAAAGCATAAGCCGCATATTAGAGAAGAAGGACAAACAAATAACCAACTTTAACCTATAAAATGCCAATCATGACAATTGCCGTCTGCTTTGTCGCCTGCCGGTTACTTTTAAACTCATTTTTGCAAACAGTGTGGACCACAGTCTGATCTGGGTTCACACAGTTTGCCTGTATGCAAAAATAATGCATGATGCTTTCACGCAGAGCTGAAACCGACCCGCACACAAGTACTGGTAAACCGCTTAGAGGATCTAAGCCTGCCCAGGCAGTGCGGTGTGAGTCGGCCCATCCATGCTAATAAATCCTATTGGTTTCATTGGGTGACAGGGCTTGAGATATCATTTCATCTCAATGTCGGGTAAAAGTCCCACAAAATTGGAAGCAATATCTCCAAAATAACCTATACAGTGTTGACGGGGAGGTTAAACCTCAAATCAAACAAACAAACAAACCAACAGCTAAGGTCATACGGAGATAGGACCATGGTTTAAAGACTCATCCGAAAGACTGGAGAAGCCCAGGATTGATCCTGCGATTCCTGGTTTATAAGGCGAGTAGCATAACCACTACACCACGGAGGCTTCTAAGTCGACCTATAGCTAGGGAGTTAACCTTTAAGATGCCAAGAAAAACTACATGTACATCAAAACATGTTGTTAGTTATATGGCATCTCTTGCTACGTCTTGCAAACTTTTTGAACATATTTTTTGTATACAGGCAAACAGTGTGGACCCTGATCAGACTGCTCCTGCTGCGGGAGCAGTCTGATCTGGGTCCACACTGTTTGCAAAAATGCCTATTAAAGTAACCCGCAGGCAACAAAACAGACAATAATTGTTGTAATAGGCATCTTGAGGGTTAATTTTCAATCAATCATCATTGTTGACATGCAAAAGATAGGACATTATTGTAACAAGTGTTTCGCGAGTCATTGTCGATTCATTGGCGATGACGAATGTGTTCTATGCCGAATGTTCAAGCATTTAATTTTAAAAGTAAACTAACGGCACCAAAAAATAATGTCACAATCACCGTGGTGGGCCAATAGAACTGTGGTTCAAAGTATAACTGTGCTAATATATGTTTGACAACAAAAATATTTGAATGTGTCATAAAATTGGGTCCATATTAGCTTAAATTCATCTGATCTGCTTATAAAAAGCTTTTAGAATAAGGCCAGTCATATTTCAGAAATATTGTATTATTCCAGTGATACAAGGGTAAAAATGACTTACATACCACAACCTGGGGCATGTTCGATTTACCTGAATCAGAATCAGGAATCGAAATCATGTTTCTGTTTCATCGTTTTATTTGTGCAAAACAGAAACGTGATATTGAATCAGGGGAATCATACTCCATTCATGTTTAATAATAATAATACACAGCAACCTCTTAATAACACTATTAATAGGGTCCAAAGCAGAAACCATGTTAGTTAAACAACCGTGTTATATCCAAACAAAGATGTATAGATTATATAGAAAAATGACCATTTATGGTCATTTTTCTATATAATCTATACATTTTTGGGATCCATCTTGAAACTGTGTTATATCCAAAACCGTGTTATAATGAACCGTGTTGTAATGAGGTTGTGGTGTAATAATTATGATAATAATCAACCTTATTTATAGAGGGTAACACATTTAGTACTAGTACTAATCTTCCATGTGGCCCTCTTTTCTGGGTTGGAATCAGTACTAAGCAACGTGGGTTTTCAAAACAAATGAAGTGCATCCAAATGACGGAATCAGGAACATAACCCAGAATCTAAATACCATATTCCTCCCATTTAGCGCCCCTGCTCCTATAAGCGCCCCCTCGCTGTCTTTCCACGAACAACATAATAAGCGCCCCTTCTGCTCTCAGAGGAAAAAAAACTATTTTGGCTTACCTTAAGTTTAAAGATTAGCCTTTCAATCATCACCCTATCTGCTGTGAATTGTATCATGCAAGGTATTTCTTAACCCCCTGCTATCGCAGAGTGTCTGTGTTGACCACTTGGTACTTTACATGTCATGATTCTACCATATTCTAATAGAAAACCACGTATAATGGGTTTTAAACTCTCCGTTCTGGTAACATTTTTGTCTTTTATAAGCGCCCCTTCTTTTTCCAATTTTTTAAGTGCCCGGGGCGCTAAATGGGAGGTATACGGAATACTGTTTTTAAAGTGGCAGAATAATGTTTGTGATTTAGAAATCATGATTTTGAATCCGGATTCTGATTCGGGTAAATCAAATGTATCCCTGGGGCACATTTGATTTACCTAAATCAGAAAAAGGATTCCAAATCATGATTTCGTAACCATAAAAATGTTTTGCCACTACGTTAACACTATGTTTCGATTCAATGATTCAAAATTGATGCCAAAAGTATGCAGTTGCTTCTGCAGCTGGGCTTAAAATCATGAAATTGCAAACTTTAAGAAACACAATTATGCTAGACTATGGTGAACCGTAATGATCCTAAGTATTGGGACAGACAGGCCTAAGCAAACAGTGCAGACCCAGATCAGACTGCTCCTGAAGGAGCAGTCTGATCAGGGTCTACACTGTTTGCTGTTCTTTCTGAACTTTTTGGACTCCATGCTGGACCGTGAAACAAATTTGTTAAAATTTTAGAAGAATTATAGCAAGTCCTCAAGGTGTCCAAATTTTTAGAATTTTTACGGTAATAGACAACAATGTAGGCTCTAAAATGTGCAAGATAAATGTTGGTACTGACCAAGGAGTCTGATGCTCTATTGTGTGTGAATACTATGTTTAAGATCATCATTTTTTTTTCCATATCGAGTGACTGAAATTTTCATTTTATTACTACCGGTAATATCATTTTCCTGAAGAGACTGTGCCCATTTCATAGCATCTGTAGCATATAACCCTTTTTGTAACAAATGGAATCTTCCTTCTTATATATAGCAGGAGTCCATTCCAAAATTAAGGGGTGACAAGTTGTGTTTTTCTTCAAAATTTATTTGGAAAATGGCTGCAATTTTGCAAACAGTGTAGGCCCTGATCAGACACTGCATTCTCAGAAGCTGCATTCTGCAGCATCTGATCTGGGCCTGCATTGTTTGCCAAATAGCCGTTTTGGGGTTTCTGGTACAAAATGGATTAAAGTAGAAATCAAAGCAGCAGTAGCGAGCGCTATGTTTGTGGCCGCCATTTTTGATGCACTTGATATACTTTGAAACATGAATTGTGCACAGGCGCGTAGCCAGGCGGAAGCCCGGAAGCCCGGGCTTCAACAATATTTTGCCAAGCATGCCTTTACATAAGAATTTACAAAAAAAATGTCACATTTTCAGAGGCACCTGCGACTACATCATGAAATCTGAATAAACTCCAGTATATAATCGAAAATGGCTATTGTCAGAGACGATTCTAAAAGGTGTTTCGAGTTTGCAGTTTATCTTGAAGTGTCGGGAATCTTTAGTGTACAATATTTGTCTGCACTGCATGATTACAGCAACATTTTAATGAAATGGCCTTTAGAATAACCACATGAAATAAATTCCTCAAAGTGATTTTTTTGTCATTGGCCCTCAGTCCAGCAGGTCCTTAGTCTGCTTTATTTACAGTCCATTTATTTCATGAACATGCTCATTGTGTCATCGCGTCTCAATGAGCATGTTAATGAAATAAATGCACTTCATATATACAGTTAAAATTACTTATTTGCAAAGCGTGGAAAACTCAAACAGTCTGTCATTGATAATAAGAAAGTCCAAGAAACAGCCAAAGTCAAAGAACACAGCTCATCTCATGTATCAGGAGGAAGAATGAATACGAAATTAACACTTAAAATTAAAAAATGAAGTTACCCAGGACATGCCACAATCAAGGACACAAACCATCCAAGCCAACAACGGGATGGGAGAAACCACATTGGAAGGGTGAGCAACAAAATCATTTGAGGGCTGCCTTAAAAGATCTTAGTACCTGACCCTCGTTGTGGTTCTGATGCAGCTCATCTAACCAGCAAATGTTAGCTACGTATTGTGGCGCCCTTCCTTATAAATGAACCACCAAACCCCCAAAACTTATCAGCAAACGACAACTCCTTCCCCGTAACAGGGGATCATAGTGCGACAACCAACTACTCTGACAACTCAGATGCACGAAACCACAAAAGTAAACCGCAACAAGAGGACCATGATGGTCCTATATCGCTCACCTGAGCTAAGAGCTAAGAGTTTTGCACGTGCCCCAGTGACCTGTTTGAGACAAGACTTTAAAGGTGTTTCTCTAATATGTCTATGTAAAGCGAGTGGGCCCCGGCGCGGGGCAATTTTTGGTCCTAGGGCTATAATTTGCACAATCTTGGTAGAGGTCAACTAGATAAAGCTTCATACTAAATATCAAAGACCTGTGCCTTCTGGTTTCAGACAAGAAGATTTTTAAGGATTTTCCTATCATAGGCCTGCATGAAACGATTTCCAGACACTTCGGCCCCACTACCACCTCGGCCCCTAGACAGGTCGGCCCAAAACCAAGTCGGCCCTAGACACCTCGGCCCTAGTCACCTCGGCCCTAGACACCTCGGCCCCACTGTCACCTCGGCCCCTAGACATCTCGGCCCCAAAGACACCTCGGCCCAACTTTTGATATCCGTTAGGGTATGAGCATTTATATCATGTTAAAATCGGCCCCGCCCATCGGGACTTCAAGAAACCGACAGCCTGTGGCATGAATACTGGTAAACCGCTTAGAGGTTCTAAGCCTGGCCAGGAAAAGCGGTGCGAGTCGAACCGTTCAAACTTATAAACCCTATTGGTTTCATTGGGCTGCAGGGCTTGAGATGTAATTTCATCTCAATGCCGGGTAAAATTCCCACAAAATTGGAGGCAACGTCTCCAAAATGACCGATACAGTGTTGATTGGAACGTTAAACGTCAAATCTAACAAACAAAGCAACATGTTAACAAGCCCGTGTATTGAAGATCCCGCTAAACCCCAGTTTATATGGGGAAAACTGGGGCTCATAGGGGCATACATTATTTACATCACGAAGACACGCCTTTATAATTTTGACCCCCTTGAGCCCCACCTTTATATAGTAAAATTGGGGTTTACAGGGGTAAACCTTATTTTTTTATTTGAGGAGAAATAATAGAAATACCACATTTCTTCCTCGTATGATGTTCGTTTTTCGCCGCTTAAGTTTACAATGCATTTGTATAGGCATGTTTTCGTAATTCTTATTTCTGCTCCAAGATACAGGTTGTGTGTTATATAATTTTGGTTTTACGGAATCTTCTTTTAAGTTGTTAGACAACAAGATCAAATTATTTTATTGCTAATTTTATTTCATATAAAAATAACGAATAACCAATGAGACGTTTATAATAAATATAACAACGCATACACGACATTTTCAGGTTAACTTGGACTACACTCTTAAGGACAGCTAATCCCCCGCCGCCTTCAACTGTGACGTTGACCTTGAGTCAACATCACGAAAAGTGGGGTTTAGCGGGCTGTTCTAATTGTGAATATTTTATACTGATAGTCAAGGAGCCTTTTCTACAAGAATATATAGGGCCATGAAGACTTTGCACTCAGTGCACATCCAGATCCATCTGATCTGGATCTACACTGTCATTCAGTTTGCGAATTTTAAATGAATACAATATACATATATCAAGTAATTTGAGGGTCTGATAGTCAGAAATGTGACTAATAATTAAATAAATAAATAAATAAATAAATTATACAGTATACGTGTTACTGTCCGTCTTTAAATATGAGCTGAAATGACAATCAAATAGGAATATGTGTGAAAATTGACAACAATGGAAACATACTGAGTAATTTCTACAAAAATACGAGCAGTGAAGACTTTGCACACAGTGCACACACAGACGATCTACAATGTTTGCCACTGATATATTCATATAGTATACATGCATCAAGTAATTTGAGTGGCTGATAGTCAGAAATGTGACTAATAAATAAAGTATACAATATACTCGTTACTGTCTTAAATAAGAGCTAGAATGACTATCAAATGTGTGAAAATTGATACCAATGATCTGTTTATCCTCAAGGATCTCTTTATTGGGGGTAAATGGATTAGTAACGCCTGGTTGTTTATTGAGCTTCACACTTTACTAATTTAAGTCAATAATAAATTGTTCTTGTAAAACTTTTTGCTTAACAGTGTACTAACCTGAAATTCATTAATCCTTATCCCGCTGAATACGATAATCCTTATCTTTGCAAACAGTGTAGATCCTGATCAGATTGCTTCTGTCCTCTGAACCGGATCTGCACCGTTTTTCATGCAGTTTTTTAATTGCATGCATACATTATATCAATTGGTTTACTTTCGAGGGTAATTCTAATTCAGCGAACCTGAACACTGATGATTACCTAATAAATAAATTGTTCGTTTGTATTGGAGTTTAACGGCCCAGTCAACACTATTTTAGTTCATTTTCGAGCCGGTCAGTTTACCTATCCACATTTAACCTGGGCAGGCTTATACGTAAGCGGTTAACCATTACAGTGCATATTTTTTCGCCAGAAAGTGACAACTGTCCTTCTTGAATCAGCAGAAGGGAGAGAAAGACCGAAGAAAAGATTTCATATTCAATCTCCACGAAAGAGAGTTGCCGACCCCGGTAGGTATCGAACCCGCGTCCTCCTGATCACCTGTCATACTGCGCGCATCATATTTAGCTACCGAGGCCGGATAAATAAATAAATTAATAAATAAATATATATTATAAATATGTTAACAAATATAAGATTGTCCCCCATCATCACCATGGTTGACGAACCCGAGGAATGATTTTTTTTTTTTTTTTTTTTTGGTTTTACGGCCCCATCCACCGATCCATCCAGATTTCCCTCCAATTAGTAAGGTTAACTTATTGAAATTAATTAAAAAGTATTTTAGCAGTGTGGAATTATTTAGGATAATAAAAAAGCCTATAGATGATCAAAAGAGCAGAAAAGTAGAAAAAGAACCATGCTCCAAAGCATGCCGCAATGCAATTACAATTATACATTGAAATAAAAGAGGGCATTTTTCAAATGTAGCTTCCATTCTTCTTAAATTAACATATAGATTTTATATTTAGTAACGATATAATATATAATAAATATATATATTATAGGTTCAAATATTCGTGGCTCCCTATCAAAATAACCAAATCAGCAAATAAAAAAAAACTCATCGGGCATCCAACCCGATCTCTTATTCAAGTGGAAGCCCCGTGAAAAGCAAAGTGGGGCCGAAGTGTCTAGGTATATGGGGCCGACGTGTCTAGGGGCCGAGGTGTCCAGGGGCCGACCCGTGTAGGGTTTCAATTTTATGTGGGGCCGAGGTGGTTTTGGGGCCGAGGTGTCTAGGGGCCGAAGTGTCTAGGGGCCGAGGTGGTTTTGGGGCCGAAGTGTCCTGTTACCCATGAAACCAGTGGGCCCCGGCACGGGGCATTTTTGTCCCCAAGGCTATAATTTGAACAATCTTTGTAGAGGTCAACTAGATGAAGCTTCATATCAAATATCAAAGACCTGGGCCTTCTGGTTTCAGACAAGAAGATTTTTTTTAAAGATTTTCGATCCCCATATAAGCCTATTTAAAAACAGTGGGTCCCCGTGGGAGGCCATTTTTGGCCCCACGACTATAATTTCAACAATCGTCATAGCGGTCCACTAGATGAAGCTACGTACCAAATATCAAAGACCTGGGCCTTCTGGTTTCATGCATGAATATTTTCACAGGATTTCCCTATATAAGCCTATGTAAAATCAGTGGGCCCCAGCGCGGGGGCATTTTTGGCCCCAGGGCTATAATTTGAACAATCTTGGTAGAGATCAACTAGATGAAGCTTCATACCAAATATCAAAGACCTGGGCCTTCTGGTTTCAGACAAGAAGATTTTTAAAGGTTTTTCCCTATCATAATCCTGCATAAAACCAGTGCGCACCGGCGCGGGGCATCTTTGGCCCGAGGGCTATAATTTGAACAACCTTGATAGAGGTCCTCTAGATGAAGCTTCATACCAAATATCAAAGACCCGGGCCTTCTGGTTTCAGATAAGAAGATTTTTAAAGGTTTTCCCTATATAAGCCTATGTAAAACCAGTGGGCCCCTGTTTGGGGCCATTTTTGGCCCCAGGGTTGTAATTTGAACAATCTTCATAGCGGTCCACTAGATGAACCTTCATACCAAATATCAAAGACCTGGGCCTTGCGGTTTCAGAGAAGAATTTTTTTAAAGATTTTCCCTATATAAGCCTATGTAAAATCAAAGGGCCCCGGGGCTAGCATTTTCGGCCCCAGGGCTATAATTTGAACAATCTTGGTAGAGATCAACTAGATGAAGCTTCATACCAAATATCAAAGACCTGGGCCTTGCGGTTTCAGAAAAGAAGATTTTTAAAGATTTTCCCTATATAAGACTATGTAAAACCAGTGGACCATGGCGCGGGGACATTTTTGGCCCCAGAGCTATAATTTGAACAATCTTGGTAGAGGTCAACTAGATGAAGCTTCATACCAAATATCAAAGACCTGGGCCTTCTGGTTTCAGAGGTGAAGATTTTTTAAAGATTTTCTCTATATAAGCATATGTAAAACCAAAGGGCCCCAGGGCGGGGGCATTTTCGGCCCCAGGGCTATAATTTGAACAATCTTGATAGAGATCAACTAGATGAAGCTTCATACCAAATATCAAAGACCTGGGCCTTCTGGTTTCAGAGACGAAGATTTTTCCCTATATAAGCCTATGTAAAACCAGTACGCCCCGGGGCGGGGCCATTTTTTGCCCCAGGGCAATAATTCCCTATATAAGCCTATGTAAAACCAGTGGGCTCCGGGACGGGGTCATTTTTGGCCTCAAGGCAATAATTTGAATAATCTTGGTAGAGGTCCACCAGATGAAGCTTCATACCAAATATCAAAGACCTGGGCCTTGCGGTTTCAGAGAAGAATATTTTTAAAGATTTTCCCTATATAAGCCTATGTAAACACAGTGGGCCATGGCTCGGGGACATTTTTGGCCCAAGGGCTATAATTTGAACAAGCTTGGTAGAGGTCCACTAGATGAAGCTTCATACCAAATATCAAAGACCTGGGCCTTCTGGTTTCAGAGACGAAGATTTTTCCCTATATAAGCCTATGTAAAACCAGTACGCCCCGGGGCGGGGCAATTTTTTGCCCCAGGGCAATAATTTGAACAATCTTGGTAGAGGTTCACTAGGTGAAGCTTCGTACCAAATATCAATGACCTGGGCCTTCTGGTTTCAGACAAGAAGATTTTTAAAGGTTTTTTCTTATTTTCCCCTTTTGGTGCCATGGCAACCAGAGTTCTGCATGGAATGGAATTCTTTGAACAACTTTGAGAGATGACCGCCGAAAGATCTTTTCTGCCAAGTTTGGTCAAAATCTGTTCCGTGGTTTAGGAGGAGATGTCGTTTCAAGAAATTGTGGACGGACATCCGGACGTACGACGACGGACGAATGACCGATCACAATAGCTCCCCACGGAGCCTTCGGCTCAGATGAGCTAAAAAGGCCTTAATCAGAATGTTGGCTTTATTGAAGTGTGACATCCATACACACGTAAAAATGTGACTTCCATACACACTTAAAAATAACCGAAAAATTCAAACAAATTGGCGAAAAAGTCGGATAACGATAAGTAAAAATACCCCTCCAGATGACACCAGTGGCCACCAAATCGTATTGAAATTTCAAAATTTTCCCGGGGGAGGCCCCCCGGACCCCCACCAACGAGAGGGGGGGAAACCCCCCTCTCGTGCTCTCCCCCCACTCGTGCCTTCGGCACTCGATCCACGCCTTCGGCGTGGGCTTCAACTTCAGCAGTTGCCTGGCTACGCCCCTGGTGCATGATTCACTTGTGACAGCATGGTATGCCAATTTCTGTTTCGCACAAATAAAATGCTGGAACAGAAACAAGACATTACGCAAACACGCCTATACAAATACATTGCCACCTTTATCCCCGAAAAAATGAAAATTTTAAGATGAAAATTGTGATATTTTTCTTATTGCTGCTCAAAATATAGAATGTGGGCATTCGTTAGAACCGCCTCATCGAGGCGCTTCTCACGAATACCCACAATCTATATTTTAGAGCAGAAATAAGAAAAATAAGGTATACCCCTGGAAACCCCAGTTTTACTATATAAAAGTGGGGTTCAAGGGGGTCAAAATTATATAGGCATATTTTTGTGATGTTTGGAATCCTGTTTCTGATTCAAATGCAGCCTTTGAGCATGTTTGATTTACCTGAATCAGAATCAGGATTTGAAGTCATGTTCTGTTTCAGCATTTTGAAACAGAAAGGTTATTCTGAATCAGGTGAATCATACTCCGTTTATGTTTCAGAATGATTCCAGTGCGTCCAAAATGGCGGAATCATAGAATCGAAGCTGTTTTTAAACTGGCAGAATCATGTCTGGGATTTGAAATTTGGATTCTGATTAAGGTAAATCAAATGCCCCCCAGTTTGTAAAGCTATTACTGTGATAAATATGAATTTCCCCCAAAGGCTATGTCATGCCTTTAATTGAAGTACTTGAGAATTGAACATGAATATTTGGGTTGATGCAAATGTTGAAGGATTGACAAATGGATGAATGGATTAACAAACAAATGGAAAACTGGATTGAAAACCAGACTCTTACTCCTAAGTTAGAATGGATACACCTGGAAGATTTTTCTTTCAATTCACAAAGAGAGTCAACTTTTGGGACTTCCTGTTCACATTTTTACCAACTCTGTCCCACTGAAAAAGGGGACTACTCTTTTTAGAAAGAATTTGCTCCTTTGGAGCAAATTCTTTCCTTTAAGAGTTGACCCCTGTTGACATGAGAGACAAAAACACTTTGCAGGAGTTGCCTCCCCTGAATGTGTATCCATTCCCTTCAAAGAAGGTGCAACAAAAGAACCCCTCTTTGCCAAACTGGGTTAAAGAAGATTTGTCTGGTTACCTGTTGCACCATAAGCGAAGACTGTTGCATTGTATCCAGTGACAACGTTGTCAATCAGAAACTGGGTTGATTGTTCGTATACATCCTTCTGCAAAGAAAAAGTAATAAGCATCTTCAATATCACAGCATATCAACATGTGTTACTGCTTATTGGCATATATACAGCCCCAATTATGCAATTTAAGAGAAACATTGAAATGTCAATAATACAAACAAGACTGGTACTACCATGGCTGGTTCCAACTTGTTCTCCAGGCGCCAGGGGCCAGTTGTTCAAAGCATCGTAAGCTTAACGAGCTCGTTGGTGGTCATATTGTTAAGTGTTCTAGCAAGTTTAATATTTAAAATTTTGGTATTTTTCCTGAAAAAATGTGAGCAGCTTTTGCATCTGCAAAAGCTGCTCACATTTTTTCAACAAAAATTTCAGCATATTTGTTACATGTATATTTAAGGATCAAAGTTTAAACGATACCTTAACTAATGACGTCGTTAGTTTTGAACAACTGGCCCCAGTTGTTCAAAACTAACTATGTTGTTAGTTAACATATACAGTAAAATTCCTACATTAAGACCACCTTTGGGACTGTTCAAAAGTGGTCTTTAAGACCACTTTTGAACAGTCCCAAAGGTGGTCTCTGACCAGAGGACACTGTATGCGGAAAACCCAAAGAAAGAATAACCGCAACCCACTAAATAAGCTTTTTATAGCAGAATTAGTCTTAATTTTAAGTGGTCTTAATAGCGGAATTTTACTGTAGTTAAAATTTTGATCATTAAATGTGGCAAATATACTTATATTTTTGCAGAAAAAAATGTTAGCAGCTTTTGCATATGCAAAAGCTGCTAACATTTTTTCAGCAAAAATATCATTAGATATTTTACTCACTAGAACAGTTAACATTTTGACTACTAATGATTTTTGTTTGATTTGAGGTTTAACTTCCCTGTCAACACTGTAAAGGTCATTTTGGAGATGTTGCTTCAAATTTTATAGTATTTTACCCCATATTGAGATAAAATGACATCTCAAGCCCTGTCGCCCAATGAAACCAATAGGGTTTATTAGCATGGACATGGACGGTCTGCCTCGCACCGCGGTTCCTTGACAGGCTTAGATCCTCTAAGCGGTTTACCAGTACTAGTGTGTGGGTCGGTTTCAACTCTGAGTGGAAGCATCATGCAGCCCATATATTTCTTCAAGCCCCTATGGGCGGGGGCCATAAAATTAGAAGCAAGGTCTCCAAAATGACCTAAATAGTGTTGATGGGGATGTTAACCCTTTTTGTACCAAATGGAATCTTCCTCCTTATATATAGCAGGAGTCCACTTCAAAATTTAGAGGTGACAGGTTGTGTAATCTTCAAAACTGATTTGGAAAATAGCTGAACTTTTTAGCAAATAGTGTAGGACCTGATCTGAGACGCCGCGTTCGGCGGCATCTGATCTGGGCCTGCACTGTTTGCCAATTACCCATTTAGGGGTTTCCAGTACAAAATGGGTTAAACCTCAATTCAAACAAACAACGATAACAACCAGAACTTTGTCCGGACAATAACTCGAAAACCCACTTGAGGTAGCCAAACGAAACTTCACACACTTGTAAAGGCCACTGTGCAGAAGTGTCCAGTACACAAGGGCCACAACTCTGTCTGCAATATTAGCAGAGTTATTGAACTTCATTACGATAACACACCCGTGCGACATAGTGCATTTTTCACATCTCCAGAATGGCTACTTTTCTGATGAAAATCCTTGATATTTTTGTTATAAATGTTCAAAACATAGGTTGTGGGTGCTCGTTAGAACCGCCTCAGTGAGGCGGTTCTAACGAGTACCCACAACCTATGTCTTGGAGCAGAAATAAGAAAAATAATGTATACCCCCGTAAACCCCAGTTTTCTCTATATAAACTGGGGTTTAGGGGGGTCTTCAATTTACGGAGATGTTCACGTGATGCATATTTTTTTGTTCATGAGATAAATCAAGGTTTTTCTTTTCCTTATCATATTGTAAAAAGGTGTGCTCTGAACTCATTAGAATTGCCTCATCGAGGTAATTCTAATGTATACAAACAACATACACGACAACCTCTTTATAATATTAACCCATTGTATACTAGTGGACTCTTCCATGTTGGACAAGTCCATTTGTCATATCAGGGGTGTATACAGCCTATTTTCTTCATTTTTATTCTATTTTTGGACGGAAAACTCTGTTAGCAAGAAGTGCGGGCCTGATTAGAGGCCGCAATACGGCATCTGATCAGGGCCTGCACTGTTTGCCTAGGTACCCCTTTAGGGGTTTCCCACATGCAATGGTTTAATTTAAGATTAGCAGTGCAGAGTCATTATCTGCACCTTTCTTTGGAAAACTCTATTGACAAAATGTAAAACCAAGTCTTCTGATTATGTGAATTCACTTGTACATGAACAATAATTGCCATATAACCCATAGCCAAAAAAAAAAACATGCACAAGACACTCTACCAAATATTCTTGAAGACTCATGTGAAGTTTGGCATTTACTGACAAAACCTGCAGTCTTAGAAGTGACTGCTGTAAATTATGTAAAACATCAAACTTATTTTCTCTGAAAAATAAAAAAAAAAGTTCTTTGAACATGCCGTTGGTGCTTCAAGGATTAAGGCTGTCCTAACCTAGGAGAGCAGATATGTTCTATTCTTGCACACAAGATTAGGAAATCTGTGGTTTTAGAATGGGATAGAAATTCTGTTCTTACCCTGGTGTTCTTACCCAGGGTCAGGGTAAAAATCAAATACCGGGTATTCTCGAGTGTTTGGTATGCACTGGCTGAATATCTCATATGCACCATTGTCAAGTCTGATGTCACAACATGTTATGTGACGTCATTAAATATCACGGTAGTGCCATCACAATATGGCGGATGTCTGCAATCAAAGTGACTGCGGAATTAAAATCTGCGCTCAGAAATGGAAGGTATGCAAGAAAAACAATCCTACATGGGTGTGAGGGGTAGATATAAAAATCCGTCCCTCGGGATCACTGTCCTGCATCACTCAGCAAGCCTCATAGTGCCAGACCGTGACCCGGCCTTGGGACAGAGTTTTACATCCACCCCTCACACCCATGTAAGTTTCTTATAATCTCTTGATTGTTTTTCTCTCCCTTCTTCATATGAAAATTTTATAACGTTTGCTACTAGAATGGCATGACAGTCTATACTTGCTACTAGAATGGCATGACAGTCTATACTTGCTACTAGAATGGCATGACAGTCTATACTGATTCACCCAACCTATACTTAATCTAATTACAGTTGAACTTCGATGGCTCGAACCCCTTCGGGACCATAGAAATTTGTTCGAAACAGCGGTAGTTCGAGCCACTGTTGCATACTTCCAGAAAAAATAACAGGGGTATTTTTGGACTTCTTTTCGGTGTTCTGTAACATAAATGTATGCTGTGTGTACTCATTAGAATCGCCTCATTGAGGCGATCTAATGAGTACACACAGCATACATTTGCAAGATAAAAGTCGAAAATCTCCTTAATTATCCCACTCTTTTTCTTATGCAGAGGAATTCCCTAGGGACTCAAAAACGGGTTCGACTCAGCCATGGTAACCGAGCCATCGGTGTTCGAGCCATCGAAGTTCGACTGTACATCACTTTCACGCAATTTCCGAATCGAATCATTGAGGTCAGAACATAGCGTAAACATCTGAAGAGGCTATATAATCAAACAGCCGATATTAAAAGCATTTAAACCAACTTTTATGCTCTCACAAAGAAATTTCATTTCACCATAAGGGCATTCAATATTAACCCATTTTGTACTGAATGGAATCTTCCACCTTAGATATAGTAGGAGTCCATTTCAAAAGTCAGGGGTGACAGGTTAACCCTTCTCTTGCTGAATATTCATTTAAGCCACACCTATTTCTGTCTATCAACCAATCAAATTACTTGATGCAATTTATTGCTACAAATTCATAAACTGAATGCCAAACAGTGTAGATCCTGATCAGATGGCTTCTTCAGAAGCCATCTGATCTGGATCTAGACTGTTTCCAAAGATAGGGGTTGTCGTGAACAGCAAGATAAGGGTTAAGTTCGTTTTAGAAATTGATTTATAGATGGCTGAACTGCTATTTTGCTAACAGCAATGCATGGCCCTGATCAAACGCCAGGGTCTGGGCCTGCACTGTTTGTCAGTTACCCGTTTTGGGGTCTCCTGTGAAAAATGGATTCATATATTAGTGGAGCTTAGCCTAAGGTAAAAACATGTTTTACAACATTGGGACAGTTTAGGCTCTGATCAGAGTATCCAGTTACCCAGTCTGATCTGGGGAACTAAGCTGTCCCAGTGAGGTTTCGGTCACTGAATCCAGGCATCTCAGTCAAGGGAAAAGCAGACTGAACCATCCCAGAGCTTGTAAACATGGACCTACGTAGCCCAGTGGATAAGAGCGATAATGCTGACCCTTAATCATTTGGTCTCTCATCGCTGTGGGTTCGAGGCTCACTCGGGTAACACATGTGAGACGCCAAGTTCTGTAGCAGAAGGTCAGATGTTTTTTCTCTGGGTACTCCAGTTTTCGCCCATCTCTGATTAATGATCAGCTCAAAATAAGTGAAATAATCTTGAAAGGGCCATAAAACTTAAAAAAAAGAAAAAACAAATCCCCAAACCTTGCCAAGCACAGAACCTCTTTATAACAAGGTTAATTATTACACTTTTGTGTTAATTGTTTAAAAGATAGATCCCAAAAATGCATATGTATTGATGATGTATTGATGATAAAGGAATATGGACATGATCCCAAAAATGTGTTGATGATATAGAAAAATGGTCATGATCCAAACAAGAGGGTCCAATGGCCCTATATCGCTCACCTGTGTACCAGAAAATCATTAGTGTAGGAGACCACTTGACATTGCTACAGACTAAATTTTTAAGCTCAGGCAAAGCGGTGTCCATGCTTATAAACCCTACTGGTTTCATTGGACGACAGGGCTTGAGATGTAATTTCATCTCAATGTCGGGTAAAAGTCCCACAAAATTGGAAGAGACATCTCCAAAATGACCTATACAGTGTTGACGGAGATGTAAAACCTCAAATCAAACAAAATCTGTGCCTTATGGTTTTGGAGAAAAAGATTTTTTTAATTTTTTCCAGTATAAGTCTATAGGAGCTAATGAGCCCTGGGGTTTGGCCAATTTTGACCCAAAGGGCACGGTTGGCAGGATTTAAGTAGGCGATCATTTTGTGTTGCTATATACTAAATACCTAACGTCTGTACTTCATGGTTTCAAAGAAGATGTTTGAAGCTTTTTTCCATTTTAAGTTTGTTGGAGTTAAGGGGCCACAGAATTTGGACCCCGGGGGCATGATTGGCAGGATTCATGTAGGCGACCACTCGACATTGCTACATGCTAAATACCGAAGCTCTGTGACTTATGGTTTCAGGCAGAAGATTTTTGAAGATTTTTTTCCCCATTTTTAGCTTTTTTTTTTTTTTTTTTTTTTTCATTATAAGGGCCCTGTGGTTTCAGAGAAGATTTTTGAAGTTTCTCCAATTGTAAGTCTATGGAAGCTAAAGAGCCCTGGGGTGTAGCCAATTTGGATCCCAGGGGCATAACTGGCAGGATTTATGTAGGTGGCCACTTGACATTGCTACATACTAAAAATCTAAGCTCTTGGCCTAATGGTTTCATAGAAGAAGATTTTTTAAGTTTTCTTCCATTATAAGTCTATTGGAGGTGATGAGCTCGGGCGTGGCCAATTATGACCCCAGGGGCAGGGTTAGCAGGATTTATGTAGCTGGCTATTTTATGTTGCTAGACACTAAATATCTAAGTTCTGTGCTTCAAAGTTTCTGAGAAGAAGATTTTTGAAGCTTTTTTCCATTATGAGTCTATGGGAGCTTAGGGGCCCCGGGGCGTTACCCATTTGGACCCCAGGGGCATGATTAGCAGGAAATATGTAGGTGACCACTTGCCGTTGCTACATGCTAAATATCTAAGCTCTGGCCCCTGTGGTTTCAGAGAAGAAGATTTTTGAAGTTTTTTTTTTCCATTATGAGTCTATGGGAGCAAAGGGGGTCCCAGGGTGTGGCCCATTTGGACCCCACGGGCATGATTGGCAGGAATTATGTAGGTGACCACTTGCAGTTGCTACATGCCAAATATCTCAGCTCTGGGCCCTGTGGTTTTAGAGAAGAAGATTTTTGAAGCTTTTTTCCATTATGAGTCTATAGGAGCTAAAGGGCCACGGGGCGTGGCCCGTTTGAATCCCAGAGGCATGATTGGCAGGAATTATGTAGATGACCACTTGCCGTTGCTACATGCTAAATATCTAAGCTCTGGGCCCTGTGGTTTCTGAGAAGAAGATTTTTGAAGCTTTTTGTTCCATTATGAGTCTATGGGAGCGAAGGGGCCCGGGGTGTGGCCAATTTGGACCCCAGGGGCATGATTGGCAGGAATTATGTAGGTGACCACTGGCCGTTGCTACATGCTAAATATCCAAGCTCTGGGTCCTGTGGTTTTAGAGAAGAAGATATTTTAATTTTTTCCCATTGTAAGTCTTTGGGAGCTATATGTTGCCATAGCAACCAGAATTCCAATCTGATCAGCTCAAAAACCTTATGCAGCCTTTCCCCCTACCTGATGATGCTTCTCATGAAATTTGATCAAGATTGACCATGAGGTATTAGAGATATACTTATTTGAAATTGTTTACGGACGCACGCACGCACGGACGGACGCAAGCATGACGGACGACGGACAAAAAGTGATCACAAAAGCTCACCTTGTCACTACGTGACAGGTGAGCTAAAAATGTATTGATGATATGAGAAAATGGCCATGATCCCAAAAATGTATTGATGATATAGAAAAATGACCATAAATGGTCATTTGTCTATATCGTCTATACATTTTGTTTGGATTTTAATTGATTGTTTTGGGTTTAATGACATGTCAACCTTTGTGGGTCATTTTGTGTCATCTCCCATAGGGATAGAAGAGATAGTGGAGGTGAAAGTGAGGGACAGATGAGAATGAGGGAAATGATGGCTGAAACAGAAGAAATAACAACACTCCCCCCCCCCCCCCCTCTACCCATACCTGCTGCAAGGACAGCAGGCCTTGCCCAACTGTAAGCAAATATCAGATGGACGCCCCAGTGAGGCAAGATACACATGACCTTTGCCTCACCCAACCAGCCCCTCATTTTTGTCTGGAAATAACACAGTTAAGTTTAACCCATTTCAGACCGGAAACCCCTAAGCGGGTACCCTGGCAAACAGTGCAGGCCCAGATCAGACGCCGCAGAACGCAGCGTCTGATCAGGACCGCCACTGTTTGCTAAAAGTTCAGCCATTTTCGAAATCAATTTTGAAGAAAACACAACCTGACACCCCTAAATTTTGAAATGGACTCATGTTATATATAAGGAGGAAGATTCCATTTGGTACTAAAAGGGTTAACCAACACAGATTCGGCTTAAGCAGTTAAGGTGAATGTGCCTTAGAAGGGATTTTGAAAACTGTTTTTACAATACATAAGTCTACTTAACCCTTGTCCGTCTGAAAAAATTAAATTAGCCACACCCATTTCTGACTATTCACCAATCAAATTTCTTGATATGTTTTTGTTGAGTTCATAAACTGTATGACAAACAGTGTGCTGATCTGGCTCTACACTGTTTGTAAAGGTAGAGGTCATCATGTTCAGCAGAATAAGTGTTAATTGAGATGACTTTTAACCCTTAAGACACCGAGAAAAACAACATCTGAAAATGTCGACTGATTATGTCCTCTGCTGAATTTTTGGGCAATCTTTTTAAAAACACTTTTGCATACAGGCAAACAGTGTGGGCCCAGATCATACTGCTCCTATAGGAACAGTCTGATCTGCATCATATTGTTTGCAAAAACTTTCTTTTAAGCGAACAGGCAGACAGCAAAGCAGATGACAATTGTCGTGATTGGCATTTTATGGGTTAAGACATTCAATGATGGAATGACACCAGAGATGTGTTGGAATGACAAGAGGTGTGATGAAATGACACCAGAGGCATGTTCCCTCGTCACAAATCTTATAACATATATATCGGCTGTTGACAAAGTTCAAATTTTCAATAAAATCCTTGTATCAAAGCCGACTTTTGACACCATGCCAATATCAATAGCCTGTGAAGTACAGTGTACATATAAAACAAGTTAAATCCAAGAGCTGTGTACATATGCCTAAAACCCAAAAGCCCCAGCCCCAGCATCGATAAACCAGTTTTCTTGGATTGTTTGATCCCAACATAAGCACTATGGTTCAGTAGATTTGAGATCGAGAGGTAGCCAGTTCGATCACTGCAAGCGACAAGTGTTGTTTCCTTGAGCAAGAGACTTTATCCACATTGCTTTAAGTACTGGTGTGGCAGACAAAATGCAGTTTTTGTCACCCCTTCTATTAGCATGGTGTGATATTGGAGTCCAATTCTCCAACTGATTTTCCGTTCATCCATTTGTCAAAATGCTTCATTAACAATACTTGGTACAAACTTGTATCTAGGGATGCCAACACTAATGCAAGAATCCATACCTGACTTTGACCTACATTTCATGATTCACTCACTTTGTGAAAATTTGTGACCACCCTAGTGTCCACCCAAATGGGAAAGTTTATTTCTCAAAAAACTATTAACCTAAATGAATGTGTTAAGGTCAATAAATTTGGCAGGATTTCTTCTAACAAATGCGAAATTTTAAGGTTGGGAGAATTTAAAGGAAACAACAGAATTACTGCTGATTTTCAGTGTGTTGGAATTAAAACTGATCATCTCTACTGTGTGAATTTTTGAGTAATAAATTACAGTTCATCAGTCAGTTGTGTGTGTATGTGTTTGAGTTTTCTGTCTCACCAACAGCTAAGGTCAGTTGATAGTAGACAAATCACTCATGCTAAGCACTGGTGGTTTATCACTTTACAACATTACTGACCTCCCAACTGTGATTTCACACATGCTAGAGCTGATCTATTTTATGCACTGCCACAGTCAATCTATTTTTTAAGCATCAAAAATTTAGACTGTAATGATCCATGATATATCACTTTTTATTGGCTGCCATTTCATTTTTCGCAGCTTTTTGTGCAAATAGAGCAATTTTTTAACAAAAAATGAACAAATGCAAAGCTGTATTGAAATTGACATCTTGGGGAGTAAATGGTCCCAAATTATACTTAACATCATGGGAACAAGTCCGTGAAATGAACAACCACTAAACCCCACTTTATATAGAGAAAAGGGTATACATTATTTTTCTTATTTCTGCTCCAAGACAAAGGTTGTGAGTACTCGTTAGAACCGCCTCAATGAGGCGGTTCTAACAAGCACCCACAACCTATGTTTGCAGAATAAATAAGAAAAATATCACAGATTTTCATCAGAAACATACCCTTTTTAGGAGATGTGAAAAAATGCACTATGTCGCACAGGTGTGTTATCGTAATGACAAAAGATGTAGAAACAACAATTTCAAGGACAGGTCACAGTCATACATGAATATCACTGTAGGTTTTTCTGATGACATAGCTTTTATCAATGTAAATAAGAATGTCAAAAACAGACTTCTAAAAAGATTCCAATAGAAAAACTATTATTTAAACTGTGGGCTTATTTCTACTTTCAGGACAATAGCAGAGTCATAATATTATGCCAAAATGTTTTTCTTCCATATTTGTTTAAGAACTCTAAATTAAATTTGCTTTTGCAATATCTATACTGACAAACCTTTTTTCCCCCAAAATTTTCAATTTCTATTTTACCAGTATGTAAATATTAGCAAACAAAAAATGTACTCAATGATTGATTTGGTGACAGTTTCTTATTTTATTTATTTATTTATTTTTTTTTTTTAATTTTGTGATTTACAGCCCTTTCACAATTATTTCACTTATATTGAGCTGATTGTTAATCAGAAGTGGGTAAAAACTTAAGTACCTGGAGAAAAAATGTTGCAGAATTTGATTTTCCATATACAAAGGGTTAACTGGCAAGATGCCAATCATGGCAACTGCCATCTGCTTTGTCATCTGCAGGTTACTTTACTGCTTTGTCATCTGCAGGTTACTTTAGAAGTCATTTTTGCAAACAGTGTGGACCCGGATCAGACTGCTCCTCTAGGAGCAGTCTGATCTCGGTCCACACTGCTCCTCTAGGAGCAGTATGATCTCGGTCCACACTGTTTGCCTGTATGCAAAAATATTTCTAAATGTTTGCAAAAAAATCAGCAGACGACATAAGCATACAACATTTCCAGATGTAATTTTTCTCAGCACCTTATGGTTTGTAATGTCCCCGTCAACACTATTTAGGTCATTTTGGAGACGTTGCTTCCAATTTTGTGGGACTTTTACCCGACATTGAGATGAAATGACATCTCAATCCCTGCCGCCCAATGAAACCATGGCCAATAGGGTTTATAAGCATGGATGGGCCGACTCGCAGCAATTTTCCTGGGCAGGCTTAGACATTCTAGGCGGATAACCAGTACTAATGTGCCGTTGGTATCAGCTCTGTGTGGAATGGGTTAGCCTACCTTATAATATATTTGCGTATGTATTTAGACAGATAGGCCAATACAAACATTGTAAACCCAGATGAGACACCATAGAATAACAATTGGTCTCCTCAGGGTCTACAATGTTTGCCACTTATCCAGACACATCAGGCCCAAGGTTGTAAAACATTTTCATGCTCACCTAACTTGAACATGAAATTTATCCTGCTCTTAAATTTTAAAATGCCAACATTTGTTGGCATTTTAAAATTTATGAGCAGGATAAATGACATTTTGTACTGGTCTGAGCCCGAAAACTGCCTGATTTATTTGTTTTGTTTGAATTGAGGTTTAATGAACCCATCAACACTCTTTAGGAGACGTTGCTTCAAATTTTGGGAGACTTTTACCCAACACTGAGATGATATGACATCTCAAGCCCTGTCTCCCACTGAAACCAAAAGGTTTATATACATTGGACTGTCCGATGCACACCACTTTGCCTGGACAGGCTTATGTCCTTCCAACCGGTTTACCAGTACTCATGAGTGGTCAGTTTCAGCTCTGCCCTGATCTGTTTGTACTTTATTAGTTATGAGCATAATAAATTTCATGCTCACCTGAGATGAGCATGAAATATGTTTTATAACCTTGGGGCCTGGTAGTAAACCGCACTTGTTTAAATTTTAGAGCAAGCATGCTAAGGAGTTGAGGTAAAATTCTGCGATTAAGACCACCAAAAATTTAAACTAATTCTGCTTTTAAAAGACTATTTAGAAAGTTTCACTTTGTGTTTTCTGCATACAGGGTCCTCTGGTCAGAGACCACATTTGGGACTGTTCAAAAGTGGTCTTTCATACCACTTTTGAACAGTCCCAAAGGTGGTCTTAATGTAGGTATTTTACTGCATATGAATAGTGACTGTGAATAGGCCACCCATCTGTATGCAGCTAACAAAAGCAGTCCAGGTTGTGTTTTGGGATTTATTTGGAAAATAGCTGAACTTTTTACAAATAGTGTAAGCCCTGATCAGATGCCATATATGACGCATACTGCAGTGTCTATCTTGGACTGCACATTTTGCCAGTCCGATAATCCAATTTTGGGGTTCTGGTACAAGCATGTAAGTCTATTACAAACTGGGTCAAACAGTAGTTATACAAAAAGACTGAAAAAGATCTGAAGAAATCCAATTTCAAGTGCATAAAAAACAATGAAAACGACCAAAGACCCACGTAATTTCTGAAACTCAATAACTGCTCGAGTCTGTCAACTGATCCATATTTATTTGTTGCACTAACAATTGATCAACAAAGAAGGAGGTTCTAATGAGATCTAATGAGATTTTTGAGCCACACTGTGACATAATCTGTTTTCGTGTTCTCACGAAGTTTCCAACTAGTGAAGGTATAGATCAGCTTCTGTTTACTGTGAAGACAGAAAATTGGCTTCTCCATGGTAATTAATGAAGCCTCAGGCTGTCCGCAAAGGGTCTGATTTGCCCAGACTGATCAGACTCTTTGCAAATACAGGATAAAGCTCCAGATTAAAGGCGGATAAACAGAGAACAATCAAAGCATAATGTTTCTTGATAAAATTTCTGTGTTGTGAGTATTTGTTAGAATTGCCTCATTGAGGCAATTCTAACAAGTACCCACAACACAGATCTGCATGAACAAACTAGACAAAATATCACATTTATCCTTTAATTCTCTTCCTTAATCTGCCTTATTCGGAGCTATGAAAATCTTCGCTGACTGCGAATATAGCGTAACACATTTTCTTATGTTGTAACTTATTTTATTTTTAGCGTTACTCAAAAGAAAAAGAACCTTACCTGCAATTAATTGCGTTGGGTTATTTCAACACGCATGTACAAGCTCTTAAAAGGAGAGATCTGTGGACCTACCTTTATCAAAGGCTTTGTCTTGACCAAATGGCGAAACTGCAAGTATCCGCAGTCTCGCCATAACCTTCACTGCTCTGCCATTGTGATAAATACCCATTTTACTGCCTGGTTCATTATTTTGTGCTTAATTAATGGGGCATAAAGATATTGAATACCCAGACCATCGATAACCTGCTGTTAGCGGAACGATAAGCAATATTCGTTTTCTGGGACAATGGGACACATGAGATCAGGCTGAAAATCAGTCAAATTTGCCAAATCATCATTATGTCTTTTCTGATGTTTACACCCAGTTGTATTTTGTCCATATTGCCAAGAAAAACTGCATGCATCTAAAAATGTCATCTGCTTATGTCATCTGCTGAATTTTTTGCAAATGTTTTAAAAAATATTTTTTTCTTACAGTCAAACAGTTTGGACCCGAATCAGACTGCAAAAATGACTTTTAAAGAAACCCGCAGACGACAAAGCAGATGACAATTGTTGTGATTGGCATTTAATGGCTTAAGATTTCAAGAAAAACTGCATCTGAAAATGTCAACTGCTTATACCGTCTGCTAAATCTTCTTGAAAACTTTTCAGAAATATTTTTGCATATAGGCAAACAGTGAGGACACTGATCAGAGTGCTCCTCCTAGAGGAAAAGTCTGAACTGGGTCCACACTGTTTGCAAAAATGACTTTTAAAGTAACAAGCATAGGACAAAGCAGACACAATTGTTGTGACTGACATAAGTTGTATTACCAATCCGAGTCGTCAGCCACACATCTCCAGGTTTATAAGTTGTATTTTACTTCCCTTTACCTTTAATATGGGCACCAAAACAAAGGTCAAATTTAAGGGTTCCATTTATTTCTTAGTCTTAAGACAGAACATGGCTACTTAACCTTAAAATCTAACATCTGGGCAGCCGGTATATAGTCGACCCCTGCCTATCGGGGCTTGAAGAATTGACAGGCTGATGATGCTTCCACGCAGAGTTGAAACCGACCCACACGAGTACTGGTAAACCACTTAGAGGATCTAAGCCTGCCCAGGCAAAGCGGTAATAGTTGGCCCATCCATGCTTACAAACCAATTTGGTTTCATTGGGCGGCAGGGCTTGAGATGTCCTTTCAACTCAATGTCGGGTAAAAGTCCCACAAAATTGAAAGCAACGTCTCCAAAATGACCTTTACAGTGTTGACGGGGATGTTAAACCTCAAATCAAACAAACAAACAAACTTCCCATTAAATAAACGTCAAATTAGGGTTCCATTTTTTTCTTAGTCCTAAGCCAGAACATGGCTATTTAACTTTAAAACCTAACATCTGGGCAACCGGTATATAGCCAGCCTTGCTACAAGACGCCTAGTCCTGCAAAGTCTTACTTTCAACATGCCATTAATATCAGACATGTTAAGGACACTTCATGCAAGGCAGGTTTAATTTTATCTGTCATTGCAGACTAAAACACAGATTTATCAGTCTTTACCTGATTTATATCATTTTTAAGTTCTTCAGTAGCTGGGTTATTTTCTTCAAGAACGGCATGTTTATCCGATGTTGTCCTCAATGGAATCTTCCAGCTCATATTAGCAAGAGTCCATTTCAAAATTTAAGGGATGCCAGGTTGACTTACTTTTAGAAATTTATTTCGAAAATGGCTGAACTATTTTGCAAACAGTGCAGGCCCTGATCAGACGCCGCTTTCTGCGGCGTCTGATCTGGACCTGCACTGTTTGCCAGTATCCCATTTTGTAGTTTCTCGTATAAAATGGGTTAAATGCATCTTAAGTGCAGACATTAACGTTTGGAATAAACAGACATAAGCATTTTATACCCCTCTGATACAGTATATGTATGTAGATCTTTGGCATTAAGTTGCCCCATAAAATGGTTATTGCTGTTGAGCCTCTTATATGTCATGGCATGCCACCTTGGAAAGATTGTGTATCATGAATATTTTAGCAGATTGTATTGCATGTATAGAAGTAACTTGAACGCCTTGGCCGGCTTAGTAAACAATTAATGTAGGCACAGACCAGGATACCAAGTGGAAATCCGGAACCAGCGGTTTAATCTGGCTCTAGAATGCTTGACATTCTGTCAAACATTTTATGATCTTTTCAAGAATATTCCACATATTATATAATAATTATAATAATAAAAACTAGATGGCGCAGTCAATGGTATACCATCGCAAATACCCGCTTTTTCTATGAATAACAAAAAGTCCTACTTTTTGACCTTTGACCCTGGGTCTATGTTGGGGTCAAGGTCACACGAGAAGTATTTCAATATCTTTTACATTCCAAGGGCTATGTTTCGGAAGTGCAATGCCAATAGTTTCGAAGATATGATAATGTCCTACTTTCTGACCTTTGACCTTGGGGCCATGATGGGGCAAGGTCACAAAAAAGTAACCCACTGCCATCTACATACCATGTTCTATCCACATGCAAAGTTTCAAAAGTGTAACATCAGTGGTTGCAGAGGAGATCTATTTACAAGAAATGTGATGGAGGGACAGGCGGACGGATGGACAGACAGACTGACAGATGGACGGACGCCCACTCAACTCTGGTACGAAAACAATATACCCAATTTTTCTTCGAAAAAGCGGGTATCATAATAATAATCGACCTTATTTATAGAGGGTAACACATTTAGTACTAGTACTAATCTTCCATGTGGCCCTCTTTTCCTGGGAAGGACCCAGTACTAAGCAATGTGGATAAAGTCTCTTGCTCAAAGAAACAACACTTGGCGCTTGCGGGGATCGAACCAGCTAGCTCTCAATCTCAAATAAGATGCTTTACCACAGCGCTCCACTAATCAGTAGTGAGTGAAAAACTGAGGGCCTGAAGGAAAAAAATCCCCACCTTCCATTGCAGAAATAATGTCTCACACATGGTTCGAGTGAGGCCTGAGCCCAGAGCAAAGATAAACCTAATGTTTATGAGACAAGGCCTTAACAACAAGGCCATGGAGGTTTGTTCCAAGAACTTTTTTTTTGACAAAATACATGACATCAATAGACAGTAGAATTAAGGTATTAAAAGTGTCCTGTCACCTTTACCACACCCAAGGCTAATTCAGCAGACAACAAATTGATATTTTTTTTATTTTTTCCCAGAAAATAGGATTTCACATTATATGCAAACTGTCTCCTAGTGCATGAAATAAAAAATCCTGTTTACTTGGAAAAATAAAAAAAAAAATATTTCAAAATGTCTTCGGCTGAAAAATACATTAAAGAGTGCTGGGATTGACTGTGAAGTGCATATTAGTAACATTAAACCCTGCAGCAGAGAGGAAGGTTATACATCTAGCCCCTTTTGTAACACTGTTAACGGTAACATGGTTTTGAATATAAAAAGTTTAAAGATGAATCCTAAAATGTATAGATTACAATCAAACTTCATTAGCTCAAACACCTTCGGGACCATGAAAATTTGTTCGGGACAGGGGTTTAACTACTGAGGAATATTTATAGCCCCAGACCAGGAGGCATAATGGCGGTACATTGTAATATGTCTATCTTCTGTAAAAAATTGTCATTTTTCTATATAATCTATACATGTTTGGATATAGCTGGTTGTTTAACTAAGACAGTTTATGCTTTTGATCCTGAAAATGGTGTTGTTAGAGAGATGTTGTAGTCTCCTTTTAGGTTTTGTAGTTCATTTGTGAAGTGCATGTACAGCCTGCTAATAATTGGGAATACTTTAAAAAATAAATACATCTGCTATTTGGGAATCCTGGGAGATGACTGTAATAGCAAAACTTGTTTAATTGGATATAAGATGGTTGTTTATCTAACACATTTCTGCTTTAAACCCCAACATGGTCTTATAAAGAGCTTTGAGTGTATTTTGTACACATGTATGTATTATTAAAAAGTCACTTTACAGTATGAGGAAACTGAATAAACTGCTGACAATGTGCTTACCTGAGTAGAAGTACCATCAAAGGTAGTATCATATACAAATGTTTTTTCTCTGGATCTGTTGGCCCGCAAGATGTCCTCAGGGTCTTCCATCGGGTCCATGAGAACAACCATCTAGAAAAAGGGTGAAAGGGTAGTTTTATGCTTATATGGCAAGCCATTTTACTATTTACTATGGAATAAAGATATCTTATTTATTATATAAGATAAGAGTCAATTCATATGGGCAGGAATTAGCTCCTTTAAAGAGGTGGATTCTTAATCAGAGGTGCTCAGTCTGTAGGAAAGCAAACAGGAAAATAAAAATGAAGATGAACAGAGCCTAGTTATTTAAAGCATGGTTAGCTTGTTACGTAGTAGCGGCTTTGTAGCTGCTTGCAAGTTTTTGATATGCAAATTAGTTTTCTAGCTACTAGTCGTGGCTTTGTTCCAGCTTTCAGCTGTGGCTCTGTTCTGGCTGCTACATGTAGTTGTGGCAATGTTCTGGCTATAATGGGTTACTTTCTGGCTAATAGTTGTGGCTGCTAAATTTGATAGCGGCTTGGTACCCGTAACAAGGTGGCTACAAAGCTGCTGTCTTTTTATTTCCCTATGGTTTATATTGACGTCACTTTATGTTCATGTCATGTTGCATCTGTCAGTGTATACATAGGAATATGAACATCATCATGTCAGAATAAATGGTTAGTTTGGCCGAAAACAGCCTAGTTAACTGGTTTGGAGGAAAACAGCCCAGTTAACACCATTAAAGACCACTTTTGAACAGTTCCAAAGGTGGTCTTAATAGAAGAATTTTACTGTATTTCATGATCGATTTGCACAAAAGAATGTTCACAATAGTTGACTACATTTTTTTTTTCTGCAAATGCACTGAGAATATAAATATAATGACAACTGTTGTCTTGGAAGCCGAACATAGTTTCTTCAAGTACTCTGACCAAAATTATTCTGTCAGACGCTGAACCAGCACTGGTTTGAATGTTAAGAAGTTTGATGTCTCTTTTTCTTGCAACCCCTAAAATTTCTTTTATGGCAAATGTATACACCTTTAGGGGAGGCAATTCATTCCAAAATATTTTTGTCTTTTTTATCAACAGTGGTCTCCCCTTAAAGGAAAGAATTTCCTTTAATGGTAGACCTAATTCTGTGTCAGTCTCACTGTGCAGAAGAGACATATAAGAAGCTACGAAAGTTGTGTCCCTTGTAAAATTGGAAGAAATTATTTCGAGAAAATACAGTAATTTTCTGCTAATAAGGCCACTTAAAATTAAGCCTAATTCTGCTTTAAAAAAGCTTTTTTTGAAGGGGGCACTTAATCTTTCTTTGTGTGTTCTGCCTACAGTATCCTCTGGTCAGGGACCATCTTTGGGACTGTTCAAAAGTGGTCTTAAAGACCACTTTTGAACAGTCACAAAGGTGGTCTTAATATAGGAATTTTACTGTTTATGATTTCTCTAAAATAGAAATAGCTAGTAATGTGCTATATGAAAAAAAAAAAAAAAAAACTCACCCTGTCCTCGACCTTGTGGGCAATATGTGAGGCTCCAATAAGGATTTCATCTTCATTCATAGGACGTATACGAAGACACACCTGAAATTATACAGAACATTTTTTGAAAACCTTTTTTTCTCAAACTGTTTTCTTTGCCACTTTTGGGCGATAGTTTCTCAATTGACCGAAAGCTTACAATACTGCAGGCATTCACTGCTCCTGTCCACATGAGAATTGGCCAATAAAATTAAAGTTTTGTATACTGTTTGACGGAGAGCACAATAAATATGGATGACCTACAACTACATGTATTGTAAGCTATTTTTCAAAACTTAACTCTTACCCTGCTGAATATCCACCAATCAAATTACTTGATATAATGTATTTGTAAAATTCACAAACTGAATGACAAACAGTGTAGATCCTGATCAGATGGCTTCTTCTGAAGCCATCTGATCTGGATCTACACTGTTTGCGAAAGTAGAGGCTTCCGCAACTATTGCTGAATATCCACCAATCAAATTACTTGATATAATGTATTTGTAAAATTCACATACTGAATGACAAACAGTGTAGATCCTGATCAGATGGCTTCTTCTGAAGCCATCTGATCTGGATCTTCACTGTTTGCAAGGGTAGATGAACCCGCGCCCATTGCTAATTATCCACCAATCAAATTACATGTACTTCATTTATTACTTATTTGTGACTTTTCCTCATTACTAGACTTGCCCAAGTCCCTACATTTACATTTTATTTTTTTTTTACATTTTTTATATCAAATGAAAGTCCCTTTAAACAAAAATATGTAAAAGTCTCTTTAGTCTTTATCTCTGAATGTAGGTGTTAATTTGTTCATACAGGGGAATTGTGCTTTTTATTTATTTATTTTTTATTTTATTTTTAACAATTAGTTCTACAATGGACAATTAATTAACAGACTTGGACAAGTTTAAAACTTTGTTTCAATGTTGAATCAAAGTTGAGTCAATGGTGTGTGCTTGCAGGGTTACTTGCTCACTTACCTACTCACCCACTCACTTGCTCGCTCGTGTACTCACTCACTCTACTCACTCACTCCACTCACTCACTCACTCAAACCGGATTCTTTTTCCTAGAAATGAATTTTCCTCTGTGTATAGTTAAAAGCCGAGTTTTAGGTATTCTGTATTGTCCTTAGCATCAGCAACTTCTTATTTATATATATTCTTGAATGTTTCCAGATTTTTGCCAGCTCTGGTAATAAAATACCAATTCTGACAGTCCATAGCAGAGAGTGGTTCAGTTTAGAGATTAGAATTTGATAACAAAATAGAGAAAATTCAGAAAAAAGTCAGTATTTTGTAGGACTGCATTAGCACTTGGAGAATCAAAACAAAATGCACTTCAAAAGATGTCATGAAAAACTACATCTGAAAATGTTGTCTGCTTATGTCATTCTGCTGAATCTTCTTGCAAACGTTTTATAAAAAAATTTTGCTTACAGACAAACAGTGTGGTCCCAAATCAGACTGCTCATATTGGATCCATAATGTTTGCAAAAATGATTTTTGAAGCAACCAGCAGACGACAAAGCAGACAACAAATGCCGTAATAGGCATTGTTATGAGTTAACACAAAACACACTTCAATAGATGGTCATGTCCTTCTATTTGAAATAAAGTTTCTCTATATAGAAATTCTAATTTTCTATTCTAAGCCTTACTATCATCAAATATTAATACTGTTTTGATACAACAGAATTTTGTTGCCTTAAACATGAATAAAATGCTAATGGGGTATACTTAAGTTATCTTAGAGGGGGCCAATGTACTAAATGGATTCTTCAGGTTTATATATAGCAGAAGTTCTTACCGAAAGTTGACTCTTTTTTAGATATTTATTAAGGAACGATGGTTGATTTTGTTGTTGTTTGATATGTTTGTTTTTGTTTGATTTGAGGTTTAACGTCCCCATCAACACTGTAAAGGTCATTTTGGAGACGTTGCTTCCAATTTTGTGGGACTTTTACCCGACACTGAGATGAAATGAAATCTCAAGCCCTGCCACCCAATGAAACCAATAGGGTTTATAAACCGACCCACACCGCTTTGCCTGGGCAGGCTTAGATCCTCTAAGCGGTTTACGAGGTTGAATAACCCCTCAACACTAAATAGATCATTTTGGAGATGTTGGACTTTTACCCAACATTGAGATGAAATTATATCTCAAACCCTGTCACCCAATGAAACCACTAACTCTATGGGCAGTCCGACCCGAACCACTTTGCCTGGGCAGGCTTACTACCTCTAAGCGGTTTACCATTACTCATGTGGGGTTGGTTTCAGCTCTGCATGGAAGCACCATGCACCATGCAGGCCAATTTATTTCTTCAAGGCCCGATGGGCAGGGCCCAGAAATGGTTGAATTGTCTGCAAACAGTGAAGGCCCTGATAAGATGTCACATTCTATGGCCTCTGATCTGGGCCTGCACTGTCTGCCAAAGACCTGTCTTGAAATGGATTAACCCTTTTTGTATTTTCAATAAAATTTATTTGGAAAATGTCTGACTTTTTAGCAAACAGTGGAGGCCCTGATCAGACGTCGCACTCTGCGGCATCTGATCTGGGCCTGCACTGTTTGCCAAAGGTACCCCGTTTTAGGATTTCTGGCACAAAATAGATTAATTGGTAGTTAAGGCGCAATTTTACTTTATAAGATTATTTTTCTAAAAAAAAAGATGAGGCCCGACATTACATGTGAATTGTCTTCTGAACGGACTATTCACAAGTACATGTAATGTGAAGTCTGATTTTCTCAGAAAAAAATATAGAAAAAGTATTTGAAAATTACATCTGCAAACGTCATCATTGGCAGTTTAGTGTTAACCCTTGTCCTGCTCAATATTTAACCCTTTTTGTACCAAATGGAATCTTCCACCTTATGTTATAAGTATGTCCATTTCAAAATAAAGGGGTGTCAGGTTGTAGTTTTTTCAACAACTATTCGGAAAAAAGCTGAACTTGTTGCAAACAGTGTAGGCACTGATCAGACGCCGCATTCTGTGGCGTCTGATCTGGGCCTGCACTGTTTGCCAGGGTACCCGTTTTGGGGTTTCCGGTACTTAATGGGTTAGCTATGCCACACCCACTACTGATTATCAACCAGTCAGATTACTTGATGCAAATGATTGCAACTAATTCATAAACTGAATGACAAACAATGAAGATCCTGATCAGATGGCTTTAGAAGCCACCTGATCTGGATCTGCATTGTTTGAAAGATAAGACATCATATTGGATTCCGGGCTCAGCAGATAAAAGCGTTAAGTTTTGAGCATCAAAGCAAAATTTACTGTCCATTATGATTGCAGCAGTAATCAATAATTTACAAAAAATGGTCACTGCAGTTGGTCGGTAAATTACTGGACATCATGGTGGGGCAAATGAATGACAAAAAGAGCTCATAATAAACTCTTTGAAAATCAAAATCACGGTCACTTTAGTATGTTTCACCGATGATGAAATCTTGACAGCCAACCGGTGAAATGAAAATTGTCGTTTTGGGATCTAAATCATCAGTTAATACAGCTGCAAATTTCACTTTATGGCAGCCTACAACATGCAATTTGTGCCTGAAAAAGCAACAAACTACTTCCCTGAATAAGAATTACCAGTTTTAAAGCGTGGCCCCCGCCCATCGGGGCTTGAGAAATAGATGAGCTGCATGATGGTTCCTCGCAGAGCTGAAACCGACCCACACACGAACACTGTTAAACCGCTTAGAGGATCTAAGACTGCCCAGGCAAAGTGGTGTGAGTCGGCCTGTCCATGCTTATAAAGCCTACTGGTTTCATTGGGCGGCAGGGCTTGAGATGTCATTTCATTTCAAGGTTGGGTAAAAGTCCCACAAAATTGGAAGCAAGATCTCCAAAATGGCCTTTTAGTTTACAGTGTTGACGGGGACGTTAACCCTCAAATCAAACAAACAGAAAATCTAATGCACTTATTCAATATTGCATTTTTTTTTCCAAACTGCAAGGGCCTATCAACTGCATGTTATATGATCTCAGTATTATATTTACCTAAGTATTCATACACCTCGGCTGTTCTAAAATTTGAACAAGCATTACAAACTACCCAATTTTGTGTCTGTTTTTGTTAATTTGAACTGAGGTTTTACATCCCCATCCACATTATTTAGATCATTTCGGAAATGTTGCTTTCGATTCTGTGGGACTACCCTATATTGAGATGAAATGACATCTCAAGTGCTATTATCCAAAGAAACTGCTGGTCCAACTTGCACCACTTTTCCTGGGCAGGCTTAGATCTAAGTGGTTTACCAGCACTCAAGTTTGTTCGGTTTCAGCTCTGTGCAGAAGCACCACACAGCCAAATCTATTTCTGCAAGCCTGATGGGCAGGGGTGCCCGATGCTGTGTCTAAAAATAGCTGAATGAGTGGCGAACAGTGAAGACCCTGATGAGATGCCGCATTTTGTGGCATCTCATCTGGGTCTTCACTTGTTTGCCTATTTGTCCAAATACATATGGGCCCCGTCAAGCGATTCTGGTACTTATCGCCTATGCGAGCAGCGAAGGTTCCGGCGAGCCTGCGCATCCACGCAGTCTCGCCAGAACCTTCGCTGCTCGCTCATACAAGCAGTGAATCAAGAGGAACCTTCAGACAGAAAGCCATACCCCTGGCCCCTCTGAATGGCTGGGCATGCGCAGTTAAAAATTTGTCATGACGGAATGCTCGAAGACACAAATTTGCTTGGCGGGGCTCATATGGTATATCAAAGAATATGTGCACAAAATTTTTGACATTATCTAGTCAGATGCCGCATTACATTCACAAGGGCATAAATGAATTCAGTTTAAAAATATTGAGAATTTTCTTACAATTTTGAATAGGACATTAAATTTTGTAAACAATTTCTTGATTCCATATAAAACGGTCTCAACTGAAGACAGATTTAGTGCCCATAAATACCAAAATACCAGGCTACTAGCTCGCCAAACAAGGTGAGAATGAAATTTGTCTTCATAAATGTAATAATTTAACATCAGTCTAATGATGGAAATTCAAAATTCATGAGCAGAAGAAATGCCTTGCTCAGTTGAGTTGAGCATGAAAATTATTACAACTGTATTAGGCTTCTTTCCAGTATACTGCTCAGAAGAAAATGAAAAATGTCCTGCTCAATTAAACTGCCAATAAATGCTGGCATTTTAATATTTATGAGCAGGACAAATTCCTTGCTCATCTGAGCTGAGCATTAAAATGTTTACAACCATAAGGCAAGGAGTCTTTCTACACTGCTTGAATCTGAAGAGAATGAGATTTCTCCTGCTCATAAATATTAAAATGCCACCAACTTAATATTTATGATCAGGAGAAAACTATTTCTCCTGCTCATAAATATTAAAATGCCACCAACTGTATTTCTCCTGCTCATAAATATTAAAATGTCAACAATTGTTAGCATCTTAATATTTATGAACAGGACAAAACTTTGTCTTATTCAATTGAGCTGAGCATGCAAAATGTTTTAAAACAACCTAATGGAATTGTGTCTTTCTGCACATTCCCATTATACATCTGAAACATCACGAAAACATGTCTATAAAATTTTGAACCCCACTTTTATAAAGTTAAACTAGGGTTTACAGGGGTAAACCTTATTTTCCTTATTTCTGCTCTAAAATATAGACTGTGGGTACTCGTTAGAACCGCCTCAATGAGGCAGTTCTAACGAGTGCCCACAATCTATAATCTGAGCAGAAAGAGAAAAATATCACAATTTTTCCTTCTAAATGTTTCACTTTTTCGGCAGTAAAATTTACAATGTATTTGTATAGGCATGTTTTCGTAATGAACAAGATAACTTTTTAAATTTTTTAAACTGTACAACAATCTTCAAAGCAACATACACAATGTACTAACTTTTATCATGTGAAATTGACAGAGATACTATCCTGTCTATTTTTCTGTTACCGATGGTTACATCCATCGATTTCGAATTAGCGATTTCATTTTCTTGTCATTTTGGAATGCGAAAATATAATCAATTATGAATCTATAATTGATTGGCCGGTTAGCTCTTAAACTGTCAATGATGACTGCAGCAGATGAAACTTTCATGTATTCATCAGGAAAACAAGTCCGTGAAATGAAGACTCCCCTAAACCCCACTGTAGGGTTTATGGGGGGTATTCATTATTTTCCTTATTTTTGCTCAAAAACATAGATTGTGGGTACTCCTTAGAACTGACTCATCATGTGAAGAAGTCCTTGAAATGAAAATCCTCTTAACCAAACTTTATATAGAGAAAACTGGGGTTTACGGGTATGATTTATTTTTCTTATTTCTGCTCCAAGACATAGGTTGTTGGTACTCGTTAGAACCGCCTCCATGAGGTGGTTCTTACGAGTACCCACAACCTATCTTTTGAGTTTAAATAAGAAACATATTGCACATTTTCATCAGAAAAGTAGCCATTTTGGGGAAATGAAAGAATGCACTTTGTCATATGGGTGTGTTATCGTAATGTAATGAGGCAGTTCTAAAGAGCACTCACAATCTATATTTGGACCAGAAATATGAAAAATATCAACTAGAATACTGTTGATGGCGCGCCATCGCAAATCCCCACGTTTTCTACAGAGGGGCCAAGTACCGAAAACCCCTCACCCTGGGCCCTAATTTGACTCCATGGTCAAAATATTACCTGTATTATATTCTACTAATCATGCCCTTCAATTTCATATGCCACATGACTATGTTCCAAAAAACTTAAATTTTGACCCTTTGACCCTTTGACCCCTCTCCCAGGGCCCCAATCTGACCCCAGGGTCAAAATTTTACTTGTAGTTTATTCTACCCATTATCCCCTTCGCATAGATATGCAACATGACTATGTTCTGAAAAACTTTAATTTTGACCCCCGACCCCCCCCCCCAAGTCCGACCCCCAGGGCGTGACCTAGGGGTCACAGCCAAAATCCCGTTCAATATGTTTTACTTTTTTCATAACTAAGTACATATGCAAAGTTTGGCATCAAAATCTTCAAAATTGACTTTGTAATTGAATTTTATTGATATTTGACCTTTTGACCCCTCCCCAGGGCCCCTGGGGGCGGGGACAAAAAAAAATGTGCTCTTGCGCAAGCCATTCATGTAAGCAACTCGCATACCAAATTTGGTTGAATTCCGGCAAACGGTTTAGGAGGAGATAGCCGGACAGACAGACGGACAGACGGACGGAGGCGATAACAATATCCCCACTTTTTTTTTAAAACGTGGGGATAAACATTTACATCAGATTCTGAAAAATGTTCATTCTAGCAATAAGATGAATGCCACTTCAGCGCATGGGTGGGTTATTGTAATTGGTTTTGTTTTTCTATTTTTTTTGAAAAAAAATTTGAGGTTTGGCATTTCATCTGAATCATCTGCAGGCCTATGATTCACATGCAACGTCAAGCCTGATTTTCTCTGAAAAGTAAGAAAAATAAGTAAAATGTCATCTGCTACGTTCTGCTTGGTGCTTTCCGGGTTAATAATGAGAAAAGGATATCTCCATGTCAATCAACCAAAGTAGAGCCTTATTATACAGCATACCCTAATTATACTACGTATTGGGACAGACAAGCCTAACCAAACAGTGCAGACCCAGATCAGACTGCTCCTGAAGGAGCAGTCTGATCAGGGTCTCCACTGTTTGCCATTCAGTCTACATATTTTGGACTCCTTGCTGGATCGTGAAACAAACTTGTTAAAATTTTAGGAGAAATACAGCAAGTCATCAAGGTGTCCGAATTTTTAGGATGTTTTTAGTTTGAGATATCAGTGTTTAGTTTAAGATAACGAGAGTCAACTGTACTCATTCAAATTCACAAACTTTACAATTGGTTAAGATCCTGATCAGATAGCGCCTTTAGCTCCATCTGATCTGGATCTTCACTGTCCGCAAAGGTAGGGTTTGTCCTGTTCAGCAGGACAAGGGTTAATATTTTTTTTTTTCACTCTAGGTTTAACGTCCCATCCCCGTCAAAGCTATATTTAAAGGTGCATTATTGAGTTATCTGGAAAAAATGCTTCCAAAAATAAAATACATATAGCCGGTATTTTTCTTTAAAACAATACAAATGAATTTCATTTGCATTTCATGCAAAAATGCGAACAATTATGATGACAGGTAAACAAGTTTAAGAGGGATTCCCTAACTAGGTTTCGAACACTAGTTAGATCTATTTTTAGTTTGTGACAAAAATAGAATCCCCATATATGACGTTATGCGACGTTCACAGAGTTCTCGGAAACGCCGAATCCGGCGTATTTTTACGCCTGTTTTTGCTTTCTTACGCGTAAAATTTCCTGTCGTGGATTCTTAATTATGCCAATTTTTTTTCGCCTGACGCGTCCGTAATCCCGTGTAAAAAGGATCTCAATCAAATCAAAAGATGACAGCGGGTGTCCAATTGATCTCCAAATTTAGCTACCGCTTTCAGATCAAAAGTTTACCGTTAATCGTCGCCGCCAGGCTTGTTCAAGCATTACCTGGCGAGGACAGTCGTCTGTATTACTCTCTCGGCCAATCAGAGCGTCACGGCTAGAAGATTGGCAGGTCAGTCTTGCAGTTTGCGAGATGCAGCATTCTCGTGGCTGATTAACATTAATTGACTGTTTTGTTTCCGGATACTTGTATAATCAGTTGGATTATCAGTAATTTGATTGTTGAAAAAAATGTCGGAGGCATAATTAAAGGATGCGATAATCTAGTGTATAAATCGTCTTTATTACGATTAAAGAGAATTATGACTCGAGTTTGTTGCATTATCAAGTTACCTTGATTAGGCCTATTTGAATGAAAGAAATTAATTATCAAGTGTTGAACTGCCTGCTAATAGTGGAGGTCCGGAACAGACACCTGTGGCATCTGATCTGGGCCTGCACTGTTGTTTTTTTTTTTGTCCCCACGCGGGGCTATTGTAATGGTCTTCGTCGTACGTCCGTCCGTCTTACCGGATAACTCCTAGACGGTGATAGATAGAAACTTGAAACTTTGGGAACTGACAGATCTTTGGTCTGGGGAGTGCATGACACTTTCGGAATTTTGATCACGCCCTAGGGGTAGGCCCAGGGGGGGTAAGGCCCGCGGGGGTCAAAAATCAAAATTTCCAGGACATGGTCGTGTAACATATCAAAGAATCCAAAAGTTTTATATGCCATTTTATGTACTAGGATGTAGTGCATGGCCTGAACAGACTTGTCCTGTTGGTGCAGCCTGATTAGAGCCTGTACGACTGTTAACTGCTCACACTCAATTTAAACCCATATCCTGATGAATAAATTAATTAACCCAGTCCACTCATGACTTCCAAAGCCTAATGTTATTTATCCATTCAAATTCACAATCTGAGTGACAGTTTAAATCCTGATTAGATGGAAGCCATCTGATCTGGATCTCCACTGCAAGAAGCGGGTTAGTCATGTTAAGCAGAATAAGGGTTCAAGCCCCAAGTCTTTTGGAGTCACACTCTACAGCCGTACGCATTTAGCCATAATTGACACACGTTTTTAGGGTCAAACTCCAACTTTTCAAAATTTGACTCCAACTTTTCAGATTTGAATCCAACTTTTTCCATGGATGGATTCTTAAACTCCTGTTTTCAAAATCCTAGTGAGAACTCTGGTTCATTTTTGGCCATGTTTGCTTAGGCCATGCCTGAATCGGAAAAAAAATGACGCTGAATACCATGCCTTAAATAACGACACTCAGAGACGATACTGTCGCCATGTATGTGTAAAGTGACAGATTTATTTTTAGAAAAGAAATTCCGAACACATGTTCAGAGCGAAGGGTAAACACAAATGAAAAAGACCATTTTCACAAAGTTCTGAAGCTGTATTTGGCTTCAAAAGTGTACACATGACAAAGGAGTATGCATTGAAGATAAAAACCAGAAAAAAAAATTTGAGACCCGTAGCTCAATAATGCACCTTTAAGTCATTTTGGAGACCTTACTTCCAATTTTGTGAGACTTTTACCCAACACTGAGATGAAATGACATCTCGGGCCCTACCTTCCAAACAAACCAGTGGGGTTTATATGTAGGGATGGGCCAACTGGAATCATTTTTCCTGGACAGGCTTAAGCCTTCTAAGCGGTTTACCAATACTCGTGTGCAGTCGGTTTCAGCTCTGCGTGGAAGCATCATGCAGCCCTATCTACATGTATTTTGATTCTCCAAACCAGTGCGTGGAAGCATCATGCAACCCCATCTATTTTGATTCTCCAAACCAGGATGGGCGGGGGGTCAAGTTTAATAATTTATACGATTTATAAATGTTTTAGTGTAAACTCTGCATTGTTGCAAAGGACTTGCATATATTGCAAAAACAGGTTGCCCCTGCCCAAAGGGGCTTGAACAAACAGATGGGCATCATGAGGCTTCCACGCAGAGCTGAAACCGACCTGAAACATAAATGGTCATTTTTTTATACAATCTATAGATTTTTGTTTGGATATAACATGGATGCCGAGTTAACAAACCCTTTTTTCTGCTTTGGACCCCATGAACAGTCTTTTAAAGAGGTTGTGGTGTACTAGTTGGACCTCCATTAAAGACCAATCATGTTTTCATATAGCCCTAAAGTCAGCTCCAGTTAAGCTTCTGAGCAATGAGGATAATTAATTAAGGGATCATTCTTATTTCTTGTTGGAAACATATATAGTTGGTATTAGTCAGAATCGCCTTAATGAAGTGATTCGATCAAGTACCAACAACACCTATTTTCATAAAGAAATAGGAAAAATTTTCCCAGAATTATCCTCTTTGGCCCACTTTTTCTGGAGTGGTGTCTCTAAGGTTATAAAAGACACCACTCCAGAAAAGGCGGGCCAAAGAGGATACTTCTGGGATTTTTACGGTAATTATCATATCTAAAATTTTGGACATCTTAAGGACTTGCTGTAATTCTCTGAAGTTATTAACAAAGTTGTTTCACGATCCAACAAGGAGTCCAAAATGTGCAGATGGAATGGCAAACAGTGAAGACCCTGATCAGTTGGAACAATCTGATCTTGATCTGCAGTTTGCTTTGGTCTATCTGTCCCAATACTTAGCATCATTACAGTATTCTTATCTGTAGCTATGCTATCAAAGCTACAGTCAACCTTCTTTCTACCAACATTCTATATAATGACAGATATTCTATGTAATGACAGAGACATTCTATATAATGACACAAAACTCAGTATAACAACAATTTCAATGAGACGAATCCCTTGCTCAAGTAAAGCCAAACTGGTGGCTATATTCAAGAATATTGTACTGCACAGTGTGTGTGTGTGTGAATTCAGGTTTAACGTGGCTTTCAACAATTTTTCAGTCATATCACGACGGTGTCTGGTTGCGACAGCGAGCTCAATGCTCACTTTTATAGTGCTGCCTCACTAAAGTATCATGTCCCAGACACATTACATGATACCACACCCAGTCACATTATCCTGACACTGGGTCGACCAGTCCTAGCTCTACCCCGTAAATCTGAGTGCCAAGTGAGGAGCAGCTAGTACCATTTTTAACGACTTTGGTATGTCGCGGCCCGGGATCGAAACCGTGACCTCCCGTTCCCCGGAGCGGACACTCTACCAACTGAGCTATCGGGGCTGGTGTACTGTATAGTCAAAGAAACAAGTGTTATGCATATTTGTTAGAATCACCTCATCGAGGCGATTCTAACAAATGTCCACAACATTTGTTTATTGGAGTAATTAAGGGGAAAAGGTGCTTTATTGAATAATCTATAGCGGCAAATTCCATATAACCACAAAATGTTAAGGAACAAATGCTGTTGTTATATCAAGTGTCCCCTCTATAACGAGGGTCCCCTATACAAGACATTTTTGTTTGTTGAGGTTTTACACCCCCATCAAGATTAGTTAGGACATTTTGGCGGCATAATTCCTTCCAATTTTATGCTAAAAGACATACCTTACAAGTTGTGCCTGTGCAAAAATTACCCTCACAGAACTTGTCTTTTCCATTTTTAAATGTGGGGCTTTTTGCTAGAATTAATCCTGGTTCTAGAAGGTATTCCCAGTTTACGTTTCCATGAGCAAGAATTTTGTTGAGTCCCTTAAGTGTGTTTTGTTTGATATCCATAGCAAAATCCAAGTTTATTCAGTTATAATGTTAAAAGCATCATTATCTTACACAAAGTTGTCCAGTTCAATTCTTTTAAAATTTAGTTTATTACGGTCCAGTCAACACTAGAGAGAACCCAGAGTCAAAATCACTGTAGTAAGTTTAGGGAACCACAAAAATACACTAATCAAATATAAATACAAAATTATTTTGATCAAGAATGAGACTAAGAAATGAATAAATTCGAAAAAGAAAAAATTTAAGTCCCACAAAATTAGCCTCTCTTTCAAGTGTCACTCTAATATTTTAAAATTTCATATCTCTCTCTCACAAAAAATCTCAGAGCGTCTTTAAGTGCATGATTGCAACTTGTTTTTAACCTACAAGGAAAAGCTTTTATGGCAATATTTTTGACTGACCGTCGAACAGTTCTTCATGAGAAATTGGTTATATCATTATTCTTCCGATTACCATGTTTTATGTCCGATTTATTTGTACTAGGATGAAAAGCTCCAAATAAAAGGCAGATTCCATTACAATAGATCTTGTTTTTCTAATACTAAAATTGTTGTGAATTTCTGTAAATGTGCCCTGTCATAACAAAACCTGCCTTCGAGGCTTTGTTTGTTTGTTTGATTTGAGGTTTAACTTCCCCGTCAACACTGTAAAGGTCATTTTGGAGACGTTGCTTCCAATTTTGTGGGACTTTTACCCGACATTGAGATGAAATGACATCTCAAGCCCTGTCGCCCAATGAAACCAATAGAGTTTATTAGCATGGACGGTCTGCCTCGCATCGCAGTTCCTGGACAGGCTTAGATCCTCTAAGCGGTTTTCCAGTACTAGTATGCGGTCTGGAATCAGCTCTGCTTGGAAGCATCGTGCAGCCCATATATTTCTTCAAGCAATACACAAATCGGCCTGCTGATTACGTTAACACATCTATGCGACATACTGCAATTTTTCACATCTCCAAAACAGCAACTTTTCTGATGAAAATCTGTGATATTTTTCTTATTTATATTGCAAACATAGGTTGTGGGTGCTCATTAGAACCGCCTCATAACGAGTACCCACAACCAATGTCTTGGAGCAGAAATAAGAAAAATAATACATTTTGTTTGTTTGATTTGAGGTTTAACATCCCCGTCAACACTGTACAGGTCATTTTGGAGACATTGCTTGCAATTCTGTGGGACTTTTACCCGACATTGAGATGAAATGACATCTCAAGCCCTCACGCCCATTTTAACTAGTACGGTTTATAAGCATGGACAGTCTGACACCCACCGATTTGCCTGGGCAGGCTTAAATCCTCTAAGCCGTTTACCAGTACACGTGTGCGGTTGGTTTAAGCTCTGCATGGAAGCTTCAAGTAGCCCATCTATTTCTTCAAACCCTGATGGGCAGGGGCCAAAAATAATGTATACCCGCACAATTTTAAACCCCAGTTTTCTCTATATAAAGTGGGGTTTAGGGGGTCTTCGTTTCACAGACTTGCATGGTGTGAACTATGATGTAAATGTCAATACAGAAACTAGAGATTATGTACTATCCTATAATCCAAGTAGGGAACACAAAGGGGCTGATCAGACTGCGCGGATGCGCAGGCTGATCAGCACCTTTGTTGTTCCCCAAGGGCATCATACACCTTTTCTCATGTCAAGGCTCAAACTTTTTGTCCATATTATATAAGGGTTAAATGTGGACAGAGGTGTGAATTGGTAAAAATCAATCCATGTGGTCAACAGGATATAGATATCAAAACATTTTAAAATTTGATGAAATGAAAATTTAAATGTTTTGTGGTAGCAAGTAATACTATGATGTTTTTAAAAATTATTTTGAATTGAATATATTACCAATATTGAAATCAAAACAAACAAGTGCGTGCGAGGTAAATTCAATGCAAATCTCATTAAGTTTGTTTGAATTGAGGTCTAACATCTCAGTCAACTCTATTTAGGTCATTTTGGAGATGCTGCTTCCAATTTTGTTGGACTTTCATCCGACACGAGATAAAATGACATCTCGAGCCCTGCCGGCCAAAGAAACCAAAAGGTTTATATGCAATGGACGGTCTGACTCACACCACTTTACCTGGGCAGGCATAGTCCTCCGAAGTGGTTTACCAGTACTCATGTATGGTCAATTTCAGCTCTGCGTGGAAGCATCTTGCAGCCAAATCTATTTCTGTGTGGGAGAGGGGGGGGGGGGGGGGGGGGGGGGGGGGGGGGGGAATCTCATTACGACAGAAAAATCAAGGGGATCACAAGGTTGCATAATATTTTCCCTCTTTCTGCTTAAAACAGACCACCATCCAAATATGGTGTTATAGCAAGAACCAAAGTTTGTAACAAATGCAGGGAAACAAAATATGTTACAATTCTTTTACTGCTTGTCCTAAAATTATGAGAACCCATCAGATGACAATCTTGGTCACTGTGTGCTCAAACCTGTGTCTATAGTCACTGAACCATGTATAGCCTCCAAAACGCGGTGAGACACAACTGCACTTTTAATTTTGATCTTGACCATATTTCATGACTGTGTCGCCTTTAGCTGGTATTGGTTGAATTTTAGTTACAATCATGCACTTAATTTTATACTCCGTGTTACCAGATAGCATGGAGTCATAACAGTCGAACAAACACCATAGTTTTAAAATTCCGTGACAAAAAGGTCTCCGAAACTTGTCTTCTCTAAAAAATGAAATAGTCTCTTGAACTCGCAAAGGTCATTGATTTACTATATATACTCAGATGCAACGAAAACACACCACTAGTACTATACCTCAAATTTTAATTGATTCCAATATTTCCAGCATTTGATCATGAATTATCACTAACTTATCCACAAACGTCAGCTGTACAAACATTTTCCGAGCTGGTCCCAAAGGTGCTCAATTGGGTTTAAATCCGGCGAAAATGCAGGCCAAGGAAGAACTACGTGACAGGTGAGCTATAATCAGTTGGACCACATCATTTTAAATCACATAAAAAGCTTTCCCTTGCGTTTCTTAATTCCCTCTGTATATTTATTAGAATCAATTTCTAGAGTAAGTTCAATATTAAGCTTGTTATATCCAAAGAAAAATTAAAAAAAAAAAAAAAAAAATTAGCGAAAAGTGACCATTTCTATATAATCTAAAAATTTATGGATTTACGGTTATTTTTCTGTATACTCCATTTATGGTCATTTTTCTATACAATCTATTTATGGTCAGTTTGCTTTATAATGATCTATACATTTTTACAGCTGTATGGTCATTTTTTCTATATAATCTATAGTTGGGCCCACCGATCGGGGCTTGAAGAAATAGATGGGCTGCATGATGCTTCCACCCAGAGCTGATTGAAACCGACCACACACTAGTACTGGTAAAAGGCATAGAGGAGCTAAACCTACCCAGGCAAAGCGGTGTGAGTTGGACCGTCCAATTGCTTATAAACCCAATTGGTTTCTCTGGGCAACCAGGCTTGAGATGACATTTCATCTCAATGTTTGGTAAAAGTCCCACAAAATTGGTCTCCAAAATAACCTATACAGTGTTAACGGGGACATTAAACCTCAAAACAAACAAACAATATAATCTATACAAAATCTATACATTTTTATATATTTATGGTCATTTTTCAATTAGGTTCTTAACATTTTTCTTAACATTTTTGAACAATGTTATATCCAAAATCTTGTCATAATGAACCATGTTATAGCAATGTTGTGGAACTTAATATGATTTCCCTTGTGTGTTATACGATAACCTGGATTATCAAAAGCCACATTCAAAATGTCAAAGACCTGGAATTCGTGGTTGCTTATTTTTAAGGGGAATGGACCCACTCACCTTACATATTTTCAGGGGAGACAATTTTCAAAACTAAAATTCCTATATGCTTCCCCATTAACAGAGCCCCTCTGAAAAAGGGGTCTACTCCTAAAGGATTTTGATTGTTTTGGGTTTAACAACACATCAACCCTTGTGGGTCATTTTGTGTCATCTCTGAGAGAAAGACAGAAAAGAGATCAAAGAGATAGTAGAGGAGATGAAAGTGAGGGACAGAAAAGAATGAGGAAAATGAATGGAAGTGTAGAAACAGAAGAAATAACAACATTTTCCCCTATACCCTTACCTGCTGCAAGGACAGCAGGCCTTGTCCAACTGTAAGCCGGCCCCCGCTAATCGAGGATTGGAGAAATAGATGGGCTGCATGATGCTTCCACGCAGAGCTGAAACCGACAGCACACAAGTACTGGTAAAGCAGTTAGTGGATCTAAGCCTGCCCAGGCAAAGCGGTACGAATTGGATCATCCATACTTATAAACCCCATTGGTTTCTTTGGTGACAGGGCTTGAGATATCATTTCATCTCAGCGTTGGGTAAAAGTCCCACAAAATTGGAAGCAACGTCTCCAAGATGACCTATACAGTGTTGATGTGGATATTAAACCTCAAATCAAACAAACAAACTGTAAGCCAATATCAGCTGGGCTCCCCAGTGACACAAGATACACATTATCTTTGCCTAACCAAACCATCCCTCTATGCCTAATTAAAGGAAAAGAATGGGCTACTGAGGGTCTACTCCTAAAGGAAAAGAATTTGCTCCTAAGGAGCAAATTCTTTTCCTTTAAGAGTAGACCCTTACTGGATATAAGGGAGATAAAATAGTTTTGAAATGGTAATATTCCCTAAAAGTGTGTCTCAAGCCCTTAATATCACAACTCTTCTAGTTCTATCACACTTCAAAGGCTGTGCCTTGATTGCTTTTTGGAATATCTGCATAACCATCAGCATTTTCATGCATTTTTTCTTTTTATCTTCATTGAAATTGTCATTTTTTTTTTTTAGCATCACCTTCCATTTTTCGTTTAATTGTAAAATAGTAAATTATGCATCATTTCCCCACAAGCTGTCAATTTAATTATCAAGCCAACTAATAAAATCATGAAAAATTCATAGAACTTGTTTGAATTGGTTTCATTACATGTGAAGTCAGTGATGCAAATATTGGACAATATGTATAATCAAATACATGTATATACTAAGAATAAAACAGTAGTCGCTGTTTGTTTGGAGTTCAATGACCCAGTTAACACTATTTAGGTCATAATGAGCTAGTCAGTTTACTATACCACAGTTTTTCTGGGCAGGCTTAAATAATTATACACACGTTGTTAACCAGTACAGTGCACATTCTTTCATCAGAAAATGACATCTGCCCTTCTTAGTTCAGCAGATTTCATGATCGATCTCCACGAAAGAATGTAGTCGACCAGCAGATATAGAAGCCCCTACCTCCTGATCATTGCCAGCCTCGTTAGCTCAGGCGGATGCGTGTCTGACTGGTGATCAGGAAGACGCGGGTTAGATACCTACCAGGGTCGGCAACATTCTTTCTTGGAGATTGATCATGAAATCTTTTCTACGGTCATTCTCTCCCTTCCCCTGATTCAAGAAGGGCAGTTGTCAGTTTCGGGCGAAAGAATGTGCACTGTACTGGTTAATCGCTTACGTATAAGCCTGCCCAGGAAAAGTGTAGATAGGTAAACTGACCAGCTAAAAATGACCTAAAATAGGGTTGACTGGGGCATTAAACTCAAATACAAACAAACAAAACCAATGACATCTGACAAGGCTATATATTTTCTGGGCAATCTGAGGCTTCAAAAATCTATCACAGATACAGTGGAACTTCGATGGCTCGAACACCGATCGCTCATTTACCATGGATGAGTCGAACCCATTCTTGAGCCCCTAGCAAAATCCTCTACATAAGAACTAGTGGGGGATAATTAAGGAGATTTTAGTCTTTTATCTTACAAATGTATGCTGTGTGTACTCATAAGAATCGCCTCGATGAGGCGAATCTAATGAGTACACACAGCATACATATTCATTATGGAACACCGAAAAGATGTCTAAAAGTATCTTGTTATGCCTCCTAGCAGTAACCCTCAGTGGCTCGAACTCCCCCTGTCTAGAACAGATTTTCGAGGTCCCAAAGGTGTTCGAGCTATTGAAGTTCGACTGTACATTATATCCAGATAAGGAGATGTAAAAAGGATAATTTGTTCTTTCATACTGTACATATTGTGGATATTTGTGTTAAACACCTGAGAGAGGTGAATCTAACAAGTAACCATAACATATTGTTTCTATAGGAGCTGGATCTTTTAGCTACAGTGTTTCTACTAAGAAAAACAGTCAAATTCCGCTTTTAAGATCGCCTAAAATGAAGACTAAATCTGCTTTTAAAACCCTGCTTTCTTAATTTTTTCTATACCAGTGTCTCCTAATGAGAGACCACCTTTCAGACTGTTCAAAAGTGGTCTTAAAGACCACATCTGAACAGTCCCAAAGGTGGTCTGAATATAGGAATTTTACTGTAATTTCTAAAGAAAACCATCCCTTAATCCATAACCTGCCAATCAAAACAATTGTTGTCTGCTTTGCCATCTGCCTGTTACCTTAAAAGTCATTTTTTGCAAACAGTGTGGACCAAGATCAGGAGCAGTCTAAGCTGGGCACACACTGTTTGCCTGTGTCCAAAAATACTTTTAAAAGTTTGCAAGAAGATTCAGCAGACGACATTAGCAGATGACATTTTCAGATGCAGTTTTTCTCGGTGTCTTACCCCAATGAACACAACAAACCCTATTTTTGCAAACAGTGTAAATCTAGACCAGATTCAGAAGCCATCTGACCAGGATCTACACTGATTGACATTCAGTTTGCAAATTTTAATGAATATATTACAGTCGAACTTCGATGGCTCGAACACCGATGGCTCGTTTACCATGGCTGAGTCGAACCCGTTTTTGAGTCCCTAGGGAATTCCTATTCATAATAAAAAGTGTGGGATAATTAAGGAGATTTTCGAGTTTTATCTTGCAAATGTATGCTGTGTGTACTCATTAGAATCGCCTCAAGGAGGAGATTCTAATGAGTACACACAGCATACATTTATGTTACAGAACACCGAAAAGAAGTCCAAAAATACCCCCATTATGTTTTCTGGAAGTATACAACATTGGCTCGAACTACCCCTGTCTCAAACAAATTTCAATGGTCCCAAAGGGGTTCGAGCCATCGAAGTTCGACTGTATATCAGGTTTATATGACTGGTTGAAATGAATGAAAAACGGTGTAGATCCTGGTGATATGGCTTCTGAAGAAGGCATCTGATCTGGATCTATACTGTTTGCAAAGGAAAGGGTCATCGTGTACAGCTGAATAAGGGTAAACCCATGTCCTGTTTAATGAATTTATTTTGCCACACCCATTTCTGGCTATCAACCAATTGAATGACACAATGTACATGTATTCATTTAAATTTGCAAAGTACATGTAAATGAAAAACAGTAATAATCTTGATCAGATTGATTTTTCTGAACAGGCCATCTGAACTGGATCTACACTGCTTGCAAAGGTAGGGGTTATTGTGGGTCAGCAGGATAGAGATTTACTTTCACATTTTGATAGAAGTCTGGAGACCAAATTACAGATGGTCTGGAGCACCATTCACTTTAGATTGGCAGCCTTTTATCAGAGCCCAAAGTAACAACTTTTGAGTGTTAAGTCTGTAAAATACTAGACCTTGAAGGGGGCCATAAATGAGCGAGTTTTTGGGGGTTTGGGTTAATGGCTCTTTCAAATTTATTTAACTTTTATCAAGCCGATCATTAATCAGAAGTGGGCAAAATTGGAGTTCCCGGAGAAAAACCACCTGACCTTCCGTTGCAAAACTTGGCATCTCACATGTGACCTAAGCCAGGTTCGAACCAAAGCGATGAAAGATCTAATGATTAAGAGTCAGTACTCTTATCCACTAGGCCACGGAGGCCCGTAATGAAATGAGTGGGCCTGGAATTAAGGTACGATGTTACATTATGCCATGATAGCCTGGCATCTTGCCAAATTTACCAGATCTGTGGCAAGTTGTTCAAAACTGGCCACGTCATTAGTCAACGAATCGTAAAAACATTAAATATAGCAAATATACCAATACCAATAACCCTATTTGTTTCATTGGGCAACAGGGCTTGAGATGTCATTTCATCTCAATGTCGGGTAAAAGTTTCACAAAATTACCATGGAAGCAACGTCTCCATAATGACCTATAAAGTGTTGACGGGGACATTAAACCTCAAATTAACCAACCAACCATCTGATTCAGTTCCTGAACAGCTCCTATCCGACAAGATGGAACGGTGCAGACTGGAGGGTGTAGATACATGTAGATGTCCTTTAAAGAATTAACTCATTATGTTAACACACCCGTGCGACAAAGTGCATTTTTCACATCTCCAAAATGGCTTCTTTTCTGATGAAAATGCTTGCTATTTTTGATATAAATGTTCAAAACATAGGTTGAGGGTGCTGGTTAGAACCGCCTCAATGAGGCGGTTCTAACGAGTACCCACAACCTATGTCTTGGAGCAGAAATAAGAAAAATAATGTTTACCCCCGTAAATCCCAGTTTTCTCTATATAAAGTGAGGTTTAGGGGGGTCTTCATTTCACGGACTTGTTCACGTGATGTGATGGCCACCATCGTGGATATCAAGATGCAAACATATTAGCATTCTGAATCTACATGTCACCACAATGCTTCCCACTAACTTTATACTCAATCTCATAGGTGAAGGAGCAGATGTGGTATAAGATTTTCAGTGAAATCTTTTCTACGGTCATTCTCTCCCTTCCGCTGATTCAAGAAGGGCAGTTGTCAGTTTCTGGCGAAAGAATGTGCACAGTACTGGTTAACAGCTTACGTATAAGCCTGCCCAGGAAAAGTGTGGATAGGTAAACTGACTGGCACAAAACTGACCTAAACAGTGTTGACTGGGCTTTTAAGCTCCAATACCAAGGGGGGAAACCTACATCACGATGACGTCACACAGAAAGACAATGGCAGCCGCCATCTTGAAAGTACCTCCCGCTTCGGTAAGTGTTTTTGTGTTAAACAGATGATTTAAGCACAATCTTGACACAGCTTTTAATCGCAGAGTACGGGCGAAATAACAATGTTTTGTCTGCAAAAAGAAATTTGTGCAGGCTTTCAGTAGTATGGATAAACACGTTGGATTAATTCATTTCAGCGATCCATTCGTCAACACTCTGGATATGAAAATCATTCATATGAAGCAGCGCAGTGTTTTCATTAATCCTCCTCGCATAACGAGTACACGACTTTTTCAGAAGAAATACCATAGAAGTGTTTATTAGTATTAAAATTAGAAATTTTGAACTTTATAAGACGTTTTCAGTAAATGGTATTGTTAACACTCGATCAGAAATGAGATACGTACACACTCTGAAAACCAGCATATAGTTGTTTGTTTTTATTTTATTTTTTTTTGTTTTTTTTGTTTTGTTTTACGGCCCTTTCAAGATTATTTCACTCATATCGAGCCGATCGCTAATCAGAAGTGGGCGAAAACCGGAGTACCTGGAGAAAAACCACATGACCTTCCGTCGCAGAAATTGGCGTCTCACATATGACCCGAGCGAGGCTCGAACCACAGCGGTGAGAGACCTAATGATCAAGAGTCAGCGCTCTTAACCACTAGGCCACATATAGTTGTTTCTCGTGACAACCTGAAAAGCAGGGTAACAAGTATCTTTGACAATAGTGGTGGCCAGATGAACAGCCGATCACAATTTCCGCTCTCTTGTCACTTAAGAAGATATTGCCCAGTCTAGAACATTGTCACACTTGAACTATTTACTATCTTGCGCCGAGGTGCGAAAAAAATGACGATAAAACAAATGGTTCAGATTTAGAATATCTGTAAAAACAAGAGGCCCTTGGGCCACTATACTCACCATAGTTCAGTTGGGCTCTGCCCCATGGAAGACATGCGTTTCATTAAGCTATTAAGGCTAGAAAAATCTAAGTAGAGGCCCACCCAAGGACTATGCTGCGAAATTAGGTTTCTAGCTTTTCTTGTTCTTGTGAAAACGTTGACAAAATATTAATATTGGCCTAATTTTTGGGAGAAGATTTAAAGAATAGATGAACAAATAAGCTGAAGATGCTTATTGCCTTTTATACAATATAAGCCATCGTTATTGGATTGCATACAAATGTTCTGGAAAAGGGTAATCCCTTTGAAGCAAGGACTACAAGACAGAACTGAAAACTGTGGAGTGTACACGATTTTTTTATGGACCAGACTAGCTAGTTTCGGCCAGTTAGGCCGCATCACTAACCCTCAAACATTTACGACCCCCTGCAGTGGCATCAATGATTCCAAATGACTGGAAAATAAATCCACACTTTGATGAAGATCAGATAAACATTTTACGGGCGCCAAATATTCCCATAACACCAGCTACGGTGAAATGTATTACTTTCTAGAAAAATGTAATCCTTTGGAAGCAAGGGAAACAAGAAAATAAAAATAAAGCCACACTATGATAAAGATTGAAGTTTCAACATTTTATAGTTCCTAGGAAATTTTGGATGAAATTTAACTTAGACCTATGATAGAGAGAAAGAATTAAAGTAAAGATGAAATGGGATGTCAAGAAAAACACTGCCTCTTACACTATGTAAGTTATCATCCCAATTGCATATGAAAAATAGAAGTGAAGGCAATGATTAGGAATCGATACAATTAACCCACTGCTCGAATCAGAGACACCAAAGGAAAAGGAACACAAGCATGAAATAACTAGACTCTAAACATCACTAGCGGAAAGCCAAAAGGACAGTTTCTTTCCAACAAAATGGGCAGTTGACTGTCCAAAACAAAAGGATATAAGCGAATACTGGTAATCACTTAGAGGGTTCAAATTAGAAGTAGATGCAATGATCAGGAATCGATACAATTAACCCACAGCTCCCATCAGAGACCCCAAAGGGAAAGAAACACAAACATGAAACAACATACCCCAACGGAAACACCAACAGCGGAAAGCCAAAAGGACCGTTACTTTCTCACATAATGGCCAAAAGGCTATCCAAAATAAAATAATGCAAGCGACACAAACACCCAAAGACCCCAAGCCTGCCCAGGAAAAGTGGTGCGAGTTGGACCGTACAGGTGTATAAAATAGACGTAAATGCAATGGTCAGGAATCCCTATTTGTTTCACTGAAGGCATTGCTTGAGATGTCATTTCATCTTAATGTTGGATAGAAGTCCCGAAAATATTGGAAGTAACGTCTCGAAAATGACCTAAGTGCTGTTGACGGGGCCGTTCAACCTCAATTTCAACCAAACAGGCATCATCTTTTCATATGTTTATGCCGTTCGTAGTTTTTTTTTGCGTATCGCGCGAAAATAGTAGACGTTTTTCTTTTATCTTTGTAGTTGAGACGTTATTTGTTTTGTTTTTGTCAATATATCAGCCGGTGCAAGACAAATGCTAAAATATGACATTTGCGACTAGTGAATACCTAGACCAGTCCATGCATCTGATCGGTGTAATATTTCGCTTTTGAAACAATAGTGAGCTATTACTCTACTCACACCTGCTCGTTGTACGGACGATTCTTAATCCTAACCAACCGCACAAGTCCAACAGCAGATCCTGAACAGCGTAACGAGAAAAAAAATGTCATTGGGGCCTCGATAAGGATCGGTTTATACAACAAGCAGGTGTGGGAAGTGTCAAATATAACTACTGTTTTTAAAACTCAAGAATACACCGATCAGACTGCCCGGGTATGCAAGCTGATCTGGGTAGTCTATCGTCGCATATAAATTGCCTTATTGTAGCTTTTTTCTTGCACCGGCTCATTAATTAAAATAAATAACGTTGAAACTACACAAAATGCCTACTTTTTGTGGGTGTTATGCCAAATACTGCATCGAGTGAGGTAAATGTCAAATTAACGTTACAAAAAGTGTTACACTATTCATTAAAACAGTGCTACAGTGTACAATATTGTTTTTTGGTCGACAAAAGTTACTAAGCAATGGAGCTTTTTTAAAAATAGTGCTTAAGTCCACCTGACCATCACTAAAGGTAGCTGTTATTTATAGAAAATAGCCGCCTTATTCTTATAGCTGTGAGGACAGCGCATTCAATAATATGGTTATCAATAGAATCTGGACTAAAATCGTGTGTTTGGTTTAACAAACAGTGTAAGCCCTAACAAGACGCGACAGAGCGCGGCATCTGATCAAGGTCTACACTGTTTGCCTTTTATACACGGATGTAAGGAATAAACAAATGTTTACAGTCTAAGTCTCCGTGTATTTTTCAAACCCACCCAAGAGACAGCTGACCCACCTGTTCTATTACTACTTTGATAAAAGTAAGTTTGTTTGTATTGGTGTTTAAGGGCCCAGTCAACAATATTTAGGTCATTTTTATCCCGGTCAGTTTACCTATCCACACTTTTTCTGTGCAGGCTTATACGTTAACCAGTACAGCGCACATTCTATCGCCAGAAACTGACAACTGCCCTTCTTGAATCAGCGGAAGGGAGAGACTGACCATAGAAAAGATTCCATGATCAATCTCCACGAAAGAATGTTGCCGACCCTGGCAGGTAACGAAGCCGCGTCCTCCTGATCACCAGTCAGATGCGCATCCAACTGAGAAACCGAGACCGGCTTAAATAAAGTAAGATAATGCCTTTTTATAACGAGCAGATCATTGCAAGAAGTTTTGTTCTCAGCCACGACAGTATTTTTTCCGCTCATGTAAGAGACCATTGAGGACCTCAAGAGATGTCTGCCTATTCTTCGTTAGCCTATATGACTCTTTTTATTTTCAGAGATAAATGTAAACCTAATTCTGTTGTTTTATACCTCAACGCAAGTACGACAATGCTCCAGAGTGGGCTATATCTTCTTAAATGACAAGGGAGCGGACATTACAACTGCCTGTTCATCTGGCCACCATTATTGTCCAAGATACTTGTAACCTTTAGAGAATTTGGCGTCTTTTACCTGCTTTTCATGTTGTCACGAGGAACAACTATATGCTGATTTTCAGAGTGTGTACGTATCTCTTTTCAGATCGAGTGTTAACGATACCATTTACTGAAAACGTCTTATAAAGTTCAAAAATTTTAATTTTAATACAAATAAACACTTCTATGGTATTTTCTTCTGAAAAAGTTGTGTACTCGTTATGCGAGGATTAATGAAAACACTGCGCTGCTTCATATGAATGATTTTCATATCCAGAGTGTTGACGAATGGATGGCTGAAATTAACTAAATCCGACGTGTTCATCCATACTACATAAAGCTTGCCTAAATTTCTTTTTGCTGACAAAACATTGTAATTTTGCCCGTACTCTGCGATAATAGCTATGTCAAGATTGTGCGTAAAATATATGTTTAACACAGAAATACTTACCGAAGCGAGAGTTCCTTTCAAGATGGCGACCGCCTTGGTGTAAAATTGTGACGTCATCGTGACGTAGGTTTCCCCCCTTGAATACAAACAAACAAACAAATAAAGATTTTCATTTCAAGATGGCCACTCACAGTGGTGGCCTTCTTGGATTTCAGAAAAGAATAATTTCAACAATATGTTCTATGAAACAGTCTTCCTTTGAAAGCAAGCAATAAATTAATAGAAATAAAAATTGTGGGGCATTCAAGAATTTTCTTGGCCAGACTAGCTACATAGTTTCAGCTGGTAAGGCCTCATCAGTGACCCTCAAATATTTTCAAAATTCCACAATGGTATCATAAAATGATTCCAATTAAGGACTAGAAAATATAATCTACCATATTATAGGAACAGGGAAACTTTTACGCAGCAAGCCTGACTCTCCAGGTTGGCCCAATCCCTCACACCAAGTTTCGGCTCAATTTGACTAACCAGGGGATGAGGTTTGAAAAATGTCAAGATAGCCACAGTCACAGCCATCTTGAAAATTTGAACAGAAGGATTTCAGCAAATCCCAATCTCCATGTCGCCTCAATGCCTCCTGTCAAGTTTCAGCTAATTACAACTTTCGGTTCAGTTCATATAGGAAGGCATTTACAGACATTACGAATAATAACCAGTTTAGAATTTACTACCAGTGGTAATTAATCACATGGTCTTGAAATAAAACTAATACCCAATCCTGATTTACTGGGCATTTTTTTAATCCTTAAGACGCCAGGAAAAACTACATCTGAAAATGTCTGCTTATGTCGTTTGCTGAATCTTTTTGCAAACTTTTTAAAAATATTTTTGCATACAGGCAAAAAGTGTGGGTCCAGATCAGATCTGGGTCCACGCTGTTCGCATAAAAAGAATTTTAAGGTAACTGTCAGATGGCAAAGCAGACGACAATTGTTGTGACTGGCATCTTATGGGTTAATCCAAACTTTGGCTGTATTTTAGAACCCTAACTCTGAACAGTAGCCCTTGTTCTCCATTCTTAACAAGTGGGTAGGGGTGGGGGTGATTATAATATATTATACGTGTATATTGTCACTCTCACTTTCAACTACGAGGGTAGGCTGATAAGTTCTGAGCCTGACCAAGAAGCAGGCATCGAAGAGCCATGAAATTTCGTATTCATTAAATCCAAACCTTTATTACTTGATTTGACTCAAATGAGTTCAAGTTTACCTGCAATAACGTAGAAATTCTAGACTTTGAAAATTGATACTAGCACGTTTTTGAGAAAATGGACAAAACCTTGCATCGTGGTGTCATCAAGTACCTCCATAAAAAGGGGTTAGCTCCTAAGGACATTCATGCCGATATGGTTGCTACATTAGGGGACGATGTTCCTTCGTATGCAACCCTGAAAAGGTGGGCAGCAAATTTTAAGATGGGCAAGGACAGCCTTGAAGATGATGACCGGTGTGGACGACCCACAACGGCAACAACTGAGGAAACCATCAGCCAAGTGCACAGGGCCGTGATGGATGACAGGCGTTTAACTGTGAATCAGTTAGCTAACACTGTTGGCATCTACCGTGAACGAATAGAGAACATTCTACACAGTGAATTAGGAATGTCGAAGGTTTCCGCCAGATGGGTGCCATGGGTTTTGACGCCTGACCAGACTGAACCTGTCACAAGCCAACTTGGCTATTTTTTAAGCAGACCAAGATGTTTTTCTTGACCGTTTTGTCACTCAGGATGAGTGTTGGGTTCATCACTTTGAGCCAAAAGACAATCCATGCAATGGAAGCACCCTGGCTCACCCCCTCCAAAGAAGGCAAAGGTCGTCTCCTCTGCAGGGAAGGTGATGACATCAGTGTTCTGGGATGCCAAGGGCATAATATTCATAGAATACCTTCAAAAGGGCAGAACAATTAATGGGGAGTATTATGCAGATCTGCTAAAACAATTGCGAAAAGCAATTAAGGCTAAACGACCCGGAAAATTGACAAAAGGGGTATTGTTCCATCAGGACAATGCGCCTGCTCATAAATCGGTTGTCACAGTGGCTGCTGTGCATGACTGTGACTTCACACTTTTCGATCACCCTCCCTATTCACCTGATCTAGCTCCATCAGATTATTTCCTGTTTTCAAACATGAAAAAGCACTTGGCTGGTCAGCATTATCGGTCAGACGAGGAGGTGATAGCTGCTATGGAAGAGTTTTTCAGGGACAAGATGAGACCTTCTATACCACTGGGATCCAAGGACTCCAGCATCGCTGGAGGAAGTTTGTGGACAGGAAGGGAGACTATGTTGAAAAATAAGACTCTTTCTGCATGGACAAACCATTGGATCTTGGTCAGGCTCAGAACTTTTCAGCCTACCCTCGTAGTGTTGATTTATTTTAATACAATTTTTGTCTGTATGTGCCATAACACTTAACCCTTAAGACTCCGAGAAAAACTTCATCTGAAAATGTTGTCTGCTGAATCTTTTTTTTAAACTTTTTGAAAATATTTTTGCATACAGGCAAACAGTGTACTGCTGCTACAGGTTTCCCCTTAAGACTCTGAGAAAAACTATTTATGCATGCAGGCAATCAGTGTGGGCCCAGATCAGACTGCTCCTACTGAGAAAAACTACATCTGAAAATGTTGTCTACTGATTCTTTTTTTTTTTCAAACTTTTTAAAAATATTTATGCATACAGGCAAACAGTGTGGGCCCAGATCAGACTGCTCCTACAGGTTTTCCCTTAGTTCAGGTAACAAGCATGGAGCAGTAGGTGTCATTTTTAACCCCTAAAGCCTGAAGATACATTTAACTGAAAAGAATGACATTTTTCTGAGAAAATACAACTTGACATATTATATTAAATAAATAGTCCACTGAGCAGATAAATCATATGAACTTTCTGAAAAAAAAAATTACAGTAAAAAATTACATGTACGCACAAAAATTATGAAAATTTGTCAGCTACAGCCCAAAAATAATTTTCTGCTGGGACCCCAAAATACTGAAAATTTTGTCTGCTATGGCCCAGAAATAATGAAATTTTGTGTGGGCTATACAAGCAGACAAAATTTTCATTATTTTTGGGTGTAATGCATTGCAGTAATCCTTAGCTAGCTTTAAAGGTTAAAATTACGAAATTAAATAACCTGACAACTATCTCAAGTACTTTGATTCTTTACACAACTAAATACTCTCGGATTAGCAATTTAATAATCGTTTCAATACCTTTGAAGGACAATATAATTGCTAGTGATACAGTCAATCCCATTAATCGCAAAGCAAGTATTAGAATCAAATGAGATACAACACCCAAAAATGTTTCTTCAGACATGGGCACAGAGAGAATATTACATAATTTGTACCAATTAAAATTATCCCTTAAGACGCCGAGAAAAACTACACCTGAAAATGTCGTCTGCTTATGTCGCCTGGTGAATCTTTTGGCAACTTTTTCAAAATATTTTTTGCATACAGGCAAACAGTGTGGGCCCAGATCAGACTGCTCCTAGAGGAGCAGTCTGATCTGGGCCCACAAGGTTTGCAAAAATTACTTTTAAGGTAACCAGCAGATGGCAAATTTAAAGCAGACGACAATTGTCATGATTGGCATTTTATGGGTCAAGGGCTTATGATATGCATTATCTGACTTAATAAAAGGTACTTTTCAACATACTTGAAAAGCCTGCATGTATTTTTTTTTTTTTTTTTTTTTTGCAAGACAAGCCACATGCAAAGCTATACAATTAAACTGCCAATCACAAAATTTGCAGACATATTCATTTTTCATATACTAAAAATTCGGACACCTTGAAAACTTGGCGTAATTTGCGAGTTGGGCCGTCCATGCTTATAAACCCTATTGGTTTCATTGGGCAACAGGACTTGAGATGTCATTTCATCTCAATGTTGGGTAAAAGTCCCACAAAATTGGAAGCAAGGTCCCCAAAATGACCTATACAATGTTAACGGGGACATTCAAACCTCAAATCAAACAAACAAACCTACAAATCCAGCAAGGAGTACAAAACCTGTAGAAGGAATGGCACACAGTGTAGACTTCAGGAGCAGTATGATCTAGGTCTGCACTGTTTGTTTAGGACTAGCGGATCATTAAAATATCCTGCCAAGGACAAATGTGGTTTTGTAAACTGAGTGGCATGTTTGACCTAAATAGTGTTTACTGGGCTGTTATTCTCCAAACTGAATATAGAGTTCACATTGTTATACTATCAGGAGAGATAATTCAGATACTGTGACATTTCGAGTTGTGGGTCTTGCACACAACATACTATCATAATCTGATGTACAATCGTACCAAGTTTTGCCAACGTGAAAGAGTATCGGAGATATGGGGATCCTAAAATTATACTGTCAGAAGAGATAATTAAAAATATTTTTAAGAAATTTGAAAAAAAAAAAACAACAGCAGACGATATAAGCAGACGACATTTTCAAATGTTGTTTTTCTCGGTTAAAGGGTGTACGAGTTATAGAGATCACAAGGCTGTATCTACTGATGGACCACAAGATTATACATACTGTAAGTGGGAATAACCAAAAGACCATGGCACCCAGAGTTGTGGTTCTTGCACACCTTCTTAACCTTGCGTTTGTTTGTTTGTGCTAAGGTTTCATGTCCCTGCCAACACTAGGTCAGTTTATAGACATTGCTTCCAATTTTGTGGGACATCTACCTGATATATTGAAATGAAATGACCTTTCAAGCTCTATCGATCAATGAAAAGACTAGGATTTAAGGAGCAGTCCGACTCACAAAACTTTTCCTGGGCAGGTTGAAACCTTCTAAGCAGTTTACCAGCACTCAAGTTAGGTTGGTTTGAGCTCTGCAATGAAGCATCATGCAGCCCCGTCTATTTCTGTAAGCTCCATACAGTGGTACCAAATATCATCAAGATATTCCAAAGGATGTTTGAATTATGGCGATAAAAAGTTACATTGTCAGTGAAGATAACTAAAATATCCTGGTATGCAGAGTTGCAGGTCTTGCACATGACACACCTCAAATCATCACAAAAACACACCTATATAATTTTGACCCCCTTTAACCCCACTTTTATATAGTAAAACTGGAGCTTACAGGGGTAAACCCTGTTTTTCTTATTCCTGCTCTAAAATAAAGATTGTTGGTACTCGTTAGAACCGCCTCGTGGAGGCAGTTCCAGCATGTACCCATAATCTATATTTTGATCAGAAATAAGAAAAATATCAAAAATTTTTATCTTAAATTTGCATTTGTTCGCCGGTAAAATTTACAATGTATTTGTATAGGCGTGATTACGTAATGTGTACCATTTCCACCATCATGGTAATCACAAGGTTATGTCTACAAACTGATGGTCAGAACTGATCCATATATCCCCGGAGCCTGTTCAGTTGGGGCATAAAAATAAGTTGGCTTAATTTTGCTTGCCAGTTTACAGAAGAACTATTCAAATTAGCTTTGTTACTGGTAATACAGTAAAATTCCTAAATTAAGACCACCTTTGGGACTGTTCAAAAGTGGTCTTAAAGACCACTTTTGAACAGTCCCAAAAGTGGTCCCTGACCAGAGGACATTGTAGGCAGAAAACACAAAGAAAAATTAAGTGTACCCTTCAAAATAAGCTTTTTATAGCAGAATTAGTCCTAATTTTAGGTGGTCGAAATAGCGGAATTTCACTGTAGTTGTGTTGGCTATAATAAATAATTGAGAACATTAAAGCCAAGTCTTTGACTGTTGTCCTTTAAATTAGGTATTTAAAGGTACATGTATAACAAAAGGTTAAATTTTTTACTTCAAATTAACACAGTTTATCAACATTATTGTCAATATATGAATACATGTATAACTTTACCGCTCTCTGGGCTTATTTAGCAGAAGACAAATTATTGGTATTTTCCTTTTTTTCCAGAAAACAGGATTTGACATTTCATGCAAATTGTCTCCATGCAAATTGTCTCCATCAGAGACAATTTGCATGAAATGTCAAATCTTGTTTTCTAGGGAAAATAAGAAAAACAAAATGTCATCTGTTGAATCTGTGGAAGAAAATCCCAGCATGCAGAGTTATGTTTGTTTGTTTGATTTGAGGTTTAACATCCCATTCACACTGTAAAGGTCATTTTGGAGACGTTGCTTCCAATTTTGTGGGACTTTTACCTGACATTGAGATAAAATGACATCTCTAGCCCTGTCTTCCAATGAAACCAATAGGGTTTATTAGTATGAACGGTCCGCCTCGCACCGCGGTTCCTGGACAGGCTTAGATCCTCTAAGCGATTTACCAGTACTAGTGTGCGGGCCGGATTCAGCTCTGCGTAGAAACATCATGCAGCCCATATATTTCTTTAAGCCCCTATGGGCGGGGGCTTGCATGCAGCGTTATAAAAGATTCTTGTCAGTTTTATACAGATTCCATCAAACATTTTATGGGGGTGTGGGAGCGAGGATTAATTTCAGCCTCTATCAAACATTCATTACTGCAATAACCCCACAGACTATATACAGAAAAATGGGATTTAAATAGCATATACTATTTTCACTATTTTTTTTATTGTACAACATGCTCTGAATACTCACCAGGAACAGAGAGCACCCACAATCTATTTTTGCAGGAGATTATTTAACAGCCCAGTATACACTATTTAGGTCATGGTGAACCAGCCAGTTAACTTAGCCACTCTGTTCCTGGGCAAGCTTATATGAGCCCTGCCAAGCGAATTTGGGTCTTTGAGCATTCCGTCGTGCCCAGCCATTCAGAGCGGCCAGGGATATGGCTTTCTGTCTGAAGGTTCCTCTTGATTCACTGCTTGTATGAGCGAGCAGCGAATGTTCTGGCGAGACTGCGCGGATGCGCAGGCTCGCCTGAACCTTCGCTGCTCGCATAGGCGATAAGTACCAAAATCACTTGACGGGGCCCATATATAAAGGGTTCAGCAGTACAGTGAACAAAATTTGCCAGTTACTGACAACATCCCTTCTTGAATCACCGGGGGGGAGATTGACTATAGAATACATTTCATTGTCAATCTCCATCACGAAAAAACACCTATATAATTTTGACCCCCTCGAACCCCACTTTCATATAGTAAAACTGGGGTTTCCGGGGGTATACGTTATTTTTCTTATTTCTGCTCTGAAATAAAGATTGTTGGTACTCGTTAGAACCGCCTCGATGAGGCGGTTCTAACGAGTGCCCACAATCTATATTTTGAGCAGAAATAAGAAAAATATCACAATTTTTCTTCTTAAAATTTTCATTTTTACTTCGTTAAAACTGGCAATGTATTTGTATAGGCGTGTTTGCGTAATGTCATTATTTTTCATCTTATAATTTTCATTTTTTCAGCGATAAAGGTTACAATGTATTTAAGGTGTGTTTTTGTAATGTTCTTATAGAAGACCTAAAAAAAAATAGCTGTGTTTCTGCTAACCCGACCGACCCTGATTTTTTGTGCCAACCTGCAATTTTTTTTTGCCATCCAAAAAAAGATTTTCTTACCTAAACCAACCTTAATATTTCTAGCACTTTTGATAAAAAATAATAAAACTGTCAAAAATAGCTAAACAAATACTTGAAACCCGGTTCTTTTGCTTCCTTTATACTTTTAACCTCATTATTTGAATGTTGTAAGGTAATATAGTTAAAATTTAGCCATTTTAATGTTTTTTTACTTTTTTTTCCATCAATTAAAATTTTGACAAAAAATAAAAAGTTCTTGCGACCTACAGACCCACACCCATTTTCGGTATGCTTAGCGGAAACAGCTATTTTTTTTAGGCCTAAGGGATCAACCAGTTTACTGAACATTCTTTTGCTAGACACTTACAACAACTCTTGAATCAGTGGGAGGGAGAATGACCATAGAAAAAATTTCGTGAACAATCTCAATGAATGAATGTTGCTGACGTGCAGGGATCATACCCGTCACCTACTGATCACCCAAATAGAGCTAAAGAGGCCAGCATCTTTGTAGGAGAAAAAAAAACAAATATTAACCCTTCTGCTGAAAACGACAAGCCCTAGCTTTGCAATCCGTATAGATCCAGATAAGAAGAAGAAGCCATCTGATCAGGATCTACAGTTTGTCAATTAGTTTGTGAATTTGAAAGAAACATTATATCAAATATTTTGATTGTGTGTGGCAACAATAATTTATTCACCAGGATAAAGTTAAACATGAAAATTCTCATCAGAAAACTAAAGGTGAAAGGTCATTTTACCCTTTTTGTACCAAATGGAATCTTCTTCCTTATATATAGCAGGATTTCATTTAAAAATTTGGGGGTGTCAGGTTGTGTTTTTATGAAAAATTTATTTGGAAAATGGCTGCAGTGGAGGCCCTGATCAGACGCCGCATTCTGGGCATCTGATCTGAGCCTGCACTGTTTGCCAGGGTACCCATTTTGGGGTTTCCCGTACTAAATGGTTTAAAGATATGAAAGACAGTGTTATCTCACATGGCTGTATTATCATAAAAGAAAAACCAACTTGTTTAAATTGCAGAATATCTACCAGGATATCTAATGATCCTAATTGTATTGGGGCAGATAGGCCTAAGCAAACAGTGCAGAGCCAGATCAGACTGCTATTTCACGATCCAGCAAGCAGTCCAAAAAGTCCAGAAGGAATGGCAAACAGAGTAGACCCTGACCTAGGTCTGCACTGTTTGCTTAGGCCTATCTGTCCCAATATACAGTGAAATTACGCCAATAAGACCACCTAAAATTAAGACTCATTCTGCTTTAAAAAGCTTATTTAGTTGGCTAAAGTTATTTTTTCTTTTGTGTTTTCTGCATACATTGTCCTCTGGTCTGAGACCACCTTTGGGACTGCTCAAAAGTGGTCTTAAAGACCACTTTTGGACAGTCCCAAAGGTAGTCTTAGTGTAGGAATTCTACTGTATTTAGGATCATAGGATCATTATGGTATATCGTTTGACATACATATGAGAAACATGTGCTGGGGAGATGATTCACGTGAAACATCAAAGCATTTTTTTTGCTGAAAAATAATTTAACAAATGAAATTGCCATCCTGTGATGCTTTAACGATTAAAAAAAACAACAACAAAAAAACCTACCATTAAATTCTGCTCCCCTCCTCCCTTTGCCTTTATCGCATCTGGACTTGATTCTGTCATTACGGCAGGTTACGGTGGCAGCGGCTGGATATCTTCCGAATCCAAATCTTCCAGCATTTCTTTTCACTCTCCCCCTTTTTTTCTCCTTTTGAATGGAAAAGAAAAATATCCGAAGAAATAAGTCAAGTCCTTTCACAATAAAGCGAAAGTTAATAATACGACTATATTAAACAGGCTTCGATACTTAAACCTTCTGAACCAATATAACCACTGACTGGCAAAAATCAATGCCTATTTCACCTGTCCGCGTTATTTTCACCTCCCCATTTGACCTTATTATTCAATAGTATATAGATAACACCAGAAGGGAAGCTGATTTTACGGCAAGATTCCATAAAACAACCACCAACTTTAAATGGTTGAGTTTATTTCCAGTTCACATGATATAAAGCAATAATTGTTGAATATTTAATTAGCCGAGATAAAAGTGGGGCTAAATGTGTTTGATCATGAGATTAATTTACCTGTAAAATCAATATATCCAATACACAGATCTTGCTCTGACAGGTAGTTATGGTCACCTGGTTGTCGGGTAGATTCAGGGGAGACTAATAAGACAGGTTTAGTACTTCATTGAATAACAGGTTGTCATCACTTATACCCAATAGTGAGATATGAACTGGTGGACAAGATACTGGAGAGGTATTGGAGTTTAATGGCCCAGTCAACACTATTTTAGGTCATTTTTGAGCCAGTGAGTTTACTTATCCACATTTTTCCTGGGCATGCTTATACGTAAGCGGTTAACCAGTACAGTGGCCCCCCGCCCATCGGGGCTTGAAGAAATAAATGGGCTGCATGATGCTTCCACACAGAGCTGAAACCAACTGCACACAAGTACTGGTAAACCGCTTAGAGGTTCTAAACCTGCCCAGGCAAAGGGGGGTGAGTCGACTGTCCATACTTATAGACCCTATTGGTTTCATTGGGTGAGAGGGCTTATGATGTCATTTCATCTCAATGTCGGGTAAAAGTCCCACAAAATTTGAAGCAACGTCTCCAAAATGACCTATACAGTGTTGATGGGGGACGTTAAACCTCAAATCAAACAAAATAATATATATGGGGCACCCGGGCACAGCAAAATCTAGAAGAGATGACCTGGGGCCAAACTTAAACAAGAGGGCCCAATGGCCCTATATCGCTCACCTGTGTACCAGAAAATCATTAGTGTAGGAGACCACTTGACATTGTTACATTCTAAATATCTAAGCTCAGGTAAAGCGGTGTCCATGCGTATAAACCCTATTGGTTTCATTGGTCGACAGGGCTTGAGATGTAATTTCATCTCAATGTCGGGTAAAAAGTCCCACAAAATTGGAAGAGACATCTCCAAAATGACCTATACAGTGTTGACAGGGATGTAAAACCTCAAATCAAACAAAATCTGTGCCTTATGGTTTTGGAAAAGAAGATTTTTTTTTAAGTTTTTTTTCCAGTATAAGTCTATAGAAGCTAATGTGCCCTGGGGCTTGGCCAATTTTGACCCAAAGGGCATGGTTGGCAGGATTTACGTCGGTGACCATTTTGTGTTGCTATATACTTAATATCTAAGGTCTGTATTTCATGGTTTCAAAGAAGATGTTTGAAGCTTTTTTCCATAATAAGTTTGTTGGAGTTAAGGGGCCACAGGATTTGGCCAATTTGGACTAAATATCTAAGTTCTGTGCTTAACATGTTTCTGAGAAAAAGATTTTTTTAAGCTTTCTTCCATTTAGAGTCTATGGGAGCTAAGGGGCACCGGGGCGTGGCCCATTTGGACCCCAGGGGCATGATTAGCAGGAAATATGTAGGTGATCACTTGCCGTTGCTACATGCTAAATATCTAAGCTCTGGGCCCTATGGTTTCAGAGAAGAAGATTTTTGAGGCTTTTCTCCATTTTGAGTCTATGGGAGCTAAGGGGGTCCCAGGGTGTGGCCCATTTGGACCCGAGGGGCATGATTGGCAGGATTTATGCAGGTGACCACTTGTCATTGCCACATGCTAAATATCTAAGCTCTGGGCCCTGTGGTTTCAGAGAAGAAGATTTTTGAAGCTTTTTTCCATTATGAGTCTAGGGGAGCTAAGGGGCCCCAGGGCGTGGCCCATTTGGACCCTAGGGGCATGATTGGCAGGATTTATGTAGGTGACCACTTGCCATTGCCACATGCTAATTATCTAAGCTCTGGGCCCTGTGGTTTCAGAGAAAAAGATTTTTGAAGCATTTTTTCCATTATGAGTCTATAGTAGCTAAGGGGCCACAGGGCGTGGCTCTTTTTGACCACAGGGGCATGATTGGCAGGAATTATGTAGGTGACCACTTGCTGTTGCTACATACTAAATATCTAAGCTCTGGGTCCTGTGGTTTCAGAGAAGAAGATTTCTGAAGCTTTTTTCTATTACGAGTCAATGGGAGCTAAGGGGCCCGCGGGCGTGGCCAATTTGGACCCCAGGAGCATGATTGGCAGGAATTATGTAGTTGACAACTTTCCTTTGCTACATGCTAATTACCTAAGCTCTGGGCCCTGCGGTTTCAGAGAAGATTTTTGAAGCTTTTTTTCATTTTGAGTCTATGGGAGCGAAGGGGCCCGGGGGCGTGGCCCATTTGGAACCCAGGGGCATGATTGGCAGGAATTATGTAGGTGACCACTTGCCGTTGCTATGTGCTAAATATCTAAGCTCTGGGCCCTGTGGTTTCAGAGAAGAAGATTTTTGAAGCTTTTTTCCATTATGAGTCTATAGGAGCTAAGGGGCCCCGGGGCGTGGCCTGTTTGGACCCCAGGAGCATGATTGGCAGGAATTATTTAGGTGACCACTTGCCGTTGCTATGTGCTAAATATCTAAGCTCTGGGCCCTGTGGTTTCAGAGAAGAAGATTTTTGAAGCTTTTTTCCATTATGAGTCTAAAGGAGCTAAGGGGCCCCAGGGCGTGGCCTGTTTGGACCCCGGGAGCATGATTGGCAGGAATTATGTAGGTGACCACTTGCCGTTGCTACATGCTAAATTTCTAAGCTCTGGGCTCTGTGGTTTCAGAGAAGAAGATTTTTGAAGCTTTTTTTTTTTTCATTATGAATCTATAGGAGCTAAGGGGCCCTGGGGCGTGGCCCATTTGGAACCCAGGGGCATGATTGGCAGGAATTATGTTGGTGACCACTTGCCGTTGCTACATGCTAATTATCTAAGCTCTGGGCCCTGTGGTTTCAGAGAAGAAGATTTTTGAACCTTTTTTTCCATTATGAGTGTATAGGAGCTAAGGGGCCAAGGGGTGTGGCCAATTTGGACCCCAGGGGCATGATTGGCAGGAATTATATAGGTTACCACTTGCCATTGCTACATGCTAAATATCTAAGCTCTGGGCCCTGTGGTTTCAGAGAAGAAGATTTTTGAAGCTTTTTTCCATTATGAGTCTATGGGAGCGAAGGGGCCCCGGGGCGTGGACCATTTGGAACCCAGGGGCATGATTGGCAGGAATTATGTACAGTCGAACTTCAATGGGTCGAACTCGGTAGGCTCGAACACCACGTTTGGGTCGAACTGACTTTTCGGTCCCGGCAAAATTCCTATTCATTTTAACTAAACATGCCACCCTTGGCTCAAACTACGATGGCTCGAACCCTCGAACTCTAAGCCTGGTCCCTAGAGTACATTTTCTATGTAAAATCCAACCAATGGCTCCCACTAATTACCTTTTTAACAAGAAAAATACCTAATGGCATTATGGACGGGTTTTTTTTCAGTACGGTTAGGATGGTGGTGGCATGGGTGGGGTAGGGTGGGGTGTGCTGGTGTGGGGTAGGGTGGGATGGGTTAGGAGTCGGGTGGGACGTGGGGGGGGGAGGTATGTGTTTTACGAAGAAAAAAAATTAAAGTTTTTTTCTATTTTTAGCTCTATTTTTAGCTCTAGTGGCCACTGATTTTAGCAATTTTGAAAAAGGGTCACCTAATGAACATTTCTGTAAAATAATTTTGAAATAGGGCCATTATCCCAGGAGGAGATGTCGTTTAAAGAAATTGTTGACTGACAACGGACATCAACTCACCTTGAGCACTTCGCACTTCGTGCTCAGGGGAGCTAAAAAAAGAACGAAAAAAAAAAAAAAAAAAAAATTCCATGACTGTGCATGCATGTATGTATTATTACTAGCAACTATCAGGGGAGGAAGATAATAATTGTTCATATGTGTTTATGGAGAAGAAAAGAAAAATAAAGAAAAAAAAAGAATGAAAAAAGAAAGAAAAAAAAAGAACGAAAAAAAAAAAAAAAAAAAAAAAAAGTCTCCACGGGGGTTTGAACTCACGCCCCTCAGATTCATAGTCAAAAATAGGATTCGTAGTCCAGCACTCTATCCACTACACTGGCATTTGAAAAAAGGTTAACCAAAAGGTAAACCTGAAAAACACAAGTTTGAAAAATGACAATTTCCGCCAAAATTTTAGTCTTTTGCGCCATTTATGGATAATACATGAAAGCGGTACCTCCACTTATGCATCAGTCCTGATATTAAAACAATTAAAACAATCTGCTACAGAATAGATGAAAAATATCACTTTGAAAAAAGGTTAACCAAAAGGTAAACCTGGGACGACGCCCGCCCGCCCGCAGGACGCCCGCCCGCCCACCCGCCCGCCCGGAGCCCGGACATCGCTATTTTAAAGGACAGATTTTTTTTAAAAACTCGTCCAAAAATTCTAATTTTATCGTGCTAAATATCTAAGCTCTGGGCCCTGTGGTTTCAGAGAAGAAGATTTTTGAAGCTTTTTTCCATTATGAGTCTATAGGAGCTAATGGGCCCCGGGGTGTGGTATGTTTGGACACCAGGGGCATGATTGGCAGGAATTATGTAGGTGACCACTTGCTGTTACTACATGCTAAATATCTAAGCTCTGGGCCCTGTGGTTTTTTTAAGCTTTTTTCCATTATGAGTCTATGGGAGCGAAGGGCCCCTGGGCGTGGACCATTTGGAACCCAGGGGCATGATTGGCAGGAATTATGTAGTTGACCACTTGCCCTTCCTACATGCTAAATATCTAAGCTCTGGGCCCTATGGTTTCAGAGAAGAAGATTTTTGAAGCTTTTTTCCATTATGAGTCTATAGGAGCTAATGGGCCCCGGGCGTGGTCCTTTTGGACACCAGGGGCATGATTGGCAGGAATTATGTAGGTGACCACTTGCTGTTACTACATGCTAAATATATAAGCTCTGGGCCCTGTGGTTTCAGTGAAGAAGATTTTTGAATCTTTTTTTCCATTATGAGTCTATGGGAGTGAAGGGGCCCCGGGGCGTGGCCCATTTGGAACCCAGGGGCATGATTGGCAGGAATTATGTAGGTGACCACCTGCCATTGCTACATGCTAAATATATAAGCTCTGGGCCTTGTGGTTTTAGAGAAGAAGATTTTTGAAGCTTTTTTTTCCATTATGAGTCTATGGGAGCAAAGGGGCCCCGGGGCGTGGCCCTTTTTGAACCCAGGGGCATGATTTGCAGGAATTATGTAGGTGACCACTTGCCATTGCTTCATGCTAAATATCTAAGCTCTGGGCCCTGTTGTTTCAGAGAAGAAGATTTTTGAAGCTTTTTTTTCCATTATTAGTCTATGGGAGCGAAGGGGCCCTAGGGCGTGGCCCATTTGGCACCGAGGGGCATGATTGGCAGGAATTATGTAGTTGACCACTTGCCCTTGCTACATGCTTAATATCTAAGCTCTGGGCCATGTGGTTTCAGAGAATAAGATTTTTAAATGTTTTCCCATTATAAGTCTATGGGAGCTATATGTTGCCATGGCAACCAGAATTCCAATCTGATCAGCCCAAAAACCTTATGCAGCCTTTCCCCCTACCTGATGATGATTCACATGAAATTTGATCAAGATTGGCCATGGGGTATTGGAGATATACTTATTTGAAATTGTTTACGACGCACGGACGGATGCACGGACGCACGCACGACGGACGACAGACAAAAAGTGATCCCAAAAGCTCACCTCGTCACTATGTGACAGGTGAGCTAAAAACCTTTTTCAGGATGCTCATTAAAATACCAAATGGGCCCCGTCAAGCGATTTTGGTACTTATCTCCTACGCGAGCAGCGAAGATTCAGGCGAGCCTGCGCATCCGCGCAGTCTCGCCAGAACCTTCGCTGTTCGCTCATACAAGTAGTGAATCAAGAGGAAACTTCAGACAGAAAGCCATATCCCTGGCCCCTCTGAATGGCTGGGCATGCGCAGTTAAAATTTGTCATGACAGAATGCTCGAAGACACAAGTTTGCTTGGCGGGGCTCAAATGTGGCAATTCTCCTGCCACGACCAGCAGAAAATGTAATTTGTTTGCTCATTCATTGTCATTGGCATTTAAACCCTTATCCTGCTGTCCACAACAACCCTTATCTTTGCAAACAGTGCAGATCCAGATCAGATGGCTTCTGAAGAAGCCATCTGATCAGGATCTACACTGTTTGTCATTCAATTTGTGAATTTGAACAAAAACATTATATCATGTAATTTGATTGGCTGATAGTCAGAAATGGGTGTGGCTAGTTCAAATATATTCAGCAGGATGGGGGGATAAAATAAGCTTATCCTGCTGTTCACAACAACCCCTACCTTTGCAAAGAGTGCAGATCCAGATCAGATGGCTTCTGAAGATCAGGATCTACACTGTTTGTCATTCAATTTGTGAATTTGAACAAAAACATTATATCATGTAATCTGATTGGCTAATAGTCAGAAATGGGTGTGGCTGATTCAAATATATTCAGCAGGATAGGGGTTAAAATTTCTAAGTAAACAAAGTTTCAAAGTTTATGCTAAAGTGAGATGAGCATGAAATTTTTTTTTATAACCTTTGAGCCTCTATGACTAGCAAAAGACTTGGATCAGTCTTCATTTATTTTCATACAGCAAAGCCTGATTAGACTGCACCAATGCACACACTTTCCTGGTCATTTACCCCACCCCAAAATGGGTCACAAGCAAACAGTGTAGACCAAGATTAGAAACCACATTGTGCAGCATCTGATCAGGGCTTCATTGTGTGCAGAAAGTTCAACTATTTTTAATCTAGAATGTTGCCTCGATGCTTCCTCAGTTTCAGCAAAATCTGACTTTCTGTTCTGGAGATGTTGTTTGAAGAATCCAAAGATGGCTGCCATGGTGGCCATCTTGGAAATGGAAAGAAAATGATTTAACCCTTGTCCTACTGAGCCCGGATATGCCTTATTTTTCAAACAATGAAGATCCAGATCAGATGGCTTCTGAAGAAGCCATCTGATCAGGATCTACATTGTTTGTCATTCTGATTGTGGATTTGTTGCAATGATGTGCATCAAGTAATCTGATTGGGTGTTAATCAGTAGTGGGTGTGGCATATTTAAATAATCAGCAGAACAAGGGTTAAGTGATTCTGAATCTTTTTTTTTTTTTTTGGTTTTACAGCCCTTTCAAGATTATTTCACTCGTATCGAGCTGATGGTTAATCAGAGATGGGCAAAAACCAGAGTACCCGGAGAAAAACCACCTGTCCTTCCATTGCAGAACTTGGCGTCTCACATGTGACCCTAGCCAGGCTCGAACCCAAAGCAGTGACCGACGTATCCATTAGGCCATGGGGGTCTGTTGATTCTGAATCTTCATGTCATTCCAAGTTTCAGCTGGATCAGACTCACTTCAGAGGATATTTCTTTGAAGAGCGTCAAGACTGCTGCCATCTTTGATATCAGAATTAATGCAATGATTTTAGCAATTTGAATCTACATTCATCCTACTTTCTGTTAGGGAGAAGAAGTCCTCTGAAGAATTCAAGATGCCCCAGCTCATCACGTGAACAAGTCCGTGAAAAGAAGACTCCCTAAACCCCACTTCATATAGAGAAAACTGGGGTTTACGGGGGTATACATTATTTTTCTTATTTCTGTTCCAAGACATAGGTTGTGGGTACTCATTAGAGCCGCCTCGATGAGGCGGTTCGAACGAGCACCAAAAACCTATGTTTTGAGCATTTACAAGAAAAATATTACAGATTTTCACCAGAATAGTAGCTATTTTGGAGATGTGAAAAATGCACTATGTCGCACGGGTGAGTTATCATAATGCTCGAATGCCAGATTAATTGGTGTGGAATGACTTTAGCAATTCTGACTACCCACTTCAACCAGATAACTCCCATCAAGTTTCAGCTCAAACCCACTTTCAGTTCTTGGCCTCAGAAGAATTCAAGATGCACCCAATGGCAGATATTGGAGTGGAATGACTTTAGCAATTCTGACTACCCATTTCAACCACAACCTTGTTATAACACGGTTCATCATAACACGGTTTTGGATATAACACGGTTTCAAGATGGATCCCAAAAATGTTAAGATTATATAGAAAAATGACCATAAATGGTCATTTTTCTATATAATCTATACATTTTTGTTTGGATATACCACGGTTGTTTAACTAACACGGTTTCTGTATTGGACCCCATTTACAGTGTTATAAAGAGGTTGTGGTGTACCGCCCCCACCCAAAGGAGCTTGAAGAAATATATGGGCTGCATGATGCTTCCACGCAGAGCTGAATCCGGCCCGCACACTAGTACTGGTAAACCGCTTAGAGGATCTAAGCCTGTCCAGGAACTGCGGTGCGAGGCGGACCGTCCATGCTTATAAACCCTATTGGTTTCATTGGGCAACAGGGCTTGAGATGTCATTTCATCTCAATGTCGGGTAAAAGTCCCACAAAATTGGAAGCAACGCCTCCAAAATGACCTTTACAGTGTTGACTGGGATGTAAAACCTCAAATCAACCAACCATCATTATAACACGGTTCATTATAAAATGGTTTTGGATATAACACGGTTTCAAGATGGATCCCAAAAATGTTTAGATTATATAGAAAAATGACCATAAATGGTCATTTTTCTTTATAATCTATACATTTTTGTTTGGATATAACTAACACGGTTTCTGCTTTGGACTACATTAATAGTGTTTTAAAGAGGTTGTGGTGCACCTCCGATCAAGTTTCAGCTCAGTTGGAAATGTTGTTTGAATAATTTTAAGATGTCAACTATCTTGAAAATCAGAACAAAATACTTCTAGCTTAGATTCTGAATCTCCAAACTGCCTCAATGCCTCCCATCAAGTTTCAGCTTAATTACAAAGAGATTTCAAGGTGCTTGCCATGGCGGCCATCTTGGACTTCTGAATGCAATGAATTTCGCAATTCTGACCCATAAAATGTCAATCACGACAAAATTGTTGTCTGCTTTGCTGTCTGCCGATTACCTTAAAAAGTATTTTTTGCAAACAGTGTGGACCCAGATCAGACTGTTCCTGTAGGAACAGTCTGATCTGGGCCCACACTCTTTGCCTGTATGCTAAAATATTTTTAAAAAGTTTGAAAAACATATTCAGCAGACAACACAAGCAGACAACATTTTCAGATGTAGTTTTTCTCGGCGAGTTCAGGGTTAAAGTTCATTGAGTATGAACATTGGATCATAAGGTAAGTTTAAGTGAGCATGGATCATGAGGTTAGTTCGCTGCCCAAATGCCTCCCATCAAGTATCAGCTATATTCAATTGTCAAAAATGAGAAAGGCTACTGGTGGATGATGGACAACAGGCCATGGCAGAAGCTAACAAACCATATGCAGAAGAAAGCTAATTGCTGATCAGACTGCATTGATTCACAGCATTTGCTGCTGGTCATTGAGCTCTTGTGGGGTTTGTGGGTCTCTGTAGTTGTTGTGCTTTCTTACCATTTTCGAATCATTCTCACTGAGTATTTTCTTGCTCCTGAGAAAAATCGACTACTCCTTTGTGGTCCACTTTCTGTTCAGCAATTTCAATAATGTTGTCTGCAGACAGCCAATATTCCTTCTATAGCCAAACACCTCATATATGATGCTTTTATGCTCATACTTCATGCAAACTGTGGTCTTGAACTGCTGTGTACTTCGATAAGATATGCAGATCACTTAACCCTTCTCCTGCTGAATATTTTAATTACATCACATGAACAAGTCCGTGAAATCAACACCCCTTACACCCAACTTTGTGTATAGAAAACTGGGGTTTATGGGGGTAAACATTATTTTTCTTATTTTAACTCCAAGACATAGGTTGTGGGTACTCATTAGAACCGCCTCAATGATGCGGTTCTAACGAGCACCCATAACCTATGTTTGCAGTATAAATAAGAAAAATGTCACGGATTTTCATCAAAACGTAGCCGTTTTGGAGGTGTGATAAAATGCACTATGGCGCACGTGTTTGTTATCGTAATGGCCACACCCATATCTGATTATCAGCCAATCAAATAAAATGAGATAATGTTATCTTTAAATTCACAAACTGAATGACAGTGTAGATCAGAAGAAGCCATCTGATCAGGATCTACACTGTTTGCAAACAAAGGGGTTGTCGTGAACAGCAGGAGAAAGGTTAAGACAATTTCACTGCCTGTTTAAACTGGCACTTGCGGTAGCAGCTACCACCAGAAATGTAGGCGGGGCTTACTGATTACTGATCAGCTGTAAATATATTTACTTGGGGTCTGCTAGCTCAGGCTACTGCAGAATAATGCATATACTCACACATTATGAATAGTGATATTTTTCTTATTTCTACCCCAGATATACCAGTATATTGTGGATGCTTGATTAAACAGCCTCATAAAGTTTACAAGTCAATGAAATGAATACACCTCTAAACCCCACTTTATATAGAAAAAAGTTTTGTGTTTTGGGGTATTTTTGTTTTCAATATATTCCTATTTTTAATACAAAGATTGTGGGTACTTGTTAGAACAGCCTCACTGAACTAGAAGGGAGCAAAATGTCAAACATTTTTATCTGAAAAAAAAAAAAAATGCACCCCTAAATTTTAAGATTTGTTTCTAATTGATCAAGACTAATCATTTCTAGACAAGTATGTTTATATAAGCTGTAGCATAGGGTCTTATCAGGCTTTGTTTATAAACATTCTCCATGTTAAAGCAATTAAACTGGACCAGTTTATTATTTCTGCCAGGGCAAACTTTGCAACATTTAATTATTTAAGTTAATCCGGTCCTTATTTTAGCATGATTTTGGGTTACAATACAATGTATTTTTTATTATTAAACAATATCCAGATGTATAACCTTTAAAAATCAGATACATTTGTTGAAAGATGATGGTATTACTTTACCGAAACACCTATTTTGTAATAGATCAAGCTACTTAAAAAGGTAGGTGCGATTTCTTTCCAGGATTGTATACATTGCTGGAAAAATGGCAGAGAATTCTGACAAAAGAGAAATCATATAAAAATTTTACAAAAGAACAGTTTTTGACAGTATTTTATTTCTTCAGATTTACAAGTCTGAATGGGCATTTTATGAAGATTGAACTATCATAGCAGTAGCTGAGACAATAACAACAACTGATAACAATGATGATGATGATAATTAAAATTCTTTGAACAGTCATCTGCAGGACAATTTTCTAGGCAATTATGAACATGATCATGGATATAATGATGATTATTGTACCAAAAACCCTGAAATGGGTATTTGACAACAGTGCAGGCCCAGATCAGATGCCACTGAATAGGCGTCTGATCAGGGCCTACACTGTTTACAGCATTAGCTACCTGTAATATACCTATAAACTGGAATTGGTATTCGAGGATTGCAGGAAGGTTGCAGGTAAGATTATTCTTGATCTAAAGCATATCTTAAAAATCGCAGAATATTATGCTATTAGTGTTTTGCACCTGCATATTCATACCAAGTGTTATTGAAAGGTTTTCAGTCGTTCCGTCACAATCATTTTTGTCCCGCATGCTCAGTGGTGAAATCGAAAGTAGAAAGTCAGCAAACACAGGTGAATTTGCTCTGATTGTCCAATGACAAGCTTCCAGTGAGCAATTATTGTTGCAGTCAGATACAGCGATACCATATATGCTCCCAAGACATACTTTTAAAAATCTACACGTTTTCTCTACAATGTTCAGGCCATTTTTGCATCGGAGGTCAATTTGAACATGAGGTGGTCAAATTGACTAATGGAGATTATAATGGAAAATGCTTTTTGAATGAAAATCATGCAATATGATTCTTTTGTTGTTTTGGGGTTATGTTTAGTATAAAGTCATTGTATCCCTTTTCTGGAAAGAGTGACAGCCAAATTCAGGTTGCCAGTGTACTCAAACCACATTCTCTTAATAAATAGCCTTTTCGGAAACAGTTGATCAGAAGCACACCAGGCGCACATTATCACCAGGCGCAAATTGTACTGAAAATCAAAAGCATATATTTTGCAATCGTTCGGCAGAATGCTGTGATCTTTTATTAAAGGCTGTAATTGTCACAGCACCAGTTGTGCGTATCAAGGCGCATGAACTTAAATTTGATTGCTATTATTATTATTATTGTTATTTGGGCATATACTTAATATCATGATTAATACATTTAATTTACCAGTTAAGCGATTAACAAAACTGTCAATGACCAATTACAATTTTTTTTATTTTTGCATCTTTGATCCAACAGGTTTTACTAATCACAAACCCGCTAAATCAGAGGTATTCTACGCTTACATGCACAACAAAACAGGGATTTCATATTCCGAATTTTTCCTCCGTAATGGAAATTGTAGTTATTTGGAATAACCGTTAAAAATACCCTTAAAATCGGGCTACCCAAAATCTGCCGCAGCTAGATCCGCCATAGGTAAAATTCCAATAAACTGAAAAAATCGATATCCTTCTGTGGGTTGGAAAAGCTGGATCCACCCATACAGGTAAAATCGGAGCCACAACATCATCATATCGACAAAATAGGCATCAGCACTGTAGTTACAAGTCCGGGTATTGATAGGTCCGAGATGCCAATGAGGATGGGAATGCCTTAAGGTTATGATCCTGGAAAAGGAGGTTGTGGACCCAGCTTTTAGCCATGTATGAGACAATAGTCACATTTGATTGGATATAATTATGAAACTGATGAGAAATACTTAGCTGTTATTTTTTTTCTTGCAGGGTATTATATGTGCATTAAACACATAAAGGAAACAAAGTGAACTGTCTCCTGAATTTTCTGTTGTGATAATAATTGTACATGTGGTATCTCTGAATTTCCAAGACTGGATTTTCACTTTGAGGCAGGGTTACCTCCCTTAGACAGTTAGAATGCTTGAAATTGCCACATGACAACCTTGTTTTTTGGTATAATTTTGTAGTTGGCAGTTTGTTTACCATGTTTTGGGGTAAGAAAATCCATTTGAAATGCAGATTTATCAGGTACAGGGTCAAATATTAATATGTAAGCTTATGGAAATGTAAATAGAAGACCATAACCTTAAGGCTCTTCTACTACAGTATATGATAAATTTATGTTGTGTGTACTCATTAGAATCACCTCATTGACTACACACGAGAAAAATTAGAAATACGTCCCAAAATCAGCCCAAATATATGGCTATCTACATGTAGTTTAGAGCTAAGGAAATAATTTTTCTAAGTAAACAAGATCCATTTTTTTTGGGGGGGGGGGGGGGTTGGTTTTACCGCCCCTTCAAGATCAGTTCACTTATTTCGAGCTTATTGTTAATCAGGTGGGCAAAAACCAGAGTACCCAGAGAAAAAACACCTGAACTTCCGTTGCAGAATTTGGTGTCAGCAAGGCGCGAATCACAAATATTTTTGAAAAGTTTACAAAAAGATTCAGCAGACGACATAAGCAGACGACATTTTCAAATGTATTTTTTTTCGACGTCTTAAGGGTTAAAGGTGCATATACCATAATGATCCTAGATACTGGCACAGATAGGCCAAAGCAAATAGTGCAAACCCAGATCAGACTCTGATCAGGGTCTTCACTGTTTGTCATTCTGTCTGCACCTTTTGGACTCCTTGCTGGATGGGGAAACAATTTATTAAGAGTTTAGGTGAATTATAGCAAGTCCTAATGGTGTCAGAACTTTATGATTTTTACGGAAGCTGCACCTGAACATGAAAGTATGGAACAGTATTAAGGTAAAAACTCAATTATGCAATGTGCAATTACAAAATGAATTGTTGAAACCGCACTTTGCATTATGAACCTTTCCATATCTTAATACTTTATTCGAATATGCAACATGCACATTCTAATTTGAGACCTTTGTATTTAAATATGGCATTTGGACGTCCTATTTTGCAATATTCAGTTTCGATTCTGCTGTACCAGTCATTGAGGTGACGGTAACGTTCGGTAATGTCCGTGGATTTGCCATATTTTTTTCCGATGACAAGCGTCCATTTAAGAAGATCGCATTCGCTTTTCCAGGGGCAAAATTCAAGCCAGCAGCAATAAATTTTATCCGGCTATATAATAATTCGAATATTTACAATAATGTGTACGTTTGCATCTTTAAAATAAAATTTACAGCGGGGTTCCTTATTTATATATGTAGGAGAAACAGGATTTTTATTTAAAAGTTAATACTTGTTTGACGAAGGGGAAAGTACTCTATCGTTGAATATTTACTAAAATAAATTACCATGTGCCGAATCCATGGATTTGAAATGAGCATAGATTGTTAAAATTGATTAATTCATACAATTTTCATAAATCTGATCCTTCTGAGGTGTTACTTATAAAGATATTAGTTACTAATTGCAACCTCACTCAAAACTCAAATGCTTGGATATTATAGAAGTATGTATATGTCCGCTCAGGGAGTAACTGCGCGATGGTCTCCCTGTTCGCGGGCATGGATTCGTTCCCTGGGACCTTACCAGCTGACCGTGCGGGAAACTGGTAAACAACAACCAGTGCCTCTATTCCCATTGTTACTCTGATGAACATTACTTACTCATACTCAGCCCCGACCCACAACCATAGAAACGCACCTGTGGTCACAATGACAGCTGTCGTATTCATATGTCCGTCTGTCGTCATAAGTTAGACTTGGGCATGATGGCTTTCATCCAACAGAATCACAACGCAAAAAAAGCTAGTCGTCTGTCGAACTGACAGACGACTCCGTCCGTCTCTCTTCAGCCAGCAAAACCTTGCTGAGCTAGTGTCGCGACTGTCTTAACCAGCCTACTACATATTTCTTCAAGTTCTACATGTAACGATTTGGCAAATGGAATGGCTGAATCCAAACCATTTTGTACTTACATGTATTTCCATGTATTAGGTCTACGCCAAAGTTTTATCTTCTTCTTGTTTTATTACAGTTAGACCGCGTACAGCGTACCCAGGTTTACCTGGCGGAACTTAACGACATTATTTATTTATTTATTCACTTATTATTAAAGTGTACAGAATCTAGAAAAAAAAATGTTTTTGATGCATTAGATTTGTACATTTTACCGCCGAAAAATACAACAACAAAAATTGTAAGCTGAAAAGTCGTGATGATATTTTTCTGACTGTTGCTTAAAATATACATTTTGGGTACACGTAGAAGCGCCTTTTCGATGCGGTTCTAACGAGTACCCACAATCTATATTTTGGAGTAGAAATGAGAAAAATAATGTTTACTCCTGTAAATCCCAGTTTTACTCTATAAAAGTGGGGATCAAGTGCGTTTTTAGTTTTACGTCTCACCAACAGCTAAGGTCATATGGAGATGGGACCTGGGTTTAAAGACTGATCCGAAATTCTGGAGAAGCCCGGGGTCGATCCTGCGATCCCTGGTTACTAAGGCGAGTAGCATAACCACAACACCACAGAGGCTTCCAGCGCTTGATATGTTACATTGTAGCAGGTGCGGGTTTTACACCTGCACTCCAATATGAAGGTATTGCTTCGCGTTGTGTTTTGTCAAAAAGGTGGAAACCTTTGCGTTTTGTCACTTGAAGCCAAAAATCTAGTATAAAAAGTCAGATAGTTTTCTATTTTCTTATAAATTAATGAATGCATTTAACACAAACAGTTACGAACATCTATATAAACATGTGACAAAATAAACAGGGAATCAGACCCCCGGCCCTCGGGGCTTGAAGAAATAGATGGGCTGCATGAACTGAAACCGACCCACACACCAGTACTGGTAAACCGCTTAGAGGATCTAAGTTTACCGAGCCAAAGCGGTGCTTACAAACCCTATTGGTTTCATTGGGCGACAGGGCTTTGATATGTCATTTCATCTCAGTGTCGGGTAAAAGTCCCACAAAAGTGGAAGCAAAGTCTCCAAAATGACCTATATTGTGTTGACGGTGACGTTAAAACATCAAATCAAACAACAGAACCAAAATGCCTAGTTTTAGAAATTCCGTTGGATATGCCCTAAATCAGAAATAAATGTTAGAGGGAACGTAAGTCGTAGTTCATCTGAAAGCATTTTCACGAAAGAGAGTTGTAGCTATGTTTGCTTTCAAGTGATCATAAAGGAGCAGTCTCACAAAGGTCTACACGATTAGGACAGGAGCCTTTCTGTGCCATACAAAATTAGTATAAGTATTTACAACAAACCTATATTTTAGAGGTGCAATGGCCTGAACACATTTGCGATATATTTAGATAAAACTTGGACACAAAACAAACCAAGCAAAGCTGATTCCTGGTCTGACATATAAAATAAAAATATGTGTAAATGATTTTATCGGGAAGGGTGTAGTGTCCCCAAAACGTCCGTTTTATGCCAAAAATATAGTTCTCTCATTTCTTTCACTCCTCCGTGTCACCAATACGCTTGCAGATTTTTTTGGGTATCTGCCGAATACAGGCGGACGTTTACGGGAACGGTACGAAAGAACGATCACAGCGCCACTGAACGAGAATAATGGGAACTAGAAGAAGCAGAATCGGAATTTCAAGTTGCCAAAATAGGACGAGGAACAGAAAGAAAAGTACACAAATTCCAAAATCAGACTAAAAAAATGAATATCATAATGCAGTGTTGCACAATTGTAACTGAATAAAGCATAACACAATATCAAAATTGCATATTGCAATCTCAATGTTGCATAATTGAGTTTTTACCTAAATACTGTTCCATATGAAAGACTTCCAAGGGCTTCTTTTCATGATAAACCCTTCAAGTGCTGAGCATATTTAGTAGACAGCATTTTCAAAGTCTTTTTTTTTTCTTTCTTATTTTTCAGCAAAAATTAGGCTTGACATTACCTTCTTTGGCAGATGATTCACACAAATGTCAAGCTTATTTTCACTAAACAACAATGAAGAAAAAAGTAAACTGTCGTCTGCTCTAAAATTTTGTACAGTGCCTCAATGGTTAAATTGCAATGTCTATGTTATAATAAAACAACCATGCACATAATGAGTGCATTTTTTCACATCCAAAATGGCTACCTTTCTGAGGAAAATCTGTGACATTTTTCTTATTTTTACTGGAAATATAGGTTGTGGGTGCTTGATAGAGCTGCCCCGTTGAGGCGGATCTAACGAGTACCCACAACCTATGTCTTGGAGCAGAAATAAGAAAAAAAAGAGGGCCATGATGGCCCTGAATCGCTCACCTGAATCCAAGATGTTTCAAAGCCTATGGAAATGAGGGATTCACTGCTTTAAGGAGATGTGGACCGAAGACTTTTATCTTTGGAGGCTATTTTCCATTGTAGTGGAATTTGAAGGTTTTTCTATTTTTAGCTCTGGTGTCCATTTTGTTTAACAGAGCGGAACAGTTTAGGCAATTTTGAAAGAGGGTCACTCAAGAAACATTCCTGGGAAATTATTTTCAATTCAGGCCATTTGCCTAGGAGGAAATGCCATTTAAAGGTTTTTCTATTTTTAGCTCTGGTGGCCATTTTGTTTAACGGAGTGGAACGATTTAGGCAATTTTGAAAGAGGGTCACTCAAGGAACATTCCTGTGAAATTATTTTCAAATAGGGCAATTTGCCTAGGAGGAGATGTCATTTAAAGGTTTTTCTATTTTTAGCTCTGGTGGCCATTTTGTTTAACTAAGCAGAACCATTTAGGCAATTTTGAAAGAGGGTCACTCAAGGAACATTCCTGTGAAATTATTTTCAAATCAGGCCATTTGCCTAGGAGGAGATGTCATTTAAAGGTTTTTCTATTTTTAGCTCTGGTGGCCATTTTGTTTAATGGAGCGGAACGATTTAGGCAATTTTGAAAGAGGGTCACTCTAGGAACATTCCTGTGAAATTATTTTCAAATCGGGCCATTTGCCTAGGAGGAGATGTCATTTAAAGGTTTTTCTATTTTTAGCTCTGGCGGCCATTTTGTTTAACGGAGCGGAATTATTTAGGCAATTTTGAAAGAGGGTCCTCCAAGGAACATTCCTGTGAAATTATATCAAAATCCATTCACTGGTTTAGGAGATGTCGTTTGAAGAAAAAGTTTACGCACGCACGGACGCACGCACGACGGACAAAAAGTGATCCCAAAAGCTCACCTCGTCACTACGTGACAGGTGAGCTAATAATGTGTACCACCGTAAACCCCAGTTTTCTCGATATAAAGTGGGATTTAGAGGGGTGTTCATTTAGCTGACTTGTTAACGTGATGTATCATAGCAACAGATAAGGTGGGTATTTTATGGTACTTGAAGGATAGTTTTTGTCAATTCTCCATAAAAACCTATGTAGTGGGTATTCATTAGAACCGCCTCGGCGAGGCAGTTCTAATGAATACCCACAACATAGGTTTATATGGAGAAATAAGGAAAACTGTCCTTTAGTTATCACAAAATACCCATCTTATCTGTTACTATGAGTATTTACACTTAATATTCAGACACCACATCTCCTTACCTACCATGTTATGTTTAACCCATTTAGTACCGGAAACCCCTGAATGAGTAGTTGGCAAACAATGCAGGCCCAGATCAGACGCGCAGAACGCGTCTGATCAGGGCATACACTGTTTGCAAAATTTTCAGCCAATTTCCATATAGTTTTTGATGAAAACACAACCTGACACCCCTAAACTTTTTAATGGACTCCTGCTCTATATAAGGTGGAAGATTCCATTTGGTACAGAAAGGGTTAAAATAGCTGGATGAGTGGCAATGTAAAGTTGATGACACAGCACATTCTCATCTGGGTTAACACTGTTTGCTCAGGCCTATCAGCTAATACATATGTACATACAGAAGTAAATATGATATGTAACTTCTGAACAAGCAACGGCCATACCTGTGATACCTCCCTCATCAGGCGGGAGACTCCCTCATTTTGATGCTAATTTTTGCCCCATTTATGCTAAATTTGAGTAAAACTTTGGAGTGTCCCTCATTTGAACTCAGAATTTCCCCATATATTCTTTACATCTCCCTCATCACAACAGCAAATCTCCCTGTTACAGTTCAAAAAAATTATCACAGGTATGAATGTCTACACGAGATATCAGCTCCCTAACTTGACATTGAACACTCACTCTGATACCTTCATATTTTATCATCACGTGATGCTGCATCTGATAACATCTTATGGCAATGACGTCACATGAAAACTTTTTTAGGTATGTGTACGTATTTTTTTTGTTGTTGTTTTTGTTTTATAGGCCTTTCAAGATTATTTCACTCATATCGAGCCAATCGTTAATCTATCTATCTCTATCTACAGATACTGTGTCGGTCTTATTTGTTTGATTTGAGGTTTAACATCCCCGTCAACACTGTAAAGGTCATTTTGGAGACGTTGCTTCCAATTTTGTGGGACTTTTACCCGACATTGAGATGAAATGACATCTCAAGCCCTGTCGCCCAATGAAACCAATAGAGTTTATTAGCATGGCACCGCGGTTCCTGGACAGGCTTAGATCCTCTAAGCGGTATACCAGTACTAGTGTGCGGGCCGGATTCAGCTCTGCGTGGAAGCATCATGCAGCCAATTTATTTCTTCAAGCCCCTATGGGCGGGGCTTTCGACCATTACCACAGGTGAACAGTCAAACCTGTATTGAGAGACCACCTTTGGGACAAACAATAAGTGGTCTCTCAAGACAGGTGGTCTCTTAAGGCAGGGAGGATAAATCAAGATGGTTTTTTTCTGTTTTTCTTTTTAAATCACACTTTGCAATTTATGAGATCGTTATTGAAATACATGTATATGCATTTATCTACAGACAAGTGTTACTTCTAAAAGGTTATTTTAAGATGAATTAAAAAAATTAATATTAATTCAAATGTATGTTAATGAGAAAACTATGAATTCAAAAGATTTTGGAAAAAAAGGTGTTTAAAAATGAAACAATTTTAAAATAGATTACATGACTATTTTCAAATCATGATTGTAGTTTGCCGTGACGCTGATCAAGTCGCAATGATAGTTTGCCTGAGACGGCCGTAATTCATTCGGTATATTTTCGCGCCTATTCCAACACTAAGTCGCATCACGCATTATGACCAAACAATCCAATTAGCGTCAATCAGTGTATCGATTATAACTGGCAAACAATTTATTTTAAACCCCGCTCTTGTCATAATCAGTGTCATAATTTCGGTTTCCAAAGACAACATGAAGAGAGGTAATTATTTGTACTGGCGCACCGGGTGATCTTCCAGTGTCACAGTAAACTTATTTGGTCGCACACGGCAGGGAAATTTTACAATTTGGACAAGTTTTAAGTGGTCGTAGGTCACGTTGGGCAGGCGGGCGCTCAGGACAGGTAATTTAACATTGAAAATCGCTCGGGAGGATTGCATGACGGTCGTTCAAGACAGGAAATCGCTTAAGACAGGTGGTCGCCCCCACAGGTTCATCTGTATATTATATACACTCCAGGTTTTGCAGGATGAAAGCCTACACAGTAACCATGTAATTATGGTAGGGATCTTTAACCTGCACAGGGGATGGTTCTCCCTGCACAGGGGGCCTCCAGTTAACGTCCCGATCCGAAGGACGGTGCACTTTATGACATTCATCCCTGCAAATGATGTCAATAGAGCGTGCTCGGACACCGAAATTTTATCGCTGCCGCCAGGGATCGGACCCGGGACCTCTAGCATCAGAGGCAAGTGCACTAAAACTGAGCTATCACGCTAATCAGAGGTGAGCGAAAACCGGAGTACCTGGAGAAAAGCCACCTGACCTTTCGTTTCAGAACTTGGTGTCTCACATGTGACCTGAACGAGACTCTAATGTACGTATTCATATAAAATGCATATTTTGAGGCTAAAACTACTGTTGAAGACACAAAATATTTACAGTTATATAATACATGTATTCCACCAAAGTCTATATGTATGGTTTGCCTGTGATTGTTCTTGAACAAGAGCACCGCATGCGGGTGCCAACGCTCGGCTGCAGCCCCTTTTCATAATGAAATACTAGTCTGAGTTTCAAGTAAATATGTTCAGTAATGACAGAGATATTACAAAATGTCCAAGTTTTTGCACGACGATGATGCCAGAGCTATGACAATACCTCGTCGCTTTCGAAAACAGCCAAGCTAAAAATGCAATGAGTACGCTTGCACACTTGGGTTTATGTTCGGTTTGACGCCAATGTTGACAGACTGATAAATGTAAGAATGGACCGAAAACCATACTGCTGTATTGCGCTCGGCTTAAATAGCAGGCCCGACAAAAAAAGGGCTATTGCACTGGTATTGGGGGATATTGTCCCAAGTCGGGATATCCAAGGACTCTCGCAAGCTCGTATCCTTTCATACACCAATACTTGACAATAATCTCCAATAACAATGCAAAAACCCTAAAACACAGTAAAATTCCTATATTAAACCTTATGACGCTGTGAAAAACTACATCTGAAAATGTCGTCTGCTTATGTCGTCTGCTGAATTTTTTTGCAAACTTTTTAAAAATATTTTGGCATACAGGCAAACAGTAGGGGCCCAGTTCAGTCTGCTCCTGTAATCAGACTGCTCCTACAGCAGCAGTCTGATCTGGGTACACTGTTTGTAAATGATTACTTTCAAGGTGTCCGGCAGACTGCAAAGCAGACGACAATAGTTGTGATTGGCATTTTAAGGGTTATGATCCACCTTTGGGACTGTTCAAAAGTGGTCTTTAAGACCACTTTGACCACTTTTGAACAGTCCCAAAGCTGGTTTCTTCCCAGTGGTTCCTATGTGTAGAAAACACAAAGAAAGAACAGATGAAATTTTTTAAATATGCTCGTAAAAGCGAAATTAGTCTTAATTTTAGCTGGTCTTAATAGCAGACTTTCACTGTACTACATGCTTGCTAGCTTATATAAATGTTGTATAGCTGGTTCAATTTGATATGAGACTGACCTTTATGCAAAAAATAAATTAGTGACTGTTATTCTCGAATAGGTCGGTTTTCGTAAACCTCTCGTGAATTTTTAGCATCTCGTAAATGGCGGCCCATCTACCGACCACTATGTATTGAATAACAATATCAACCTCTTCGGAAAACAGCGAAGATAAATATATGCATTCAGTCAGGTGTGAAATTATGGTAATAGCGGTAACTGGTTACCAGTCTCATGTCAAATTGCATTAGCTTTAACAAGTAATAAGACTGTGATGGGTTTGTTTCGGGCTCAAGACAGAAAACCACCAAACAATTCAAGACGAAACAATATCTTAACCATCATACAATGTATTATAAAAGATTTGTGGTAAAATTTTACAATGAACTAATGTAAAGTTGTGTCACTTTATGTGTCTAGTGGCAAATTTACTGCATTTAAATTTCTGTCAATCCTAATCACCAATACTGTATTCTATACTGGCCACAAAACTATAATGAGTGATGGCTCGAACACAGATGGCTCATTTCAAACCTTTACTTCAGTCCCAAGGAAAAAAATTTTCCATGACAGGAGATACGAATATTATGGGATAATTAAGGAAAGATTTACTTATTTTATCTTAGAAAGGTATGATGTATGTACTAATTGGAATCACCTCAGTAAGGCGATTCTAATTATTCTAATGAGTGCACATAACATAACCTTTTTTTTTTTAAAGAAATTTGAAAAAGATATTCCTTTTATGCCTCTTCACCTGGTGCTATGATAAACCTTCTATGGCTCGAACTACCTATCTCGAACAAATTGAGCCGGCGCATAACAAAACCTACAATAAGAACGGTGTGACCAGCAGAGACTCAAACTGGGCACCCATCCACTATGACAAAACCTTATGCTTTTGTCTCTTTGCATAGATATTAGCCTATAGTAGGTACATGCGATCACTGAAGACTCTGATCAGACAGCGAAGACTGATCAGACTGCACGAACAAGTATTCGTTGGTCGCTGAAGACTTCTTGTAGATTATGTCATGCACTGACTCAATTTTCATGGTCTAAATGGTGTGTAAGCCACAGTTCGTTTAACAACTTGATACAGCTGCCATCTTTTACATGATGAAAAAAGATTAAACAGACATGGCCATATTTGGATCTCTTCTCAAATCAAACTCCTTCATGTTTGAAATAAGATGAATTTTTCCCTCATTCAAATATACTACAAGAGCAGATTGTATATGTTCATTACCTGAAGGTTTAGAAACATTATGAACTAGAAATGTGTCAATACAACACAAATGCCCCCTGCCCAGGGGCCTACCTCCCCCCTCCCCCACAACAACAAAAAAAAAAACAACAAAAAAACAAAGACTCATATTACAATAACACCTGTCATTGGACAGCAAAACTCGCCTGGAAAAGTGTACTTAGGTCATTGGCATAGATTGATATACGGCTGATTAAACCTTAGAAAAATAACTATCAACATACCAAATAGGAACTCAATCCATCAAATGGTTTGGAAAATATGAGCTCTTACAAACGTTAACATTAAACATTTCTAAGTCTGCAACCTTGACCTTAAGGTCATGGGGCAGGGGTGGGATTATGGCTGAATGAAACTTTTGACCTGTATCTATCATCATTCCAAATATGTAGCAAATCCATCACATGGTTCAGGCAAAATGAACTCTCAAAAAACATAATATAAAAAATTTCTATGTCTGTGACCTTCACCTTGACATAAGGGGTGGTGGTATGGCTCAATGAAACTTTGGACCTCAAATATGAAGCAAATCCATTATAAAGTTTGGAAAATATAAGCTATTAACATACATAAATTTGAAAATATCTCTGTCTGCGACCTTGACCTTGAAGTCATAGGCATGGGTGCGAGTATTACTGAATAAAACTTTGGACCTGCATCTATCATCGAACCAAATGAATCATAAAATTTCAAGTTCAACGTGGTACAAATACCTTAACTTGAGTCTAAAACATTAAAAAATTTTCTAAGTCTGTGACCTTGACCTTAAGGTATGGGTGGGGGTATTGCTGAATAAACCTTTGGACCTATATGTATCATCATACCGAATATGAACCAAATTCATTACATGGTTTGGAAAATATGACCTCAAGTTCTACCTGGTACAAATACCTTAACCTAGGTCTTAAACATTAAAAATTGCAAAGTCCATGACCTTGACCTTAAGGTCATGGGTATGGATGGGGGTATTGCTGAATAAAACTTCGGACCTATATCTATCATCATACTAAATATAAACCAAATCCATTGTATAGTTTTGAAAATATGAGCTAAAGTTCTACCTGGTACAAATACCTTAACCTGGGTCTAAAAATTTATAAATTTCTAAGTTCGTGACCTTGACGTTGAGGTCACAGGTATGGGTGGGGGCATTGCTGAATAAAACTTTGGACCTATATCTATCATTATACTAAATATAAACCAAATCTATTGTACGGTTTGGAAAATATGAGCTCAAGTTCTACCTTGTACAAAAACCTTAACCTGAGTCTAATAGGATTACGTACATACGTACACGTACAGAAGGACATACATTTGGACGCAAGTATGCACGTACCCACGTACGTAAAACCGAAAAACTCTATGCCCCCGGCATCATCCGATGCGGGGGCATAAAAACAGAATTTCTGTCTATTGAATAAGACATTTTTTGTCTCGAGTGTTCTGGATGGTTTTCCATCTTGGATCAAACTGTTCATCACCGGATGTAAGCCTGTCCATGCAAAGTGGTGTAAATTCGACCAACCCTGCATATGAACCTATTGGTTTTCTTGGGCGGTAGGGCCTGAGATGTCATTTCAGCTCAGTGTTGGGTAAAGGTCCCCACAAAATTGGAAGCAATGTCCCCAAAAAGACCTAAACTAGACAAAGTGCCCAGTTGGGCACGTATACCCCTGGCCAGTGCCATCGTCTGAGCTGAAAATGGCAATGTCAAAAGGTGTTTTGCATATACAGGCCATATTCCATATAAAGGTAATGCTATACACATATCCTGTACCAAATACAGTAGAATTCCACTTAAAGACCACCCCTATATTAGGACCACTCCGCTATTAAGACCGATTTTTACCAGACCCAAATTATTTCCTATGTAATTAATTGCTATTTATTCCGATAAAGAGACCACCCCGCTATTCAGTATTAAGACCGCTTTCAAAAGACCAAATCTGTCTTTACTGTTCGCTATTGAGACCACTTTTTGGTCAAGTCAAGTTAATTTGTATTTCTCAGTCCACTGGTCAGGTATAAATTTATGTTGAATTCTTCACCATTACAACACCTTTTGGTAATGAGCAGTTACAGTTCACACATATCCCTAAAGGTGTGAAAAACAGCAGTTTACCTGTACTAATCTGTGTGTTGTTTTAACAAGATCACTGTCAAGGCTAATTGAATAAATAGAAAAAATGAATATGATATAAAGCAACATTAAGTTCATACTGTTATCATTAATATATTTTTATTGGTGTAATATTGCCTAAATTAATAAGGAAAACAGAACTGTAAGTTAAACTGAGAATCAGTAAAGTTAAGGACAAGACAGATTAAATTTTACTAAATATCTTCTTGCAAGAAGAAATAAAATAGGCACAATACAAAGAGAATAAAACTTTAAATCAGTCTTGCCAACAATATTTTATTCACCAATATCATTATTAGGACCACCCCGCTAATAAGACCACATTTTTAGAAGTCTGGAAAGTGGTCTTAATAGCGGAATTTCACTGTACAAAGAGAATCTAACATGGTTACAGAGATATCAGCAATGAAAGGTTTAATGCAAAACTTTGACGTAAAAGTTGACAAATGGATGGACAGCCCACCCAGGAGCATGACCCAGGGGCTTAGATATTTTATATGAAAGGTAATGCTATGGGGATATCCTATACCATATATGAAGATAATCTAACATGTGGTTACAGAGATATGAACAATCAAAAAGGTTTAAAAAAACTTTGACAGGTTGATGACCGGACAGACAGACGGACAGTCCACACAGGGGTTTGACCCGGGAGGTTAGATATTCCATATAAAAGGTAATGCTATAGAGATAGTCTGTACCAAATATGATGAGAATCCAACATGTGGTTACAGAGGTATGAGCAATAAAAAAGGTTTAACGCAAAACTTTGACATAAACGTTGATGAACAGACAGACAGCCCACTCAGGGGCTTGACCCAGGGGCTTAGATATTCCATATAAAAGGTAATGCTATAGAAATATGAAGAGAATCTAACATGTGGTAACAGAGATATGAGCAATCAAAAAGGTTTAACGCAAAACTTTGACGTAAAGGTTGACGAACGGACGAACGAAGAAACAAACAAACGAATGAACGGAAAGACGAAAACTATATACCCCCCCCCCCCCCCCCCCCCCCCCCCGACATACTTTGTATGCCGGGGGTATAATAATGTTGACGGGGACGTAAAACATCCATTCAAACAAAATCACCGGGTTTAAGTATTTCGTTTTTTAGTTCAACAGTTTTGTTTGTTTGATTTTAGGTTTAACGTTCCCGTCAACACTGTATAGGTCATTTTGGAGACGTTGCTTCCAATTTTGTGGGTCTTAAAACCCGACACTGAGATGAAATGTCATCTCAAGCCCTGTCGCCTAATGAAACCATTAGGGTTTGTAAGCATGGGCGCACCAACTCGCATTGCTTTGCCTTCACAGGCTTAGATCCTCTAAGCAGTTTACCAGTACTTGTGTGCAGTCGGTATCAGCTCTGTGGGGAAGCATCATGCAGCCCTTCTATTTCTTCAAGCCCCAGTGGGCGGGGGCACTAGTTCAACAGTACATCGTATATTAATAAAACCACATTCGAAAATTTTCTGTATTCTATTGCACAACAAAATTCAAGTAACAAAACGACATATACATGAGATATAAATGACTGTCACTGAACCGTATAGCTCACCTTTTTGACTTAGTCTACAAAATAAAGTTTCCAGACCCATTTTTCTGACTTCAAGGTCAGTCTTGGTGATGGGTGTTAAAACTGAATACAACTTTAACTACTATCCGGCTGATCACAAAAACACCTGCTTTTGAAAACATTATAGATCCTGATCAGATGGCTACAGAAGAAGCCATCTGATCAGGATCTACATTGTTTGACTTGGAGTTTGTGAATTTGTAGGGGAGTGTTTGAGTTTTATGTCTGACCAACAGCTAATGTCATACGGAGACAGGACCTCGGTTATAAGACTGATCCAAAAGTTTGGAGAAGCCCGGGATCGATCCTGCGACCCCTGGTTTACAAGGTGAGTAGCATGACCACTACACCACAGTGGCTTCTAATGTGAATTTGTAGGAATAAATTAGTTCAATAAATATGATTGGTTCAAAGTCAGAAATGGAATCACGACATTTGTTGTCTGCTTTGTTGTCTATCGGTTACTTTAAAAGTCAATTTTGCAAACAGTGTGGACCCAGATCAGGCTGCTCCTCTAGGAGCAGTCTGATCTGGGCCCACCCTGTTTGCCTGTTATGCAAAGACATTTTTAAAAAGTTTGAAGAAGATTCAGCAGACGACATAAGCAGACGACATTTTCAAACATAGTTTTTCACGGCATTAAGGGTTAATTATTCAGCAGGATAACAGTTAGATCATGCCAAGAATAAACTCTAGGAGCAGTCTGATCTGGGCACACACTGTTTGCCTGTTATGCAAAAATATTTTCAAGAAGTTTGCAAGAAGATTCAGCAGACGACATAAGAAGATGACATTTGCAGATGTAGTCTTTCACGGCATCTTAAGGGTTAATTATTCAGCGGGATAACAGTTAGATCATGCCAAGAATAAACTCTAGGAGCAGTCTTATCTGGGCCCACACTGTTTGCCTGTTATGCAAAAATATTTTAAAAAAGTTTGCAAGAAGATTCAGCAGATGACATAAGCAGACAACATTTTCAGACGTAGTTTTCACGGCATCTTGAGGGTTAATTATTCAGCAGGATAACAGTTAGATCATGCCAAGAATAAACTAGAAATGGTGTTTGTAAAACACAATGCCCCCAACCTTTGCTTGACCTTAGCTGGCAAAATATTCAACAAATATTGTTAAAGACTCAAAAACATACAACAAGAATTCCCCCGAAGGCTATGTCGCGCCTGTGGGGGCGCAAAGTCACCAAACCATAAAATCTAGGTCAAGGTCAAACATGGATGCCTGCATAAAAATTTCACTCCTAGTTGCAAGCATGTACCAAGTAACTCTTAAAAACAGACTCTTACATCAGGGTCAAAGTTAGGGTTGTCACACTATTTTACAAAGTCAGTGAACCATAAAATGTAGGTCAAGGTCAGAAATGGATACTTGCATTGAAGTTTCAATTCCTAAATGCAAGCTTGTACCAAATACAATAAATGAAGCTCTAATAGATCTTGAGAAATGGACTCTTACATTAGATAGAAAGTCAGGGTGGTCGCAATAATTCACAAAGTCAGTGAACCATGAAATATGGGTAAAAGTCAAATATGGATGCTTGCGTTGCAGTTGGAATTCCTAGATGCAAGTTTGTACCAATTATAATTTAAAAAGCTTTAATAGTTTTCGAGAAATGGTGAAAGTCAGGGTGGTCGCAATAATTCACGAAGTCAGTGAACCATGAAATATAGGTCAATGTCAGATATGGATGCTTGCGTTGAAGTTGCAATGCCTGGATGCAAGTTTGTACCAAGAATGATTAATGAAGCTCTAATAGTTCTCAAGATATGGACTTGCTGACAAGATTTTATTAAAAAAAACAAGGCATCGCATGCGATACAAATCCCCTCGCACAAGACAACTTCGTGTGTGGAAAACACTGAAATGGCAAAAGTCCAACTTGCTTGAGATATTATCATATGCAACATTTGTGTAAAGTTTGTTTAAAAATCCATCCATAAATGTAGGTTCTAGAGTGATGACAATATTTCTCTAAAAATAGTCATAGGGACCTTGACTTGAGGCCATGGCCGCGAAGTAGATCTTGCTCAAGATATTATCATAAGCATCTTTTGTGTGAAGTTAGATTAAAATCATAAATGTAGGCGGTAGAGCAATGACAAAGTTTTTCTAAAAATAGCCATAGTGACCTTGACCTTGAGGTCATGACCAAGCAACTCGAGATATTACCATAAGAAACATTTGTGTGAAGTTCTAATAACATCCATCAATAAATGTAGGCACTAGAGCGATGACAAAGATTTTCTAAAAATAGCCCCAGTGACCTTGACCTTGAAAGTCGAAATAGTTCGAGATATTGTCATAAGGAACATTTGTGTGAAGTTATACTGAAATCGGTGAAGAAATGTAAGCGCTAGAGCCATGTCAAAGTTTTTCTAAAAATTGCCACAGTGACCTTGACCTTGAAAGTCAAACTCACTCGAGGTATTATCATAAGGAACATTTGTGTGAAGCTGGAGCGATAGCAAAGTTTTTCTAAAAATAGCCATTGTGACCTTGACCTTGAAAGTTGAAATGGCTTGAGATATTGTCATAAGGAACATTTGTGTGAAGTTATATTGAAATCGGTGAAGAAATGTAAGCGCTAGAGCATTGACAAAGTTTTTCTAAAAATAGCCATAGTGACCTTGACCTTGAAAGTCAAACTCACTCGAGGTATTATCATAAGGAACATTTGTGTGAACTTATATTGAAATCAGTGAAGAAATGTAGTCGCTAGGGCGATGACAGTTTTTTTCAAAAAATAGCCACAGTGACCTTGACCTTGAAAGTCGAAATCGCTCGAGATATTGTCTTAAGGAACATTTGTGTGAAATTATATTGAAATTGGTGAAGAAATGTAAGCGCTAGAGTATTGACAAAGTTTTTCTAAAAATAGTCACAGTGACCTTGACCTTGAAAATGGAACTCGCTACAGATATTATCATAAGGAACATTTGTGTGAATCGATTTTGAAATTGGTGAAAAAATGTAAGCGCTAGAGCAATGAAAAAGGTTTTCTAAAAATAGCCAGAGTGACCTTGACCTTGAAAGTCGAACTCTTTCGAGGTATTGTCATCAGGATCATCTGTGTGAAGTTATATTAAAATCGGTGAAGAAATGTAGGCGCTGGAGCGATAGCAAAGTTTTTCTAAAAATAGCCATTGTGACCTTGACCTTGAAAGTTGAAATGGCTTGAGATATTGTCATAAGGAACATTTGTTTGAAGTTATATTGAAATCGGTGAAGAAATGTAAGCGCTAGAGCATTGACAAAGTTTTTCTAAAAATAGCCACAGTGACCTTGACCTTGAAAGTGGAACTCGCTAGAGATATTGTCATAAGGAATACTTGTGTGAAGTTATATTGAAATCGGTGAAGAAATGTAGGCGCTAGAGCGATGACAATTTTTTTCTAAAAATAGCTACAGTGACCTTGACCTTGAGGTCATGACCCTGAAAGTCGAACACACTTGAGATATTGTCATAAGGAACATTTGTGTGAAGTTATATTGAAATCAGTGAAGAAATGTAGGCGCTAGAGCAATGACAAAGTTTTTCTAAAAATAGCCACAGTGACCTTGACCTTGAAGTCATGACCTTGAAAGTCGACCTCGCTCAAGATATTGTCATAAGGCACATTTGTTTGAAGTTATATTGAAATCAGTGAAGAAATGTAGGCGCTAGAGTGATGACAAAGTTTTTCTTAAAATAGCCACAGTGACCTTGACCTTGAGGTCATGACCTTGAAAGTCGAACTCGCTGAGATATTGTCATAAGAAACATTTGTGTGAAGTTATATTGAAATTGGTGAAGAAATGTAGGCCCTAGAGCGATGACAAAGTTTTTCTAAAAATAGCCACAGTGACCTTGACCTTGAGGTCATGACTTTGAAGTCGAACTCGCTCGAGATTTTTTATAAGGAACATTTGTGTGAAGTTATATTGAAATTGGTGAAGAAATGTAGGCACTAGAGCGATGACAAAGTTTTTCTAAAAATAGCCACAGTGACCTTGACCTTGAGGTCATGACCTTGAAAGTCAAACTCGCTGAGATATTGTCATAAGAAACATTTGTGTGAAGTAACATTGAAATTGGTAAAGAAATGAAGGCGCTAGAGCGATGACAAAGTTTTTCTAAAAATAGCCACAGTGACCTTGACCTTGAGGTCATGACTTTGAAGTCGAACTCGCTCGAGATTTTTTTATAAGGATGATTTGTGTGAAGTTATATTGAAATTTGTGAAGAAATGTAGGCGCAAGAGCGATGACAAAGTTTTTCTAAAAATAGCCAGTGACCTTGACCTTGAGGTCATGACCTTGAAAGTCGAACTCGCTCGAGTTTTTTTTATAAGGAACATTTGTGTGAAGTTATATTGAAATTGGTGAAGAAATGTAGGCGCTAGAACGATGACAAAGTTTTTCACAAATTACCAAAATGACAAAGGGCCATAACTCACAAAGTATTTTTCGGAATTTTGTCATAAGTTGATCAGTTCATCTACTCATCACCACCAATCTATTCACCAACTTTCAAGGCTCTAGCTCCAATAATTTTTGAGATATCTTGCTGACAAGATTTTATTAAAAAAATTTCAAAGGGCAATAACTCTTAAAAGGGGCGTAATCCGGACGAGAAAAAAAATACGCGTCAGCTAATTTTCCATGACGAATCCATATATGAAATTTCAAAACCCTAGCATACACGGTTCTAAAGATATGCTATGCATCACTTTTAGCATACATTACAATGGGCACAAATTACCAAAATGACAAAGGGCCATAACTCACAAAGTATTTTTCGGAATTTCGTCAAAAGTTAATCAGTTCATCTACTTATCACCACCAATATATTCACCAACTTTCAAGGCTCTAGCTCCAACAGTTTTTGAGAAATCTTGCTGACAAAATTTTATTAAAAAAATTTCAAAGGGCAATAACTCTTAAAAGGGGCATAATCCGGACAAGAAAAAAAATACGCGTCAGCTAATTTTCCATGAGGAATCCATATATGAAATTTCAAAACCCAAGAATACAAGGTTCTTTAGTTATGCAAGCATCACTTTTAGCATACATTACAATGGGCACAAATTACCAAAATGACAAAGGGCCATAACTCACAAAGTATTTTTCGGAATTTCTTCAAAAGTTAATCAGTTCATCTACTCATCACCACCAATATATTCACCAACTTTCAAGGCTCTAGCTCCAATAGTTTTTGAGATATCTTGCTGACAAGATTTTATTAAAAAAATTTCAAAGGGCAATAACTCTTAAAAGGGGCATAATCCGGACGAGAAAAAAATACGCATCAGCTAATTTTCCATCAGGAATCCATATATGAAATTTCAAAACCCTAGCATACATGGTTCTAAAGATATGCTTTGCATCACTTTTAGCATACATTACAATGGGCACAAATTACCAAAATGACAAAGGGCCATAACTCACAAAGTATTTTTCGGAATTTCGTCAAAAGTTAATCAGTTCATCTACTCATCACCACCAATATATTCACCAACTTTCAAGGCTCTAGCTCCAACAATTTTTGAGATATCTTGCTGACAAAATTTTATTAAAAAAATTTCAAAGGGCAATAACTCTTAAAAGGGGCATAATCCGGACAAGAAAAAAAATACGCGTCAGCTAATTTTCCATGAGGAATCCAGATATGAAATTTCAAAACTCCAGCATACACGGTTCTAAAGTTATGCTATGCATCACTTTTAGCATACATTACAATGAGCACAAATTACCAAAATGACAAAGGGCCATAACTCACAAAGTATTTTTCAGAATTTTGTCAAAAGTTAATCAGTTCATCTACTCATCACCACCAATATACATTTTTGTAATCACCAACTTTCAAGGCTCTAGCTCCAATAGTTTTTGAGATATCTTGCTGACAAGATTTTATTAAAAAAATTTCAAAGGGCAATAACTCTTGAAGGGGGCATAATCCGGACTAGAAAAAAAATACGCGTCAGCTAATTTTCCATGAGGAATCCATATATGAAATTTCAAAACCCTAGCATACATGGTTCTTTAGTTATGCTATGCATCAAAAGCGTAACGGACGGACGAACGGACGAACAGACGAACGGATGAACGAGGCAGAAGCAATATGCCCCTCCAACTTTTTCAAAGTTGGGGGCATAATGACCTGGAAAATGAGACCCGTCTCAAGAGAACCTGTCTTTGTGGGTTTGTGAGAAGGTAAGACGGAAACCAGCCTGCTCAGCTACACAGACTAGTAAGAGTCTTGAAATTTTGGACTTAGAAACTAGAGGTACTGCACAATTCAAGCAGCAAATAATGAAGAAACAGATCAGACTGTGCAATGCACAGTCTGATCTGTTTCTTTGTTTGCAAATTGGTAAAACAGGCTCAGAGGTTAAAAAAACTTTTTTGAGCATAAAATTTATCCTGCTCAAAAATTTTAAAATGCCTAAAAGTTGGATTTTAAAATTTACAAACAGGATAAATGTCATTCTGTACTGATCTGAGCAGGAACATTACCTAATTTGTTTATACTTTAATAGTTATGAGCATTACAAATCTCATGCTCAGCTGAGATGAGCATAAATAAGTTTTATAACCTCAGGGCCAGGTTGTCTCATGATGTGGCTCAAATGAGAGTTGCTAGAAACTTTCCTGGTAAAATTTATGAAAGTTTATCATTTTGCTGATGTTGCTGCACCTTATAGAGTACAATATCCCCTCCTGTGAGCTAAAAATTGATCATAATTCACAGAAGTAAACTGACTAATTTTTTTTAGCCAAACTACAATGACACTTGATATTCATGGTGGCCATCTTGTTTATTAGAGCAGAACCATATTACCCATTTCATGAAGTTTGAATGAAACTAGCACATGGATACTGGAAGAATTGGTCACTGGAGAGGGTCAGTTTTAGCTTCTTTCTTATGTGCTAAAAAGACCATACAGATGTAGAGACTAGAGACCTTCCTGATCACATATCCTCAGCATTTCTATGTTACAACTGAAGTTTAATCACATTTCATTTCTATTCATAATACTGGCCAGCCAAGTGTTCAAAACCACTTTACCAGCAAAGTGTTGAGAGATAACATCTGTTCAAAACACTATCAAAAACATCAGTCCAGTTAAGCACTTGGAGATTGTGCATCATTTTCTCTTAAAAAAAACACAAAAAAACTGGTAGACACTCTTTGCCAGCAAAGTATTCTGATGTCAAAATCAAAAATCATATATCCCCTAGCCACAAAAAAACAAAAACAGACACACTTCACCAGCAAAGTGTTCTACTGATAAAGTGGTCTCGGATTACATCTCACTTCCAAAAACAATGACAGATTTATCCAGCTAACACACCTTGCCAGCAAAGAGTTCTGTTGATAAAGTGTTCTGAGATTACATCTCACTTCCTCTTTAAACAACGGCAAACACCATTTCCTGGGTATTAATTTATCCTGCTGGTAAAGTGGTTTGAGATTACATCTCGCGTGTTCAAAACATTGGCAGACAGACTTTGCCAGCAAATAGTTCCGAGATCACTGTGAAGAAAATCGCCAGAATGAAGAGAACATAGGAGGATCCAACCTGGGTCTGGTTGGGAAGTTTGTACGGCTGCCCACCGATCTCATCTATGGCAAATCCTATCGGGAATATCACAGCAGCGAGACAGAATAACGTCACTGAAAAAGAAAAAAAATACATACGATTTTAATGATGAATAGGCAGATTTCAGTTTTTTTTTTGGTTGGTTTTATGGCCCTTGCGGGATTATTTCACTTATATCCACCGATCGTTAATCAGAGGTGGGCAAAAACCGGAGTACCCGAAAAGAAACACCCGACCTTCCACAGATTTATGCATCAAACGTGATCCGAGCCAGGCTTGAGCCACATAGGTGAGAGACCTAATGATTAAGGGTCTGTACTCTTATACACTAGGCCTTGGAGGCCAACATCTAAGAAACAGGAGGTTATTTATGAATAAAATGAATTTAACCATTATCCTGCTGTTCAACAAAACCCCAACTTTGCAAACAGTGTAGATCCAAATCAGAACAAGAGGCTCAATGAGCCTAAACCGCTCACCTGAGGAACTTAAGTTTTAACAATTCACAGACTTGACTACTAAATCTGCTAATAGAATCCAGCCCATTGACCCTTACAGAATATAAGTCATCATTATTGCATTGCATTCCAAGTTTGAGACTTCTAGCTTCTATAGTTCCTGAGAAATCTTTGATGAAAATTTAACATTGGTCAAAATGGAGAGAAAGAAGAATGAAAGAACAGATGAACAAATAAGCTGAGAAAGCCCAATGTCTCTTACACAAAATAAGTCATCATTATTCTATTGAATACCAAATTTGATGCTTCTAGCTTTTATAGTTCCTGAGAAATCTTTGATTAAAAATTTAACATTGGTCTATTATCTCTATATGGAGAGAAAGAAGAATGAAGGAATAAATGAACCAGACTAGCTCCAAAACCTAATGCAGCCTTTCCCCTTGCCCAATGGTGCTACACATAAAATTTAAACAAGATTGGTCGACTGGCTTCTGAGATATGCTTCATTGAAAGTGTGGACGACGGATGGACGGACGACAGACGACGGACTCCGGAGCCTTGGTATACTATCAGCTCACTGGAGCCTTTGGCTCAGGTGAGCTAAAACTTCAAGTCGCTATTTCTGTCACAACATTTTCCCTACGTTAAGTCTATGGGCAAATTTTTTTGTCTCTCAAGGTCAAGTAACTCCGAGGTCAATATTCCGATTCGGCCCAAAATCGAACTTAACCGAGATTTTATGCCTGTCCTCGTTACCTGCAAGTTTGAAGCTGATATGAATAAAAATAAAGTTGCTATCGTGGTCACAACGTATTTTTTTATGCTCAAGGGCAGGTAACTCCAAGGCAAATATTCCGATTCGGCCCAAAATCGAACTTAACCGAGATTTTATGTCTGTCCTCGTTACCTGCAAGTTTGAAGCTGATCTGAAAAAAATTCAAGTCACTATCGTAGTCGCAACATTTTCCCTAATTAAGTCTATGGGCAAATTTTTTGTCGCTCAAGGTCACGTAACTCCGAGGTCAATATTCCGATTCGTCCCAAAATTGAACTTAACCGAGATTTTATGCCTGTCCTCGTTACCTGCAAGTTTGAAGCTGATATGAATAAAAATAAGTTGCTATCGTGGTCACAACGTATTTTTTTATGCTCAAGGGCAGGTAACTCCAAGGCAAATAATCCGATTCGGCCCAAAATTGAACTTAAGCGAGATTTTATGTCTGTCCTCGTTACCTGCAAGTTTGAAGCTGATCTGAAAAAAAATTCAAGTCGCTATCGTAGTCACAATATTTTCCCTATGTAAAGTCTATCGGCAAATTTTTTGTCGCTCAAGGTCATGTAACTCCGAGGTCAATATTCCGATTCGAACTTAACTGAGATATTATGCCTGTCCACGTTACCTGCAAGTTTGAAGCTGATCTGAATAAAAATAAAGTTGCTATCGTGGTCACAACGTATTTTTTTATGCTCAAGGGCAGGTAACTCCAAGGCAAATAATCCGATTCGGCCCAAAATCTAACTTAACCGAGATTTTATGTCTGTCCTCGTTACCTGCAAGTTTGAAGCTGATCTGAAAAAAATTCAAGTCGCTATCGTAGTCACAACATTTTCCCTATGTTAAGTCTATGGGCAAATTTTTTGTCGCTCAAGGTCACGTAACTCCGAGGTCAATATTCCGATTCGGCCCAAAATCGAACTTAACCGGGACTTTATGCCTGTCCTCGTTACCTGCAAGTTTGAAGAAGATCTGAATAAAAATAAAGTTGCTATCGTGGTCACAACGTATTTTTTCATGCTCAAGGGCAGGTAACTCCAAGGCAAATAATCCGATTCGGCCCAAAATCTAACTTAACCGAGATTTTATGTCTGTCCTCGTTACCTGCAAGTTTGAAGCTGATCTGAAAAAAATTCAAGTCGCTATCGTAGTCACAAAATTTTCCCTATGTTAAGTCTATGGGCAAATTTTTTGTCGCTCAAGGTCACGTAACTCCGAGGTCAATATTCCGATTCTGCCCAAAATCGAACTTAACCGAGATTTTATGCCTGTTCTTATTATCTACAAGAAAGAAGTCGATCAGAAAACAAGAGGCCCATGGGCCACAATGCTCACCAGAACTCAGGCGGACACTGCCCACTGGCAGCCATGTATGGTTTCAGGTTTTAATTTATTGATTATAAAGTCTCCCAAACAAACCCCCATTTCAAAATGAGCACCCATGTGGACTCTGTATCTGAAATATTAGGCCTTTTATGAGGAGGAAGGATGAGACATGGACCCAACAGAGCCCTGAATGGTATCACTGAATCCATCTTATCATAAGGCACATGAATATATATGGTTTAGGGGTTGGGATGTGTACTGTTCCTGAGATATAAGGCCTTTTAAGCTGCGAAGGGGTTGGAGCATAGCCCTGGCAGACCCCAGGAAAGCCAAGATTGTTGTCGCTGAATGTGTCTTATAATAAGGACCAAGAAAATATATTGTTTAGGGGTGGGGATATGAACAGTTTGCAAGATATGAGGCCCTCTTATGAAATGATGAGGAGAGGAATGGCCCCTGTGGACCACCAAGTTTGTGTGACTGAATGTGTCTAATCATAAGAAACAAGAATACATATGATTATGAGGTGGGGATCTTAATGGTGTCTGAGATATATGGCCTTTTATGAAGTAGAGGCGTGGGCCATGGTATCAGCATGTTGCCCTAGCACATAGACGCATTGATGTGAGTGAATGAGTCTTATTATAGGGAACACAAATATACATATTTTAGGGGTGGGGATCTGAACAGTTTCTGAGATATATTGCATTTTATGAAGTGGAAGGGTGGGGTATAGCCCCAGCACACCCCAGAGACCCCTAAGTTGGTATCACTGAATGTGTCTCATCATAAGGAACAAGAATATATATGGTTTAGGGTTGGGGGTTCTGAATGGTTTCCGAGATATTGAGCCTTTTACGAAGTGGAGGGGGTTGGGCATGGCCCGGGCACATCCCAGAGGACCCCCAGGTTGGTTTCAATGAATGCGTCTTATCATATGAAACAAGAATATAATATGGTTTTGGGATGGGGATCTGAATGGTCTCCGAGACCTATTACCTTTTATGAAGTGGAAGGGTGGGGCACAGCCCCCGTGCAGCCCGGGAGACCCTTAGATTGGTATCACTGAATGCATCTTATCATAAGGAACAAGAATGTATATGCTTTAGGGGTGGGGATCTGAACGGTTTCTGAGATATTGGGCTTTAACTAAGTGCAGGGGGTGGGGCATAGCCCTGGCACATCCTAGGGGACCCCCAGATTGGGGTCACTGAATGCGTCTTTTCATAAGAAACAAGAATATACATGGTTTTGGGGTGGGGATCTGAAGGGTTTCCGAGATATATCACCTTTTATGAAGTGGAAGGTTGGGGCATAGCCCTGGTGCGGCCTGGGAGATCCTTAGGTTGATATCACTGAATGCATCTTAACATAAGGAACAAGAATTTATATGGTTTAGGGGTGGGGATCTGAACGGTTTCCAAGATATTGGGCCTTTTATGAAGTGGAGGGGTCAGGCATAGCCCCCGTGCGGCAAGGGAGATCCTAAGGTTGGTATCACTGAATGTGTCTTATCATAAGGAACAAGAATTGAAATGGTTTAGGGGTGGGGATCTGAACGGTTTCTGAGATATTCAGCCTTTTACGAAGTGGAGGGGGTGGGGCATAAGCCCCGCCACATCCTAGGGGACCCTCAGATTGGTGTCACTGAATGCGTCTTATAATAAGAAACAAGAATATATATAGTTTAGGGGTGGGGATCTGAATGGTTTCGGAGATATATGGCATTTATGAAGTGGAAGGGTGGGGCATGGCCCCAGTGCACCCCAGAGAGACCCCAATGTTGGTATCACTGAATGTGTCTTATCATAAGGAACAAGAATATATATGGTTTAGGGGTGGGGATCTCAATGGTTTCTGAGATAAATGGCATTTTATGAAGTGGAGGGGGTGGGGCATGTCCCTGGCACATTCCGGGGGACCCCCAGGTTGGTGTCACTTAATGCATCTTAGCATAAGGAACAAGAATATATATGGTTTAGGGGTTGGGATCTGTAAGGTTTCTGAGATATAAGGCATTTTATGAAGTGGAGGGGGCGGGGCGGGGCATGGCCCCGGCACAACCTAGGGGACCCCCAGGTTGACATAAAAGCATATGGCTGAGAGAAGTTTACTCAAGGAACATGTTTATGTAAGTTTTGTCAAAATATCTGCAATGACTTGGCAGTAAATGCCATTTTTCAGTTTTCCCCATTATAAGTCAATGGAAACTCTAAGTTGCCACAGCAACAAAACTAAAAGGCCAAATTTCATAAAAAACACAAAACCTGTAAAGGCAAATATGGTGAATATTTTCATGAAGTCTCAGCCTCCTAGAGCATACGGTTTCTGAGGAGATGATTTTTTAAGTATTTTTTGTCTATTTTTTGCATTTTGGTTTCCATGGCAACCAATAAAAATGAGCAGAAGGCTTAAAATCATACAGCAGATAGTAGATTGCCTATGGAACATTTCTATGGAAGTTTTCTCAAAATATCTGCAGAGGCTTGGCAGTAAATGCCATTTTTCAATTTTCCCCATTATAAGTCTATGGAAACTACAAGTTGCCATAGCAACCAAACTAATGAGCCGATTTTGATAAAAAACACAAACTTTCAATCCCCCAGCCCAAGGATGCTACAGATAAAATTTGGGCCCAATCGGCCCAGTGGCTTCAGAGGAGATGTCGTTTGAAAGTGTTGACGCCAGACGACGACGACGACGGACAACTGCCTATCCTATAAGCTCCCCCGGAGCCTTCGGCTCTGGTGAGCTAAAAATTGACGGAGCTAGAGTGATGACAAGCTTTTTCCTATGTTAAGTCTATGGGAGCTATATGTTGCCATGGTAACCAGAGTTCCACTCAGATCTGCATGAAAAGCTTATGCAGTCTTTCCACTTGCCCAATAATGTTACACATGAAATTTGATCAAAGTCGGCCAAGTAGTCTTCAAGATATACATTTTTGAAATTCACATTAACCCTTATGCAAAAATGCACAAGGGCAGGTAACTCCTAAGTGTATGATCCGATTCTGCCAATTATCGAACTTGACCGAGATTTCATGGCTGTGCTGGTTATCTGTAAGAATGAAGCCAATCCGAACAAAATTGAAGCAGCTACAGTGATGAAAACATTTTCCCCATGTAAAGTCGATAGGCAATTTTTCGGGCGCTCAAGGGGACGTAACTCTTGAGTGAATTATCTGATTCGGCCCAAAATCGAACTTGACCGAGATTTTATGCCTGTACTGGTTATCTGCAAGAATGAAGTCGATCAGAAAAAAATTGACGGAGCTAGAGTGATGACAAGCTTTTTCCTATGTGAAGTCTATGGGAGCTAGATGTTGCCATGGCAACCAGAGTTCCACTCAGATCTGTCTGAAAACCTAATGAAGCCTTTCCACTTGCCCAATAATGCGACACATGAAATTTGATCAAAGTTGGCCAAGTAGTCTTTAAGATATACATTTTTGAAATTCCCATTAACCCTAATGCAAAAACACACAAGGGCAGGTAACTCCTAAGTGAATGATCCGATTCTGCCAGTTATCGAACTTGACTGAGATTTCATGGCTGTGCTGGTTATCTGCAAGAATAAAGCCAATCTGAAAATAACTGAAGCAGCTACGGTGATGACAACATTCTCCCCATGTTAAGTCAATAGGCAATTTTTTCAACGCTCAAGGGCACGTAACTCCTGAGTGAATAATCCGATTCAGTCCAAAATCGAACTTGATCGAGATTTCATGCCTGTCCTCGTTATCTGCAAGAATGAAGTCGATCAGAAAAAAATTGACGGAGCTAGAGTGATGACAAGCTTTTTCATATGTTAAGCCTATGGGAGCTCTTTGTTGCTGTGGCAACCAGAGTTCTCATCCGATCTGCACGAAAACCTAATACACCCTTTCCCCCTACCTGATGATGGTTCATATGAAATTTGATCAAGGCCGGCCCACTGGTTCCAGAGATATACTTCGTTGAAAGTGTGGACGACGGACGACGGACGTCGGCTCTTGGTATACTAATACCTCACATGAGCCTTCGGCTCAGGTGAGCTAAAAAGCCATCTGATCAGGATCTACACTATTTGTCATTCAGTTTGCGAATTTGAATGTATAAATTGGATCAAGTACTTTGATTGGTTGAAATGTAAATGGGTGTGGGTAAATTAATTTATGCAGTGGGATAAGGGTTAACCAGGGTAATGAAAGCCTACAAGAATACCTATGTGATCTGTGAAAACACAGATCATCCTGCACATTTGTGCAGGATGATCTGAGTTTTCACAGGTCACAAAAACCTGCCAAAATTCTTTATCCAGTGAATGCTAAGCAAAGACACTGGTCAGAGAGAGTGCATGTTCAGGCTGGTCCGAATCTTAGCTGGCCACACCTTTTCTTGAGGATTTTGCCATACCATGTCTCAACTGTTAAGGTGAGTGCCATGGACGGACATGCGAAAGAAAAAGAAGACTCTTCATTCACAGAATATTGATTTGCTTCTTTTCTCAAAGGAGCCTCAGTCATTTGTTTGTTTTGTAAATTAGGAGCTTAACTGCCCAGTCAACAGTATAGGAGCTGTCTGATCTGTGTCCACACTGTTCGCCTGTATGCAAAAAAAATATTTTTGAAGTTTCAGCAGACGACATAAGCAGACGACATTTTCTGATGTTTTTCTTGGCATCTCAAGAGCTAAGATGCCAAGTCTAAGTTCTTGAGTCCCTTGGGAATTCCACCAGATTAGAACAGTGAGGGATAGCTAAGGTAGATTTTCTTCTTTTACATCTTGCAAATGTATGCTGTCACTGTGCATATTCATTAGAATTGCCTTAATGCAAAGGTGATTCTAATGAGTACACACAATATATGCATGTAGCCAGCCTCGGTAGCTCAGTCGGATGCGAGTGAGACTGGTGATCAGGAGGACACAGGTTCGATACTTGCCAGGGGTCGGCGACATTCTTTCATGGATATTGATCATGAAATCTTTTCTATGGTCATTCTCTCCCTTCTGCTGATTCAAGAAGGGCAATTGTCAGTTTCTGGCGAAAGAATGTGCACTGTACTGGTTAACCGCTTACATATACGGGTAAGCCTGCCTAGGAAGTTTTGATAGGTAAACTGACCTGCTCAAAAATGACCTAAAATAGTGTTGACTGGGCCGTTAAACCCCAATACAAACAAAACCAAAACTAAATCCAAAGAGTGTTTTCATCATGCCTCTTAACATGGCGTTATTTGTAACCCAGTGTGGATCAAGCTACTACTGTTGGGAACACATTTCATGTTTCCAAAACGGTGGTTGAGCAATCGAATTTCAACTGTAAAATGGCTGCTTCACACTTACTTGCAGTAAACGCAATCCACCTCGCATACTTGACAGAATTTCTCTTCCAGTGAGACAAAAACTGCAGTATACAGGTCAAGGTCAAACACAAGATACCACTGGATATTAGAACAAAGGTGAGCATCCACTCGAGGGATAGTCGTGGAAATGTACAAATCTCTGGTCGCCCGTAGATCACTTGACAGTGCTGCGTCAGTCCAAGCCTCATGTTCCCTGAAATAAATATTAACTGCTGAATATTCATTTAAGCCACACCCATTTCTGTCTATCAACCAATCAAATTACTTGATGCAATTTATTGCTACAAATTCATAAACTGAATGCCAAACAGTGTAGATCCTGATCAGATGGCTTCTTCAGAAGCCATCTGATCTGGGTCTACACTGTTTGCAAAGATAGCGGTTGTCGTGAACAGTAAGATAAGGGTTAACATGCTTAAGCTTTAACCCTTTCATCCCTGAGTTTCTGGAGATAGAATCTACCATCTTTAACCCTTAAGCTGCAGAGAAAAACAACATCTAAAAATGTCGTCTGCTAATTCTTCTTGCAAACTTATTTTTTCACACAGGCAAACAAGGTGGGTCCAGATCAGACTGCTCCTGTAGGAGCTGTCTTATCTGGGTCCACACTGTTTGTAAAAATGACTTTTAAGGTAACTGCAAAAATGACTTTTAAGGTTACCGGCAGACGACAATTGTCGTGATGGGCATGTTATGGGTTAAATTTGGTTACAGCCATTCTTCTAAGCGGGGGTTGAATCAAAATCATGAACAGGATAGCAGGATTGATCTTGTTTGTTTGAATTGAGGTTTTACAACCCAATCAGGACTCTTTAGGTCATTTTTGAGACATTGCGTCCAACTTTGTGGGACTTTTACCTGACACTGAGATGAACTGATATCTCAAGCCCTGCAGTCCAAATAGGCAGACAGAAAGAGTTTATACCTAGGGATAGTCTGACTTGCCATGCTTTGCCTGAATATGCTTAGACCCTCTAAGCGGTTTACCACTACTCATGTGCGGTCGGTTTCAGCTCTATGTGGAAGCATCATGCAGCCCTAACTATTTCTCCAAGCTCCAATGGGCCGGGACCCCAGGGTTGATCTTGATGAGACAGCGCATAATGATTTGTTTGATTTGAGGTTTAACTTCCCCATCAATACTATTTAGGTCATTTTGGAGTTGTTGCTTCCAATTTTGTGAGACTTTTACCAGACATTGAGATGAAATGACATCTCAATCCCTGTCGCCCACTGAAACCAATAGGGTTACCGGTAACATGCATGGATGGGCCTGACTCGCGCAACTTTGTCTGGGTAGGCTTATGCCTTCTAAGGGAGCACTTGTGTGTGGGTGGTTTCAGCTCTGCGTGGAAGCATCATAGCTTGCAGCCAAATCTATAATCTATTTCTCCAAGCCCCGATTTTTTTTTTTGGGGGGGGGGGGGGGGGTGGGGTTGGTGGCAAACTGTTCAATCAGTCTCATTTGGATCTAGGCTGTTTGCTTTGTTTGATTTGATGTTAAACGTCCCAGTCAACACTATTTTGGTCATTTTGGGGATGTTGCTTCCAATTTTGTGGGAATTTTACCCAACATTGAGATGAAATGACATCTCAAGCCCTGCTAGGCTGTTTGCATCAGTACCGGTATCTGTACTTGTCTACACAGCTGAAAGGGTTAAAAAACATATAAAAATGTATACTGGTGGACTGTTCCATTGCTATATGTTGGACAAGACATCTGTCATACATGTATAAGGGGTGTCAGCCTTATTTTTTCCTTTTGATTCTATTTTTGATGGAAAATTATGTTAGTAAATAGTGCAGGCCCTGATCAGATGCTCTGATCATAGTGACAAAGGGAGGGGCAGCAGGCATCAGAAGCTAGACTTATGATTTGGTGGTTCCCTTTGACACTACAGAGCTGACTTGTATGTCACTATCTTGGCACCTTGTGGACATGGAGGGTCAGGTCTTAGTGCACCAGACGGAGAAGATGAACTGGCTTACAATGTCTCGTAGTGACAAAGGTGGGGGGAGAGACTAGAGAGTTGACATCAGAAGCTACATGAAGACTTGTGAGTCAGTGGTTCCCTTTGACAATACAGAGCTGACTTGTATGCAGCCCCCACCCATCGGGGCTTGAAGAAATATGTATGGGCTGCATGATGCTTCCACGCAGAGCTGAAACTGACCTGCACACGAGAACTGGTAAACCGCTCAGAGGATCTAAGCCTGCCCAGGCAAAGCGGTGCAAGTCGGCCCGCCCATGCTTATAAACCCTATTGGTTTCACTGGGCAGCAGGGCTTGAGATGTCATTTAATATCAATGTAGGGTTAAAGTCCCACAAATTTGGAAGCAACGTCTCCAAAATGACCTTTACTGTGTTGACGGGGACGATAAACCTCAAATCAAACAAACAAACAAAAGCTGACTTGTATGTCACTATCTGGGCACCTTGTGGACATTGAGGGTCAGGTTCTAGGGCACCAGACAAAGATGAACCAACTCAGTCTAACTTACATTGGGCAGTAAAGTTCCAAGTACTGATTTCGCTTTACCCAATATTAAGTCGGTCTGACAACACCTCCATAACCATTGCAGATTTCTCATGTTAAAAGGTACCATTTTATTCATAAAATACCCCACCTGTCCATGATATTGTCAAGATCATTATGACCAAATTTGATGATGGCTGGCCCAAAACTGTGGCCTCTAGAGTGGTCACAAGGTTTTTCCGTGATTTGACCTGCTGACCTACTTTTTTGATCCAGCATAACCCATATTCAAACTAACTTGACCAAGATAATGTCAAGATAATCATTCTGAGCAAGTTTGATGAAGATTGGACCAAAACTGTGTCCTCTAGAGTGTTCACAAGGTTTTTCTATGATTCGACCTGACACATATTCAAACTTGACCGAGAAATTTGTCTAGATGATCATTCTGAGCAAGTTTGATGATGATTGGGCCAAAACTGTGGCATCTAGAGTGCTCAATGTTTTTCTATGAGTTGACGTACTGACCTACTTTTGGACCCAACATTCCAATGTCCGAACTTGACCCAGATATTGTCAAGATGTCTTTGATGAAGATGACCATTTTGAGCAAGTTTGATGATGATTGGACAAAAACTGCGACCTCAAGAGTGTTCACACGGTTCATCTATGATTTGACATAATGACCTACTTTTTGATCCAACTTGACACAGATATGGTCAAGCTGATTATTCTGACCAAGTTTCATGAAGACTGGACCAAGACTATGGCCTCTAGAGGGTTCACAAGGTTTTTCTATGATTCAACCTAATGACCAACTTTTTGACCTACATGACCCATATTCGAAAATGACTGAGAAATTGCCAAGATGATCATCCTGAGCAATTTGGATGATGATTGGACCAAAACTGTGGCCTCTAGACTGTTCACAATGTTTTTCTATGAGTTGATGTACTGACCAACTTTTGGACCCGCCATGACCCATGTCCGAACTTGACCCAGAAATTGTCAAGATGATTATTTTGAGCAAGTTTGATGATGATTGGACAAAAACTGTGACCTCCAGTGTTCACAAGGTTCATCTATGATTTGACCTACTGACCTACGTTTTGATCCAACTTGACCTATATTCCAACCTGACTCAGATATTGTCAAGCTGATCATTATGAGCAAGTTTCATGAAGACAGGACCAAAACTGTGGCTTCTGGAGTGTTAACAAGGTTTTTCTAAGATTTGACCTACTTTATGACCCCACATGACCAATATTCGAATTTGACCGAGATATTGTCATGATCATCATCCTGACCAACTTTGATGATGATCAGACCAAAACTGTGGCCTCTAGAGTGTTCACAAGAAAAGTTTATGCACGGACGACGCCAACGGACATAATTAAAGCTAGTTAAGAGTTCACTGACAATTGGCAGACACATCTGTACAAAAGAAAGAAACGGCAAGAACTCTTTGCAGCGAACAGTAATGAGTATGAATTAACCCTTGTCCTACTGAGCCCCGATATGCCTTATCTTTCAAAAAATGAAGATCCAGATCAGATGGCTTCTGAAGAAGCCATCTGATCAGGATCTTCATTGTTTCTCATTCAGCTCATGAATTTGGTGCAATAATTTGCATCAAGTAATCTGATTGGTTGATAATCAGTTGTAGGTGTGGCATATATAAATATTCAGCAAGAGAAGGGTTAACTGAATCATCCTATGTTTAGGACAGATTTCTTGGCAAACAGTGCAGATCCAGATCAGACTAGGTAATTTTGACTGACAGGCAACAGAATAAAACTCCAAGATATCATGCACAATGTTTACGTTTGTTTGTTTGTATTGGAGTTTATTCACAGTTTAACGACCCAGTCAACCTTATTTTAGGTAATTTTTGAGCCAGTCAGTTTACCTATCCACACTTTTCCTGGACAGGCGTGTACAAATTTTATTTCCTTCAAGTTCTGGCGAGGCCTGTCACAACCTTTTGACTGCAAACGCGGATGGACAAACGCCAGGCTGACTGCTATATCCTCCAAACCTATTTGGTTCGGGTATAAAAATGCTAGTGAAATATCACACCATATTTTCCACTACCAACACTTTCATATATTAATCAAAGATAGATGTACCTTTCAAGTATGTTATTTCTGTCTGACTTTTAACCGCAGTAATATGGTTATTAGCTAATCCAATGAGCAATTAAAGACTTTTACACCCATGATAAACATGAGCTTGCAAAGATCAAACAAGTCAGTTTATTATGCAGTTTACCACCTGGCCAGTTTGTGATGGATGCTCTTTCATTCATGCGGAGAATTTTTTTTGACAAATAACCATTCATGGGCAGACTTGGTGCTTAGGAATCTAATTCTTTTTGGCCTTTCTTAATCATGATTACACTTCCCATGTTGGCAGCCTCATCAGTGTCTTCACTCTCCATGACATGAATTCTTGTGAACAGTAAACACTCTGACCAGACTGTATTCAGTGCATTACTTGTGAGGCATTTTCTAAAGAGAGATGTTGAACAGTCTGACCCCAGCATTCTTTGGCTTGCAAGGTGTTGCAAACAGTAATGTTAGACTGAGAAATGGCTGCATATACAAGAAGTTGAAATGTTCTTATACATTTACATGCAAATAGCCGGCGCACAGCAAGAACAAAAAAGTTTAAAACGTTTTCTTCCAAGGAAGGATTAGAGCAGCCTGTGAATCTACCCAACGTGACCAATTCTTCACTTGTTAGTTATAAATGTTGGAGACCATAGAAGATGTGCATAAAGAGTAAGGCTGGCTAATCGGAGCTGAAAAGAAAAGCGATTATCAGTCATGTCATTGTGATCAATAATCGATTAGAAATCGCTATGTTTTTGTCATAATTTTACCTGTCTGAGCATGTCTCTTACCATATGTTGTACTTTACTATATGTATATTTGAACAGACAGGCCTGAGCAAACAGTGTAGACCCAGATGAGACGCCGCAGAATGCGGCGTCTCATCCGGGTCTGCACTGTTTGCAGCTCATCCAGCTATTTTAAGGCATAACTTTGGTTAGTAAATTGTACCTGTCAAGTAATCGATTACAAGCAAATCAGAAAAAATAATCATTTTTCTGGAATTTATCGATCGATTAATCGATTATACGATTAATCATGTCAGCCTTAATGAAGAGCAAAGGCTGATCTGCATCTTCACCTGCTGTACAGGTTGTGTTTTTCCTTCAAGTTGCATGCAAACATCGCGGGAAAATTTCCAATGACTACAACTGCCACACAAGCTAAAAATGATGTACTGTGATAAAAATTTGATGCAAGGTAAAAACTCTGAAAAAAATTGAGCGACCGGATACGCGTTATTTATGACTGTTGCAGCGTGGACAAACAACGGCATACACAAGTCTAACTACCGCAGCATTTCGGATAATCCCTTGTTGTCACAATTGATGTCAAAGTGTCTAGGAAAATGTCAGCTGACAATTGTAGACTCACTGAAACGTTCCTTACGGCCAGCCAAGCTGCGAATTTATCCGAAATGATTTTTGCTGTCCGCAAACTCGAAAAAAAAAAGACTAGGGTCAGAGGTGAAATATTAGGGTCAGTTGGGCAACCGGAAACACAGGCTATAGTTCTGAAACCGATCGCCAAGAACAGTTTGAAAGTCTCGAAATGGACCACACGAGCGAAAAAGGAACCAAATGGCGACAGAAAATGCACAAAAATCTGTGCATTTTTTTACACCCCCCCCACCGGATTTTGACGCGATTTCTTGCAGAAAAATGCCAGACTATCATGAAATGGCGACAGAAAATGATACCTGAATTCAATAGATTATCTGTGGCAATCAACAACAGAGCCCTTTCTGCAGTGTGTTTATATGGAGCCAGATGCTTTAGGCCAACCATGACAAACTGTAATCCAAGTTAGATTTCAAGGGGAAGTAATTTGCGCATGCACATTGCAATGTAATAGTGCTGTGCGATATTATCTGTATATAGTGATACAGTTCAGAAAAAAATCATATCACAATACGGCCTGTCAATACCGATATTTTCTTTGTTTTCATCCATTTTTCATATTTTCTTTCTAACTGATCGGTTAATACAGCTCAGTGTAAACAGAATCATTCCCGGGGCTTGATTTAGTAATTCATTTGATTCCCACCCTTTATGTATAAGCCGGTAATAGTGTAGGCTGAGCTAGGATTTCGGTGAATCACGCGGCTGTTGTTGTTGTATACGCCGTTTGAGTGTAAGCTGCCCAGCATTTACAAGATTGCGTAATCAAGAGAAGCCAAAACGAACTTTACCGTGGCCAACTACCAAGTCGTTTAAAATAAAAAATGAAAAGCCGATATCTGGCAACATTTCGGGTGGCAAAAGATGACAGTCACAAATAAAGTGACTGAGGCCATCAATCTAATACAACATTTAATGGCATTTTCAGATAGTATCTTTATTTCCCCTCATAATATTGGGACAATTCTTATAAGTACCTTTGTTTTGTAAGTGCATGTGCAGAAATAGGTTAAATGATATATACACATGAAACTCCCTTCTTTTTTCCACATATGGTGGGGTTTTCCAATTACATGTACCAGTGTGTTTCAGATTGCTACATAATATGAGCTTTTTTTGTGACGTACTTCCGGTTCTAAAAATAGAACGGAAAAAGCCCTTGCCGTCATCTGTCGTATTGCTTCAAAGGTAGTGCGACAGATAAAGTGTTAATTACAGCGTAAAACACTGGAATTTTTTTTAACTTTTGGCGAATTCTAATGTAAGATAATGGGAAAATCACCGATATGCTGCAAGATGTGAAATTTCGCATTACGAAAACGATATATTGTACATACGACCCAACAGGATCCCCTCTCTCTCTCTCTTAGAGCACCAACAATTAGCGAGCGCAGGTAAATGAAAATTACAGTTTGCCGTTAAAAAAACGCCAATCAACCGACATGTAGCGTGTCAACAACATCGTGTCTACATCAAACCAACTTCAAAGTGATGCACTGAATTTGACTGCGCAACGTTGATGAAACGTCAGAACATTGCGTTGGCAATAATATGGCGTTGCTTAATAAAATGTCATGTGCCCAGTGCTCGGATCCATCAAGACTCAGTGGGATTGGAACATTAAATTCAAAACAAACGTAGAACATGAGCACGAAACACTCCTTCGCCAGGGCAAGATTTAACAGTAAAATCTGGTAGATTTGCAGATTGGTTCAACCTGTCCATGGCATACATTAACCCATTTGGTACCAGAAACCCCAAAAGGGGTAAGTGGCAAACAGTGCAGGCCCAGATCAGACGCCGCAGAACGCGGCATCTGATCAGGACCTACACTGTTTGCAAAAAGTTCGGCCATTTCCCAAATAAATTTTGAAGAAAACATAACCTGACACCCCTAAATTTTGAAATGGACTCCTGCTATATATAAAAAGGAAGATTCCATTTGGAACAAAAAGGGTTATGGGCTTCTTGGATATAGGGATCAGTCAAACCTCTCATCTCAACGGTCACGTGACATTGAAGTGAGTTGGAGTGGTTGTCGACGGCATGACGTCGAGCCAACGTTGACTCGACGCCCGTCTGTCAGTCCACTCATTAGTGTTTATTCGGCTGTCAGTATGTTTATTTGTCGTCTAACTGTCCGTACGTTCGTTTGTTAGTCAGTCATTCGGTCTGTCCATCTACTGTCGGTCTGTCAGTCAAACCTCTCTCTCTCTCTCATCCCAACAGTCATGTGATATTGAAGTGAGTTGGAGTGGGTGTCGATGGCACGACGTCAAACCAACGCTGACTCGACGACCCTCCGTCAGTCCACCAGAGTTCTCACTAGGATTTTGAAAACAGGAGTTTAAGAATCCATCCATGGAAAAAGTTGGATTCAAATTTGAAAAGTTGGAGTCAAATTTTGAAAAGTTGGAGTTTGACCCTAAAAACGTGTGTCAATTATGGCTAAATGCGTACGGCTGTAGAGTGTGACTCCCAACGACTTTGGGACTTGAACCCTTATTCTGCTTAACATGACAAACCCTTTTCTTGCAATGGAGATCCAGATCAAATGGCTCCCATATAATCAGGATTTACACTGTCACTCAGATTGTGAATTTGAATGGATAAATTACGTAAGGCTTTGAAAGTCAGGAGTGGACTGGGTAAATTAATTTATTCATCATGATAAGTGTTTAAATTGAGTGTGAGCAGTTAACAGTAGTACAGGCTCTTCTCAGGCTGCTACAATAGGACAAGTCTGTTCAGGCCACGTACTACAAACTAGTACATAAAATGGCACATGAAACTGATTCTTTGATATGTTACACGACCATGTCCTGGAAATTTTTATTTTTGACCCCCGCGGGCCCTACCCCCCCACCCCCCACACCCCTAGGAGCGTGATCAAAATTCCGAAAGTGTCATGCACTCCCCAGACCAAAGATCTGTCCATTCCCAAAGTTTCAAGTTTCTATCTATCACCGTCTAGGAGTTATCCGGTGAGACGGATGGACGTACGACAAAGACCATTACAATAGCCCCACGTGGGGACAAAAAAAAAACAAAAAAGCACCAACAGTGCAGGCCCAGATCAGATGCCACAGGTGTCTGTTCCAGACCTCCACTATTAGCAGGCATTTCAACACTTGATAATGCGACAAACTTGAGTCATAATTTTCTTTAATCGTAATAAAGACGATTTATTCACTAGATTATCACATCCTTTAATTATGCCTCCAACATTTTTTCAACAATCAAATTACCGATAATCCAACTGTGTATACAAGTATCCGGAAACAAAACAGTCAATAATTAATGTTTTTTTTTTTTTTTTTTTTTTTTTTGGTTTGGGTTTTACGGCCCTTTCAAGATTATTTCACTCATATCGAGCCGATCGTTAATCAGAGGTGGGCGAAAACCGGAGTACCCGGAGAAAAACCACCTGACCTTCCGTTGCAGAACTTGGCGTCTCACACGTGGCCCGAGCGAGGCTCGAACCTACGGCGGTAAAGACCTAATGACTAAGAGTCAGCGCTCTTATCCACTAGGCCACGGAGGCCCGTCAATAATTAATGTTAATCAGCCACGAGATTGCTGCATCTCGCAAACCGCAAGACTGACCTGCCAATCTTCTAGCCGTGACGCTCTGATTGGCCGAGATAGTAATACAGACGACTGTCCTTGCCAGGTAATGCTTGAACAAGCCTGGCGGCGACGATTAATGGTAAATTTTTTATCCAAAAGCGGTAGCTAAATTTGGAGATCAATTGGACACCCGCTGTCATCTTTTGATGTGATTGAGGTCATTTTTACACTGGATTACGGACGCGTCAGGCGAAAAAAATTGGCGTAATTAAGAATCCACGACAGGAAATTTTCAAGTACAAAAGCAAAAACTGGCGTAAAAATACGCCGGATTCGGCGTTTCCGAGAACTCTGTCCACCCATTAGTTTATTTCGACTGTCAGTATGTTTATTTGTCTGTCTCAATGTCCATCTGTTCGTCTGTTAGTCAGTCAATTTGTTTGCCTGTCCGCCTGTCTGTCTGGTTGTTTGTTCATATCACTCAAATGTAAAATCAGTTTGTTTTAGGAGATGATATTTATAAGCCTCAGACTTACTGTCAGATTGTATTTGTCAGTTCCAATGTATTTAATTGTACATGATGTTTGCTTTTTTTTTTTGGTTTTTGGTTTTACGGCCCTTTCAAGATTATTTCACTCATATCAAGCCGATCGTTAATCAGAGGTGGGCGAAAACCGGAGTACCCGGAGAAAAACCACATGACCTTCCGTTGCAGAACTTGGCGTCTTACATATGATCCAAGCGAGGCTTCATGATGTTTGCTAGAAATAAAATATTGTTAAAACCAAAACAAACGTAGCCTGTCCACATGAATCTTCAATTTATTAAAACTGCACATGTAGACAGATCGTTGGACATTTTAACTGCTCTTCTAGACAGGTCGTTGGACATTCATTTTTAAATTCTACATGTAGACAGACCGGTGGACAGTTTCTCAATAGATAGATAGATAGATGGATAGATAGATCTAAGTTCTGTCCGCATGTGATAGCTATACTTGGAAAGCGAATAAAACGAAAAGTTACGTAAAAACTTATTTTGTAAGTAAGCTTTCGTGAATAACGGTATCTCAAATTGTTGACATTGGTCATTCACGGAGAAATTTACGTCAATTAAAAAGGATTTAGGATAAATGAATTACTGTAATAAAAGCAAAATAACATTCTTTCCTTCTTGAGGCATTATTTCATTGTAAACGGGTATATTTTCCCTCAAAATGTCTGAATATTGTAAGCATTTTAAGTTCTGCCAATACATTTGAATAGCGATGGCCGTTTCAATTGACGGCCAGTGCTTTGAGCATGCGCAAGAATGACATCATAAACGGAATTCCTAAAACCTCCTATATCATATGTATCGTGATACACAGTAACCGTATTGCAATATATCGTGATACGAAAATTCTGACAATACCTATCCCTACAATGTAAACTAAGTCACATGCACCTGCACAATAGTCCTCTTAATGGGGTTGCTGCAGTATAATTTAGATAGATAGACATGGCCTGATGGCAAAACATTTGATCAATCTATATGAAGTTTGAGAGGGTAAAATGTTGACGAATGGATGGGTGGAGGTCTCGGGTCGTTTCGCCCGTGAGTCGTTTCGCCCTGGGTCGTTTCGCCCGTGGGTTGTTTCGCCCTTATTTTTTCAAGCCCTGTTGATTGAGGTTATGTTTGTTTTGGTATGTAAAGGGATTGATGGGGGTCTTGGGAGTTCCGGAAAACCTGGTTTTGCCCTCGTTTGGTACATTTGGACGACCAACTGACGGCTTCTACTTCAGGTTTAAGCAACTGCGCTACCACCTTTTTGAGAAAGATGTTCGAGCTCACATAAAGTTAACAAGTCTTTGCAATAAAATGGGATTTATGGCTGTGAAAATGACTGTTTATATTTAAAAATGTGACATATTTTTCTTTCTACTCAAAACATAGATTTTGGATTATAGCCGTCCAATTGTCTATGTTCTAGGACCAGGTTTAAGAGAAATTAAGTATATGCGAAAACCCATTTTCACTGTCTAAAGTTGGTTTTAGAGGAGACGTTATTGCATAGACTTGCTAACAGGATGTTTTATGTTCATATTCATAAATTTATTTTGGGGGGGGGGGGGGGATGCTTATTTAGAATTTGGCCGCCGTTTGCCGAGAGAGACAAAACCTTTAATTAACCATCACAATTATTCTCACCTTGGTTAATGTGTGATTATAAGGTTTAAGAATTATCGTGGTGGATTACCGCCTTTGTCAAAGCAAATGACAAAGTTATTAATGTACACTTATATATATATCCGAACTCTGAAATGAGCCCGTCCATACATCACCCATCCGTAGGTGTCATTTGACGCGTCACCATGAACAGTTCAGATTCAGATCCGTTCATCTGTCCGTCCATCTGCACAAGCATCATTTATTCATTCATTTATTTCCGTTTGTCCATCTACCATTACTCTCCATTCATTCATTCATTAACTTATCTATCTCCGAATAAAATGCCGTCCGTTCATCCGTCCATCTACCAACACACAACTCCATTCACCCATAATTTATTCATCGGCATCTGTCCATTTATTCATCCATTCTGTTTGTCACTCCCTTAAAATATAATTGCGGCGAAACGACCCACGGGCGAAACGACTCACGGGCGAAACGACTCACCAGGTAAGGTAATCCGAGCCTTCTCTGACGTTCTAAAAGCCTTTTTTATTTTCTGATTTGGCGACTTTAACGTCAGAGGAACACCTATAGTGAAAACTCCAATACTGGATGTCTAAGCAGCAAGGCAGAGTTTCCAGTGATTTCTGAACTGATTTTGCCATAACATGAAAGCCTATGATAAGTGATCGATTGATAAAACATTAATGATCACCTTGAATCTCCGAAACAAGTTTACTGACATTTGAAGGCAGTATTTCTGACCAAGTTTTCTGTCGAGCCATAAAAAAACTTATCAAGACACCATTTTGTTTGGTTTGACCTTTTGTGTATGTAAATATGTGACGTCATGTTGGTGTAAACATAAAATTTTACCACCGATATATTATCCGGGTAAAAGATGTTGTTGGAGGAGGAATGCAACACCTCCTTTCTTTCTTCTTTCTTTCTACTGATACTGCGATCCGTCACATTTTGCCATTACTCGCAGGTGCACATTACATACACTGCAGGTTTTGCAAGATTAGAGCCTACACAGTATTCATGTAATTACGGTAGGGTTATTTAAGCTGCACAGTGCACAGGAGGCCTCCAGTTAACGTCCCGATCCGAAGGACGGTGCACTTTATGACATTCATCCCTGCAAATGATGCCAAAAGGAGCGTGTTCGGACACCGAAATTTTATCGCCGCTGCCGGGGATAGAACCCGGGACCTCTAGCATCAGAGGCAAGTGCACTAACCACTGAGCTATCACGCTCCAGTTTGGAGGAGAAAAATTCGACTTCGCCATAAAAGAAAAACAGCGGGAGATAAATGACCATGTACTTCAAGGAAATGACACATTTGTGGTGTTACCAACCGACTATGGCATGACCATTTGTTAATTTATATCATGGATTTCGCCAATGCCTTTGACATGGTACATGTACCTCACAGGAGGCTGTTTGTATAAATTGGCTTACTATGGGATAAGAGGATCTACACTCAGACAGTTTGGCTCATGACCCTCTAGGCACTCACAACAAGTTGTACTTGGGTGGCAAAGCGTCTGATCCAATCCCTGTTCTATCTGGTCTCCCCCAAGGCTCGGTACTCAGACCGGTCCTTTCCTTTTGTATTCGGATAACATCAGATCATCTGTTCGTTTATTTGCTGATAATTGTTTTGTACAGGAATATATATACTCTTTCTGAGGGCCTTATCTTAGAAGATGACCAGCACGTTTGGGGGGGGGGGGGGGATTGGCAGATGAAGTTCAGTGTGGCCAGATGTCACTCAAAGAGGGTGTCTTGGCACTTAAATTCAGCAACTTATTACACCAGCATACATGGGAGAAGGTTCAATCCGCTAAATACCTTAGTCTCATCATCACTGACGATCTCGATTGGGGTCAGTACGTGTCTGAGATTACATCCAAAGCAACTTGGACATTATGATTTCTAAGATGTAATTTGGCATTTGCTTCAAGGCAGACAAGGGATGTTGCATACAAAACATTTGTTCGACCTCAACTTGAGTATGCATCACCTGTTTGGCACCTCCATCAGATACAATAGGTTTAGAATGTCCGGTGGACGGTTGCTCGATGGACCTGCCGGCGATGACGGAACAAAAGTAGTGTGGGAGAATGGCCATCGCTGGAGACCCGTCATGAGCTGTCCTCTTTAAACTTCTAGCCCAACCCACAGCTTTCACCTTTCTACCTCCTTTTATAAGATACACTCTGATACAGTGTCTCTTAATAAAGATAACTACCTGACCCGTGTGACTAGTTCAACTCAAACAAGGGCATCAAAATTAAACAACTGTCAATATCGTAGGTACCCGGCCTAGAGTGATGCCCTGAAGAATTCCTTCTTCCATAGAACTATTCCTCCGTACAGTAGTAGAATAGAGAACTATTCCTCCGTACGTCTCCCTGCCCTACATCATAGTGTAGATTATATTTTCTTGTCCTTTGGGATCATTGATTCCATTGTGGAATTTCGAAAATAGCTGAGGGTCACTGATGAGGCCTAATTGGCCGAAACTAGCTAGTCTGGCCCAGAAAACATGTGCACTCCATATTTTTTTCAGTTCTGTGGTGTATTCCTTGCTTCCAAAGGATAACCCTTTTATAGAACATATTTAACTTCACTACAGCTGGTTTGTGGGAATGTGTGGCGGCGGTAAAACGTCTCCCTGCCCTACATCATAGTGTAGATTATATTTTCTTGTCCTTTGGGATCATTGGTTCCATTGTGGAATTTCGAAAATAGCTGAGGATCACTGATGAGGCCTAATTGGCCGAAACTAGCTAGTCTGTCCCAGAAAACATGTGCACTCCATATTTTTTTTCAGTTCTGTGGTGTATTCCTTGCTTCCAAAGGATAACTCTTTTATAGAACATATTCCCTCCTATGTGGTAGATGCCAAAACTACAGAGGCGTTCAAAGGCTGTACGGTATAGATTGGGACTCAGCCACATCAATCACTAGGAATGTCAATGGTTTCAAAATAACATTGGCTTTTTTTTCATATAGGATACAGTGTTAAAATGACATTCGCGACGTAAGTAAGGGCGATGATTGTGGCCACGTAAAATCGGTTTAAGCTCCCCAGTGGAAATCTTTCCACTGACCGTTCCAAGGCGGTTCTTCTTTGGCGATTTATTTATGTTGTTGTTTGTTACTTACTGTGTGTATCACTTGTGTCTTTTTATTTTGGATGGCCATATGGCCATTTTGTGGGAAAGTAACTGTCCTTATGGCCTTCCTTTGTTTAGGTTTCCATTATGGTCTGGTCGCTTAATGTTTGTGTTTCTTTCCCTTTGGTGTCTTTGGTGGGTGGAGTAAGTTAATTGTATCGATTCCTGATCTTTGTTTTACATCTACTATTCACTTTCAGTTTTATTAAGATTAAAATGAATACATATTCTTTGTTCACTAGGTCAAGTGTTTTGGTTTATTAATTAAATACTTAACCTGAAGTAAAAGATAGCTTTTACTTATGATGAGCGAGGATAGAACACGTAGTTTTTTTTTTCGAAGGATGCTCCCGTCTGCTCATGGTGTTGTTTGTAATTTTGTGGCAATAAAGGAAACAGGCTTGCGAATTTTTCGGAACTTCTCCTCGGCTTCGCTGAGCTGTTTCCTGTTTACATCCACTGATCTAAATGACCTACATGTAGTACCGGACTCTCATATGAGGACCTCTTTCCCTGGCGTAAAAGAAATCGCGAAGTTCTTGCTAAGAGTGGAGGCAATACTCGGTCCATCCTTGAATCTCTCTTCTATTAAATGAGACTCGCTTAAAACCTTTTTGTTTAACTTCGTAAGGCAGAAGAACACGCGCAGTTCATTTTTATCTGTTCCTTGAGCATATACTAAATTAGTCATATTAACAAGCACCTAGCCTTTGAGAGCATTCTTGCTGACAGTCAACATGGTTTCTGCAGTCAAAAGTCTTGTGAAATCCAATTAGTCAAATTTTGCCATGACATTTTTAACAATCTGGATGCGGCCATAATAACCGTGGCCACAAACAGACTGATTTTATTATCATGGATTTTGCCAATGTCTTTGACGAGGTACCATACAGAAGGCTATTCTACAAACTGGAATATTGTGGGATAAGAGGATCCACAAAGAGGTAGATTAGCTCATGGCACACAAAAAAAAGTTGCACTTGATGGCCAAGCACCGCTGTTTTATCTGGTGTCCCACAAGGTTCGGTACTTGGACCTGTCCTTTTTTAGTATTCATAATTCTAATGCACTCGCGAATGTAACGCGACGTCTGATTCTATAACGTCGAACATTTGCGACGGTATATTTTGCGATATACTGTCAGAAACCAGAAGTCATCAAGAAACGTTTTTGACTGGCTGGTATTTGGGTTTATGCAGCTCGCAGTGCTTGCCGTTTTCTGCAAGTAGGACATTTTTTTTTAACAAATCAAATGAATAAATGCATTAAAGTGGTGATAACTGTATTGAAAATTGTCATTTGCGGAGGTAAATCGTCGGTTTTACGATCGCAAATTACGTTTTACGGCTCCGCTAGCGCGTAAAACTTAATTTTCGACCGTAAAACCACCGATTTACCTCCCCAAATGACAATTTTCAGAATCAGAATTGTTACTGGTGACACGTCAAATGACATTCATACACCCGGACCTACAGGTGATATGGGATGTTAGTCCCTGGCTCTAACCAAAGAGGTAAACTTAGCTACACAATCCTCAGCAGCTGTCAAAATAATCAAATCGGGAAGGGCATTCCAATCTCTAATGGTTCCGGGGAAGAACACTTCTTTATAAAGGTCAGCTCTTGCAGTAAGGGTCTGAAACGTCAATGAATGGTGCTTTCTACAGTGACTAGCTGGGGAAACAAGGCCAACTGTTGGAATGTTGGCAGCACCCTTTAGACGTTTGTATAAGAATATAAGCCTACTGTCTCTTCTCCTTTTCTTGTGAGACCCCCATTTTTAATGTTTCTAGAATTTCAGTCATGTGTTTCAAAGCATTAATTGCTTGTTACAAATCTAGCAGCTCTGTTCTGAGCGTTTTCAATTTCTTCATTAAGGGCCACTCCACTTGGGACCCAGATGCAACTCCATATTCCAAAACTGGGCAAACAAGTCCCTTATATGCTGTCTCCTTCACATCCTGAGAACACTAGTAAAGATTTCGCCTCAGGAAACCAAGTGTTCTATTCGCCTGAGTACACATGTTGCTAATGTGTCAAATCATATGATCATCTCAAATCGTGTGTGATTGTCACACCAAGTCACATTTTCGAGGACCGTTCCTTCTAAAGTGTATGAAGCCTCAATTTTATTTGTTCTCTTCCTAGTTATCTTCATAACACTGCATTTAACAGGCTGAAATCTCATGCCCCATTTTCGTGCCCAACATCCTGGTCTATCTATATCCTTCTGAAGTTTCATTAAGTCCTCTGCAGCTCTGATATCCCGATAGCAAACACAGTCGTCTGCGAACAGTCTTATTTCTGACTCAATGTCAGAGGAAATATTATCAATGTACAGGGCGAATAGCAGCGGACCAAGAACAGTCCCCTGTGGAACCCCACATTTGAGATTCTTCCTCACAATTCCATTACCAAATCATTTGGATTTAAGTAGTTCATGAGGTGGGGTGTCAAAAGCCTTATCGAAGTCCAAAATTAATGTGTCTACCTGCCCCCCCCCCCCCCCCCTTTGTCCAAGATTTTTACCCAATCATTAATAACCGTGCTCAGCTGAGTTTCGCAACTATGCCTTTTCCTAAATGCATGTTGTCTGTCTGACAAAGGTTAATGCTCATCCAAGTAGGCCATGGTGTTTGAGCAGGGGACTATGTGTTCAAGCAATTTACATAGAACACAAGTCAGTGACACTGCTGGGCGATAATTACGAGCAAGAGCCCTGTCTTCATTTTTGAAAAGTGGGCAGATGTTCGCCATGAGCCATTCTTTGGGGATTTCAGCCGTATCGAGAGATTGTTGGAAAAGATGAGCAAAACTGGACCTTACTCATTTGCTAGTTCCTTCAGAACTCTAGGATGAAGCTCACCAGGTCCTAAAGCTTTAGACGGGTTCAAAACAGAAATAGAGGCAACGATCAGGAATCGATACAATTAACCCACAGCTCCCATCAGAGACACCAAAGGGAAAGAAACACAAACATGAAGCAACATACTCCAACGAAAACACCAACAGCGGAAAGCCAAAAGGACAGTTACTTTCCGACAAAATGGCCAATAGACTATCCAAAATAAAATAATATAAGCGACACAAACACCCAAAGACAAACCATTACAAAAATAAACCGCGACAGAAGAACCGCCTTGGAACGGTCAGCGGAAACGAATTCCACTGGGGGAAGGGGGGGGGGGGCTTAAATCGATTTTACGTGGCCACAATCCTCGCCCTTACTTCCGTCGCGATTAAGACAAATAATTTGTTCAGTCCGCATGAAGACCTCCTAACTCATCAGTGGCAACATCTCCGTGAACACAAAAATCAAAAACCACAGCGATGAAACAACGGTGAGGACTCGGCAGCACGAAACCACTGAAATGCTGGAGTAAAAGAAAACCAACAGTTAGACTTCGATGGGCCCGACCAGAGACAGAGCATCAAGTACCAACCAACATAAGCCTTTACGTTGGAACCGTCATAGAATCAAGCCTTTAATTAACTTCTAATTTTCAATACAGTTATCCCCTAAATGATCTCCCCGTTAAAATCAGGTCATCTGTCCATTCGTTTGCTGATTATTGTGTACTGTATAGGAACTTATACTCTCCCTCTGATTGTCTCATTTCACAAGATGACCTGGACCGACTAGCACAGTGGGAGGCCGATTGGCAGGTGAAGTTCAATGTGACCAAATGCCATTCGATGAAGGTGTCACGGCATCTCCCTGACAATCAGTTTAGGTTTGATTATTCACTACACCACTTTGGAGCAGGTTCAATCCGCAAAATATCGCGGTATCACCATCAAGGCCGATCTTGATTGGGTTGATGGTTCAGCGATTACATCAAAAGCAACTAGGCCTTTAGGGTTTCTAAGACGGTAATATGGCTTGCACCTAGCAGACAAAGGATGCATATGCATATAAAACATTGATTTGCACTCAACTTGAATATACATCACCCATTGGCATCCCCATGTTAAAACTCAGATTCAGCAGGTTGAGAAGGTTCAGAGGACAGCAGCCCTATGAACATGTCAGCGATGGCAAAATAAGAGTAGCATCGGTGACATGCTTAGCGAGTTGGAGTGGTCGTCCCTTGATGCCCGTCGTGAGCAGTCCTCTTTAACCTTCTTTTATAGGATAAAGATAAATACTTGACCCCTGTGACAGCTTCAACTCAAGCGACGGCAAAAAAGCAAATAACACAATACCGTTGGTACCTGGCCTATAGTGATGCCCTTAAGCATTCATTTTTGTCCCAGAACTATTCCTCAGTGGAATAGTCCTCCCTCGTCTGCGGTAGATGCCAAGTCCACAGAGGAGTTCAAAGATCGGGACTCAGAGGTATGCATTTTTTGCATTTTAGTATACTTCTGTTAATCAGATTGTAAATAGTTTTAAGGACTCGTCCAGGGTCCTCCTTTTTTAAGCTAAATTCTAAATTTAACCACCAACCCAACTGAGCTAATGGCCAAATGTGACCGACTTAGTATATAAAGTAGAGATATATAATATTCCCGCCATCTGTCAAATTCGGTCGAATTCGGTCGGTATAAATTCTTACCTCTACACCGCTTACGTGTTTCATTGCATGACCTTTATTACCCAGATTTCAAGTTTGTAAACAAATGTGACGATTTTTTTCAAACGATCAAATTCAAGAGAGGAGGAATACTTTTTGTAAACAAGGAATCTTTAGGTAATATATTACAATAGTGCAAAAATATGTATTGAAGAGGCCTGTGTTAGGAAAATCACACAAATTAATATATAAACGCACCCAACCGGGTTTGAAGGAGTCTACACTCTTCCGATCCTTGGAAGGATCGGCAATATTGGAGTTTTCAAGCGTGGAATTTCTCTGGCTGTAGGTCACTACAGCCAGATATCTCGGGTTACAGGTAAGGGCGAAACGACCCACCCCTAAAATCAGGGCGAAAACGACTCCGGGTGAAACGACCCGGGACCTGGGTGGATGGAAAATGGCATGCATATGTCTTCCTGCTAAAGAAAGTGCGACAATAAGTCAGTTGTTTCATTACCAGCAACATCACTGACGATCCACTCTGGGTGAGCAAGGCTAGCAATGGCAAAAATGTCAGCAACCAAAAACAGGATGCCAGACACTGCAGTGAGTTTATCCATGGTTGCAGTCCGAGTCACATATTGCTTTTCTCTTCAAAACGTAAAAGTTTTAATGGTCCTATTACAAATTATGGTATTTTAAATTAAACAATCGATTTTTCTTCGTCTTCTTCCATTTTGGTTACGTTAATCTACCCAAATTAATTTTGAGCGATAGATCGGTCCTACAAATTACCGGTAACAGGTGCCTTGGATCTAAAACAATGCCGGTTGTCGAAAACACATTGCATAGGTAGCAAACCACTATTCCAAGCTGTCGGCGAGACTCGGACACGCAGCGGACGAAGTTTTTTGAGCCGTAACAAATAGTACACTTTGCAACCCTTCTCTTTTGTGTTATCACTGCATTGTGACTTGCCACAGAATAATTTGAAGCTGGTTTCTATAGCTTGTACACTGTACAGCCAATGTAGTGGCTATGTAAACAAGTCCTACCCCACCCACTTCTGCTGCTTTTTTTTACCATTTTCTGCTGTTTTCAAGGAAGCCCTGGCAGCACACTGCATTTGCAAGGACAATTGTCAGCATTCAGCTCTATTGTACACCTACCAAAAATGAAATGGGGCTAGAAATTGACCCCTGCCAGCCGTTTACTTTTTTAGCAATATCCAAATGAAGTCTGACAGCTATTTTAAACAGAAAGTGTAGCGATAAATTCGTATAGCAGTAGTTTCGTATTTTCAGTTACATCCCTTGATATCCAGGTCATGTGACCATGAATTAATTCATATTTCTCCACAATGACACAAAAACAATACACTGAATTCAAGATATTGCTTTCATAATTGCCCAACAGTATTTAGACACTGAATTTGATCCCCACTCTTACTTATGAAGAAATTTCCCCATGTGCACAGGCTGGAAACTGTGTACTGCTACCTTTAAGACAAATATGACTTTTCTCAAAAGTGTCAAATTGGTAGTAAATCCACCTTATTATGATAAGTTTAATTGTGGAATCAAAGAAAAACAGTAATAATTGTCATTATTAGCTCACAACACAGCTGCTAGCAGTCAATCTCAGCTGAGAGAAGCTGTGGAACCCCAGCATACAAGACACAATTACGGGCCTCTGTGGCCTATTGGATAGAGAGCTGACTCTTAATCATTAGTTCTGTCAAGGTTGTGGTGGGGAGCCTGCCTCGGGTCACACGATGTGATACACCAAGTTCTGCAACTGGAGGTCAGGGTGTTTTCTCCGGATACTCCGGTTTTGCCGCCTATGGTGCAAAATCAGCTCGATATCAGTGAAATAATCTCGAAAGGGCAGTAAATCCCCCCCCCCCCCCCCCCCCCCCCCCCGTGCAAGAAAACCAAACAAAAACAAAAAACAAGACACAATTATTTTACGCGTTGGGTTGTTTATAGTAATTTATTGTAAAAAATGACTCTTTCTTGCAAACAGTGAAGGCCCTCATCATACGCACCAATTTAGGCCGACGACTGATGTGGGCGTGCACTATTTGCCAGTGTCTTAGTTTGGGATTTCCTGTTTAAACTAGGTTAACAACAGTTGGTTACCTGTAACTATTTGTTACGGCTCAAAAAACCTTGTCCGCTGCGCATCAAAGTCTTGCTGACAGCATGGAATACGGTGCTTTGCAACTTATCAACACTATTTCAGTATTACGGCTTTCCAAGCTGAAAATGAGAGAAAATTAATCATTTAAAATCTATCTTTTGTACACGAAATGCCCAAAATATTGGTCAAAATGGGTTTAATCACCTTTAATTTAAGATTGAATAAGCTTTGACAGCACCAAAATGATTAACAAACATCTAGACTAAAATTCTGATTTTGGAGTTGTCTCCCTTGCCTCAGACCCTACCTGTAGGCTTACATACAAATTTCAGTTTTATGACCCAATTTCATCAGAAACAATGGTGTTTTTGTCTAAATATTGATTCTGGTAAAGGAGTTGATAAAAAAGATTGTCCTAAATGGCACTTTGAAATTTGACATATTGGTTAATGGTAGCAAACCACTATTCCAAGCTGTCGGCGAGACTCGGACACGCAGCGGACGAAGTTTTTTGAGCCGTAACAAATAGTACACTTTGCAACCCTTCTCTTTTGTGTTATCACTGCATTGTGACTTGCCACAGAATAATTTGAAGCTGGTTTCTATAGCTTGTACACTGTACAGCCAATGTAGTGGCTATGTAAACAAGTCCTACCCCACCCACTTCTGCTGCTTTTTTTTACCATTTTCTGCTGTTTTCAAGGAAGCCCTGGCAGCACACTGCATTTGCAAGGACAATTGTCAGCATTCAGCTCTATTGTACACCTACCAAAAATGAAATGGGGCTAGAAATTGACCCCTGCCAGCCGTTTACTTTTTTAGCAATATCCAAATGAAGTCTGACAGCTATTTTAAACAGAAAGTGTAGCGATAAATTCGTATAGCAGTAGTTTCGTATTTTCAGTTACATCCCTTGATATCCAGGTCATGTGACCATGAATTAATTCATATTTCTCCACAATGACACAAAAACAATACACTGAATTCAAGATATTGCTTTCATAATTGCCCAACAGTATTTAGACACTGAATTTGATCCCCACTCTTACTTATGAAGAAATTTCCCCATGTGCACAGGCTGGAAACTGTGTACTGCTACCATATGGGTATACTGCGAAGTAGATGTAATCAGGAAATACGGAATGTTGAAGCGAACATCCAGAAAGCAAAACGAGCAGCGTTTAGCTTAATGGGAGCAGGATTGCATGGTGAAAACGGCCAGGACCCTGAAACCGCTTTATCCCTACTACAAACGTATGTGACGCCGGTGCTGTTCTATGGACTCGAAATAATCACACCGACTGGGAAACCATTATCTGTGCTTGACACACAATATAAGAAACTTATGAAACAAATATTATCACTACCGAACAATACTGCAGACCCAGCTGTGTATTTACTTTCTGGTGTCCTCCCTGCGGAGGCAGTTATACATAAACGAATACTAACTTTATTTGGTAATATAACAAGACTTGCGGAATCCGCTGTTGAATATCGTTTCTATCTATCTATATATCCTGCAGCACCCTCTCGCGAGGATTATGTGCAGCTGCGCGCGTCAGAAAAAGAAAAGTGTGATAGAAGAAAAAGTATTAGATTTTAGGAGAATTGAAAGTAAAAACAGTGTTAGTAAAGTAGAGATTAAAAGCAGATAAAAACAATGTTTCACGGTTCATGGCATTGGGTGATGGAGGGTGCATATGGTCGATCTGAAAGAATCCAGATCGGAGCACACAACAGCATGAGGAGGAAGGTGATTCCATTGTACCACAGCCAAGGGGAAGAAACTGTATTTATAGTAACTGGCAGTAGTAGGGATTTGAATATAGTGCATAGTATGCATGTTTTTAGTAGTTCTGATTGGATGTCGGATGTATGTAGGGAGCGGAATCTCGACAAGACTATATACTATCTTGTAGAACAATAGGAGGCGAGCATCTGCCCGCCTCTGTTCCAATGATCTCCATTCCAGGGTATTAAGCATCTGGGTCACACTACTATATGAAGAGTAGTCATGTTTGACCCATCTAGCTGCTCTTCTTTGGACTTGCTCAACCTTGTTTATATTTGACTGGGTATATGGGCTCCACACAGGGGAGGCATACTCAAGCTGGGGCCTAACAAGGGTATTATAAGCTGTTTCACGTATGCCTTGATGTTTGGTGCGTATATTCCTACGTATGAAGCCCAGGGTCCGATTTGCTTTGGTGGTCACGTTATGAATGTGGGTGTTCCAAGTTAAATCACGGCTAAACTCAAGGCCCAGGTACTTGGCATGATCAGCCTCCTGGAGGACTTCACCGTGGAGAATGTAATTGTGTCTAATGGGTTCTTTAGAACGGGAAATGTGTAGGACCTGGCATTTACCCGGGTTAAATTCCATTTCCCAGTTCTTTTCCCAAGTTTCAAGCTTTTGGAGGTCCCTTTGCAATAAGGTACAGTCAGCATCACTGCGGACAGCCAAATATATTGCCGTGTCATCTGCAAAAAGTCTGACCTGTGAGTGGATCTGCTCTGGTAGGTCATTGATGTATAAAAGAAACAGGATCGGTCCCAGTACTGATCCTTGGGGAACCCCAGATGTGACCGGAATTTGGGATGAGGTTTCCCCCTCTAGGGCTACACGTTGAGTACGGCCAAAAAGGAAAGCTTTGATCCAGTTTAGGGTGTTTGAGGTTATGCCATGTTGGTGCAGTTTGTGGAGTAATTTAATATGGCTAACCTTATCGAATGCTTTACTAAAATCCAGGAGTATCAGGTCAGTCTGGTGACCTGCTGATAGATTTCGTGCAAGCTCATCAACAAGTTGGATGAGCTGTGTTTCGCAGGACCTCCTTTCCCTAAATCCATGTTGAAGATCATACAAGATGTTATGTTTGTCGAGATGCTTAGTAAGGTTGGATGCAACAATATGCTCCATTAACTTGCAGCAAATGCAAGTCAAGGAGATAGGCCTGTAATTTGCAGGGTCACTTTTGTCACCCTTTTTGAACAGGGGAGAAACAGTGGCTGTCTTCCAATCCGAGGGGATTTGACCACTGGAAAGTGATTTCTGGAAAATGACCTGAAGCATGGGCGCTATTTGGTCTCTAAGGGATTTAAGGACTACTGGTTTAAGAGCATCTGGACCGGCGGCTTTGGTCGTTTAGCCAAAAGACAGCTAGAAATAAAAACCTTCAAAAGTCACAGTTGGTTCATCAACGTCAAAAAGATCCTTATAAAGTACAACTTACCATGTGCTGAAGAAATCTTGGATAATCCACCGAGGAAGTTACAGTGGAAAAGACTTTATAACTGTGCGATTAATAAATACTGGTCGGAGATGATTCTCTCACAGTCAAGACTCTATTCGTCATTGAAATATCTATCCAAATCTTATAACATTGGGAAGTGTCACCCAGCTATAAAACCATACAAGTTAAGTTGCAGAGACATTATTCGAATCCCAGTGAAGAACAAATTAATGACAGGAACATTTATCCTACAAAGCAATCGTGCTAAATTCAACCAGAATGAAGTAAACCCAACTTGTCAGCTGTGTTATGCTGAAGATGAAACTATTCAGCACTTTCTACTACAATGTGAAACCCTAGAAACGATCAGAAAACATATTCTTGATGATATCAAACAAGTTATTAGTGACATTATCAGAAAATACCCGGATGCCGGTCGTTACTCACTGGTACAACTATTGGTGGACTGCAGTATCGTGCAGCTGAACTGTCCTGATGACGTGTGTCCTATAATTGACAGTCAAATAGACTTATTACATTATCATAGTAGACGATTAGTTTACACTTTATATTCAACAAGATACCTAAGACTTTCTGAAACAACAAAGTGTACCAAGAAACGTTCTTGAGTAGCAAACCATACAAGGCAGATGGTCTAATGTCTGTTTTGATTGAGCAGCTGTGACAGAATATAAGACTTTTTATGTGGGACTTTTAACAGAGTTTTTATGTCTATATGATATTTGGTGACGGGACTGTGTAAATATTGTGGCTTTTAGCGTGTACAGAACTTTGTGTTTTAAATAGACTTTACCTAAGAAGATTTTACTGGTGTTACCAGGTGTGCCTTCAAAGGCAGAATTTAGTAGAAGATACAAGATACAAGATACAATGCCGGAAAGAGCGCTTTGGTGCAGTGGTAGCGCATCGGATTTGTGATCGAGAGGTTCCGGGTTCGAGCCTCACGCTGACCAAAGTGTTGTGTCCTTGAGCAAGGCACTTCATCCACATTGCTTAAAAAAATAAAATAATAAAAAAAAGTACTGGTTACCACCCAGGAAATCCTGCTCGTAATGCTCAGATGTGAGCGAGTAGCAGTAATAGGAGAAAAAAAAAAAAAAGAAAAGAAAATAGACGAGGGAAGACAAAAAAAGGGCTAAAATAAAAAAGGAAACAACGGCAATGGCAAAAATGTCAGCAGCCAAAAACTGACTAATTGGTTGGTAGGTTGGTGCCTGATGCTCTGTCTCTGGCCGGGCCCATCGGAGTCTAACTGTTGGTTTTCTTTTGCTCCAGCATTTCAGTGGTTTCTTGCTGTCGAGTCCTCACCGTTGTCTCACCTCTGTGGTTCTTTGATTTTTTGTGTTCACGGAGATGTTGCACTGATGAGTTAGGAGGCCTTCATGCGGACTGAACAAATTATTTGTCTAAATCGCGACGGAAGTAAGGGCGAGGATTGTGGCCACATAAAATCGATTTAAGACCCCCAGTTGAAATCTTTCCACTGACCGTTCCAAGGCGGTTCTTCTGTGGCGGTTTATTAATGTCGTTGTTTGTTACTTACTGTGTGTATCACTTGTGTCTTTTTATTTTGGACGGCCATATCAGTCCTGGGTCTAAGTGTCTGGCTAGCCTCTGAAATCAAGTTTGGCCCCATGGTGTGATGATTAGTGATAATGAGTTTCAAGGGCACTTAATAAATGCAGCCCTTATCAGATTAATGATTGATTTAACGGTTGTTATTTTCCAGAAGAAACCAGGTTCTGTGTAATCACCAACAACAGGAAGCATGTTCATCACACAGCAGTTGAGTATTTCAGTGGGTCATGAATGAATGTATAATTTGTTCCAATTTTTTGGTTAAAATGGGCTACCCTTATTCTCACCAAATCAGCCTCAACTCTTATCCTGCTGAACATGACAGCCTTTATCTTTGCAAAACATTGTAGCTCCAGATCGGATGGCTTGGATGCCATCTGATCATGATCCACACTGTCAGGCAGTTTGTGAATTGAACAAATACATTATATCAAGTAATTTGATTGGCTGGTAGTCAGTCATGATGTAGCTAAATTAATTTGTCCCTCAGGATAATGGTTAAACTTTGATCGCTCAATTAAGAGCATAAAGCACAGCAATGAGCATCCTCACAGTCTGGTCAGTATTTCCTGTGTACTTTTTATCCCAAGTACTTTTCTGCAGACAGGTAATCATTATTCAGACTTTGCACTAACTCTGCATGGGTCTAATAAACCCTATTTGTTTCATTGAGCGACAGGGCTTGAGATGTTATTTCATCTCAACGTCGGGTAAAAGTCCCACAAAATTGGAAGCAACGTCTCCAAAATGACCTTTACAGTGTTGACGGGGGTGTTAAACCTCAAATCAAACAAACAAATCTCCATGGGTCTTTTGTTTGTCGTCCTGACATTATATTTTGTTTATTCAACAGAATGATTGAATATTGCTGTTCCGTTTAACCCCTTTAGTACCGGTCCCCAACGGGATACTGACAAACAGTGCAGGTCCAATTCATATGCCACAGAACAGGACCGTCACTATTTTGCAAAAAGTTCAGCCATTTTCGTTCCAAATAAAATTTAAAGATAATAAAAAGTGTCATCCCCAAATTTTGAAATGGACTCCTGCTATATATAGAGAAGAAGATTTCATTTGGTACAAAATGGGTTTAATTAGTGTGTTGGGGGTGGGGGTCGGGTGCAGAACAGTCAAAGAAAAATATTGATATTGATCATGAGGTTTTAATGGTCATCAGCAAGTATGCCTATAGAATTTTAACCCATTGAGCCCCACTTTTGTGTAGTAAAGCTGATATTTGTTTGTCTGTTTGATTTGATGATTAACATCCCCGTCAACACTGTAAAGGTCACTATGGAGACGTTGCTTCCAATTTAGTGTGACGTTTACCCGACATTGAGATGAAATGACATCTCAAGCCCTGTCACCCAATGAAACTAATAGGGTTTATTAGCATGGACAGAGCTAAAAAAGTTATTCTGACAAGCCCTGATAGTCACGTGGACTTTAGCCAAGAAGAGCATTTCTGCTTAGTAACTTTGGGTCGACTGACAAACAATCAACCCAAAAATAGGCTTGTTATTTATTCCACTATGAGGTCAAAAGTTGTGTTCATGTAAAAGAGTTATATGTAAAATCTGGACTGTATTCTTGTGCTGGGTTTGGCAAACAGTGTAGGCACAGATCAGACGCCGCAGAATGCGGTGTCTGATTAGTCTTTTACTGTTTGCATAATGTACAAAATCTTAAGAGTAAACCCAAACAGCCCGTCTCCGTTCTTCATGACCATTTTCCTAACAATCGACCATTCAGTGTTGCCAGTGTTTTGATTTATTTACCCTCAAACCATCTCACCACTGAGTTTCTGAAGTGCATTCTTCCATCACTGAAGTTGGGCAAGTCCATTCTGCTAAATAAGGCATCTAGCTGTATGGTAAGCAATATATATCCTGAACTACACTGTTTGTATCTGTACCGGGCTTTATGGTTGTAAAGGGATAACCCGAGGGCTATAATTTGAACACTCAAGGTAGAGAGGTCCACCACATAAAGCTCCATATCAAATATCAAAGACCTGGGCCTTCTGGTTTCAGACAAGAAGATTTTTAAGTCTATGTTAAATCAATGTGCCCCGGGTTTGGGCCATTTCGTGACCCAAGGGCTATAATTTGATCAATCCTTGTAGAGGTCAACTAGATGAAGCTTCATACCAAACATCAAAGACCTGGGGCTTCTTGTTAAGACCGCTTAAGACGCTGAGGAAAACTACATCTAAAATGTCGTCTGCTTATGTCGTCTGCAGAACCTTCTTGCAAACTTTTTAGAAATAAATTTTCATACAGGCAAACAACACGGACCCAGATCAGACAGCTCCTACAGGAGCAGTCTGATCTGGGTCCACCAGGCAAACAAAGTGGACCCAGATCAGACCGCTCCTACAGGAGATGTCTGATCTGGGTCCACGCTGTTTTCCAAAAGGAGTTAAAGCAACCGGCAGACGACAACGCAGACAACAATTGTCGTGATTGGCATCTTATGGGTTAAAGAGTTTACCTATATTTTATTGTAAAATTGGTGGACCCCAAGGCGGGTCAATTTTAGGCCCAACGGTTATAATATGAAGCTTCATACAAACTATCAAAGACATGGGCCTACTGATTCAGACAAGAAGGTTTCTAAAGGTTTTCCCTATTTTAATTTGATTTAAAACCAATGGGCCATTTTGTGACCCCAGGGCTATAATTTGAACAATCTTGGTAGAGGTCTACTAGATGAAGTTTCATACAAAACATCAAAGACCTCGGCCTTCCGGTTTCAGATGAGAAGGTTTTCTGCTTTCAGACGAGAAGATTTTTAAAGGTTTTCCTACATAAGTCTATGTAAAACCGCTGGGCCACCGGAACAGGCCATGATTTGGCTCCAGGGCTATAATTTGAACAATCTTGGTAGAGGTCCCCTCGATGTAGCTTCATACAAAACATCAAAGACCTAGGCCTTCTGGTTTCAGACGAGAAAATTTTCTGCTTTCAGACGAGAAGATTTTTAAAGGGTTTACCTATGTAAGTTTATGTTAAACTGGGGGGTCGCGGAGCGGGGTCGTTTTCACCCTTGGCTACAGTTTGAATAATCTTGGTACAGCGGAGGACCACTAGATAAAGGGCCATGTTAAATATCAAAGACTTGGGCCTTCTGGTTTCAGACTAAAAGAACCTATATAAGCCTTAGTAAAACCGGCGTGCCCCAAATGCAGGGCGGGGCCATTTTAGCCCCAGCGCTATAATTTGAATAATGTTGATAGAGGTCCACTAGATGAAGCTTCATACCTAATATCAAAAACCTGGGCCTTGCTTGCTCAGAGAAGAAGATTTTTTTTAAATTTTCAGTAAAATGTTGTCTACTTTTGGATCCTGTGACCTAAATGTGCAATAGTGTGTAACCATTTGAACAACTTTGAAGGTGGGGGGGGGGGGCACCTAAGAATCATTACTGTGAAGTTTGGTCAAAATCTGATCAGTGGTTTAGGAGATTCCGTTTGAAGAAGTTGTTTACGCACAGACTGACACACTGACTATGGAAGGGGTACAAAAACTTATCACAAAAGCTCACCTCTCACTACGTGACAGGTGAGCTTAAAAGCTACTGCGACTGTTTAGCTTGGGTCAGTAATTTTTGGTACCGTATATTTTTCAGATATGCAGCTCCGTTCAAAGAGAAACATGCTAAATTTATGTGCATGGTTTCTTATTTGCTTTGATTCAGCGTAGATAGTTAGCACTTGTTCAGCCCCCGCCAATCAGGGCTTGAAGAAATAGATTGTGCTGCATGATGCTACCACGCTGAGCTAAAACCTACCGCACATGAGTATTGGTAAACCGCTATGAGGTCCTAAGCCTGCTCAGAAAAGTGGTGCGTGTCGGACCGTCCATATCTATAAACCCTACTGGTTTCATTGAGCAGCAGGGTTTGAGATGTCATTTCATCTCAATGTCGGGTAAAAGTCCCACAAAATTGGAAGCAGCGTCTCCAAAATGACCTATACAGTGTTGACGGGGATTCATTTAGGGTTTTAATGACTACCTACAATCCGTGCTTTGACCAGAAACATTACAATAACAATCCTGTGTTCAAAAATGGCATCTTTCATACCTAACTAGAGCTATCACTAAAGGTGATGAATACCCCCACAAAAACTGCCTTGATAGTACAACAGCGCCATTTTGCAATTTTTTCACTTGAAAGGGGCCATAACTATGTTGAAAATTGACGAATTGTAGTGGAAATCGAACTTGACCTGTATTTTATGATGTTACATCAGTGTACCAAAAATTATAAAAATCGGTGAAGCGCTTTTTGAGTTATCGTCCGGAAATCAAGTCAACAGACCGACAGACCGACCGACCGACCGACCGACCAACCAACCGACCGACCGACCGACAAGCTCACTCCTATATACCCCCCCAAATTTCATTTGTGGGGGTATAATTACTCGCATTTTTCAGATTTCATTATATTTTTCATAAGATTTTGAGTACTTGTTAGAACTGCCTCATTTTGGTGGTTCTAAAAAGTACCCACAACCTTTTAATAAAAAAATAATGCACAACCCTTTATACCACACTTTTGTATATAAAATTATAAAGAGGATTTTAAAACATATCACAATATCTCACACGAACCCTTATTCTGCTGAATATGAAAACCCCTACCCGTGCAAACAGTGTGGATTCACATCAGATGGTGGAACCCTTCTGATCAGGATCTGCATTGTCCATATTTCCATTATATATATATTTGAATGTTTGCTGGTCAGAAAAGGGTGCGGCCAAATTGATTTATTCAGCAGGATAAGGGTTAATATAATGAGAGTGAAACCAAATTAATTGTACTTCACAAATTATGAACTGACAAAATAACACCTTCTTTGGAGACACAGTTCAGAGCTTCTCAATTTAAGTCTTCACTTCTTTTTTACACATTTTGAAAAGTGTATTGTAACACTGATTAATTACATACAGTTAAACATTATGGTTAGCCATTCTTTGTATCTAATCTTCATATGCAGTAGAACGTACATAAAATGAGTCTGATAATGTATAATGTTAGGGTGGCTTGCACCAGGTCACAAGGTTATCAATTACATTGCCCTCATGCCAGATTCTATAGCATGCTGTTTGACAGGTAGTTATAGCTAATTATTTTGCAATGGCTCCTAAGTTTAATTACAGGTTCTCAGAACCGATTTTCAGACACTTTGACCCAGGACTGATATGACCATTTTGTGGGAAAGTAACTGTCCTTATGGCCTTCCTTTGTTTAGGTTTCCATTATGGTCTGGTCGCTTAAAAATTAATGTTGGTGTTTCTTTCCCTTTGGTGTCTTTGATGGGTGGAGTAAGTTAATTGTATCGATTCCTGATCTTTGTTTTACTTCTACTTTAATTAACTTCCCCGTCAAGGAGAAGAACTATATATGCATAGTCGCTTCTGTTCCTATCCTTTTTCACTTTATTTTATGTGCATGTTCGTATTATGTTGTACCAAAGATGTTTGAAATAAAATATGTTTAAACCAAACAAATAGGCCAGTCATTTTAGCCCCAAAAGACCCTCAACCTCAAACAAATTCCTTCAGTAGGGTTTTCACTATTTTCCAAATCAATGAGGTGTCCTGACTTACATGAAAAAAAATCCCCAAAAATATTCCCTGGCGAAATTGATTTTTTTGGGGAAAATGTCCGAAATTTGAATAAAAATTGCCAAAAACAGGTATTAAATTTTAAAAATTTCATTAAATTATATAAAATTTATTTAAATAGCCAAAAATAAGCTAACCATTGTCAAATAGCGATAAAAGAAGTTTTAGCTTGATACGTGTACAGAAACCTGTCTTTTTTTTTGGGGGGGGGGGGGGTAAAAACTTGGAAATATTGACAAAAAAACGCAGAAAATGAGAATAAATTATTAAAAATTAAAAAGTGACTGGTTTGGATTATTGAAAATGTTTTGGTGTAAAAAGTTATATATGTGTATAAGTTAATTGCAGGAAAATAAATAAAATTTTATATGTAAAAAAAAAAAAAAAAAAAAAACATTTTTGCGGGTTAGGCAAATGCACATTTTTTTTATATAAAACACTCATAATCCATTATTTTTTGTGCAAGTAGCAACCACAGTATAAAAATGTATTGTTGTTGTTGTTGTTTCCAGTTTCCCCGTGTCACGGGTCGTCAGCTGGTGGGGTCCCAGGGAACGAATCCATTCTGGCACTACACCGTAGCCGTTCGGTGGTATCCCCATTCCACGTTGCCGGTGAATGGGGAGACCATCGCTCGGCTCCAGCCCCGTCCGTCCGTGTCTATCGTAAAGTAGAAGTAAAACAAAGATCAGGAATTGATACAATTAACTTACTCCATCCATAAAAGACACCAAAGGGAAAGAAATACAAACATTAAGCGACCAGACCATAATGGAAACCTAAACAAAGGAAGGCCATATGGACAGTTACTTTCCCACAAAATGGCCATATGGCCATCCAAAATTAAAAGACACAAGTGATACACACAGTAAGTAACAAACAACAACATAAATAAATCGCCACAGAAGAGCCGCCTTGGAACGGTCAGTGGAAGATTTCCACTGGGGGGCTTAAATCGATTTTACGTGGCCACAATCCTCGCCCTTACTTCCGTCGCGATTTAGACAAATAATTTGTTCAGTCCGCATGAGGCCTCCTAACTCATCGGTGCAACATCTCCGTGAACACAGAAATCAAAGAACCACAGAGGTGAGACAACGGTGAGGACTCGACAGCAAGAAACCACTGAAATGCTGGAGCAAAAGAAAACCAACAGTTAGACTCCGATGAGCCCGACCAGAGACAGAGCATCAGGCACCAACCAACATTATCTCTTTAATTTTCAATAAGCCTTTACGTTGGAGCCGTCATAGAATCTGAGGCCTGACCACCGGCGTGCAATTAAAGAGGGAACCAAAGTTGCCAACCGTGATTGGGTTAACTACCATGCATGCAGTCTGTCGTATAATATCCATGCTGTACCCAATCTTTATATATCGAAGAATGATTTTACGAAATTGGGTGCTGAAGTCATTGCGGTTATATATTTTTTCTGAATTTATATACTAAGTCACCATAAGTCCGCTGCAGTCGGTCCATTTTGTCTTCTACTCGACGTTATAATTTTTTGCTTGTTAATATGCCGAACCGTGTCAGAGCAGGAAAGGGTCAATTTTGATATTGGTGTTTTTGTTTTTTATTTTTATTTATTTGATTTTTGAATATTTATGTAACGTTTGTACATTTTTACATTGTTTGGTCCGTTTCCCCAGCTTGTTGAGTGGTCTATTTTTTAAGTATATATATGCGGGCCGATGTGCTTACCCCGCCACGGACCTGTTTTGTTCGTTTTTTTCTGTGCCTTAAAGGTGGTGTTGTCCGTTTTAGGGCAAGCCCACCCGCTCACAGTTGCTGGGGGTGACAGTTTTTGTACCTGCAAGATTGTGCTAGTGGTTTATATTTTGTGTTTTTTTTTTTTTTTTTTTTTTTTTTTTATCTGTACATACAATATGTAACATAATAACATGAAGTGCCGGCCTACGCGGTCTCGGGCTTAATTTCGTATTTATTTTGTTAGTGAGTGACTTCTATCGCGGAGGATGTGCAAAGTAGGTCAATCCCTTTTTATGCATTTGCCGTTTTAAGTTAAGAAAAAGTGGTGCCTTCCTCGAGGTAGGATGCCGCACTCTGCGGGACCATAATGGGTCAGTCGCGATGTTTGCATATCATTTATGCATCCTACGTGAAGGAAGGCACCATAGGAGGAAAGTGTATTCCTGCCTAGCCATTTGGAGGCCCGAGACAACGTTTGCCGATCTCGTTTGTGTTGTTGTCCTTTTTGGGACAAGCCCATCCGCCCACAGTTGCTGGGAAGGACAATTTTTGTACCTGCAAGGTTGTGCTTGAAGATTATATTTGTGTTTTGTTTTTGTTTTTGTTTATTCTGTACATACAACATATAACATAGTCACAAATGTATTGTATGGTGTCAAACCAATTTATATAGCCAGATGTGCACTAACTACTCTCAACTAGCTATAAAAATCATTCAGTTTTGTGCCTGCTCAGACGATTGCCTTTTAAGGGAGAAATTCAAAATTTTGACAAAAAGCGAGGGAAACAGGAATGTTTTTGTAAAAAGTTAGTGGTGAGGATTCTTGAAAATATTTTGATGCAAAACGTTACATATGGATAACCGTTAACTACAGAAACAAAGAAAGATATTGAAATGTTTATAAAGTTTTAATTTTTCAGGCGATGAAAATGTTTAATTTTACCGAAAAATACCATATGTTTTTCACATGTAGGAATTACTTAACAAAATTTCATAGTACATACATGTCTGACGTGGAGTTGGTTTGTATTACCAGATATGCACAAACTACGTTGAAGCAGCTATTAAATGCTTCAACTTCATCCCTTCACAGAAATGTTCTTTTCTAAGGCTGTTGGAAATTTTGTCAAAGAAAAAGAAAACATGTAAATACGAACATTTTTAATATATGTATCTGGTAAAGGCTTTTGAAAACACTTTGATGTAGCGTTACATCAAATTACTGCATGAAAAAACATTCCAGGGTAAAAAGATAATACTTTTACAGAAAAAAACATGAAAAATGAACATGTATTATGTATTTTAGCTTTCATAAGCTTGAGGCTTCTGGGAATATATTGTAACTGGTCACTGTCCATGGTCGTCACTGTCATCCGTCTGCCCTTCTGTTCTCAATTTTCTTAAATGACATTTCTTTAGTCACTAAATCTTGTTCAGAGTTATTAAAAAATCCATTCCATGCAACTCTGATTGTCATGGGAACAAAAACGGAGAAATTAGCAAGATTACATATCCGAAACCAGTACAAGAAGGTCTTTTATTAGGTTTGGCAAGCAGCTTTTATCAACATTGTTTTAATCATAGCCTTGGGGTCAAAAGTGTACCCATCCCTGGTGTTACAAATGTTTTTCACGAACTCACATCCTGAAACTAGACGATCTTGGCCTTTGATATTTAATAGGTATCCTCATCTAGTGGATCTCTGCCAATTAAGATTGCCCAGAGTATAGCCCTGATATACCAGTTGTCCCACACTGGTGGCTGCTGTTCGAAGAATTCCATCCCATGCAGCACCACTGACCGTTCCAAGGCGGTTCTTCTGTGGCGATTTATTTATGTTGTTGTTTGTTACTTACTGTGTGTATCACTTGTGTCTTTTAATTTTGGATGGCAATATGGCCATTTTGTGGGAAAGTAACTGTCCTTATGGCCTTCCTTTGTTTAGGTTTCCATTATGGTCTGGTCGCTTAATGTTTGTATTTCTTTCCCTTTGGTGTCTTTGATGGGTGGAGGAAGTTAATTGTATCGATTCCTGATCTTTGTTTTACTTCTACTTTGTTGCCACGGCAGAAAAAAGGAGAATATGTAAAATCTTTAAAATCATCTGGTATAAAGCTGTAAGGTTTTAGAGATTTGGTATGTATATAGCTATTTCCAAGACTTTTGAAATTATAGCCCTGGGGTCAAAAAAGGCCCCCTCTGATGGTCACTTGTTTTACATTGACCAATATTGGAAAACTTTAAAAATCTTCTTGCCTGAAATTAGAAGGGTCGGGCCTTTGATGTTTGGTAAATATAGCTTCAGATAGTGAATTTTTGCCAAGATTGTACAAAAATTGATTCATATAGGGAAAACTATAAAAAATTCTATGTCCTTGATATTTGCATGTATATTCATCTAGTTGATTTTTACCAAGATTGCTCAAATCATAGCACTGTTATCAACAAGGGCCCCGCCTTCAGGATCACTTGTTTTACACAGACATTTCAAAAAAAATCTTCTCGTGAGATGAAACAGAGGGCCAAGGCCTTTGATATTTGGTATACCTTTATATAGTATTGCTCAACTATCATTGTTTATATTAAAACCAAGGAATAAAAATGGCCCAACGCCAGGGGGTCACGTATTTTGCATAGACTCATATGGGGAAAAGCTTTAATAACAACGTTGAAACTAGACGGCCCAGGACCTTTGATATTTGGTAAGTACGTGTAGCTACATCAAGTAAACCTTTATCAGTGTGTTCAAATTACAGCTATAGGGTCAGATATGGCCCCATCATTGGGGGTAATTTGTGAACCCACATGAGCACATTGTGCTCATTCCATGTAATTAGGACCATTTCCATAATCAATCCATCCATTCACAATTTCTTTACTGTAAGAGTTTCACCTAAACTGTGTAGGAATAATTCTCGGGTGATCTTAAACAGTTTTTATAGAGTTGTATTACTTGGAGAAGAGTAACGGGCTGATTACACAAATGTTCCTTGGGTGGCCCTCCACCAACGTTGTTCAAATTAATCAGTGACGGAGAGATTAATTGGTGTGTCTTGTTGTCCTTAAATGGTCTAAATTTAAGCACTGCTTGTCAAATAGGGTATTGGTACTCAATACAGGACACATTGGCACTCTTTGAGATGAAATTCAAATAAAAACTGTAAAAGTTCATGTGAAATTATAATATTCAGTATGCAAATAGGTTAGCTTTGATGAGGGATATACATGCAGGACCATCATGGTTTTCTTGCTTTAAAACCTTTGACTGTTCCTTCCTTCAGTATTTAGTTAAAGTATGTTAATTGAGTAACTTTGTTGCATATTTATAGAAATAAGCAGAAAATGCTTTTTGTTGCTACTGTTGTCCTTATTCATATTAGATTATGGCGAGATACACAGTGATATTGTTAAATCAAGCTTTTAGTTTTGCGGTTTGATTTTGAATGCAAAAATATATATCTAAAACATTATTAATAAAATGTTCCTGGATAAGAAGGTAAGGAAACATATTTCCAGTTGCTGGATGGTTGCCCTGTCCCACGTACTATTTTTTTTTTAATTTCCTGTTTGTTTTGCCCAGAATTCACACTACAATAACAATTAATCCAGGGAGAAACACAGGTCTGCTATAATTTGGACATGGATTTAGTTAACTCAATGTTGCTTCTGATCTGTTAACATTTTGCATGTTCTTCTATAATTCCTGTTCTTCTTTTCTCTTATTGGTCTTTGTGATTGTCAAAAAATTGATGGCTTCTATCATGGAAAAGTGAGCATATTTTTCTGATTCTTGGTGCATAGTTTTATGCATTTCTTCTTTGTCTCCAAATGGGCATGTTGGCTTGAAGCATAACTGCTATATAGCTAAGAAATTACACATATTAGACAAGAGTGAATCTGTCAAATAAATGTTCCGAACAAATAATGTATCTGGGTTTTTGTTTGTTTGATTTGAGGCTTAACGTCCCCATCAACACGGTATAGGTCATTTTGGAGACGTTACTTCCAATTTTGTGGGCTTTCACCCGACATTGAGACGAAATGACATCTCATTCTCTGTCGCCCAATGAAACCAATAGGGTTTATAAGCATGGACGGTCCGCTTTGCACCGCTTTGCCTGGGCAGGCTTAGATCCTCTAGGCAGTTTACCAGTGCTCGTGTGCGGTCGGTTTCAGCTTTGCTTGGAAGCATCATGCAGCCCATCTATTTCTTCAAGCCCAGATGGGCGGGGACCGCGGTATCTGGGTTTAAAACAGTATTTTGTTGAATATAAACAACATTATGGCACAATATAAGATGGTTCATGATCTGACAGTACGTGTATGTATATTTTTGACATTTATATATATGAATGCCTTCCTGCAGGACACATAATGATCAGTTAAAGACAAGTTATAGTGCACAAGTACTATTTTGTTTATTGTTAGAGCTCTATATGAAGTAGTATAGTGTCACTGGTGGCATATAATGGATTTTGAGGGTTTTTGTGTAAAAATGTGTATTTTCCTACCCGGAAAATTGACTTTTTAAATATCTAAAAATTTATTTTAGTCCTGTAGTTAACTGATATATTACTTTTTACATAAAATTTTTTCATGAATCCTCACCACTAACTTAAAAAAAACATATTCCCACTTTCCATGTTTTTTTTATCAAAATTTTACATTTTCTGCCTTTAAAAAGTCAAATTGCTGTGCAAGCACGAAGCTGAAGGATTTTTGAGAGCTAGTTATCTAGTACATATATATAATTTTCTACATCAAAACCTTTTCAAGAATCCACACCAGTAACTTTTTAAAAAAAATTTCCCGTTTTCTGCATTTTTTGTCAATTTTTCCAAGTTTTTACCCCAAAAAAGACAGACAAAAAGGCGGTTTATTTATGGTGTTGTTTGTTACTTATTGTGTGTATCACTTGTGTCTTTTTATTTTGGACGGCCATATGTCCATTTTGTGGGAAAGTAACTGTCCTTATGGCTTTCCTTCGTTTAGGTTTCCATTATGGTCTGGTCGCTTAATGTTTGTGTTTCTTTCCCTTTGGTGTCTTTGATGGGTGGAGTAAGTTAATTGTATCGATTCCTGATCTTTGTTTTACTTCTACTTTGAATCTCTTCTGCAACAAGGTCTATCGGAATCCGATTATTAAGTCGACTCAGTATATAAATTCAGAAAAATATATAATTACAATGACTTTAGCACCCAATTTCGTAAAATCATTTTCGATATAAAAAGATTTGGTACAACATAAATGTTATACAAGAGATTAAACCCAATCACGGTTAACAACTTTGCTTCCCTCTTTAATTGCACGCCGGTGGGTCAGGCCTCGGATTCTATGATGGTTCCAGTGTCAAGGCTTACTGAGAATAAGACAGAATTTAATTTTAGGTAATGTTGGTTGGTACATGATGCTTTGTTTCTGGTCGGGCCTATCGGAGTCTAACTGTTGGTTTTCTGTTGCTCCATCATTTCAGTGGTTTCTTGCTGTCGAATTTTGTTTTTTGAATTGTGTGTTCTCGGAAATGTTGCATTGATGAGTTAGGAGGCATTCATGTGGACTGAACAAATTATTTGTCTAAATCGCGACGGAAGTAAGGGCGACGATTGCAGCTGCGTAAAATCGATTTAACCCCCACCCCCCCCCCACCCCACCCCTCACCTCCAGTGGAATTCGTTTCACTGACCGTTCCAAGGCGGTTCTTCTGTCGCGGTTTATTTTTGTTATGGTTTATCTTTGAGTGTGTGTGTCGTTTGTGTTGTTTTGTTTTGGATAACCAATTGGCCATTTTGTTGGAAAGTGAAAATAAAACAATGTAGAGAGATGAACATTCTGCAGTTATCAAATATGATATTCATTATAATTCTATACCAAACTGATTGCAATATATCTTCATTGTGACAAGAGATGAAATATAAAATCTTAGGATCGGTATTTTTTGGCTCGGCGGCTCGGCCCGGCCCGGCGCGGCCTTGGCTTTTATACCCGACCAAATAACTGTCTTTAGTGCTTTCTGCTATTGATGTTTCAATTAGGGTCTAGTTATTTCAGGTTTGTGTTTTTTCCCTTTGGTGTCACTGATGGGAGCGGTGGATTAATTGTCTAGATTCCGGATCATTGCCTTCACTTCTATTTTAGTCCTAAGCGGTTTACCAGTACACATGTGTGGTCAGTTTCAGTTCTGCACAGAAGCCCCATGCAGCCCAATCAATTTCCCCAAAGTAGAAGTAAAACAAAGATCAGGAATTGATACAATTAACTTACTCCACCCATAAAAGACACCAAAGGGAAAGAAATACAAACATTAAGCGACTAGACCATAATGGAAACCTAAACAAAGGAAGGCCATAAGGACAGTTACTTTCCCACAAAATGGCCATATGGCCATCCAAAACCAAAAGACACAAGTGATACACACAGCAAGTAACAAACAACAACATAAATAAATCGCCACAGAAGAGCCGCCTTGGAACGGTCAGTGGAAGATTTCCACTGGGGGGGGGGGGGGGGTTAAATCGATTTTACGTGGCCACAATCCTCGCCCTTACTTCCGTCGCGATTTAGACAAATAATTTGTTCAGTCCGCATGAAGGACTGAAGGCCTCCTAACTCATCAGTGCAACATCTCCGTGAACACAAAAATCAAAGAACCACAGAGGTGAGACAACGGTGAGGACTCGACAGCAAGAAACCACTGAAATGTTGGAGCAAAAGAAAACCAACAGTAAGACTCCGATGAGCCCGACCAGAGACAGAGCATCAGGCACCAACCAACATTATCTCTCTAATTTTCAATAAGCCTTTACGTTGGAGCCGTCATAGAATCTGAGGCCTGACCCACCGGCGTGCAATTAAAGAGGGAAGCAAAGTTGCCAACCGTGATTGGGTTAACTACCATGCATGCAGTCTGTCGTATAATATCCATGTTGTACCCAATCTTTTTATATCGAAGAATGATTTTACGAAATTGGGTGCTGAAGTCATTGCGGTTATATATTTTTCTTAATTTATATACTAAGTCACCATAAAATTCGGGTTCCGATAGACCTTGTTGCAGAAGAGATTTAAGTCCAATACTGAATTTTGAAATTAAATCAGAATGGCGTCTATAAAATTTTGAAAAGGCTTTGCGTAGTTTATGGTACCGATAACCCTGATTAAGGAGTTTAGCCGTTAATAATTTATTACGAGTGTTGAAGTCAGTTACATGACTACACACTCTAGCAAATCGAATTAATTGCGAAATATAAACGCCATAGGATGGCGCACGAGGAACATCACCATCCAAAAAAGGAAAATTTACAATCTCAAAATCAAAGTCATCGCGTTTATCATAAATTTTGCACGAAACAAATCCATCTACAATAGATAGATGTAAATCCAAAAACGGGGCCTCGGTATCAGAAGAATTTGCTTTATTTAACTGAAGTTCTAGGGGGTAAATCTGACTGATCAAACCATCAAAATAGGTATTATCAATATTTAATAAATCATCTAAATATCTAGAAGTAGAGCTAAAAGCTTCAATAATTTCAGATTGGTTATCAATGGAAAGCGACAAAATGAAGTCTCTTTCATAACAATACAAGAACAGATCAGCCACAAGAGGTGCACAATTAGTACCCATCGGAATACCCACAATTTGTCTAAATAGCTTAGTACCGAATCTAATATAAATATTGTCAAGCCCCCATGGGCGGGAGCGAGACCCTATTATAGTGCCAAATAACGCGCAGCATGCTCCCCTGCAGCTGTGCCGCCTCGATCTTCATTGACCTTCGGAATTCTGTAGGTCCGACGAAGACCGAAGGATCACCACTGTTGGGGAGTTTGACGCACGGTGGGCCAGTGGGCCGGACTCTGACCTTAAAACTTTTCACTAACTCTGTGTCAACCTCATACTAAATATTTTCAGAGGTAGTGGATTCCGATGTTTTATTCCCTGGGTTCGGCCCTCCGAACTGTAACTTGTGTTTTTTTTTCTTCTGTGCTGATAACGTGTCAACAACTCTAATTAATGGTTGACGGTTTCTTATGTACTTGTTTTACTTGTGAGGTAATTTCCTGAATCATTCCAGAGATAAAAATATATTCTAGAAAGGGTTATCCTTTGGAAGCAAGGAATGCACCACAGAAATGGAAAATATGCAGTGTACATGTTTTCTGAGCCAGACTAGCTAGTTTCGGCCATTTAGGCCTCATCAGTGACCCTCAAATATTTTCAAAATTCCACAATGGAAACAATGATCCCAAAGGACAAGAAAATATGAACTACACTATGATGTAGGGCAGGGAGACTTTTTACGGCCGCCACACATTCCCAGACAACAGTTGTAGTGACGTCAAATATGTACTAGAAAGGGTTAACCTTTGGAAGCAAGGAATACACCAAGAACTGGAAAATATGGAGTGTACATGTTTTCTGGGCCAGACTAGCTAGTTTCGGCCATTCAGGCCTCATCAGTGACCCTCAAATATTGTCAAAAATCCACAGTGGAAATTAATAGTGATCCCAAAGGACAAGAAAGTATAAACTACACTATGATGTAGAAGACAGATTCGCAGAAGAAATAAAATACATGGGGCCTAGATTCTTGCTAAGACAAAGAAGTTCGTATATGGTAGCCTCCGGGCAAAATTTGAAACTCTGAGACGAGAAATGAAGACTGACATTAAACATCAGCAACTCATAAAAATTGTTTACTGCCAAACTTCTAAATCAGGGTTATCGCAAAGCCTTTATAGACGTCATTCCGATTTAATTTCAAAATTCAACGTTGGACTTCAATCTCTTCTGCAACAAGGTCTATCGGTACCCGAATTTTATGATGACTTAGTATATAAATTCAGAAAAATATATAAATGCAATGACTTCAGCACCCAATTTCGTAAAATCAATCTTCGATATGAAAAGATAGGGTACAACTTAAATGTTATACGACATACTGCATGCATGGTAGCTAACTCAATCACAGTTGATAACTTTGCTTCCCTCTAATTGCACGCCGGTGGGTCAGGCCTCAGATTCTATGACGGTTCCAGCGTAAAGGCTTACTGAGAATGAGAGAGTATCTAATTTTAAATAATGTTGGTTGGTGCCTGATGCTCTGTCTCTGGTCGGGCCAATCGGAATCAAACTGTTGGTTTTCTTTTGCTCCAGCATTTCAGTGGTTTCTTGCTGTCGAGTCCTCACCGTTATTTCATCTCTGTGGTTGTTTGATTATTTGCACGTGTTCACGGAGATGTTGCACTGATGAGTTAGGAGGTCTTCATGCGGACTGAACAAATTATTTGTCTAAATCGCGACGGAAGTAAGGGCGAGGATGGTAACCACGTAAAATCGTAAAATCGATTTAAGCCCCCCCCCCCCCCGCGGTGGAATTCGTTTCCGCTGACCGTTCCAAGGCGGTTCTTCTGTCGCGGTTTATTTTTGTTATGGTTTGTCTTTGGGTCTTTGTTTCGCTTATATTATTTTATTTTGGATAGCCTATTTGGCCATTTTGTGGGAAAGTAACTGTCCTTTTGGCTTTCCGCTATTGATGTTTCCATTAGGGTCTGTTGTTTTATGATTGTTTTTCTTTCCCTTTGGTGTCTCTGATGGGAGCTGTGGGTTGATTGTATCGATTACTGATCATTGCCTCCACTTCTATTTTTAAGGCTATGTGCATGTTTATGTGGCAAACTAATATATGCCCCAGCGTTTTGCAGCAGATGCATGTACGCGACACTGGTCTATAATTTTCCCCTCTTTGATAGACGGGAGTGACATTTGCTTGTCCCCAGTCATCTGTTGCAGGCCCTGAGCCAGTGATTCGTTGAAGATAAAGGCCACCAGGGGATACATTTTGGCAATACATTCCTTAAGCACCCTGGCATTTAGGTCATCCGACCCAGATGGGATATGTATTCTGGACTTATCCAACAGTTTAGCGACCCTCACCTGCCTTGAGGACAACTGTTATGCCCCACATGATGGGAAACGGACTACTAGAATTACCTTTGGATGGTAGCTCACCACCAGTTTCAAGAGTAAATGAAGATTGAAACTGTTTGTTACACATATTAGCTTTATTGTGCGTGTCTGTTTTCAGAATTCCATTTTGCCTTAGCGAGGTGATCCAAAAGACACCAAAGGGAAAGAAATACAAACATTAAGCGACCAGACCATAATGGAAACCTAAACAAAGGAAGGCCATAAGGACAGTTACTTTCCCACAAAATGGCCATATGGCCATCCAAAACCAAAAGACACAAGTGATACACACATTAAGTAACAAACAACAACATAAATAAATCGCCACAGAAGAGCCGCCTTGGAACGGTCAGTGGAAGATTTCCACTGGGGGGGGGGGGGGGGGGCTTAAATCGATTTTACGTGGTCACAATCCTCGCCCTTACTTCCGTCGCGATTTAGACAAATAATTTTTTCAGTCCGCATGAAGGCCTCCTAACTCATCAGTGCAACATCTCCGTGAACACAAAAATCAAAGAACCACAGAGGTGAGACAACGGTGAGGACTCGACAGCAAGAAACCACTGAAATGCTGGAGCAAAAGAAAACCAACAGTTAGACTCCGACTTTTAACGATGAGGATTTATTTATGCTAACTGGGAAACTATTCCATACGACCACACCGGAGTATGAGAGGCTTCCCTTAAATAAATTACATTTTGGCTGTGGCACTATATAGTTTTTCTGCGTTTCAGATCGTAAATTCGTTGCAGTATTATTAAGATTGATATCCCTCATTTGTAAAAGTTCCTGCAAATAACTAGGAGAGATGTTGTTATACACTTTGTTCATTATTTTTGCTTTATTAAGGAAAACACTTGGATCGAATGATAAATTATCCAGCTTTTCAAGAGCTGCGTTAAAACCATTATATTCCTGCAACAAAATTAACTTACAGGTGCGCCTTTGCAATTTGTTAATTTTATTTATACTATAATTAGACGTACTACACTATATCACACTACAGTACTCAATATGTGGCTTCATATATGCCTTGTAAATTAAAAGTCTATGCTCTATTGATAAATATGGTCGTATTTTACTTAAGAGCGATAGATATGTAGAGACCCATTTAGCTACATGTTGGAACTGATCGTTCTACATAAGATTTTCATCTACATGTACCCCTAATATTTTGTCCGCAGTTGTCATTCTTATATCAATAACATTATATTGCAAACTTAAATTTGGATTTTGCAAACTAGTTCTTTTCTGTCCGCTAGATATTAACATTATTTGTGTTTTGTCGATATTTAAAACCATACCACTTTGTTTACACCACACACGGAGAGAGTTTAACGAACTCTGTAGGTAAGTATCTAGCAAATGTATGTCACTTTGGAAGTCATAAAACGTAGTGTCGTCAGCATAAAGGTCAACAACAGCCGAGTTTTGAAGCGATAATGGCAAATCATTTATAAATAATAAAAACAATAATGGTTCTAAGATAGATACTTGATGGACACCACATGTAACACCTGCAGACTTTGACATGTTATTGTTCAAGGAAACACGTTGATTTCTGTCTGTCAAATATGACTCCCCCCAGTGGAAATCTTTCCACTGACCGTTCCAAGGCGGTTCTTCTGTGGCGGTTTATTTATGTTGTTGTTTGTTACTTACTGTGTGTATCACTTGTGTCTTTTTTATTTTGGATGGCCATATGGCCATTTTGTGGGAAAGTAACTGTCCTTATTGCCTTCTTTGTTTAGGTTTCAATTATGGTCTGGTCGCTTCATGTTTGTGTTTCTTTCCCTTTGGTGTCTTTGATGGGTGGAGTAAGTTAATTGTATCGATTCCTGATCTTTGTTTTACTTCTACTTTTCAAAACATTTTATAGTGCTGTTGTTGCATTTGTAGCATTTCAGTTTCTTTAAAAGAACGAGGATTGTGACCACGTAAAATCGATTTAAGCCCCCTAGTGGAAATCTTCCACTGACCTTTCCAAGGCGGCTCTTCTGTGGCGATTTATTTATGTTGTTGTTTGTTACTTACTGTGTGTATCACTTGTGTCTTTTAATTTTGGATGGCCATATGGCCAATTTGTGGGAAAGTAACTGTCCTTATGGCCTTCCATTGTTTAGGTTTCCATTATGGTCTGGTCGCTTAATGTTTGTATTTCTTTCCCTTTGGTGTCTTTTATGGGTGGAGTAAGTTAATTGTATCAATTCCTGATCTTTGTTTTACTTCTACCTTATGATCAACTAAATCGAAGGCTTTTCGAAAATCTACTGAAACACAGCCAATGAGCTTTCCCGAATTTATCGCCCTTAACCATGAATCGATCATGAGAGTAAGGGCTGATTCTGTCGAATGTTTAGGTCGAAATCCACTTTGTGATTTATGTAGTAAATTGAAGTTATTCAAATATTTAGAAAATTGTACATCAACCCATTTCTCTATTAATTTTGACACAGTTGGAAGGATAGATAGTGGACGGTAGTTGTTGATGTCACCTTTAGCTCCGGATTGGTTTTCTTTTGCTCCAGCATTTCAGTGGTTTCTTGCTGTCGAGTCTTCACCGTTGTCTCACCTCTGTGGTTCTTTGATTTTTGTGTTCACGGAGATGTTGCACTGATGAGTTAGGAGGCCTTCATGCGGACTGAACAAATTATTTGTCTAAATCGCGACGGAAGTAAGGGCGAGGATTGTGACCACGTAAAATCGATTTAAGCCCCCCAGTGGAAATCTTCCACTGACCGTTCCAAGGCGGCTCTTCTGTGGCGATTTATTTATGTTGTTGTTTGTTACTTAATGTGTGTATCACTTGTGTCTTTTGGTTTTGGATGGCCATATGGCCATTTTGTGGGATAGTAACTGTCCTTATGGCCTTCCTTTGTTTAGGTTTCCATTATGGTCTGGTCGCTTAATGTTTGTATTTCTTTCCCTTTGGTGTCTTTTATGGGTGGAGTAAGTTAATTGTATCAATTCCTGATCTTTGTTTTACTTCTACCTTATGATCAACTAAATCGAAGGCTTTTCGAAAATCTACTGAAACACAGCCAATGAGCTTTCCCGAATATATCGCCCTTAACCATGAATCGATCATGAGAGTAAGAGCTGATTCTGTCGAATGTTTAGGTCGAAATCCACTTTGTGATTTATGTAGTAAATTGAAGTTATTCAAATATTTAGAAAATTGTACATCAACCCATTTCTCTATTAATTTTGACACAGTTGGAAGGATAGATAGTGGACGGTAGTTGTTGATGTCACCTTTAGCTCCGGATTGGTTTTCTTTTGCTCCAGCATTTCAGTGGTTTCTTGCTGTCGAGTCTTCACCGTTGTCTCACCTCTGTGGTTCTTTGATTTTTGTGTTCACGGAGGTGTTGCACTGATGAGTTAGGAGGCCTTCATGCGGACTGAACAAATTATTTGTCTAAATCCTGACGGAAGTAAGGGCGAGGATTGTGGCCACGTAAATCGATTTAAGCCCCCAGTGGAAATCTTCCACTGACCGTTCCAAGGCGGCTCTTCTGTGGCGATTTATTTATGTTGTTGTTTGTTACTTACTGTGTGTATCACTTGTGTCTTTTGGTTTTGAATGGCCATATGGCCATTTTGTGGGAAAGTAACTGTCCTTATGGCCTTCCTTTGTTTAGATTTCCATTATGGTCTGGTCGCTTAATGTTTGTATTTCTTTCCCTTTGGTGTCTTTTATGGGTGGAGTAAGTTAATTGTATCAATTCCTGATCTTTGTTTTACTTCTACTTAGAAAGAGGCTATACTTTAGCTTCTTTCCAGGAATTAGGAAACTCACCGGATAGATACTTTTATTAACAGAAAATGGAAGACTAGGGGCTGAAATGTTGGCTGCCAATCTGAGAATTATTGGGCCTATATTTTCTAATCCAGTGGATTTATTAACATTCAGATTCGACATTAATTTGATATCAAACGCCTCATTTGTACATGGAATATTGAATTCAATATTGGAAGGGACTTTCGACTGCACATATGCATATTAAGCATTTCAAAATCTGACAAAATAATTGGTTCTATAAGATTAGAAGCGACATTGGTGAAGTAAGAATTGAAAACATCTGTTAATTCTGGTTCACTTGTAACTAAATTTCCCCCCAATCTAATGTTGATATTAGATTCATCATTATTTTCCTTACCGTTTGCAACTAACTCCTGAAAATTTTTCCAGATTGATTTTGGATCTGATTTTCCTTCTTCATTCTTATTTTGATAAAATAGAAGTGGAGGCAAAAATCAGGAATCGATACAATCAACCCACAGCTCCCATCAGAGACACCAAAGGGAAAGAAACACAGACATGAAACAACAGACCCTAATTGAAACATCAATATCAGAAAGCCAAAATGACAGCTACTTTCCCACAAAATGGCCAATAGGCTATCCAAAAATAAAATAATATAAGCGACACAAACACCCAAAGACAAACCATAACAAAAATAAACCGCGACAGAAGAACCGCCTTGGAACGGTCAGCAGAAACGAATTCCACTGGGGTGGGAAGGGGGGGGGGGAGGGGCTTAAATCGATTTTACGTGGCCACAATCCTCGCCCTTACTTCCGTCGCGATTTAGACAAATAATTTGTTCAGTCCGCATGAAGGCCTCCTAACTCATCAGTGCAACATCTCCGTGAACACAAATAATCAAATAACCACAGAGATGAAACAACGGTGGGGACTCGACAGCAAGAAACCACTGAAATGCTGGAGCAAAAGAAAACCAGCAGTTAGAATCCGATGGGCCTGACCAGAGACAGAGCATCAGGTACCAACCAACATTACCTTGAATTAGATCTCTCTAATTCTCTATAAGCCTTTACGCTGGAACTGTCATAGAATCTGAGGTCTGACCCACCAGCGTGTAATTAAAGAGGGAAGCAAAGTTATCAACCGTGATTGGGTTAACTACCATGCATGCAGTCTGTCGTATAACATTTTTGTTGAACATAATCTTTTTATATCGAAGAATGATTTTACGAAATTGGGTGCTGAAGTCATTGCGGTTATATATTTTTCTGAATTTATATACTAAGTCACCATAAAATTCGGGTTCCGATAGACCTTGTTGCAGAAGAGATTTAAGTTCAATATTGAACTTTGAATTTAGATAAGAATGGCGTCTATAAAATTTTGAAAAGGCTTTGCGTAATTAATGGTACCAATTATGTTCTATAAAAGGGTTATCCTTTGGAAGCAAGGAATACACCACAGAAATGAAAATACGAATGGATCGTACATGTTTTCTGGGCCAAACCAGCTAGTTTCGGCCAATTAGGCCTCATCAGTGACCCTCAGATATTTTCAAAAATCCACAATGGAATCAATGATCCCAAAGGACAAGAAAATATAATCTACACTATGATGTAGGGCAGGGAGACGTTTTACCACCGCCACACATTCCCACTCACCAGCTGTAGTGAAGTTAAATATGTTCTATAAAAGATGTTCTGATTAAGAAGTTTAGCCGATAATAAATTATTAACGGCTAAACTTCTTAATCAGGGTTATCGGTACCATAAACTACGCAAAGCCTTTTCAAAATTTTATAGACGCCATTCTGATTTAATTTCAAAATTCAATATTGGACTTAAATCTCTTCCGCAACAAGGTCTATCGGAACCCGAATTTTATGGTGACTTAGTATATAAATTCAGAAAAATATATAACCGCAATGACTTCAGCACCCAATTTCGTAAAATCATTCTTCGATATAAAAAGATTGGGTACAGCATGGATGTTATACGACAGACTGCATGCATGGTAGTTAACCCAATCACGGTTGGCAACTTTGCTTCCCTCCTTAATTGCACGCCGGTGGGTCAGGCCTCAGATTCTATGACCGTTCAAACTGCACAGGGGATGGTTCTCCCTACACAGGGGGCCTCCAGTTAACGTCCCGATCCGAAGGACGGTGCACTTTATGACATTCATCCCTGTAAATGATGCCACTGGAGCGTGTTCGGATACAGAAATTTAATCGCCGCTGCCGGGGATCGAATCCGGGACCTCTAGCATCAGAGGCAATTGCACTAACCACTGTGCTATCACGCTCCACTCATAATTCTCTTATAATTTCAGGTTTAATCGGAGTCTAACTGTTGGTTTTCTTTTGCTCCAGCATTTCAGTGGTTTCTTGCTGTCGAGTCCTCACCGTTGTCTCACCTCTGTGGTTCTTTGATTATGTGTGTTCACGGAGATGTTGCACTGATGAGTTAGGAGGCCTTCATGCGGACTGAACAAATTATTTGTCTAAATCGCGACGGAAGTAAGGGCGAAGATTTTGGCCACGTAAAATCGATTTAAGCCCCCCAGTGGAAATCTTTCCACTGACCGTTCCAAGGCGGTTCTTCTGTGGCGGTTTATTTATGTTGTTGTTTATTACTTACTGTGTGTATCACTTGTGTCTTTTTATTTTGGACGGCCATATGGCCATTTTGTGGGAAAGTAACTGTCCTTATGTCCATCCTTTGTTTAGGTTTCCATTATGGTCTGGTCGCTTCATGTTTGTGTTTCTTTCCCTTTGGTGTCTTTGATGGGTGGAGTAAGTTAATTGTATCGATTCCTGATCTTTGTTTCACTTATACTTTTCATCCTGCAAAACTTGGAGTGTATGTAATGTACACCTGCGGTAATGGTTAAATGTGACCGACACAGTATCAGTAGAAAGAAAGAAAGAAATAGAAATTTCTTGTCGGTAAATGCGGTTAAACTTCTGAATACAGCATGTTGCCATTTCCTCCAAACGTCTTTAAATTTGACCAAAATCAATTTCTATATAAAGAATAACATTAAATTTATCATTTTAAGCGATAATAAAAAGGTAATCATTGGTTAGAAAGTTTCTTGTCACCATAAAATAGCTCTTGACACTTCTTGTCACCTCTTGTCACCAAATAGGGAGACCCGAGACTTGTATTCTTTCCGTCTCGTTCCGTCATATATCTATCTATCTATCTATCTTCTTATACTGAGTCGGTCATATTTGGCCATTACCTCAGTTGGGTGCGTAGCTAAATTTAGAATTTAGCTGAAAAAAAAAAAAAAAAAAAAAAAAAAAAAGAGAAGTCACTGGATGAGTCCTTAAAACTATTTACAATCTGAATAACAGAGGTATACTAAAATGTATACTATAATAGAATCATAATGTGGCTAATTTCGGTATCTGGTTGTACCAGAAGTATGGCGTCTTCTGATGAGGTTGGATTCCTTATTGTTTTGGTCATTTTCTGTTGTCTGTTATTCTCAGAGCGTATTGCTTTAAACATGAGATAGTTCATGTGAAAATAAAACTGCTAGTAGAACATAAGCCAATGCACATTTGAATGACACCAACGTGAATTACAAATTGCTCCAATTTCTATTTCGCTGTCATATGTTTTCGCGAGTTGAAGTAAAGGTTTTCAGTTCGTTCAAATTTGCTAGCTAGTTGTTGTCCCTGCCCCACTACAACAGGGAGTAGTTGGCATTCAAACATATGTCACAGCATAGCCTTATTGGTAGCATGCATTCCTAGCAGTTATCCTGGTGTATGAATGTCATTTGACTTGTCCCATTAACAAATCTGATTCAATTCTGATCTGTTAATAGTAGCTCAACACTTGATTGAAATTTTTAAACTGACAATGTTTGGCATGACTAAAGAATGGGGGACAATTGCACTTTACCAGGCACTGATCTACCGTAGGAAAATCCACGTGAGTAGGTATCTAAGGCCATATTATAAGGACATGCGTGAGCGCGGTCTCACGCGCGGTCCACAAACGGAAATAAGGCAGAAAAGTGAAAAATCAACCCCAGAATCGTGTAGATAAGGGATATTTCAGGTTAAAACCAAGGTTTTTAACCGCAGGTTATAACTAAGTTCTGCAATTTCAAGCTTGTTCTAAGCAGGAAAATCCAAAGAAACGTTAATTACTTTTTTTGTTGTGCTTCCACCGAAGAACTGCACGTGCGTAATTTCATTGGTCAAATTTTAAAGACCTAATGAATATTAATGAGCTCTGATGACAACTTTCGATGAGGCAACAACCAATTTGTAAACAAATCCAGTTGCACGAAATATGGCATTGTTTATGATGATTTGGCCGAAATATGCAGAGGCAGTGAACATATAGGAGGTTTTAGGAATTCCGTTTATGACGTCATTCTTGCGCATGCGCAAAGTACTGGCCGTCAATTGAAACGGCCATCGCTATTCAAATGCATTGGCCGAACTTAAAATGTTAACAATATTCAGACATTTTGAGTGCAAATATACCCGTTTTCATTGAAATAATGCCTCGAGAAGGAAAGAATGATTTTTGCTTTCATTACCGAAATTCATTTATCCTAAATCCGTTTTTAATTGACAAAAATCTTTTCGTGAATGACCCATGTCAATGGCTTGAGATACCGTTATTCACGAAATAAGTTTTCACGTAACTTTCGTTTTATTCGCTATCCAAGTCTATCTATCTATCTATCTATCTATCTATCTATCTATCTATCTATCTATCTATCTCTCTCTCTCACTCTCTCTCTCTCTCTATCTATATTGAGTGAGAAATCTGTCAAACGATCTGTCTACATGTGCAATTTAAATGTCCATACTGACAGTCGAAATAAACTAATGAGTGGACTGACGGAGGGGCGTTGAGTCAATGTTGGTTCGACGTCATGCCGTCGACACCCACTCCAACTCGCTTCATTGTCACATGACCGTTGGCATGAGAGAGAGAGTGACAAACTGACAGTAGACAGACAGACGACACACAGACCGACTGACTGAATGACTGACTAACAGACGAACGGACGGACTGTTAGACAGACAAATAAACATACTGACAGTCGAAAAAAAAAACAACAATGAGTTGACTTACAGACGGGCGTCGAGTCAACGTTGGCTCGACGTCATGCCGTCGACAACCACTCCAACACACTTCAATGGCACGTGACCGTTGAGATGACAGAGAGGTTTGACTGATCCCTGTATCCAAGAAGCCCATATCCCTTTTGTACCAAATGGAATCTTCCTCCTTATATATAGCAGGAATCATTTTCAAAATTTAGGGGTGTCAGGTTGTGTTTTCTTCGAAATTTATTTGGAAAATGGCCGAACTTTTTGCAAACAGTGTAGGCCCTGATCAGACGCCGCGTTCTGCGGCGTCTGTTCTGGACCTGCACTGTTTGTCACTTACCCCTTTTGGGCTTTCCGGTGCCAAATAGGTTAATGTAGACCTAAGGGCTGGAGGGCTGGGCAGGTTGAAATAATCTACAAATCTACCAGATTTTACTGTAAAATCTTGCACTTGCGAAGGAGTGTTTCATTCTTATGCTCTGAAAGGGTGTTCTACGTTTGTTTTGAATTTAATGTTCCAATCCCACTGAGTCTTGATGGGTCCGAGCACTGGGCAAATGACATTATATTATGCAAAACCGTATTATCGCCAACGTTCTGACGTTTCATCGACGTTGCAATTCAAATGCCTGCGCTCGCTAATTGTTGGTGCGCTAAGAGAGAGGGAGAGAGAGAGAGAGAGAGAGGACCCTGTTGGGTCGTATGTACAATATATCAATTTCGTAATGCGAAATTTCACATCTGGCAGCATATCGGTGTTTCTCCTATTATCTTACATTAGAATTCCCTAAAAATTTAAAAGAATTCCACTGTTTTACGCTGTAATTTACACTTTATCTGTCCCACTGCCTTCGAAGCAATACGACGGATGACAGCCAGGGCTTTTCCCGTTCTATTTTTAGAACCGGAAGTACGTCACGAAAAAAGCTCCTATAATAACGTGGCTGCATAATGATTTATTTTGACGCTTGGTAAGTGCCTATAAAAATTATTAGGTAGTCAACATCATGGGGGCTGCTGCCCCCACACCCGGAATTCAAGACAGAAAGATGCTAGGTTTAAACTTACAAAGACAGCAAATCGGGATCTGTAGAATCTTATTTAGTCTGCAGTTTCCTTAACGTTTCAAAAGAGTCTCATTTGCATATAATTTGGTGCCGTGGTCCAAGTCTGTCGAATCCACATCGAAGATATATAGAAATCGTTCTTTTATGACACTGGCAGATGACAGTGTAAGCTCAAATAGCCACACCTTAGTCTGGGAATTTACGTATTTTTAATGCAACATTAACTTGCTGCTACTAAAAATGATAAAAGAAACCGCATTATCAATAACTGTACATTGAAAAATGCGTCGATTCATCCTTCCAAAACAAAATGGCAGCCGTCTTTTCTTGAACGTCATGAATAATAAATGAGGCGTCAACAACAAAAGACACATCCTAACAACAAGTTGCGCCTGCGCAGTCTCGACAGAAGCCAGTGCCCGGTAAAGTGCAATCTAGCCACGAATGGTCTCTGGTCGTTTCGCCCATGGGTCGTTTCGCCCTTATTTTTTCAAGCCCTATTGATTGAGGTTATGTTGGTTTTGGTATGTAAAGGGATTGATGGGGGTATTGGGAGTTCCCGAAAACATGGTTTTGCCCTCATCTCGTGCAGCTGGACGACCTACTGACAGCTTCTACTTCAGGTTTGAGCAACTGGGCTACCACCTTTTTGAGAAAGATATTCGAGCTCACATAAGGATTTGTGATTTCATTACATCTTGAGTGGGGGAGGTGGAGGGTGAGATTGACCTGCTTTCCACATCCTCCGCGAAAGAGGTCACCTCACTACCCAACGGCTAGCTGATAACTGTCAAATTGGCAGGAGTCAGCACATTGTAAGCCTAAGGAAAAGAGCAGTGCCAATAACTTATCCCAGTCGGCGAACTGGGGTAGCCCCTATGTGCTCTTGGCGCCCGGTTACCTTAACCCTTGTTCTGCGGGTCCTGGAATAATTCGGTCTCACATGCCCAGGCCATATGGCGGCTCCCGGAATAATCCGGATTCACCGGTACCGGCTTATACCCGCATATATCCTTCAACCAATGAAACGCTGCCTACTATTGATGCTTCGGTTGGTTGGTATGAACATCGGAAATAACGTTTCCGCATATCGGACAATATTATTGGTTTTTACAGGTAAGTCAAGTCCAATTAGAATTCGGAAGCATACCTGAATTAAAGATGGCGAAATACTTGACACAAATGTGTCATTTTTACCCGATTTAAATGTGAACTCCGACAGCGGGTTGGAAATGAAGGCTTTTAATCGCCAAAATAAATAGTGACAGAGAAGACGGTTATTCAGGGGATGAAGACTCCTTCGATATGGGCCGAAGGAAATGCCCAACCGTCACGGTTGCAATTCACAGGTGTGCGTGGCATTTCCAAGGCTAAGGGCTGCCAGATGACCCCAGTATTGCCGACTTAGTCCATAAATGTGAAAAAACAAGTTGGCTTCTTTAAAAAGAATCCAAAGGATGGGTCTGCTGGCTCGCACAGTGAAAAACTACCATTTTGAAAAATTCAATGAACACACCTGTGTGTATTTCCTTTGATGTTCCTTTGATGTTTGACCGAACATTCTTACCTGAGTAACTTTAGGAGTGTGAACATTTTAAGACAAGACAGTATTTATATTTTCACAATGATACCAGGCCTTTGAAGGAAAAAAAGCTAACTTTGACAGGTATTTTTTTTTTTTTTTCAAATTTTATCATACCTTTACATTAATTAATTAATTTTACAGGTAAATGGTCTCCGCATACATGCTGATAACAAAATTGGAATGTTTACATTTTTGCATCTCAATCATGTACATGAGGTTTTACCTCATTAGTGGTTCATTGCAGGATAAAATTGCTGTTTTCAATATGCAGATGTCTTATATTTTGGCAAAAATAAAAACTTAACTTACCTGTACTTTTAACCTTTGATTCCAGACTTTCTCGTCACACCTGAGAACCCGAATTTTTTTCTACAGGCCACAAAATCAAAGGGGCACAAAAATATCACAAAACAACAGGGTATTGAAAGAAATAACACAGGTTTTACAGCATTTTATTACATTTTATTACATTTTATTACTTTTTATTACCTTTACCTTAATTAACTAATTAATATTTTACAGGTAAGTCGACATTAATGAAAAAATATAAAAATTCTTAAAGTACAATATAATACCTTTACAATGATATATAACATGTCACCATCTAAACATCAAATATTGTCAACAATCTTATCTAAAACATAATACCCACATTTTACAAGATTACCAAAAAATACTCAGCCAGCAGCACTAGAACCTATATAGTAAATTCAGCAGAACAAGGGTTAAAAACATTCATTCATCTCTGAAACGTGCCCGTCCATACATCACCCATCCGTAGGCAGTGTTGTGCCTAGGCTAGATTGCTTGGGGGACACCAATGGCCCTTATGACATTTTCCAAAGGGTCATTTTATATTTTAAAGGGGCTTCAGTAAATAAAATATAAGCAACGTTGTTGATTTCTGAGGGTCATCCGGGCCCCATGTTTAATGTTGAAAGGGCCATCAATGACTTTAGGTAGGCAAATGGCCCCCTCTCAGCGCAACACTGCGTAGGTGTCATTTGATGTGTCACCATGAACAGTTCAGATTCAGATCGGTTCGTCCGTCCGTCCATCTACCAATACTATCCATTCATTTTTTAACTTATCTATCCGTATATTCAAAATGCCATCCATTCATCCGTACGTCCATCTACTAACACACAACTCCATTCACCCATCTCTTTATTCATCCATATGTCCATTTACTCATCCATTCCGTTTGTCACTCCCTTAAAATATAATTGCGGCGAAACGACTCACCAGGCAGGGGTGTAAAATTCCACTCGCCCGCTCGCATTTGCGAGTAAGTTTTAAGGCAGGGCGAGTAGGGTTTTCAAAACTGACCTTCCTTTTTCTTCATTTTTGGCACCAAAATGAAAAGTATAGACGATAAGGGCGAGTAAGTTTTAGGGAAATTTTACACCTCTGCCAGGTAAGGGCGAAACGACCCACTCCCAAAATCAAGGGTCCGCCACTGTTTACTGAATTTACATGTTAGGAGTATGTCACTGATGGTTAGGGTTATGTTAGGTTTAAGTTAGATTAGTCAGGTCATATGGGTTAAGGTAAGTGTTAGGTTTAGGTAATCAGGTATAGGAAAGTTGTTTTATTTAAAGACTGTCTGTAAATTTAAATTTATTTTTCGCATTAATTCTTCACCATCTCTGACGTTTCGGCTTTTGACAGCCTTTATCACGGAATTGTTCTTTCAAGCTATCACATATTTTTCAATTTCATCTTTCCGCCATATTGAATGTTTTTGTTTTTGTAAATTTAAAGACTGAGACAAATAAAATCATGAAAATGGTGTTGGAAAAATCACACTTTGCTGTTTATAGTAATTTGGCCGTTGTCTATGGAAGAATCGAGACAGTTCCCAGACAAGACAGTTCCCTTACACGGTTTTTGGAGTCAGTTCCCCCGATACATTTGAAGACAGTTCCCCGACACTTTTGAAGACAGTTCCCCGACACTTTTGTTCAAAGTCAAATGACCTGTGACTGATCATGATGATTATCATAATTGATAGTTATTATGTGTTCATCAACATTTTGAAGACAATTCACCAACAGACGTTTAGAAATATTAAATTATGGGTTCATAGACATTTTTGAAGACAGTTCCCCGATGTAAAATAAAAGCTTATACTTGATACCATTATCAATAAGTTTAATGAATACATCTGAAATTAAGCGAACTAGCATGTTCAGTTAATGAACATGCACACATTTAAACAAAACAAAAATGTCTTCTCGGAAACTTGCCCCCGCCCATAGGGGCCTGAAGAAATATATGGGCTGCATGATGCTTCCACGCAGAGCTGAATCTGGCCCGCACACTAGTACTGGTAAACCGCTTAGAGGATCTAAGCCTGTCCAGGAACCGCGGTGCGAGGCGGACCGTCCATGCTAATAAACCCTATTGGTATCATTGGGCGACAGGGCTTGAGATGTCATTTCATATTAATGTCGGGTAAAAGTCCCACAGAATTGGAAGCAGCGTCTCCAAAATGACCTTTACAGTGTTGACGGGGACGTTAAACCTCAAATCAATCAATCAATCAAGTCTTCTAGGAAACGCAATAGTATATTTCTAATTGTCATTTTTTTTCATATAATAAACATTTGAAACATGAAGATAAGTTCAAAGTTTTTGTTTTAAATAAATATTATTAAAGTATAAGAATATGAAATAGATATCTAACGCTGTTATGCGAACAATAATGATAATTATTCGAACTGTCTTGAAATCAACAAGGAAATTTCAGGCAACTCATAAATATAGTTGGCATAGCAAGAAACGTCTAAAACTAATATATCTTATCCCTAATTGCCAATTAGGTCATTGAGACTATGAACAATAGTGTCAGGGAACTGTCTTCAAATGTGTCGGGGAACTGTCTCCAAAAGACGTGTCGGAAACTGTCTTGTCGGGCAACTGTCTTGTTCCCTCTATGGAATATTTAATTATGTGTAACTGCAAATTATATATAGTTGTCTCTATTTAATTAAATTCCTTCCACCATAATTGAAGAGTTCCCAGAAAAACAGTTTTGTATTAAGATTAATATGTAAAATGAGCTCAAGAACGAATGTGTGTAACGATTTTATCATTTTGTCAATATCCGGACCAGTCGCTTTGACAGACAGATTTTCTGACAACTAAAATTGATGAAAGTTTCAGACAGACTACAACAGTAAAATGTCAGAAAACGAAATGACGTCAGTACGAAACTCATCTTATGTTTGACCTTAGATATTTTCTCCCTTACTGTGGACTTTTCACGGCATTTGTGGTCCAAGGGAAGGAACTGTGTTGTTTTATTTCTAAATTATTTCTGTCATTAAAACGATATTAGAAGACAATAAAATACATGCAGTCTTTAGCAACGCACATTTTATTAATGAGATGAATACTGAGGCTGTGTATGAGAATACGATTTTTTCGTGTTACATCATTTTCATGATTTCCCGTTGTGTTACTCAGTGTTAATCTTTAAATTTACAGACTAAAAAGTCTTTAAATTTACAGACAGTCTTTAAATTTAAAGACAGTCTTTAAATAAAACCTGTTGAAGACTGTACTGTAAATTTAAAGACTGACACAAATAAAATCATGAAAATGGTGTAAAACGGAAAAAAAATCACACTTTGCTATTTATAGTAATTTGGCCGTTATCCATGGAATGTTTAATTATGTGTAACGCCAAATTATATAGACTAGTTGTCTTTATTTAATTAAATTCCTTCCACTGTAATTGAAGAGTTCTCAGAAAAAGATTCATATGTAAAATGAGCTCAGGAATGAATGTGTACAGGGCTTTAGATAATTTTTTTTTCAAAAGAGTACAGTACTCGTCCTTTTTAAAAAAAAGGAGTAACGAGAAATTTTTAAAGAGTACTGAAAAATAAACCAAAATACTTTATTTTGCAGCCTCAACACAATGTTTTTATGGACTCATTTGTGGCCAGGTGTACTGTTTGTTTTCTTATAGATACACATATTCAATATCTGTGTCAATTAGAAAACAAGCAGTATGCCTGGCCACAAATCAGACAAAACAATGCCATATTGAAATCTCTTCTGAGCAGTTTGTTGACAGAGAAATCTAACTTTTGGGGTTCAGTTCTCTTGGCGGATAGCAGGACTTCAGTGGCTGATTATTGTGGCCAAAGAGTTTCTAAAAAATTAGAATATCAGCTTCACTTTATTGTCCAAGATATGGAGTGAAACTCATACTTTTTAAAACTTTTATAATTCCTTTTCAAAACCATATTCTCAATTTCATCATATATTGTCCATGGATATCTATTTTCTTCCACCCTTCGATCGTGGGACCCATCGTGTTTCCTTACAGGCAATGTTATAATCGGAACCAGTTACTGGGTCAAAAATCTGTCAGGACCTTTTTCACAAAAAGTGCGGCAGAGACGGACTCCTGATTGGCTGAAAAGAACTTAAGGATTGCAGTGCTCCAGCTAGGATTTTAGGGCAAAGGGGCGCTGGGCTGGGTAGGGCATGAGTTAAATGGGCACCAATTTTTGGTTTATGAAATGCCACCAAAATCGTTATGATCAATGGCTTCTCACAAGTTAGTGAAGCTAATGGTACTGAAGTCTTTATTGGAATTATATATATGTATATTTACATGCATTTCACAAGTAAGTGGTGAACTGGGTCTAAGCAATAGCCACGTTTATTATTAAAAAAAAACCATTTGAACATTTAACTTATAGGTATCTTTTAATATAGAATTATAATATTTAAATAAAAAATAATTTGTTTGATTCATCTGAAAGCATGTTATTAAAGCAATACAAAAAATAACCGATGACTGAATAAGTAATCTGTTCAAGGGAGACTACTCAATAATTATCCATGTCATTAAATTTTGACGTTTCAGAACTCAGGCTGAACGTGCGTCTTCACTGGTTGCCAATGATCTGCAAAGACTCTGATCAGCTTGATCATTCTGCGACAGTATTACAAGTAAACAGTGTGTATACCGAGCTGCGTCGCACAACACCTTGCAAAGACCCAGATCAACATGCCCAACCCGGGCAACCTTTTTCTCACCTATCTCTGAGTAGCCCTGCAAAAGGCTCTTGGGGTCAGAGAAGACTGAGCAGTTTGCAATGATGCGCAGGCTACTCCGAGTCTTCACTGGTCGCACGATACTCGAAGACTAAGACCAGCATGCGCAACCACTATATAAGTCAGAACAACATGCGCAACAACTTCGCAAGTCCGTTTGGATAACCCAGCTTGTAAAATCAGCGATGCGCAGACTGATGGGCGTCGATACTGTTAAGCAATGACGTGCTCATCCAATCAATACGGCTAATGAAAGCTTGCGCGCATGCGCTGACTGATCCGAGACTTTACTGCACGCTCGTCTTACTGTAGTTCAGATTACTTCGGTTTAGGCCCACCTGATTAACGATCGGATCGGCTCTATGTGATTTATCTTGAAAGGACCGTAACCCAAACCCCAATAAAACTTGATTCCCTTGAAATAATTTATGAATGCATAATTTTCCCGTGTGAGAATTTCCCGCCTTTTATTACACACGTCATTTATTTCATGTGCGTTCCAAATACGCTCTCAAAAAATATTAAATGTGTAATGCTAATTTGTTTTTCGTACCTGATACGCAGCAGATTTGAAAAAAAGGAGTATCCTCCCAATTATTTTCGTAATTTACGTGGTACGCAGCCTTATCTAAAGTCCTGTGTGTATAACAATTTTATCATTTTGTCAATAGGGGTGTAAAATTCCACTCGCCCGCTCGCATTTGCGAGTAAGTTTTAAGGCACAGCGAGTTGGGTTTTCAAAACTGACCTTACTTTTTCTTCATTTTCAGCACTTAAATGAAAAGTTTAGACGATAAGGGCGAGTAAATTTGAGGGAAATTTTACACCTCTGGTCAATATATTGACCACTCGCTTGGACAGACGGTTTTTCTGACAACTAAAATGGATGGAAGTTTCAGACGGACTACAACAGTAAAATGTCCGAAAATGAAATGATGCCGGTACAAAAGTCATCTTATATTCGACCTTTGACAGAATGATATTTCCTCCCTTACTACAGAGTTTCACGGCATTTGTGGTCTAAGTGAGGGAACTGTGTTGTTTTATTATACCCGCTTTTTCGAAGAAAAATCGGGTATATTGTTTTCGTACCAGAGTTGAGTGGACTTCAGTCCGCCTGTCAGTCCGTCACATTTCTTGTAAATGGATCTCCGCAACCACTGAAGTTACACTTGTGAAACTTTGCATGTGGATAGTACATGCTATGTAGATGGCAGTGGGCTCCTTTTTTTGTGAATTTGACACCAACATGGCCCCAAGGTCAAAGGTCAAAAAAGTATGACTTTGTCATATCTAAAGTTACACTTTTGAAACTTTGCATGTGGATAGTACATGGTATGTAGATGGCAGTGGGCTACTTTTTGTGACCTTGACCCCAACATGGCCCCAAGGTCAAAGGTCAAAAAGTATGATTCGAGTTACACTTCTAAAACTTTGCTTATTGGATGGCCCTTGGAATATAAAATAAATTAGGCAACTTTTGGGATGATCTTCACCTCAACACGACCCCAAGGTCAAGGTCAAAAAGTATGATTTTGCCATATCTTCTAAACTATTGGAGTTACACTTCTGAAACTTTGTTTATTGGATGGCCCTTGGAATAAAGAATAAATTGTGTTACTTTTGGCATGACCTTGACCTCAACATGACCCCAAGGTCAAAGGTCACAAAATATGACAAAAATTGCAGTATGTTTCCTCTGGCTTTCTTTGCCGGATCATTACAGGGTCACTGATGAGGCTTTATTAGCCGAAACTACGTTGTATGACCCATCTTCTTTCTTATGAATGTTTTCATTGCTCTTAAAGGAACTCATTTTTGATTTTTATTTGCCTTCACTGCAGCTGGTGTTGTGCCGTGTGGCGGCCATAAAACGTCTCCCCGTACATCAACCATAGTGCAGTTTATATTAATTTTGGTCCTTTGAGATCAGCGTGAATATTCTGAGAAATCAGAAATAAATTATTGGTTTAGACTCATGTTCTAGACAGGTTTTTAATTATTTGGACCCCATTTTGATTTGTATCAGTCTTTGAATCGACTGCCTATTCGAAACTCGCAAAATTGCAGTATGTTTCCTCTGGCTTTCTTTGCTGGATCATTACAGGGTCACTGATGAGGCTTTATTAGCCGAAACTACGTAGTATGACCCATCTTCTTTCTTATGAATGTTTTCATTGCTCTTAATGATGATGATGATGATTTGGCGTTTAACGATGCGTCAACCCTCTTGGTGGGTCATAAGCGTCAGTCGGTTAATGGTTAAACGGCATGAATAATTATGACGATATTAAAAGTAACAAGTCAGAATGATAATATATAAAAATCTGAAACAGTTAAATCTTATGAAAAAGACCAATTTCTTTTAAGAATAAAATAATGTTATCAACAGGTACATCTCGAAACAGTTGTTGCAGAGTGTCAGCTTTGAAATATAAAATACGTGAGGGTGAAAAGTCAACACAGTCAATTAAGATATGTTTCACAGTGAATGGCTGATCACAACCTACACAAGAAGCTGATCATCACCATTAAAAATATAAGAATCAGGGGTGTAAAATTCCACTTGCCCGCTCGCATTTGCGAGTAAGTTTTAAGGCAGGACGAGTAAGGTTTTCAAAACTGACCTCACTTTTTCTTCATTTTTAGCACCTAAATGAGAAGTTTAGACGATAAGAGCGAGTAAGTTTGAGGGAAATTTTACACCTCTGAGAATGAGTAACTCTAGTATGGCCGATGCGCAGTCGAGTTAATATTACGTCCTCTTTTCTGGAAAACTGTGGAGGAGAGCATTTTGTACTAACGACAGGTTTAATGGCATGGAGTTTGTTATTTATTGCACGGTCCCATTCGCCTTGCCATTCCGACAAGATGTATCTGTTGATAAATGGTTTAAAATTATTAAAAGGAATTTTAAAAACAGATGGATCAAGATTGAGCGATTCCTTTGCTTTCTTGTCAGCATATTCATTGCCGACAATGCCAATATGGCTCGGAAGCCAACAAAACAAGATTTGGTGTGTTTTAGAAATTTCATGATGTTTTTCGATCAATTTTTGAATTTGAGGATTTTTAGATGATGAATGGTCTAAAGCCTTAAGCACAGAAAGTGAATCAGAAAATATAATTGCTTTTTGATTTGTTGAAGAACTGATAAAATCTAAAGCTAGGTCTTCATTGCTCTTAAAGGAACTCATTTTTGATTTTTATTTGCCTTCACTGCAGCTGGTGTTGTGCCGTGTGGCGGCCGTAAAACGTCTCCCCGTACATCAACCATAGTGCAGTTTATATTAATTTTGGTCCTTTGAGATCAGCGTGAATATTCTGAGAAATCAGAAATAAATTATTGGTTTAGACTCATGTTCTAGACAGGTTTTTAATTATTTGGACCCCATTTTGATTTGTATCAGTCTTTGAATCGACTGCCTATTCGAAACTCGCAAAATTGCAGTATGTTTCCTCTGGCTTTCTTTGCCGGATCATTACAGGGTCACTGATGAGGCTTTATTAGCCGAAACTACGTAGTATGACCCATCTTCTTTCTTATGAATGTTTTCATTGCTCTTAAAGGAACTCATTTTTGATTTTTATTTGCCATATCCCCTAAACAAATGGAGTTACACTTCTGAAACTTTGCTAATTGGATGGCCTTTGGAATATAGAATATACTAGGCTACTTTTGGTGTAACCTTGACCTCGACATGACCCCAAGGTCAAAGGTCAAAAGTATTATTTTGCCATATTTTCTAAACTTTTGGAGCTACACTTCTGAAACTTTGGTTATTGGATGGCTCCTGGAAGAAAGAATAAATTGGGCTACTTTTGGTGTGACCTTGACCTCAACCTGACCCCAAGGTCAAAGGTAAAAAAAGTATGACTTTGCCATATCTTCTAAACTATTGGAGTTACACTTCTGAAACTTTGGTTATAGGATGGCCGTTGGAATAAAGAAAAAAAAATGGAATTCTTTTAGTGGACCTTAACATAACCCCAGGGTCAAAGGTCAAAAAGTATGACTTTGCCATTGTTATACTATGGACAAATGTCACTGGTAACAAACAAAAATGTTCATTTAGAAATTTCTTTATTTTAATTCAAGCATTTCCGATTTTGGTCCTAAACTGCCTCGGCCCTATACTAAAGTTAAATATTATAAAGGTGAACCACTCTGGTCAGATACCAAGCCGAGACTGTCTACCTCGTGCTCTGCGGCTTGTTTTATTATTCTTTGGTGACAAAGCTCAAAATAGTCCCATCTGATTGGTCCAGAGCAGATTTTGAACTTGGTCAGGCACATGACCACGGTTATGAAACATCCTGGACTTTAATAGTCACAAGAAGTTATTTGGCGGTCAGGCTGCCAAATATTGATACAGTTAAGTGGTTTGAACTGCTATTAACCGGTCAGTAGAATGCCCCTGTCATGCTTTGCCATGGTACATACGCGTGACCGATCAAATAAATACCTACATGTAAAATCAGTTGATGGGTGAGGCAACCCATATTATAACATACCCCCCATACTTGAATAGAAATGTTGCTTATGCTAAATGCGTCAGCTACATTTCTTCTCAAACTCTATTATCTTACCAGGAAAATATTAATTAAACATAAATATTAATGTCAAAATAGTGTTCATTTATGGTCACTGTTTCTTTTAATTATTAACCTTAATAACTATGATATATGTAAGTATCTCTGTATAAATTAACTAAAATTAATCAATTAACAATGGATGAACTAATTAACACAAGACTGAATGAATAATCTTTGACCATGAATCACTTTATAATCGTAGTTCACTGGTATACGCTAGTCTCTTGTGCTCTTCTTTGAATGGATTCAACCAGATCCCATGGACCCATCTTAACGTAGGTCGTTGACCCTATCTGAAATAAAATACGTCGATCGCCTAGTTGATCGCAGACACCATAGGTTGATGATTGCCAGGTTGACCATATGCGTAGTGTTAGATCTCGGATGCTGTGTTTACTGACAGCATACACGTCTGACCACCCGGTTAGTCAGTGTAAGTTCTGATCGCCATGTTGACCCAAGCGTCTTCGGAGCTGTCTGATCACACGGTTGATCAGTGTTATTGGCGTCGTCTGGTCACCCAGTTGACCAGTTTATGGTTTGGTCACCCGGTTGACCAGTGGTGTAGAGCACTAAACGTTCCCCAGGACAATACAACTAATGTTAACTATGTACAGTTATTAAACATAAGTATGACGACATGACGACAAGCTTATGTCATATGGTGGTGACACATAATAATGTTCCATCTGTGTCAATTTAACTGATTGACAAGTACACATATACAGGTTACACAGGTTAATGTTCGACGAACTTTAAACAATATTTGCCTTTTCCTTAGGTACTGCTGTGAAGACCACTTGTGAATCCAATACAGGAAACTTCTTCTTGGCGACAGCCATTTCGATATCTTGGGCTGAGTCGTTGACCTTTTCTCGCCCCTCTTGTAACAGCGATGACATACATGTAGCTGCTTCGTCGTCGTAACTTCGGTTTTCAAACTTGTCGTCGTTTGTGGCGTTGCCTAGTTTGTTGCTTATTTTGCAGCAGTTTTGCCAGCAATGATTTTCTGCACTTGCAGTAAATAATCACTGACAAAACAAACACTGTTGTGATACCAATGAAAACAACCACATAACCCCATGTTGGAAATGAATTTGTGTTCATATCTTCCATTGACCTAAGTTGATCTAAATGGCCAAGTAAGGAATCAAGAGGAAACTCCTCTAAGCTGTCCAATTTCCTTGGAAGTTTCAAAGTTGAATTCTTATGGAAATTTCTTTCTTTTATTTTATCCCAAACTTAAAATTCTGAAAAGTTATAGTGCTTTAACATTTCATTTACAGGACTTGATACATTTTCAAGTGTATGTCTCTCATAGTATCCTGTGAGTGTAAATGCCCTAGATGTTGCAATGCAATTCTTGTGCAAGTTTGGGAATCCATAAGGTGGATTTACAACGAATTTCTGTTGATCTGATTCTTTATCTTCACATGCTATGTTAAAGGTTACGGTTTGCTTGGTAATTATTATGTATACAAAGACATATAAAAAGTACCCTACGTTACTACACAAGACTTAATTGACCCTAATCCCTCACAAGGCAAATTACTTCCCAGATGCTGTTTCACCAGCGCACGTTACTGCAACGTATCAAAGTATAAATTACAAGGTCTGTTCAACAGTTTTAAAATATCCCTCTTAAATACCGCTAATATTTTGCAATACTTGTTTTACAACAAACTGTAAACCTTAATTATATATACTGAGATGTCTCCCATTTCGCTTAACACTTAGCTACTGTCATCCTGCGCTTACTTTGATAAGATCAGCCTTCCTGAGTCCTACCTACAGGAATACGCTGTTGAAACACTAAGTTCCGCGTACCGAGTTCTTATTTCTGCCCACTGCTCGACTCTTATCTAATTAGTTAATCCCATTGATGTTCTCACATTACTTGTACCTAATGACCACAATTACAGGCAATAAAATAAACTATTTACAATTCACTACACCTACACTGCGTAGGATTTTAATTGCTGAAGCCTTAGCAACTCATTAATCAAGCAAATTTGACATGACATAAAGTAACCTCTTTACCTTATGCCTTGTCCTACTACCAGTATGTTTACGTCTTGTGACGTTATCAACTTCCATCTTTTCTGACCTTTTAGTTTCCCCTCTTTGGTTCCTTTCAAAGTCACCTGCAGAGAAGTACTCCTCAGTGCCAGAACTATAATGGTCCTGTTTCTGATTCTCATATATGTCCATTGGAACAGACTGTTCTCTGTCCGAGCGACCAGTATCAAAGGATTCATTACTGTAGTGTCTACCCTGCCTATCCTTACTGCCACTACTACTACTACTACTGTCATCACCATCACTACTGTAACTGCCACTACTTCTACTCTCTCTCTCCATTCTGCGCTGCCTAGACATGATCCTTTTGGCCAGTTCGAGTTTAGGGATGTCCTCCTCATCAGAGGATCCTGACCTATGCTGCTTTTTCATCTGAACCAATTTTTGCAGCGGTTTCTGCTCCTCTTGTGTTTCTGTGTCAGATGAAGGAGGGGATATGACATACCTAGCTCGCCTCAATTTCCTGTTCTTTACCTGCTTTGTTATCTTCCAAGAGTCTACTTTTGCGTGCCTCAAATACCTTGCGTGGGTATCTAAGATTTTCCCATCTAGTTGGTTTCTTACCTTGAATGTGTAAGGACTCTTTTGTTCTACAATTCTGTAGAATCCTGAGGCATAACTGTCCAGCTTGGATTTGCGTTTATGATTTTTAACATAAACCCGATCACCTACCTTGAAATGCGCATCATCTGCATTCTCATCAAGGCGCTTTGCACTCTTTTTCTTTGCCTCTCTCAAGTGCTTGTGAACTAACATGAAAGACTCGTGTTGTCCTCCAGTGCAAGTTTATGAACCTCGTCCCCTGTATAACGCTCCCTAGTTCTAAGTATACTGTCGACGGGTAAAATGGGATCGCGATTGTACAGCAGGAAGAATGGCGAGAATTTTGACGATTCATGCACTGACATGTTAATTGCTGCAACTGCAGAATTTAGGTAAAGATCCCAAAGTCAACTGCCACTTTAGAGAACGGGAATAATGGTATGTCCATTTCACCCATGGGAGGTTTAATGAACTTTTTGTTCCGCTCTTGACAGGTGATGCACTTAGAAGTGTATTCACTTATCCTCTTGTACATGTTTGTACAGTAATACTTACGTTTCATGCTGTCATATACCTTGTCGATCCCCAGATGAGAGTTGTCATGGTAACCTCTTATCATAACGTCAACGAGATGTTCCGGTAAGTATAGCCTAAGCTTTGGTGACCCATCTACATCAGAAATGAAGTACAATATGTCTTCCAGGATAATCAGGCTCTTTTCCTGACTTTTATTGAGCTTACCTGCCTCAAGGTTCTTTTTTCAACATGCTGATATTTATACCCCCGCAAACGAAGTTTGAAGGGGGTATATAGGAGTCAGCTTGTCGTCTGTCGTCGGTCCGTTACAAAAAACTTTAACATTGCTCATAACTTCCTTATTCTTTGACCGATTTCTTTAATATTCACACACCACACACCTTGCCACTAGTACTTAAGATTGATATACACAAACCTGACCTTGACCTTTACGTTACTATCTGACAACGCATGCGGGGGTATAATTGGCGCCCGTTAGGCGGCAGCTCTAGTTTCGTCTAGCTTCTGTTCCTCCCTCGTATCCAGTTCTGTGAGAACAGGCTTTATCTCGACGTCTAATAGCGGTGGTTCAAGATTGAGATACTTGCTAGTATCAAGCTTACTTGAATCGATGTGATTTACCTGTAAAGTAGAAGTAAAACAAAGATCAGGAATTGATACAATTAACTTACTCCACCCATAAAAGACACCAAAGGGAAAGAAATACAAACATTAAGCGACCAGACCATAATGGAAACCTAAACAAAGGAAGGCCATAAGGACAGTTACTTTCCCACAAAATGGCCATATGGTCATCCGAAACTAAAAGACACAAGTGATACACACAGTAAGTAACAAACAACAACATAAAATAAATCGCCACAGAAGAGCCGCCTTGGAACGGTCAGTGGAAGATTTCCACTGGGGGGCTTAAATCGATTTTACGTGGCCACAATCCTCGCCCTTACTTCCGTCGCGATTTAGACAAATAATTTGTTCAGTCCGCATGAAGGCCTCCTAACTCATCAGTGCAACATCTCCGTGAACACAAAAATCAAAGAACCACAGAAGCTCTTCTTTCACTTCCGGCTTCGGTTCCTATTCCTGCCCTGATACCTGTTTCTCCTTGGTAACATCCTCGGTGCTATTTATAGGCTTACGACTCATCAGGTCGGCTACTACGTTAGATTAACCTGGCAAATATTCGACGTCGATGTTATATGACGCGATTGTTAATGCCCAAGAATTGATTTTCCGGTTAAAACTGCCTGTGTCACTATTCAATATATAGCGAAGTGGTTGGTGGTCTGTTCTTACCAATATCTGGGAACAACTGATCCATGAATGCAATTTTTGCAAGGCATGGTGAATTGCCCAACACTCTTTCTCTACCGTGCTCCACCTACACTGTGTGGGACTTAGTTTGTGTGAGAGGAAATACAGGGGTCGTTCAAAGACTTCCCCGTCTTCCTCATGTTCTTGAACTAGGGATGCCCCTGTCGCAGTGTCACTTGCATCTGTGTATAAGATAAAGCGTTTGGACAGGTCTGGGTATGCTAACAGTGGTATGACTGTTAATGACTCTTTCATGTACTCAAATGCTTTCTGTGCTTCCTCAGTCCACTTAAACCTGGCATATTTCTTTGTCAAAGCAACAATGGGCTCGCTGATTTTTGCAAAGTTAGGGACAAAGCGTCTGTAGTAGGAACATAATGCTACAAAGCTTCTACATTCCTTTACATTTGTGGGAGGGCCTAGTGTTCTAATTGCTTCAACCTTTTCTGGGTCAGGTTTTACCCCTTCTGACATCACAATAAAACCCAAATGATGCGACTCCCCCTTCATGAATTGAGATTTTTTTAAGTTTCAATTTCAGCGAATGTTTTCTAAGTCTTTTGAATAGCATATCAATGTGTTTTAGATGCTCCTCCAGGGAGTTACTCCACACTGTGATATCATCAACCTAAAATGTGCAGAAGTCATCTAGCCCATCAAGTGCTGATTGCATCAGCTCTACAAAATATGACGGAGAGTTACGTAACCCAAACGGAGCTCGATTAAAAGCAAACTGACCTTTCAGGGTGGTGAAGCTAGTATACTCCCTAGATTGTTCATCCAGAGGAACGTTAAAAAACCGCTTTTCAAATCAAATGTACTTGTGTACTTTGCCCCGCCTAATTTTGACAGAATTTCATCAATGGAGGGTAACCTAACAACATATGCCTTTGTCACCGCATTCAGTTTTCTGAAATCCACACATACATGCTTCTCTCCCCTTTCTTGTTGACCACTACTACGCTAGAAGAAAATGGACTTCTAGAGCGTGAAACTATCCTTGCAGCCAACCATTCAGACACAGTCTGATCGATTACCTTCTGATCATCTGCAGCTGCCCTGTAATGCCTTATCTTAAACAGTGTCTTATCCGTTAGCTCTATGTTCATAGTAACTCACCCACTAGGGTAATGTCCTTTTAACTTAAAGCAAAACAATCTATATTCCTCATTACTAAATCCTCCACTACATTTCTATGCTCTTCTTCAGTATGAATTTGACCTAATATTTCTTCTCTACTTGGTTTCTTACTGTCCTGACGGTGACCTGAGCTACCTTTATGACTACAATTATCATTACCTGTGTAATTTACTGCTCTTACATTAACACTGTCTATCACCTCAAGCTGACCTAAAATACGACCTTTCTTTAACCTGATACACCTATTATTGTGATTCACTATCTCTACAGGTAATTTATTGCTACTGGACAATTTAATGACACTATCCTTAATTTCCAATGCTGGCTCATTAAGTACAATCCCGCTATTGTCAATTGATGAAACTAAACATTCACTACCTTTAGTATGTTTCTGACTTTGCTTGACCTTTGCATTCAGAACGTATGCAGTATTAGGTCGCAGAGTTATCGCCCTACAGATACGTACAACTGTACTGACATGCTTATCTGATAGGAGAGGGGCATATACACCTTTTATTCGGATTAGTCCTAGGTCAAAATATATGCGTACACCATGATCTGTCATCCAATCATCTCCGAAAATGAGACACCTATTGATGCCTTCTACCACAAAAAAGTCATATGACAATTTCAAACTTTTAATTCTCAAAATTCAGGTGTACTTTGCCTAATGTTTTAAGATTCCCGGAATCCACTGATTGCAGATTTGCATTACATTTCTTTAGTACAGGTTTATTTTTTAAAGATTGGTAAAATTTGGCTGACATTAAACAACATTGACTAACTGTATCCAAAAGTGTTCTAACTTTTTGTTTTTGTATATTTACCATGCATGAATTCGGAATCCCTGTTAAGTTTACTTTATAATTTTGAGTTGATTTGGTCGGGACAACGGCTTCATTTTGTCTCGACCTTTTTAGTTTAAATTTTGGGGACAATTTGCAAGTTAATGTGCCCCATTACAGCCCCAGCATCTTAATTCTTTCCTTTTTGTACGGCAGTCCGTACCTCTTTCGGTGTTCTGATGCCTATTTCGGTGGTCATCATTGCGCCTAAAGTTGCCCCTGTAGTGCCTTTGACGTGCATGGTCAACTTCCATAGGTTGTTCATGCCGTCTCGCGTTCATATTTCTAGGTTTATTCAGTTTATCGGGTCTTAACTTGTCGCGTGTGGCGCACCTATACATGATGCCTTGCTCACGTAAGGCGATCTGATATGCCTCCTCGAACGTACTTGGATTATTTCGCTCGATCTGGGCCCTTACGTTTCCTCCTGATAGTCCACTTAGAAAAATGCTCAACAGCTGAGATTCAATTATATGACTAATTGCCTCATTTTTCTCCTGATAGGCCTTCTCAGAGAGGCTAAGTAGATTTTCTGCGAAGAACTCGATCGTTCAACGCAACACTGGGCTAACTCGAATTTTTTTCAAAAATGACTTTTTTATGCAGTTTGGTCCATTCTTTAATGATACACATCCACAAAAAATATTTTAGCTGTTCTCATAAAAATAAACCTAAAAAAAAGACATTTGGCATTTTGATCTATCTCATTCTTGGTATTTGGTTTAACGCAACACTGATCTAACTTGAGTTAGACCAGTGTTGCGTTAAACAGTTGAAGAAAGCTAACCAGTATTATCTGGTAATATCATGATGAGATCATAGGCATAGTAGATAGAACAACTAATAATCATAATAATTGATGCATCTCTTGACAAAGTTCTGTTATACCCCTTTATAGAGGGTCAGGGGAGGGGACAGGATTCTAACTATACCATAAACCAAATACATGTATATATAGACCTCCAAGTCTTTTGTTCTTTTTCTGTATGCAGTTTCCATGCAATATAGCCAATAATAGATATTAATTTTTACCCACTGAGGTGGGGAGGTGGGCATACTCTAAGGGATTAGACAGCCAAAAGATCGTGACTCTAAGGAATTTGACAAAACCTAGAGTCCAGCACGGGGCCTTAAATGTAGAATAAGAACATATACAATAACAGTTAAGGCCAAGATCAGACACCACATTCTGTAAGATCTGTTCAGGGTCAGCGATGTTTGCTAAAAGTTCAGCTATATTAGTTTTGGTCTGACAAATACGGACACCCCTTTATTTTCAATGCATTCCTGTTATATTCATGGGTGACGATTCTATTCAGGACAAAATATATGCCCCACCAATCAGGGCTTGGAGAAATAAATTGGGGTAAATGGTGCTCCCATATGCGAAATTACGAAAGTCAGTGATGTAAGCTTGTAGACTAGCAAACAATGTAGACCCTGATCAGCGTCTGTCAGGATGTTTATTTTTACTAACTGGCCTTTAAGGGGGCTGAATAAGGCTAATTTTTAAGGGGCATATTAACTCCTTCTTGATAGAACTTCTGCTGTGGGTACTTGTTAGAATCACCTTGATGAGATTATTCTATGTAGTACCTACAACATGACCTATTTTGTCACTGAAAAAAATCCCTTAATTTGTTCATTATTCCATGTAATCTGGAGTCGCCCCTGCCCATTGGGGCTTGAAGAAATAGATGGGCTGCATGATGCTTCCATGCAGAGCTGAAACTGACTGCACACGAGCACTGGTAAATCGCTTAGATGATCTAAGCATGCCCAGGGAAAGCAGTGCGAGTCGGGCCGTCGATGCTTATAAACCCTGTTGGTTTCATTGGGCGACAGGGCTTGAGATGCCATTTCATCTCGATGTCTGGTAAAAGTCCCACAAAATTGGAAGCAACATCTCCAAAATGACCTGTACAGTGTTGATCCGGATGTTAAACCTCAAATCAAACAAACAAAACAAATACTTATATGTAATGTGAGCTGGTAGACAGACAACAAGTGGGCACTGATAATCAGCCTCTTTCAGGATATTTTTTTTACTCTGACCCTGGTGTCAGTGGATCAGTTGGATACACAACTGCTCAGTGGGCTGCATTCATTTGGTATGTAAGGAGGGTCAGTTGATACTCACAATGTTTATGAGAATTGTCTTTTCTGATTTTTTTTTTTTATTTTCACAAATTTTCAGCAAAAAAAAAAAAAAAAACTAGAGAAAGTGACCAGTGGGTCACGTATACCCCCGGCCAGCGCCATACTCTGATATAGCTTTCAAGCTTGTATGCAATATGAATGAAGATGTCAAGAAGCTATAAGAATCTATAAATGTGCTTGTAAAAGCTAAACTAAACATAAAATTTCTAAATGGACCAAGGGAGTGGGGGTATCAATGTTACTGAAGCAGCAGGGTGGGTTATGCATCAATGAAATCTTTGGACTGGTATGCAACATCGATGCAAGTATGAATTGAATTTGTCTTAGATAGAGTTTTATAATAGAACATACAGGCATCTATAAACTTTGTCATAAAACTTTAACCAAATGTAAAATTTTTAAGTCCATGACCTTGAGGTCCAAGTCGCCATGGGTGGGAGAAGGAACATACATCACAAAATGTTGGGACTGGTACATTGATTCAAGTATCAACTGAATTTGTCTTAGAGTTTAGAACATAATAGGCATCTATAAACTTTGTCATAAAACTTTAACCAAATGTAAAATTTCAAAGTCTGTGTCCTTGGCCACAAGGTCACTGTGGGGGGTGGGACATGCATCAATGAAATCTTAAGACCAGTATGTAACTTCAGTGAAAGTATCAACTAAATCTATCAAAGGGTTCAGAAGATACAATCTCCTAGAAACTTTGACGCAAAACTTTAACCAAATGTAAAATTTCTAAGTCTGTGACATCAAGGTCACTTTGCGGGGATTTGGACAATTGCATCAATGAATTCTTTAGACCAGTTTGTAACTTCAGTGTAAGTATCAACTAAATCTATCAAAGGGTTCGGAAGATACAATCTCCTAGAAACTTTGACGCAAAACTTTAACCAAAAAGTTAACGGACGGACGGACAGACGGAAAACCGGACACACGGACAGACGGACAGACGAACGGACGAACGGCAAGATGAAAACTATATACCCCCATAGTATACTTCGTATACCGGGGGTATAAAAATCAAAACATTTGACTTCAACACGGATAAGGAAAAGGTCTATTATTGTAAAGTAAGGTCTTTATAGTTGTTCTCGGAGATAAAAAAAAGGTCTAACCGTCACTCTTAATATTTATCTTAGTGCAAGAAATCACTTTCAATAACTGATTTCAATGGACCAGCACTAAAGTTGACCATTTTGAATGTTTGCATTCCAAGTATGCTCTTAAAGCCCAGAATTCAGAATTGAGTTTGCTTTAAAAAGAGTGGGTACCTTGTCCAAAACAAAAATATTTTGATTTTACCTGTACAATGTACATGTATATGGCCCTGTCATGAAAATGTGAATTCAAAAGTGCTATCCTTTAACATTGTGGTCTACTTTGGTTTGATTTAAGAGTTTAAAGGCCAAGTAATCACTATTTAAGTCATGTAGAGTCAGGCCCAGAGTTTATAAAACATTTTTCATGTTTAACTCAGTTGAGCATGGAATTAACCCTTGTCCTGCTGAACCCGGATATGCCTTATCTTTGAAACAATGTAGATTCAGATCAGATGGCTTCTGAAGAAGCCATCTGATCAGGATCTTCATTGTTTGCCGTCCAGTTTATGCATTTGTTGCAATAATTTGCGTCAAGTAATCTGATTGGCTGATAATCAGTAGTGGGTGTGACGTATTTAAATATTCAGCAGAACAAGGGTTAATAATGCTCATAAATATTAAGATGCAAATAAAGTAGGCAATTTTTTTTTCTCAGATCAGCACAGAATGTTATTTGTCCTGCCCAAAAGTTTTAAAATACCAACCATTTTTGGCATTTTTAAATTTATGACAAGGACAAATTTCATGCTCAAGTGAGTTCAGCATGAAAAAAGTTCTATAACCTTGGGGCCAGATTTCCCTAACCAATCGTTTCCTCAGGGCAGGCTTATAGAAAATATTTCATGATCATTCTTCATGAAAAAATTCTGTCAGACAGTCATAGCAGGTTTGAACTCATGACTTCTTGATTACCAGTTAGATACGTATCAGACTGAACCAAGATGCTCTTGATTTAGGTCCAGATAATAAATACTTGTAGTTACAGGGGATGTTTAATACATTTTTCTATATTTTCCTGTAAAAACATAATGTTAAGAGTACTTTACTCGCCTTAGCAAGAGGACTCTAGTGAGTACATACAACATGCATTTTTACAGAGAATCCAGGCTATATATATCTCTTAGTCATCCCTTCTAATTCCTGTTATATCAAGCTATATGTTGAGATGATGAAGACAGGGGTATACACTATTTCTCTTATTACTGCTCAAAACCTAGATTATGGGTTGGGGCAGCTAATGAGCACCCACATTCTATCTTTAGTCTAGAAGTTAGAAAACAAAAACATTACAAATGTTCATCTAATATCTGCATATTTGAAAGATACCATTTTAGCCGACAGATGTGTAATAGTAAAATTGATATCATCTACCGTATTTCTATACCCTCAAAATCGGCTAGAAGTGACAATGTTATTATGATGACTCCACCTTAATTTTATGTTTCTTGACACTGATCAGAAGTGCTTCTCTGTTCTCAACCAGCTGCAAGAAACTAGAAACTTCCATCTTAATATAAAATGAGGAAGGTTTAGTATCCCTATGTAACCTCATTTTACCCCTGTTGTCACTTTGTTTTATGTGCATTGAAGGGGACACCCAAAGGATTCATGTAAATTTTGTGACACTGTAAAGTGCTATTCATACTTCAAAACAATAATTTCCTATTTATGCAAGGGACTAACATTGTTGTCCAGTCATATTGGAGAGAATGATGATTCAAATTTATTTTGGCATTAATAAATGATTGTGATGCCATGTGAATCAATGTATTCTTAGTATGGAAAGCATTATGTCCCAATAGTTTAGCATACCATATGTATCATAGTAAGCACACTTAATAAGAGCACACACTTATTTTTCAAGAAGTCTAGTTCAAGATTTTGTAGTCTGCAAAGTTGTAACAGTGCTAAAAGGTAACAACATAACACTAAGTAAAAATGACTTGTAGAGATTATCAAGAAACTTTTTGTGCTTTAAATACTGTGCTTTTGTGCTCCTTGCACCAACTCTGGACATGTCTGGTTCAACCAAAAATGTTCAGAGTGTGCATAAGGAGCTATGTTTGCTCCTGACAGTGTGATTAATTGGAGTTTCTAGGGTTTGTCTTTATAAATAGAATGAAATAACTAAGTGCACCTCAAACCTCCGCCATCGGGGCTTGAAGAAATAAATTGGGCTGCATGATGCTTCCAGGAAGAGCTGGAACCGACTGCACATAATTATTGGTAAACTGCTTAGAGGTTCCAAGCCTGCCCAGGAAAAGTGGTGCGAGTAAGACTGCCCATGTATATAAACCCTATTTGGTTTCATTGTCAGCAGGGCTGGAGAAGTCATTTCATCAGAAGTCCCACAAAATTGGAAGCAACGTCTCCAAAATGACCTAAACATTGTTGACAGGGATGTTAAACCTCAAATCAAACAAATCAAAATGCACTGAATCCTAATTATGGCAAATATGTTAATGTTTTATTTTGAAAATGTGTTTGTCTGTATACATATCTCTATATGCGTCTTCATTTCAATTGAAATCTGTATTTTGAGTGTTTTGCTCGTGAAGGCTCGAAAAAATGAAAAAAATATCTAACTTGCTTCATGAATCAAATATATAATCATGAATTAAATGTATAATGGCTACTGCTGTAAGATACAGTTTGGAACAAGCAGTCAAACGCAAAAGAAATTTTAAATTACATGTCTTACATTATGTATCTACATGACCTAATATTAGATTACAAGGAGAAAGGTGGGGAAAATGTTATTCTACTGTTTTGCAGCAATGCAAATTCTTAAAATACATGAATGTTTAGTTTTCTTTTGGAACTTTAGATTTTGCTTCTACTGAGTATGAATAATTTTGTTTTTGAAAATAGAAAGTGACAAAAAACACTGATTTATTTCCAGTTAGACCAGTGTTGCATTAACTTTTATTGGGAAATTCCGATATTTTTAATGGGAAAACTGATCTAACTCAAACTTTGTTTAATATCTCTTTTTCTGTCAAATGCCATGAACTACAGCATACTTCACTTCAAACACCTTATTTTACCTTGTAGATCAGCTTTCAATAATACCCTGATGAGCTATTGATGAATTTAATAAACAGAAAAAACTGTCTCCTGTAAAATTTTCAAAAACTGAGTTAGCCCAGTGTTGCGTTGAACGATCGAACTGTACATCTTCATCTTTCTTTTGTTTTGTGTTTACTAGCCTTTCAAAGGCCTTAGGACGATCGAGGATTGGGGAAAACCTACTCTGAAGGTTTTCCTTCAGGTTTGCCCATGTTTTATCGCAGGCATCTGATTCTAGATATCTTTTAATGTAATCTGAAACCAGTCCTGTGCTGGTTTGGTAGGCAACTAGTTGCTTTTTTCTATCGTTGCATTAAATAGAAAAGAATGTTTTTCAATTTGTTTCAACCAGGTTTCTAACTCCTGAGGGTTGCCCTCGATTACTTTTATGTTAAAGGGAATTTTCCCTTCATTATTGTTTACCCCGGATCCATTAATATCCCCAAAAGTAAGATCTTCCAGAGTATGTGCAAGTCTTCCTGCACACTGACTCTGTAATAACATTGGTATTTCTGTCTGTGGTTTGCACATTTTGCATCAGGAGCTGGCTGTTTTCCCCAATAGCCTGAGCTATATTTTGTAGGCTTTGTTCGGTCATTTTTAAAGTGGCCCAAGCTTACTTATTCACCTAATTTAAATTTTTATTGCTTTCTATTTGATTGTACTTGACCTGAGATGTTCAAGTGTGCAGTTAAGTGTCTCTGATAATCCCTTATAATTTCTATGTCCTGTTTTATTTGTGCCAATAAATTTCTTAACTCGTAAAATTTCTGGGTGGCCTGCTGATCTTTTATTACCAATTTTTCGATTTCTTGTTCTAAAGTTGACATAAGTAATTTGTATTGAATTAACTTACCACTTTAGTTTAAAAACCAACCATCTGTATAATAACTCTCGCACGGATGGGGTTTAGATAAGTAGTCTGTGTTTTTAATATGGAAACTTCCCCTCTTTAAAGTACCGTTATGGAGATATTTATCTGTTTTAAATTTTCTTTTTGTTTTATGATGGGGTACTACAAAAGAACTATCACTGTTTGAATATGTTTCGCCCGTGGATTTAATATTTCTCTGCTTATTTGAAGACCGGCCCCTTACTCTTTGGTTGTTCTCATTTACTACAACAGTTTGAGTCTCAGAATATAATTTGATGGTTTGGCCAAAAATATACAGCAAAGCAAAACTAGCATTGAAGAACATACCTTTCAGTCCAGTTTGCAGTGTTGTTTTCTTGTTTCCCTGACTCCAGTTGTTCAGTTTTTCCTCGCGTTGTGTTTTCCGTTCCCAAAGTCCTTTTTATAGATTGTTTTAAAATTAATTAAAACAATAAATATCCGCTGTCACGGCTCCAAATTAAATAGTGTTATACTATGGACAAATGTCACTGGTAACAAACAAAAATGTTCATTTAGAAATTTCTTTATTTTAATTCAAGCATTTCCGATTTTGGTCCTAAACTGCCTCGGCCCTATACTAAAGTTAAATATTATAAAGGTGAACCACTCTGGTCAGATACCAAGCCGAGACTGTCTACCTTGCGCTCTGCGGCTTGTTTTATTATTCTTTGGTGACAAAGTTCAAAATAGTCCCATCTGATTGGTCCAGAGCAGATTTTGAACTTGGTCAGGCACATGACCACGGTGATGAAACATCCTGGACTTTAATAGTCACAAGAAGTTATTTGGCGGTCAGGCTGCCAAATATAGATACAGTTAACCCTTTACCACTCAGATACGTGTTTTTACGTGTCTGCACCCCCCCCCCCCCATTTTAAGCCCCAGAAGCACCTAAAATCTGCATTTCTACCCCTGGATAGTTAAGTTTGCTTTAGGATTTGTTGGGCAAAAAAGTGACCTGTTTTTTCGCGCGCCTCCCCACTAAAAATATTCCTGGGGGGGGGGGGTTGAAGGGGGGCAACGCCCCCCTCACATCCCGAAAAATTTTGGGTTTATGGCCCAAGCGGCCGCTAAAACTTATATTTGAGGGTGACTGGGGTCAAACATGCCTGAAAGTTGATGCTGATAAAACATGCTGCAAACAGTGAAAATGGTTAGTGCCAACCACCTTAATTGTTGCCTTGACAGCTGTGTGAAGATTAAAATGTGATCCAAAATTCATGTGAAAACACACTTTTTGCCAACTTTGAGATGCCCCCTCTTTACCATGACAACAATGATCAAGTCATGAAAGGTTGAATTTGAAAGGCTACTGCCCAATGAACATTCATACCGAGTTTGGTGTAAAACAGACAATCCATTATGAAACAATGGCTAGTTGAAGTTGCTGTCAGGTGCAACACTGTGAAAATCAGTGAAATTCACAAAATCCCTGAGTGGTAAAGGGTTAAGTGGTTTGAACTGCTATTAAACGGTCAGTAGAATGCCCCTGTCATGCTTTGCCATGGTACATACGCGTGACTTGGAAGTCCTACTGCACTGACCGATCAAATAAATACATACATGTAAAATCAGTTGGTGGGTGAGGCAACCCATATTATAACACCATTTCTTCTAAACTATAGGAGTTACACTTCTGAAACTTTGCTTATCAGTTAGAATATTCTTTGCAACTTTTTTTTTTAACTTACATGTAGTTTTGGCTAGCTAATACATAGTCATTAGTGTTATTCATAGAAAAAGTGGGTATTTGCGATGGTTTACCATCGACTGCGCAATCTAGTTTCTTAATTATTTCTATCATTAAAACGATATTAAAAGACAATAAAATACATGCAGTCTTTAGCAACGCACGTTTTATTAATGAGATGAACACTGAGGCTGCGTATGAGAATGCGATTTTTTCGTGTTACATCATTTTACTGATTTTCCGTTGTGTTACTCAGTGTTAGTCTTTAAATTTACAGACAGTCTTTAAATAAAACAACTTTCCTATACCTGGTAATATGAAGTGGCGGACAGATTCTATAGTCACTCCCAATGCTATCTTAACTCAGCCTGATAGCTCAGTGGTTAGTGCACTTGCCTCTATCTATCTATCTTCATATACTGAGTCGGTCATACTTGGCCATTACCTCAGTTGCTAGAGGCCCTCTGTTCAATTCCCAGATCTTATTTTTCTTATGTCTGGTGTCCGAACACGCTCTATTGGCAGCATTTGCAGGGATGAATGTCAAAAAGTGCACAGTCCTTCAGATTGGGACTTTAACTAGAGGTCCCATGTGCAGGGAGAGTCATCCCCTGTGCAGGTTAAAGACCCCTGCTGTAATTACAGGATTACATGCTTTCATCGCCTGTTTTTGCTTTTGTATGCGTAAAATTTCCTGCAGTGGATTCATAATTATGCCATTTTTAGCTCACCAGTCACGAAGTGATGAGGTGAGCTTTTTGGGATCACTTTTTGTCCGCCGTGCGTGCGTGTGTGCGTAAACTTTTTCTTCAAACAACATCTCCTCCTAAACCACTGATCAGATTTTGACCAAACTTCACAGGAATGATCCTTAGGTGGTCCCCTTTCAAAGTTGTTCAAATGGTTCCGATCTGTTGCACATCTAGGTCACAGGAGCTAAAAATAGAAATTTTTACTGAAAATTTTAAAAATCTTCTTCTCTGAAACTGCAAGGCCCAGGTCTTGGATTTTTTGTATGAAGCTTCATCTAGTGGACCTCTACCAAGATTGTTCAAATTATAGCCCTGGGGGCCAAAATTGCCCCCGCCCCAGGGGCCTTTGGTTTTGCATAGGCTTATATAGGGGAAATCTTTAAAAATCTTCTACTCTGAAACCGCAAGGCCAGAGTCTTTGAATGTGGTGTGAAGCTTCATCTAGTGGACCTCTATCAAGATTGTTCAAATGATAGCCCTGGGAACAAAAATGCCCCTGCCATGAGGGCCTTTGGTTTTACATAGGCTTATACAGGGAAAATCTTTAAAAATCTTCTTCTCTGAAACCACAAGGCCCAGGTCTTTGATATTTGGTATGAAGCTTCATCTAGTGGACCTCTACCAAGATTGTTCAAATATAGCCCTGGGACCAAAAATGCCTCTGCCCGGTGGGCCTTTGGTTTTACATTTTACATAAGCTTATATAGGGAAAATCTTTAAAAATCTTCTCCTCTGAAACCGCAAGGCCCAAGTCTTTGATATTTAGTGTGAACTTCATCTAGTGGACCTCTATTAAGATTGTTCAAATTATAGCCCTAGGGCCAAAAATGCCCCCGCCCCGGGGCCCTTTGGTTTGAAATGGGCTTATATAGGGAAAATACTTAAAAATCTTCTTCTCTAAAACCACAAGGCCCAGGTCTTTAATATTTGGTATGAAGCTTCATCTAGTGGACCTCTACCAAGATTGTTCAAATTATAGCCCTGGGGCCAAAAATGCCCCTGTCCCAGGGGCTTTTGGTTTTACATAGGCTTATATAGGGAAAATCTTTAAAAATCGTCTTCTCTGAAACCACAAGGCCCGAGTCTTTGATATTTGGTGTGAAGCTACATCTAGTGGACCTCTATCAAGATTGTTCAAATTATAGCCCTGGGGCCAAAAATGCCCCTGCCCCGAGGGCCTTTGGTTTTACATAGGCTTATATAGGGAAAATCTTTAGAAATCTTCTTCTCTGAAACCACAAGGCCCAGGTCTTTGATATTTGGTATGAAGCTTCATCTAGTAGACCTCTACCAAGATTATTCAAATTATAGCCCTGGGGCCAAAAATGCCCCCGCCCCAGGGGCCTTTGGTTTTACATAGGCTTATATAGGGAAAATCTTTAAAAATCTTCTTCTCTGAAACCGCAAGGCCCAGTTCTTTGATATTTGGTGTGAAGCTTCATCTAGTAGACCTCTATCAAGATTGTTTAAATTATAGCCCTAGGGCCAAAAATGCCCCCACCCCGGGCCCTTTGGTTTTACATTGGCTTATGTAGGGAAAATCTTTAAAAATCTTCTCTGAAACCACAAGGCCCAGGTCTTTAATTTTTGGTATGAAGCTTCATCTAGTGGACCTCTACCAAGATTGTTCAAATTATAGCCCTGGGGCCAAAAATGCCCCCACCCAGGGGGCCTTCGGTTTTACATAGACTTATACAGGGAAAATCTTTAAAAATCTTCTCCTCTGAAACAGCAAGGCCCAGTGCTTTGATATTTGGTGTGAAGCTTCATCTAGTGGACCTCTATCAAGATTGTTCAAATTATAGGCCTAGGGTGAAAAATGCCCCCACCTGCAGGCCCTTTGGTTTTACATTGGCTTATACAGGGAAAATCTTTAAAAATCTTCTTCTCCAAAACCAGATGGCCCAGTTCTTTGAAATTTGGTGTGCAGCTTCATCTAGTGGACTTCTACCAAGATTGTTGAAATCATAGCCCTTGGGTCAAAAATGCCCCAGCCCCGGGTCCCTTCGTTTTTACATTGACTTATATTGACTTATATTTTAAAAAAAATCTTCTACTCTGAAACCGCAAGGCCCAGATCTTTGATATTTGGTGTGAAGCTTCATCTCAATTGTTCAAATTATAGCCCTAGGAAATAGAAGTCAAGGCAATGAAAACCTTTGAAATTCTTCTTGTCTGAAAGCAAATGGCCAAGGTCTTTGATATTTGGTATGAAGCTTTGTCTTGTGGATTTCTTCCAAGATGGTTCAAATTAAAGCCCTGGAGGCAGAAATGGCCCGCCCAGGAGACCCCAAGGTTTAAATACAACTCGTAGACTTACATAAGGAAAACGTTTAAAAATCTTGTCGGAAACCAGAAGTCTCTATTCTTTGATATTTGGTATGAAGCGTCACCTTTTAGACCACTACCAAGATTAATCATATTATAGCCCGGGGCCAATAATGGCTCTCCCAGGGGCCCACTTGATACCCTATGGATCAGGTGAGCGATCCAGGGCCATCATGGCCCTCTTGTTAGCTCACCTGTCACATAGTGACGAGGTGAGCTTTTGGGATCACTTTTTGTCCGTCGTCCGTCGTGCGTGTGTGCGTGTGTGCGTGCGTGCGTGCGTGCGTGCGTGTGTGCGTAAACTTTTTCTTCAAATGACATCTCCTCCTAAACCACTGATCGGATTATGACCAAACTTCACAGGAATGATCCTTAGGTGGTCCCCTTTCAAAGTTGTTCAAATGGTTCCGGTCCATTGCACATCTGGGTCACAGGAGCTAAAAATAGATTTTTGAAATGAAAACTTTAAAAATCTTCTTCTCTGAAACCAAAAGGCCCAGGTCTTCCATATTTGGTATGAAGCTTCATCTAGTGGACCTCTACCAAGATTGTTCAAATTATGGCCCTTGGGCCAGAAATGCCCCCGCCCCGGGGGCCTTTGTGTTTACATAGGCTTATATAGGGAAAATCTTTAAAAATCTTCTTCTCTGAAACCACAAGGCCCAGTTCTTTGATATTTGGTGTGAAGCTTCACCTAGTGGACCTCTACCAAGATTGTTCAAATTATAGCCCTAGGGCCAAAAATGGCCCCGCCCCGAGGGCCTTTGGTTTTACATAGGCTTATACAGGGAAAATCTTTAAAAATCTTCTTCTCTGAAACCGCAAGGCCCAGGTCTTTGATATTTGGTATGAAGCTTCATCTAGTGGACCTCTACCAAGATTGTTCAAATTATGGCCCTTGGGCCAGAAATGCCCCCGTCCCGGGGGCCTTTGGGTTTACATAGGCTTATATAGGGAAAGTCTTTAAAAATCTTCTTTTCTGAAACCACAAGGCCCAGGTCTTTGATATTTGGTATGAAGCTTCACCTAGTGGACCTCTACCAAGATTGTTCATATTATAGCCCTAGGGCCAAAAATGCCCCCGCCCCGGGGGCCTTTGGTTTTACATAGGCTTATACAGGGAAAATCATTAAAAATCTTCTTCTCTGAAACCAAAAGGCCCAGGTCTTTGATATTTGGTATGAAGCTTCATCTAGTGGACCTCTTCCAAGATTGTTCAAATTATGGCCTATGGGCCAGAAATGCCCCCGCCCCGGGGGCCTTTGGGTTTACATAGGCTTATATAGGGAAAGTCTTTAAAAATCTTCTTCTCTGAAACCACAAGGCTCAGATCTTTGATATTTGGTGTGAAGCTTCATCTAGTGGACCTCTACCAAGATTGTTCAAATTATAGCCCTAGGGCTAAAAATGTCCCCGTCCCAGGGGCCTTTGGTTTTACATAGGCTTATATAGGGAAAATCTTTAAAAATCTGCTTCTCTGACACCACAAGGCTCAGGTCTTTGATATTTGGTGTGAAGCTTCACCTAGTGGACCTCTACCAAGATTGTTCAAATTATAGCCCCAGGGCCAAAAATGCTCCCGCCCCGGGGGTCTTTTGTTTTACAGAGGCTTATACAGGGAAAATCTTTTAAAAATCTTCTTCTCTGAAACCGAAAGGCCCAGGTCTTCGATATTTGGTATAAAGCTTCATCTAGTGGACCTCTACCAAGATTGTTCAAATTATGATCCTTTGGCCGGAAATGCCCCCGCCCTGGGGGCCTTTGGGTTTACAAAGGCTTATATAGGTAAAATCTTTAAAAATCTTCTTCTCTGAAACCACAAGGCCCAGGTCTTTGATATTTGGTGTGAAGCTTCACCTAGTGGAACTCTATCAAGATTGTTCAAATTATAGCCCTGGGGCCAAAAATGCCCCCATCCCCGGGGCCCTTTGGATTTCATAGGCTTATATATGGAAAATATTTAAAAATCTTCATCTCTGAAACCACAAGGCTCAGGTCTTTGATATTTGGTATGAAGCTTCACCTAGTATAGCCCTTGGGCCAAGAATGTACTAGAGACACTGATTCTCAGGTGAGCGATTCAGGGCCCTCTGGGCCCTCTTGTGTTTTATATTAGGATCACTTTTTGACTGTCATCCGTGCGTAAACAATTTCTTCAAACGACATCTCCTCGTAACCACTGATCGGATTTTGACCAAACTTCACAGGAATGATCCGTAGGTGGACCCCTTTCAAAGTTTTTCAAATGGTTTTGGTCTGCTGCACATCAAGGTCACAGGGGCCAAAAATAGTTTTTTTTATGATAACTTAAAAAATCTTCTGCTCTGAAACCATAAGGCCCAGGTCTTTGATATCTGGTATGAAGCTTCATCTACTGGACTCCTACCAAGATTGTTCAAATTATAGTGCTGGGGCCAAAATGCCCCCGCCCCGGGTCCCTTTGATTTTACATAGGATAACGTAGGGAAAATCTTTAATTATCTTCTTCTCTGAAACTGCAAGGCCCAGGTCTTTGATATTTGGTATGAAGCTTTATCTAGTGGACCCCTACCAAGATTGTTAAAATTATAGTGCTGGGACCAAAGATGCTCCCACCCCGGGGCCCTTTGGTTTTACATGGCTTTTATAGGGAAAATCTTTAAAAATCTTCTTCTCTTTAACTGCAAGGTCCAGGTCTTTGCTATTTGGTATGAAGCTACATCTAGTGGACCCCTACCAAGATTGTTCAAATTATAGTGCTGGAGCCAAAAATACCCCCGCCCCGGGTCCCTTTGGTTTTACATAGACTTATATGGGGAAAATCTTTAAAAATCTTCTTCCCTGAAACCGCAAGGCCCAGGTCCTTGCTATTTGGTATGAAGCTTCATCTTGTGGACCGCTACCAAGACTTTTCAAATTATAGCCCTTGCGGTTTGCGAGATGCAGGTGCAATTAAATCAAGCACATGGCTGATTAACATTAATTGATTGTTTTGTTTCCGGATACTTGCATACACAGTTGGATTATGGGTAATTTGATTGTCGAAAAATTGGGAGACATAATTAAAGGATGCGAAATTATCTAGGTAATAAATCGTTTTTATTAGGGCCCTGCACTGAAAGTGTGGGTGCCCTATAGTAATCACTCTGTCCGTCCGTCTGTCTGTCCGTCTGTCCGTCCACAAATTTTTTTATCCTCTGATAGCGCTGCCGGGGCCCTAGTCAGTTTCACTGACAGCTCTAGTTACAATTAAACAAAATTATGACTTGAGTTTGTCGCACTTTCGTATAAACAATCTCTTTATTGGAATATTCGGACAACTTTCTCCGTCATTTCTGGACTGGTTGTGTAATGTCTTTAATCTTTATGCGAAATATTGTAAGAATCCAAAAGTTTGTGATGTCATTTTATGTTCTAGGATGTAGTGCATGATCTGAACAGACTCGCCCATCGGTGCTTGAAGAAATAGAAATGACTGTACAGTGCTTCCACGCAGAGCTGAAACCGACTGCTCACATAAGTACTGGTAACCAGCATTGAGGCTCTAAGCCTGCCCAGGCAAAATGGTGTGAGTCTGACTGTCCATGCATATAAACCCTTTTGGTTTCATTGGGCGACAGGGCTTGAGATGTCATTTCATCTCAGTGTTGGGTAAAAGTCCCACAAAATTGGAAGCAACATCTCCAAAATAACATTAGTAGTGTTGACCCAAAATCAATCAATTAAGTCAGTAAACAGTGGCTAGTCATACCCAATAACTTCAGTCCTATGTATTTTATCAAGCTGGAACTGGGAAACTGCTATGCCTTTCTTCTCCCTTCTACTGCATCACCCTCATCAACACGTTAACAAGTTTGTGTAATGAGTAGTATTGAATACCCTTAAAACACCTATTTATATAGAGAGAAATAGGGTTTAGAGGGGTATACATAATTTTCCTAAGATCAAAGTTTGTGGACACCCGTATGAATGAGGTACATGTAGTTCTAACTAGTGTCAAACATTACGTAAACACGCCTATTCAAATACATTGTAAACTTTATCACCAAAAAAACGAACATTTTAAGATGAAAATTTGTGATATTTTTCTTATTTCTACTCAAAATATAGATTGAGGGTACATGTTAGAACCGCCTCATAGAGGCGGTTCTAATGAGTACCCACAATCTATAGTTTTGACCAGAAATAAGACAAAAATATTTTTCTTATTTCTGCTCAAAATATAGATTGAGTGTACATGTTAGAACCGCCTCCACCGCCTCATGGAGGCGGTTCTAACGAGTACCCACAATCTATATTTTTGACCAGAAATAAGAAAAATAAGGTTTACCTCTGTAAACCCCAGTTCTACTGTATAAAAGTGGGGTTGAGGGGGGGGGGTCAGAATTGTATAACCGCGTTTTTGTGATGAATAGAGATAAATGCATGAAGGTACTCCTGCATGTCACCAGACTTATAAACCTTATCCCCTCCAAGTAAACATGTATTTTGCACAAAACAGTGTTAGAAAGCGTTTGTTCTGCAAAAAATCTGAGGGTAACTTTCTCTGATGACCTCAGTTTCACCCATTAGCAACATCATTAAAAAGGCAAACCAGATATTTGGCTTTGTTAAAAAAAGCATAAAGATACATAATAAAGAACTTAAACCAACAATTATGAGACACATTTTCGACTGCAACTGGAGAATGCCTCTATAGTATGGTGACCATTATGGACCCATTTTTATGCCCCCGGAATCATAAAGACCACTTTTGAACAGTCCCAAAAGGTGGTCTTAACCCTTATGTTGCTGTTCACGACAACCCCTATCTTTGGAAACAGTGTAGAGCCAGATCAGATGGCTTCTGAAGAAGCCATCTGATCAGGATCTACACTGTTTGACGTTCAATTTATGAATTTGTAGCAATAAATTACATCAAGTAATTTGATTGGTTGATATAACGAAATGGGTGTGGCTTAGATGAATAAAGGAAATTTTATTGTATCTTCTGTGTCACAGATTGTCACTTTATAGTGACTTGTCTGCTGGACAGATGATACGCATAAAATGTCTAGCCCAATTTTTATCTGAAAAAAAAAGAAAATGTAATCTGCTCAATTCTTTATCAGTTTCTTTTCTCTGTTATTCAGGAGGACTTGGAGGCATTACGAAATGCAGCATTGGCAACATTACGGAAGGTAAGTCAGGTGCTGTCCGAGTTACAGCGTACAGTCAAGCCCATGACTCAGGTGACTCTGACACCGTTTAACCCTTGTCCTGCTGAGCCTGGCTATGCCTTATAATTGAAACAATGCAGATCCAGATCAGCCATCTGATCAGAATCTACATTGTCATTCAAATTGTGAATTTGTTGCAATAATTTATATCAAGTAATCTGATTGGTTGATAATCGGTAGTGGGTGTGGCAGATTAAAATATTCAGCAGGACAACGGTTAAGAGCTACAAAAAGTAGTTTATCTCACAAGTACTGTATGCATTCTTGTGAGATAAAACTACCTTTTTAGCTCACCTGAGCCGAAGGCTCATGTGAGGTATTAGTATACCACGAGCCGGCGTCCGTCGTCGTCGTCCGTCGTCGTCCGTCGTCGTCCACACTTTCAAAGAAGTATATCTCCGGAACCAGTGGGCCAATCTTGATCAAATTTCATGTGAAGCATTATCAGGTAGGGGGAAAGGCTGCATACTGTTTTCGGGCAGATCGGATTGGAACTCTGGTTCCCATGGCAACAAATAGCTCCCATAGACTTAACATAGGAAAAAGCTTGTCATCACTCTAGCTCCGTCAATTTTTTTCTGATCGACTTCATTCTTGCAGATAACGAGGACAGGCATGAAATCTCGATCAAGTTCGATTTTGGGCTGAATCGGATTATTCACTCAGGAGTTATGTGCCCTTGAGCGTTCTTAACATAGGAAAAAGCTTGTCATCACTAGCTCCGTCAATTTTTTTCTGATCGACTTCATTCTTGCAGATAACGAGGACAGGCATGAAATCTCGATCAAGTTCGATTTTGGGCTGAATCGGATTATTCACTCAGGAGTTACGTGCCCTTGAGCGTTGAAAAAATTGCCTATTGACTTAACATGGGGAGAATGTTGTCATCACCGTAGCTGCTTGAATTATTTTCAGATTGGCTTTATTCTTGCAGATAACCAGCACAGCCATGAAATCTCGGTCAAGTTCGATAACTGGCAGAATCGGATCATTCACTTAGGAGTTACCTGCCCTTGTGTGTTTTTGCATTAGGGTTAATGGGAATTTCAAAAATGTATATCTTAAAGACTACTTGGCCAACTTTGATCAAATTTCATGTGTCGCATTATTGGGCAAGTGGAAAGGCTTCATTAGGTTTTCAGGCAGATGGCAACATCTAGCTCCCATAGACTTCACATAGGAAAAAGCTTGTCATCACTCTAGCTCCGTCAATTTTTTTCTGATCGACTTCATTCTTGCAGATAACCAGTACAGGCATAAAATCTCGGTCGAGTTCGATTTTGGGCCGAATCGGATTATTTGCCTTGGAGTTACCTGCCCTTGAGCATAAAAAAATATGTTGTGACCACGATAGCAACTTTATTTTTATTCAGATCAGCTTCAAACTTGCAGGTAACGTGGACAGGCATAAAATCTCAGTTAAGTTCGAATCGGAATATTGACCTCGGAGTTACATGACCTTGAGCGACAAAAAATTTGCCCATAGACTTTATATAGGGAAAATGTTGTGACTACGATAGCGACTTGAATTTTTTTCAGATCAGCTTCAAACTTGCAGGTAACGAGGACAGACATAAAATCTCGGTTAAGTTCGATTTTGGGCCAAATCGTATTATTTGTCTTGGAGTTACCTGCCCTTGAGCATAAAAAAATACGTTGTGACCACGATAGCAACTTTATTTTTATTCATATCAGCTTCAAACTTGCAGGTAACGAGGACAGGCATAAAATCTCGGTTAAGTTCAATTTTGGGTCGAAATATTGACCCCGGAGTTACGTGACCTTGAGCGACAAAAAATTTGCCCATAGACTTAATTAGGGAAAATGTTGCGACTACGATAGCGACTTGAATTTTTTTCAGATCAGCTTCAAACTTGCAGGTAACGAGGACAGACATAAAATCTCGGTTAAGTTCGATTTTGGGCCGAATCGGAATATTTGCCTTGGAGTTACCTGCCCTTGAGCATAAAAAAATATGTTGTGACCACGATAGCAACTTTATTTTTATTCATATCAGCTTCAAACTTGCAGGTAACGAGGACAGGCATAAAATCTCGGTTAAGTTCGATTTTGGGCCGAATCGGAATATTGACCTCGGAGTTACGTGACCTTGAGAGACAAAAAAATTTGCCCATAGACTTAACGTAGGGAAAATGTTGTGACAGAAATAGCGACTTGAATTTTTAGCTCACCTGAGCCAAAGGCTCCAGTGAGCTGATAGTACACCAAGGCTCCCGAGTCCGTCGTCTGTCGTACGTCCATCCGTCGTCCACACTTTCAATGAAGCATATCTCAGAAGGCAGTCGACCAATCTTGTTTAAATTTTATGTGTAGCACCATTGGGCAAGGGGAAAGGCTGCATTAGGTTTTGGAGCTAGTCTGGTTCATTTGTTCCTTCATTCTTCTTTCTCTCCATATAGAGATAAAAGACCAATGTTAAATTTTTAATCAAAGATTTCTCAGGAACTATAAAAGATAGAAGCATCAAATTTGGTATTCAATAGAATAATGATGACTTATTTTGTGTAAGAGACATTGGGCTTTCTCAGCTTATTTGTTCATCTGTTCTTTCATTCTTCTTTCTCTCCATTTTGACCAAGGTTAAATTTTCGTCAAAGATTTCTCAGGAACTATAGAAGCTAGAAGTCTCAAACTTGGAATGCAATGCAATAATGATGACTTATATCCTGTAAGGGTCAATGGGCTGGATTCTATTAGCAGATTTAGTAGTCAAGTCTGTGAATTGTTAAAACTTAAGTTCCTCAGGTGAGCGGTTTAGGCTCATTGAGCCTCTTGTTTGGCTCTCAAATGGCATTTTTACGAGAAGTTTCTTACGACATGAAAGTCATAACAAAGGAAAGAAGCATGGGCGAAAAATTTACCTGCCTTTGATTGGATTCAAACAGCTCGGTCGAAAGTCCAATGCTTTTACCACTGAGCCAAAGAGTGGACTCTCTGGCGCAGTTGTCAGAGATTTGCTATAAACCTATAAGAGATGCATAATCTTATAAGGTAAATAAATGAAGGTACGTGACACTTCCCCATTCTAATGAGGTCATCATTTATGATGACACAGCCATTTTTGGTGAAATACATGTACTGTACTATTTACCCATCAACTCCTTAGTAACTAAGTCCTTACCATACTTTATCTAAAACTTGAACAAGTACAATACACCACCCGATGTTGTGTCTAAAAATAGTTAGATGAATGGCAAACTGTAGACCCTGATGAGATGCCGCATTCTTCGGCATCTCATCTGGTTCTATACTGTTTGGTCAGGCTTGTCCGAATACATATGGTATATACGGTAGTAAAGTCCGATCCCAAAGGAGAACCCATCTTGCGTCATAAAGGAATGAAGCATAGCTAAATTAGCCCCGGCACATCGGGGCCTGAAGAAATAGATGGGCTGCATGATGCTTCCACGCAGAGCTGAAACCTAGCTGCACACGACTACTGGTAAACTGCTTAGAGGATCTATGCCTGGCCAGGCAATTCGGTGCAAGTCAACCCGTCCATGCTTATAAACCCTATTGGTTTCATTGGGCGGCAGGGCTTGAGATGTCATTTCATCTCATTGCCGGATAAAAGTCCCACAAAATTGGAAGCAACGTCTCCAAAATGACCTTTTTTAGTGTTGACGATGACGTTAAACTTCAAATCAAACTAAAAGAAAAGCATAGCTAAACATCTATTTGTCTATGGTATGATTCTAACCGGGGTTGCTGGGTGAAAGTCCATTGTTCTAACCACTGAGCAGTTGTCAGAGATTGGCTATTAACCTATTGTTTGATTTCAGGTTTAACGCCCCCGCCAGCACTATTTAGGTCATTTTGGAGATGTTGCTTCCAATTCTGTGGGACTTTTATCAATAGATTCCTGATCATCATTTCCTTCACTTCTATTTTGCCCTACATTGAAATGAAATGACATCTCAACCCCTGTGGCCCAATGAAACCAATAGGGTTTATATGCATGGACGGTCCGACTCGCTCTATTTTGTCTGGTCTAAGCGGTTTACCAGTACTCGGTGTGGTCAGTTTCAGCTCTGCAGCAGCCCAATCTATTTCTTCAAGCCCCGATGGGTGGGGGCAAGACTATTAACCTATATGTATAAGCTAGGCATAATCTTACCATGTAAATAATTGAAGGTAGAATTTCAGAGCCCAGCTGTTCAAAGCATCATTAGCTTAACGAGATTGTTAGTTGTCAAGTTGTTAACTGTTCTAGTAAGTACAATATCTAATACTCGGGTATTTTAGTGAAAAAATTTGAGCAGCTTTTGCAAAAGCTGCTCACATTTTTTTCAGCAAAAATAATTGCATATTTGCCATATACCGGTATATTGATCAAACTTTAACAATACTTTAACTAACGACAACATTAGTTTTGAACAATTGGCCCTTGGTCCGTAACAAGTTGCACAGTGAAACTTCGATGGCTCATTGAGGGAATTCTAACCAGTACTCACAACATACATTCCTGACAAGAAATAAGGATTTTTTCCCTTAGTTTTCCTTGTTACTCTTCCATATCTCACTCAGGTCATATGGGCCCCGTCAAGAGATTTTGGTACTTATCGCCTATGCGAGCAGTAAAGGTTCAGGCGAGCCTGCGCATCCGCGCAGTCTCGCCAGAACCTTCACTGCTCGCCAATACAAGCAGTGAATCAAGAGGAACCTTCAGACAGAAAGCCATATCCCTGGCCCCTCTGAATGGCTGGGCATGCGCAGTTAAAAATTGCCTTGATGGAATGCTGGAAGGCACAAATTCGCTTGGCGGGGCTCATATATGAGATGCCAGGTTCCATAATTGTATGAGGGAGATTTGCCATTGCGATGAGGGAGATGTAAAGAGTATAAAGGGGAAATTCTCCGTTCAAATGAGGGAGACATCAAACTTTTACTAAGCATAAATTCTGCAAAAATTAGCATCAGAATGAGGGAGTCTCCCTCCTGATGAGGGAGATATCATAGGTATGAAGTTCTGCAATGGAAGGTCCGTTGGATTTTCTCTGGGTACTCGGGTTGTCCACTTTTCCACCACTTCTGATTACGATCCGTTTGAAATAAGTGAACTAATCTTGAAAGGGTCATAGAAACAAAACAAAAAAGAACAAAAGTACTTGTTATCTGAAGCTTTGGGTCTGACAGTAAAGACGTGATCTGACTGCGCAGTCTGATGTGAGTGTTTGCTGCCTTCCTCTGTTATAAAGAACCAGGCCCCGAGTTTATAATTAAACTTTTTCCATTGACAACAATAAAGCATGAGATAAACAGACCGGCTAAAAATGACCTAAATAGTGTTGACTGGGCCGTCCAATACAAAAAGCATGAGATTTGAGGAGATATGAGGCAATTTGTCTGCTCAGATCAGCAAAGACTTTTTTTGTCCTGCTCATGACTTAAAATGCCAACAATTTTTTCAAAATTTATGAGCAGGACAAACTTCATGCTCACTGGAGTTGAGCATATAAAATAATTTTATAACCTCAAACCCTGTTCTCATAACATTATTTTTTCATGTTTATAGAAACAAGAGGAGCAAATCCCGCAGGGAATACAGGTTGTTAGTGCTATACCCCAGCAGGTAAGAAAGGTTGTTAAACCTTTTTGTACCAAATGGATCAGTCTTCCTCCTTATATATGGCAGGAGTCCATTTCAAAATTTAGGGGTGTGAGGTTGTATTTTCTTCAAAATTAATTTGGAAAATGGCTGAACTTTTTGCAAATAGTGTAAGCCCTCTGCGGTGTCTGATCTGGGCCTGCACTGTTTGCCAGGGTACCTGTTTTGGGGTTTCTGGTACAAAATGGGTTAAAATAGTAACACAATTGGTTCTGACTTAAGGGGAATGGGAACACCTGGCATTTTTTTCTGCCATTTTTCAAAGGGGGACAACTTTTGGGACTGACCATTCGCTTTTCTGTGAGCCCTGTCCCGCTGAAAAAGGGGTCTACTCTTAAAGGAAAGAATTTGCTCCTCCAGAGCTGAAACTTGGTAAATAGTAAGACTATGATGTGGAGATGTATGTTAAGTTTTGAAGTTAACCGTCCACCAAATATTATGCCCTTTGCAAAAAGGTCCATGAAAATTTCGGTAAACGTTTTCGTTTCCGGGTAACTGCTCTTACAGTTTTCATCCGATCAAGCTGAAACTTGGTAGATAGTAAGATTATGATGTGGAGATGAGCGTAAAGTTTTGAGGTTAACTGTCCGCCAGATATTAACAGAGTTATGCCTCTTTGAAAATTTCGGTGAACATTTTTGTTTTTGGATAACTTCTACAGTTTTCACCCGATCAAGCAGAAACTTGGCAGATAGTAAGACTATGATGTGGAGATGTGCGTAAAGTTTCGAGGTTAAATCTCCACCAAATATTTTCAGAGTTATGCTCCTTTGAATATTATTTTCTGTAAACATTTGTCTGGCTAACTTCTCCTACAATTAACATTCAATCAACCTGAAACTTTATATGTATTGTAAGATCATGATGTGGAGCAGCACATATTGTTAGGGCTCCACCCTGGCCATTACTATATTGCTTTTGTCCATGTGTTTGTCACGCCTTAACCCAAAAACTTAACCTCGGCCATAACATAAAAAGTATTTGCCCAACTCTCATGAAATTTGCCATCACAAGACCTACATTTTGACAAAAGGCCAGAGCTATATTGATTTTAATCGGTGTGTTTGTCATGCCTTGAGAACCAAAAAAAAACTTAACCTTGGTCATAACTTCAGAAGTAATTGCCCTACTCTCATGCAACTTCAGACACATACTTACCATCACAAGACCTTCATTCTGCCTTAACCAAAAAGCCTAACCTCGTGTCATACAGTATCCCACTTTGAAAATTTCTGTAAACATTTTCTTTCTGGCTAACTCCTCCTACAATTTAGATCAGATTAAGCTGAATAAAGTTAGACCATGATATGGAGCAGTTCATATTGTTTCGAGGTTGCAGTCCAACAAATACAGTAGAACTTCGATGGCTCGAACACTGATGGCTCGTTCACCATGGCTGAGTCGAACCCGTTTTTGAGTCCCTAGAGAATTCCTCTACATAATAAATAGTGTGGGAAAATAAAGAAGATTTTCGACTTTTATCTTGCAAATGTATGCTGTGTGTACTCATTAGAATCGCCTCGATAAGGCGATTCTAATGAGTACACACAGCATACATTTATGTTACAGAACACCAAAAGATGTCAAAAAGTATCCCCGTTATGTTTTCTTGAAGTTTGCAACAGTGGCTCGAACTACCGCTGTCTTGAACAAATTTTCATGGTCCCAAAGGTGTTTGAGCCATTGAAGTTCGACTGTATTTACTTTCTCTACATAAAAATGGCCACGGGTGTTTAATGCCCCACTTACAGAGCTCTTGTGTTTTGTTGTCTCTTGAATCCCACTATTCAAAATATTTATTGACTATCCTGTATTATTCGGAGGTCATCCGTATTAACAACGGGTCAAAAATCAATAATCATGTTTTGTAATTGTGTCAATTTATAAATATTGTCATTAATCAAGTATTTTCTTATTGGCCAAGTTACAGGTCCTTGGTCGGCCAATACAGCAGACCTCGGACCTGTAACTGGGCCAATACGAAGTTACTTGATTAATAACATTATATTACAAAATACTTGTAATACGATTCATTGAAGCAGTTTTTTAAATGCTGATTGTTCACACATTGTTCAAGCTGAATCAAGTTTTTGGGTGTCTGTTGATGCCGAACAGAGTGGATGGCAGTCTAGATATAACTTCTTACATGATTTCTACAGTGTGACTGTGTCCTTATTTGTTTGTTTTGTTTGATTTGAGGTTTAACGTCCCCGTCAACACTGTATAGGTCATTTTGGAGACATGTGACTGTGTCCTACATGATACAAGTAGTTAAGTACTGATACAAGTATTTAAGTAATCCTTATCGCATGTGAAAAGTGAAAAGGTGTGTTCAGACATACTCCTAGCAAAAAGATTAATATCATCTTGCGTTCATGTAAATTGTTTTATAATTTTGGACCCTGTTCTCATAACAATTTATTTTTCCATGTTTACAGAAACAAGAGGAGCAAGTCCCTCAGGGAATACAGGTTGTTAGTGCTATACCCCAGCAGGTAAGAATGGTTGGTAACCCTTTTTAGCTCACCTGTACGAAGTACAAGGAGAGCTATTGTTGACACCTCGGTCGTCCGTGTGCACATTTGCCTGTGCGTTCCCATCACACTGTATACAAGTTTTTCAAATGCTTAGATCTCAACAGTCACTCATCAGACTGCACTCATATTTGGAACTTAAGTACCTGGGAGGGTCTTCTGACATTCAAAGAGAACAGACCTCTGGATTCATGCCCCGGGGTGGCCCGAGGGGTCTAGAACACCTATGTGTTTCAAATGCTTATATCTCAACAGTCACTCATCACAAAGCATTCATATTTAGAACTTAGGTACCTTGGAGGGTCTTCTGAGATTCCTAAAGAACACACCCCTGGGTTCATGCCTGGGGGGTGGGGCTAGGTGTCAAGCCTGGTGATGGGGCTAGTGGTAAAATCTGGGACATCTTATTTGTTATATACATCTCAGTTATGCTAACAAGTTATAGACACTTTTGGTTATGTATTAGCCAACTTTGTGACATCGTTTCAGGCATGAAAGAGTGAAGGTCATGGTAACCTACATTTCATGGTTCATTCATTTCACCTTATATCTAGAATACATTTGATGGATAATTGTAATACTTGGAATATAAGTTCCATGTGACCTGATGATTGACATAAGGATATTGTCTTACATCTTGAATACTATTTGATGTAGAAATATCATACCTGGATTATTAGTTCCACGTGACCTGATGATTAAACTTTTCTTTCTTCAAACAATTTCTTCAAATGACATCTCCTCATAAACCACTGATTGGATTTTGACCAAACTTCACAGGTATGCTCCTTAGGTGGTCCCCTTTCAAAGCTGTTCAAATGGTTCTGGTCTTTTGCACATCTAGGTCACAGGTGCCAAAATAGATATTTTTTCACTGAAAACTTAAAATATCTTCTTGTCTGAAACTAGAAGGCCCAGGCTTTTGTTATTTGGTATGGAGCTTCATCTAGTGGACCTCTACCAAGATTGTACAAATTATAGCCCTGGGGCCAAAAATTATAGCCCTGGGGCCAAACATGCCCCCGCACCAGGGCCCACCAGTTTTACATAGACTTTTATGGAGAAAACCTTTAAAAATCTTCTTGTCTGAAACCAGAAGGCCCAAGTGTTTGATATGTGGTATGAATTTGTATGTAGTGGGCCCCAGCTGATGATTAAAAAGCATGAATGCTTGTTTTCAAATCCTGTATGCATGTACTATTGTATTCTGTCTATGTACGAACTTGTAAATGTTTGAAAAATCAAAAATAATAATGTTCAAACCAAAATTGTTCAAATTATAGCCCTGGGGCCAAAAATGGCCCTGCCCCAGGGTCCAACGGTTTTACATTGACTTATATGAGGAAAACCCTTTAAAAGCTTCTTGTCTGTAGCAAGAAAGTCCATGTCTTTAAAATTTGGTATGAAGCTTCATCTGGTGGACCTCAACTATGATTGTTCATATTACACCACAACCTCATTATAACACGGTTCGTTATAACACGGTTTTGGATATAAAGCGGTTTGAAGATGGATCCCAAAAATGTATAGATCATATAGAAAAATGACCATTAAAAATGACCATAAATGGTCATTTTTCTCTATAATCTATACATTTTTGTTTGGATATAACACGGTTGTTTAACTAACACGGTTTCTGCTTTGGACCCCAACAATAGTGTTATAAAGAGGTTGTGGTGTATCTTCTTCCATGTATCATCTTTATTGAATGGGGTTGGCCTTAGTGGATCAGTCAGATGCACTGATGATTAGGATGTTTGGAGTTCGATTCCCAACGGGTGGGTAACATTCTTTCATGGATATTGATCATGAATCATTCTCTCACTTTCTAGAATGTCAGAAGTCACTTTATAGCAAATGAATATGTGCTGTACTGGTTTACCATTTATATACAGGTGACTCATGTTATCTCAAAGTCCAAGGGACTAAATTGTTTTTGGTGTTGAGCCTGTTTGCGCCTATGTCAACTGTCAGTATCAGGGTTGACATTGGCTGTTTGAAGCATACAATGACATAAAAATGCTGCATTTATTATCATCATGGCGATATTGAGAATCAAAGTGAATATATTATAAAAAAATTGAAATGAAAGATATGCAAGAAAAAGAACCTTACATGGGTGTGAGGGGTAGATAAAAAATCCATCCATCGGGATCACTGTCCTAAATCATAATAATGACTCTCTGTACAGATTTTTCTATCCAACCCTCACACCCATGTAAGATTCTTTTAATCTGGTGTTATTTCTGTATTCATAGCCTTTCTTTGACTAAATCATCAGTTACCCCCTATATTAATTGCATTGTAACACCTTGACCTGATAAAGATATGTTATCTCAGGAGAAGTGAGCTTTATCAGGTCAATGTGACATTGCAATTTTATGAATGAACCAGACTCCCCGAGAAAATGGCTAAAAAATTTATTATTACTGGAAAACTTGAAAAAAAAAAAAATACTTGACAAAATATCATAGGAAAAATTACGGTCAGCTGATACTCAATATATCAATCAATTTTTGCGCTCCGGAATGTTGGGAAACACTGAGTACAATCGATAAATAATAGTAAATTGCCAATTTAAGAGTGTACAAGGGGGTAAACTGATAAATAGAATACCAAATTCGTGTCATTTGTTATCAATTTTATCAGGCTCGGCTTCAAGAACGCTTGCCTGATAAACTTGATATCAAAAGACATGAATCTGGTATTCTCTATTTATAGGGACAAGTCAATCCAGAAGAGCTACTGTTCACCTCAGAGTATGATGATATCCCAGCGGAGGTGGAGCGTATGTTCCTGCGGCAGCAAGGCAGGGGGCGAGGCAAGTTCCGACGGGGCAGAGGAAGGGGTCGAGGTGGATTTGATCAAAATTTCAACCCAAACCCTAATGTGATAGTGATCACGACTGTGCCAGCGGAGGGTGAAGAAGAGGAGAAGAAGAAACAAGCTAAGACATTCTTCCTGAGACCGCAGGATAAATGGTCCATGAAGGACACTGGGAGTGGTTCTTCTTCGCCAAAGACTAGAGGTTTGTTGTTTTTGTTTGTTTGTTTGATTTTGGGTTTAACATTCCCGTCAACACTCTTAAGGTCATTTTGGAGATGTTGCTTTCAACTTTGTGGGACTTTTACCCCTACATTGAGATGAAATGAATTCTCAAGCCCTGTCGCCCAATGAAACCAACAGGGCTTATAAGCATGGACGGTCCGACTCGCACCGCTGTGCCTGGGCAGGCTTATATCCTCTAAGCGGTTTACCAGTACAGTGGAGCTCTGAGGTGCAGTGGTCGGATTTGAGATCAAGAGGTACCCGGTTGGATCCTGGCAAGCGTCAAGTATTGTTTCTTTGAGCAAGAGACTTTATCCACATTGCTTAGTACTGGTTCCTTCCCAGGGAAAGTGGGCCACATGGAAGATTAGTACTAGTACTAAATGTGTTACCCTCTATTAATAAGGTTGATTATTATTATTATTAGTAGTAGTAGTAGTAGTACTCGTGTGCAGGTCGGTTTCAGCTCTGCCTGGAAGCATCATGCAGCCCATCTATTTCTTCAAGCCCCGATGGGTGGGGGCCTTGAGGTTTGTTGTATTGTCAAATTCCAGTGGCATAAACACCCCTGAGACCATGAAACTTTGTTTGAGATGGATAGTCTGAGGTTACTCAGATCTCCAAGTCAGGAGGCACAATGGGAATGATTTAGGTTTATCCTTTAAGGGGAATGGATACACCTTCATGGGAGGCAACTGCTTCAAAAGTATTTTTGTCTCCCAGGCCAAAAGGGGCCAACTTTTAAAGGAAAGAATTTGCTCCTGAAGAGTCTGAAGCCGAGGGAAGAATACCCTGGAGAATTGAGGGCTCATGCATGGTAAACAAGCCATCAGAGTTCAAATCATTAAGGGGAATGGGTACACCTAAGAGGAGACAACTCCTGCAAAAGTATTTTTGTCTACAATGTCAATAGGGGTCAACTCTTAAAGGAAAGAATTTGCTCCTTAGGAGCAAATTCTTTCGTTCAAGAGTAGACCCCTTTTTCAGCAGGACGGCTTATAGAAAAGCAAACAGGAAGTCCTGAAAGGTGTCTCCCTTTGAAAAATGGGGAAAATCTGCCAGGTGTTCCTATTCCCCTCAAAGTTCCACTGTAATTGCCCATTGTATCAGATAAGGTAAACTTGTACTTTTTGATAATTGAATGATAGTTTTTGTCAATTCTTAATAAAAACCTATGTTTTTGGTATTCATTTGAACCCCCTCACCGAGGTGGTTCTAATGAGTACCCACAATATAGGTTTATATGGAGAAATAAGGAAAACTATCCTTCAGTTATCACAAAATACTTAGCTTATCTGTTGCTTGCATTCTAACTCAGCACACCTATGTCACAGTGGTGGAAAAAGAGCATGTTTCGACAGGGACTCAAATACAGGGCCTCTTGCATAACGTGCAGACACTACCAATTGAACTACTCAGCCACACGGGCGACCTGTGCCCTCAGAAGCAAATTCTTTCGTTCAAGAGTAGACCCCTTCTTCAGCAGGACGGCTTATAGAAAAGCAAACAGGAAGTCCTGAAAGGTGTCTCCCTTTGAAAAATGGGGAAAATCTGCCAGGTGTTCCTATTCCCCTCAAAGTTCCACTGTAATTGCCCATTGTATCAGATAAGGTAAACTTGTACTTTTTGATAATTGAATGATAGTTTTTGTCAATTCTTAATAAAAACCTATGTTTTTGGTATTCATTTGAACCCCCTCACCGAGGTGGTTCTAATGAGTACCCACAATATAGGTTTATATGGAGAAATAAGGAAAACTATCCTTCAGTTATCACAAAATACTTAGCTTATCTGTTGCTTGCATTCTAACTCAGCTCACCTATGTCACAGTGGTGGAAAAAGAGCATGTTTCGACAGGGACTCAAATACAGGGCCTCTTGCATAACGTGCAGACACTACCAATTGAACTACTCAGCCACACGGGCGACCTGTGCCCTCAGGAGCAAATTCTTTCTTTTAAGAGTTGACAGCTATTGACATGGGTGACAAAAATACTTTTGCAGGAGTTGCCTCCCCTGAAGGGGTTCCCATTCCCCTTAAGCTCTTCACTACCCAGTTAAACTTATGATGCTTTGAACAACTTAGACCAAGGCCCAACTGTTCAAAGCATGTTTAGCTTAATATGATTGTTAATGCTAAAAATAATAACTGTTCTGGCAAATGAAACACCTGGGTCCAGTTGTTCAAAACTAACAATATTGTGAGTTAACATATAATTAAAACTTTGATCATTTAATTTGGCAAATATGCTAGTATTTTTGCTGAAAAAAAGTGTGAGCAGGCAAAAATACCAAAATTTTAGATATTGTACTTGCTAGAACAGTTAACAATATGACCACTGAGCTCGTTAAGCTAACGATGCTTTGTACAACTGGCCCCTGATAAGCTAGTATTTTGCCAAAAGAGTGTTAACAGCTTCCTACTCATAATTTTCAGCAAAAATTTGATCACATTTGCCATAGTAAATGGTCAAAGTTTTATTGTTACATTTACTAATGACATTGCTAGTTTTGAACAATTGGACTCTGATCTTCTGTATTGCCATATTCTTATTTATCATATGACATAGCATCTGAGAATGAAATAAAGCCATGTAACAAATTCGATAATTCACTGGAGGATTAAATATGCAAATTAGTTAGATACGCGCCGCAATGTTACATGTACAACACCCTTAGCGACAGGCGTTTACCAATGGCGGAATATTGACATTTTTTATAAACAATCGTGAATAAAATGCGTTTTAAATACCATATGATAAAAAGAACCTTGCATTCGTGCTCATGTATTATTGAATTTATTAAACTTGTTGGAGAAAAGGGATAAAATGCGAGGCAAAGCCTCGCATTTTATCCCTTTTCCTCAACTCATTTAATAAATTCAATAATACATGAACCCTCATGAAAGATCCTCTATTTAATACTTCAACCTTTTCAGATACTTCCAAGTTCCGAAGATATGATGATGACACAGATAGTGATGAGGAAGATGACGAAACAAATAAAGCTACACATGACAGTGATATTGAACACAAACCTCATGATGAATTTGAAAAGGAGGGCAATGAGCACAATCAAATGAGAAGTGATATTGAGAATGTTGAACCTGTTGAAAATGCAGAGCAGCCTTATTATGAAAACGTCAGTGAGACTGAAGTTAGAACGAGTGAGCTTAGTCAAACAAGAAGTGATATTGAAGCTGCCATGGATCATTCTTCATATGAGGCTGTGAGTGAAGTTGAATCTGATGCATATTATGGAAGTAGTGGCCAGGCAAGAACAACTATAGAATCTGACAATTGTTCAGAAAGCACTACCACTGCAGATCATTCAGGTTTGAACACTTCTGGAGAACCGCAGTCCAGCATACCAGACAAGGAAGTTGCTAAGTTATTTTGTGCTGAGAAATCAGATAGTGAGCATGTTCTACCAGACAGTGAAATGCATTTAGACAGAAATTTAGATAGACAGTCAGTACAAAAAGCTGAAGCTGTCAAAGCCACAGAGTTGATAGCAGTAGACACACAAATAGAAAACAAAGAACTGGACAATAATCTCTCTTCCAGTATACCGGAAGGAGACAGCAATGAACCAGAAAGATTGTCTCCAGAAATGCATGAAAGTGATTCAAAATTATCTAGTTCTAAATTCAGTAGATTTAATAGAAAAAGAAGAAACTCATCTGGTTCAGAATCTGATGCTAGTGGATACTCAGATGTATCAAGCTGGTCTGCTTCTCGTCAGTCTCCATTTAATACTGAAAATAAAACAAACATTAAATTAAAACCAGATGTATCTTCAACACCTTTTTCAAAAGGCTCTATTTCTGAAAAAGAGATTTCAGACAATTTAGATTCCGAATCAGATTCTGAATCAGATTCAGATTCTTCTTCAGCATCAGATGACTCATCAGTATCACTATCATCATCAACTAAGTCCACTGACAAACAGAAGGAAACTGAGATGTCCCAGACAACATCCATCCCCTCAATCAAAGAGAAATCGGACTCGTATAAGTCAAGGGAAAGTCCTCATAAACAGAGCTCTTTTGGAGCAACTGAGTGGAGTTCCAGAGAGAAAGAAATGAATAAATCTGATTTGATACAAAGAAAAATTTCAGATACGAGTGATAAAAAGGAAGAAATTCATCTGAAAAGGAATGAAAAAGAAACACTTACTAGTGCAAAATCCATTTCCAGTAAAGCAAAAGATGGGGAAAGTAATTTTAGAAAAATGAAATCTGACACAAGTTTTCTTGACGGTGCCAAAGATAATGTATCCAAAAGACACAACAAAGATAAATATAAACAATTAGATAATGAAAACCATAAAAACAGTCATAGCAGGCAAGAAGAGGGGAAACATTCTTTAGTACCTTGGAAAGATCAAGGTAAACAGACACATAGTAAGCCGGTGAAACATTTATTTCCAATAAAGGTAGAAGAAGACTTTGATACTGGTGGTGTAGAACAAATTGTTCTTGATGCACGACGGCAAAAGTTAGAATCAGAAAAAAATAGTAAAGAAGTAAGGTCAGTTTCTCTTTCAGGTAAAGGGGCAAAAGACAAATCACAAAGTAAAAACCTTGGTCATATAGAATCACATACTGGTAAATCACACGAAAGTACAGATATTAATAAAGATAGATCCAGCAGCCTAAATGATAAAAATGCTGAAGATAAGCTATTATTAGAAAGTTACAGACATGAAAAAAGTAGTAAGCATAAGAGAACTAGGTCAATAACTCCACCAAAAGCATACTTAAAAGCCATAAATAAAAAGACAGAGCAGAAGGTTATGAAGCGATTTGGGTCTATTTCTCCTCCAAAAGCTTACTCCAAAGATTTGAAGGAAGTGGAAAAAAGGAGGAAAAGTAGCCATTCTGGTGAAAGGAAAAGAAAATTGCCTGGCTCAGTGAAAAAGAAGAGAAAAAGTGATACTAAACATAGTGGATCTGATAGTGACAATGGAAAAAGTATATTTAGTCTAAGTGATAGTGATAGTGACTCTGAAACAGAGAATTGGAGAGACAAAAAGTCGGGTGTCTCAAGAAAACGTGATGACATTGAAAGAGAACGAAGAATGAGACGTGCAGCAGAAAGAGAGAACCTTAGAAAAGATAAAAGAGAAAACAATACTGCAAAAGACAGGGAAAACAAAGACAGGAGAGAGGAAAGATATTCAGGTAGAAGTGATGAAAGAGATGGCAGATCAAAAGCTCAGATTGATAGTTTTGATGCTCGAGATTACAGACAGCATAATAATTGGGAAAATAGACAAAGATCTCGTAGAGATATTCATGATAGGAGAACAAATGAAAGAATCTATTATAGGAAAAATAAAACATTTGTGGAAGAGGAGCCACTGGTTAGTAGGTCCAACTATTTTGAAGAGGAGGTATCTGATGATTCCCGGACTAATGAAAAGAAAGGCATAGTAAGTGTGATAAAGACAAACAGAAAAAGACTGTCAAGTGAAGCTGAATTAGAAGACATTAAAATCTCAAGTAAACACACAAAACATAAACACGAAGACTTAAATAAAAAGGTGAAAAAAGAACGACTTATAATAAGTGTTCGAGAATCTTCAGAGGATGAAAAAACTAGTAAACCAACAAAAGTGAGAAAATCAGATTCTAAAAAGAAGAAAACCAAGCATAAGTCGAACAAGAACACAGCTGAAGATAGTGATTTCATTAGTGAACAACAGTCTGTGAAAGTAGTTTTTGATGATGGTAAGTAGTGGTTGAACGTGGCTAAGATTGTGTGATCAGTCACTGGCTCATGGAATTATCACGCTCTTATAATTCTGAGCCCCTTTAACCCCACTTTTATATAATTGGGGTTTGCAGTGATAAACCTTATTATACCCCCGGCATACAAAGTATGCAATCGGGGTATATAGTTTTTGTCTTTTCCGTCTGTCTGTGTGTCCGTAAACAATTATTTTGTGTCAAAGATATCTCAGGAACTGCTTCACATAGAAACTTGAAATTTTGCACACATGATCAGTATGACTTATTGTATTGTGGGAAAGAAAATAAGGGCCAAGGGGTCAGGCCTTTTATTTTTCTTATTTCTGCTCTAAAATAGAGATTGTGGGTACTCATTCTAATGTGTACCATCAATCTATATTTTGAGCAGAAATAAGAAAAATATCACATTTTGTCATCTGAAAATTTCGTTTTTTCGGCGGTAAAATTTACAGTGAATTTAAACAGGTGTGTTTTCGTAATGTTGAGCAATAATTGATCAATTGCTAAATGTATTTGCAGTGTTGTTCATTTTTTTGGTTTTGAATATAATAGAATGGGAAGCTTGTTGGCACAGTGTATAGAGTACACCTGGACCTCGTTATAGCACTATTCATTACAGCACGAATTCGGATATAACACGGTTTTGGTTTGGACCCCATATTTTCCCCAACCAACATTTATAAATATTATCCAAGGATTCTATCAGGTTTTTAGCACAACTTTATTTTCCTCCCACTTTTGACTGTGGTAATACGGTAGCTAACACAGTCTATAACGGTACTGTTTGATATTTATTGCAGGCCTCCAAACATGTCATATTATAGCAGAGTTTTGTTTGTTTGTTTGATTTGAGGTTTAACGTCCCCGTCAACACTGTAAAGGTCATTTTGGAGACACTGCTTCCAACTTTGTGGGACTTTTACCCGACATTGAGATGAAATGACACCTCAAGCCCTGCCGCCCAATGAAACCCATAGGGTTTATATGCATGAACGGTCCGACTCGCACCGCTTTGCCTGGGCAGGCTTAGATCTCTAAGCGGTTTACCAGTACTCATGTGCAGGTCGGTTTTAGCTCTGCGTGGAAGCATCATGCAGCCCATCTATTTCTTCAAGCCCCGATGGGCGGGGGCCGTATAGCAGAGTTGAATATACAGTATATAAACTTGTTTAGCTTGACATGCATGATAAACATGAACTGCCATCGGTACAATCAAAAGTGTTGGCTTAGCGAGATAAAGAGATTAAAGAATTCAGTTATGCAACCGGAAAAAAATACTTATCACGATCTGTTAAGGATCACTGCTCAGCAGGATGTAGACGATGCGATCGGTCAACTGCAATAAAACTGATTTTCTAGAGCCGCATGTAAAAGAAAGTCAGATTTATTCCAGCTTAAAAGCAGATGATAAAACATATTCAAGATCGATTTTCACAGTAATAAAATAATTAAAGACCATTTGCGCCATTAAAAATTGTTTCAAATGGCTAAAATATTAAGGGTAAGACATTCAAGGGAAGTAATCCAAATTTCTCGTAAGCGTTGACCAGTCTGGTTCCGAACCCTAACTCGGTAATTTTAGCATTGAAATCTAATAATCGTACTGTAGTTCGGTACTGTGCCGGGTGCTCAGTTACAACAAAAATAGCCAAGAACCATCTATCAAAATGGCGTCATACTCGCTGTCGGTTCGGATGATTTTCTGGATATAAACGTGGCTTATCAGCTGGTTTCGATTAAAGAAACTTGTTTGACTTGTTGGGCCATGGTATTTACTGCTATTGATTAGTTCTAAACACATTTTAGTCAGGAAATACGGTTATTAACCGGACCGCACATCATCTTGTTTGGAAAACTATTGACCATCATAGTGTCAATGGTTGGTCTGTGACAAATACGGTCGGCGTTTATAACACGATTGGGTTAACTACCATGGTCCGTTGGCTGGACCCGGAGTTCGGTGTTATAACAAGTTTGAGGTGTAATGAGGAAAAAATGACACATGATACCATAGTCTCAGATTTGACTTATGAGGGGGTATTAACACATAAGTTTTTTTAATTTTTGCAGGAAAACATATTAAGTTGTTGGTACCTGGCGAGGCACTTCTAATGGATACCCACAACTACATGTAAGGCTGACACGATTAATCGTATAATCGATTAATCGATCGATTAATTCCACAAAAATGATTATCATTGCTGATTTGCTTTTAATCGATTACTCGATAGGTACAATTTACTACCCAAAGTTATGCCTAAAATAGCTGGATGAGTGGCAAACAGTACATACCCTGATGAGAGGCCGCATTATGCAGTGTCTCATCTGGGTCTACACTGTTTGCTCAGGCCTGTATGTTCAAATATACCGGTATATATGGTAAAGTGCAACATTTGGTAAGAGTCATGCTCAGATAGAAAGCCAGACAGGTAAAATTAAGACAAAAACCTTAGCGATTATTAATCGATTATCGATTGCAATGATAGGACTGATAATCGATTATCTATTCAGCTCCGATTAGCCAGCTCCGCCCACAACATACACTTTCCTGCAGATATACGAAAAATATCAGCACTTTCCTGTTGAAAAAAGTGCCTTATCTGGGGCTATCAATAATCTATCTATTTTGAATTGTCCAGTAAGCACAAAGTTTCTAAGGCTCACAGTTACATTTGCTGAAGCTACATGTATGCAACAAAAATAAGTATATTAAATGTTAAAAAGTTTAATAATGTGCGTTAACTGATGACATTGTTAGTTTGAAAAATTGCACCCTGGTTAAGGTGCATCTGAAGATTTGCAAATCCGTTTTTAGTGACTTTATAGCTCATCTGAGCCAAAGGCTCACAAGGTGAGCTTATAATATAGGTAGGCATCCGGCATCCATCCGTCGTCCGTCCGTCTTCCACACCTTTGAACTTGAATATCTAAGTGACTAGCTGGCCAATGCCAATCAAATTTTATGTGCAGCATCACTGGGTTGGGGGATTGACTGCATTAGGTTTTGGACCAGTTTTGATCAGAACTGTGGTTGCCATGGAAACAAGAAGGTTCCATAGAATTATAATGGGGAAAACGTCGTCTCCACTTTTTCTCGGCCGTTTCTGATTTCTTCATCAAACTTGCAGATCACCAGGAGGGGCTTAAGTCTATGTTGAGTTCGAATTTGGGCTGCACAGGACAAACAGCTTTGGAGTTACCTGCCCTTGAGCATAAATATAAGTAAAAAATGGTGTCCCAGCTTTTCTCAGCTCAGGGCTTTAGATAATTTTTTTTTTCAAAAGAGTACAGTACTCGTCCTTTTTTAAAAAAAGGAGTAATGAGAAATTTTTAAAGAGTACTGAAAAATAAAACAAAAAACTTTATTTTGCAGCCTCGACACAATGTTTTTATGGACTGATTTTTGGCCAGGTGTACTGTTTGTTTTCTTATAGATACACATATTCAATATCTGTGTCTATTAGAAAACAAGCAGTATCCCTGGCCACAAATCAGACAAAACAATGCCATATTGAAATCTCTTCTGAGCAGTTTGTTGACGGAGAAATCCAACTTTTGGGGTTCAGTTCTTTTGCGGATAGCAGGACTTCAATGGCTGATTATTGTGGCCAAAGAGTTTCTAAAAAATTAGAATATCCGCTTCACTTTATTGTCCAAGATATGGAATGAAACTCATATTCTTTAAAACTTTTCTAATTCCTTTTCAAAACCATATTCTCAATTTCATAATATATTGTCCATGGATATTTATTTTCTTCCACCCTTCGATCGTGGGACCCATCGTGTTTCCTTACAATGTTATAATCGGAACCAGTTACTGGGTCAAAAATCTGTCGGGGACCTTTTTCACAAAAAGTGTGGCAGAGACAGGTTCCTTATTAGCTGAAAAAACTTAAGGATTGCATTGCTCCAGTTAGGTGTCGTCATGACTAAAATGGGCACCATTATTTGGTGAAATGCCATCAAAATCGTTATAATGCATTGGCTTCTCACATGTTAGTGAAGCTAATGGTACTGATGTGTTTACTGGAATTATGTAATTTTATATTTACATGCATTTCACAACTAAGTGGTGTACTGGGTCGAAGCAATAGCAACGTTTATTATTTAAAAAAAACATTTGAACATTAACTTCTAGGTATCTTTTAATATAGAATTATAATATTTAAATAAAAAATAATTTGTTTGATTCATCTGAAAGCGTGTTATTAAAGCAATACAAAAAAACGATGACTGAATAAGTAATCTGTTCAAGGGAGAATACTCAATAATTATCCATGTCATTTGACGTTTCAGAACTCAGGCTGAACGTGCGTCTTCACTGGTTGCCAATGATCTGCAAAGACTCTGATCAAAATGCGAAGCTAGTGTTTGCTATATCCCCGCGGCTTGATCAGTCTGCGACAGTATTACAAGTAAACAGTGTGTATACCAAGCTGCGTCGCACAACACCTTGCAAAGACCCAGATCAACATGCGCAACCCGGGCAACCTTTTTTCTCACCTATCTCTGAGTAGTCCTGCAAAAGGCTCTTGGGGTCAGCAAAGACTGAGCAGTTTGCAATGATGCGCAGGCTACTCCGAGTCTTCACTGGTCGCACGATACTCGAAGTCTAAGACCAGCAAGCGCAACCACTTTGTAAGTCAGAACAACATGGGCAACAACTACGCAAGTCCGTTTGGATAACCCAGCTTGTAAAATCAGCGATGTGCAGGCTGATGCGCGTCGATACTGTTGAGCAATGACCTGCTCATCCAATCAATACGGCTAATGAAGACATGCGCGCATGCGCTGACTGATCCGAGACTTCACTGCTCGCTCGTCTTACTGTAGTTCAGATTACTCTGGTTTACGCCCACCTGATTAACGATCGGATCGGCTCTATATGTGATATAATCTTGAAAGGACCGTATCCCCAACCCCAAAAAAACTTGATTCCCTTGAAATAATTTATGAATGCATAATTTTCCGGTGTAAGAATTTCCCGCCTTTTATTACACACGTCATTTATTTCACGTGCGTTCCAAATACGCTCTCAAAAAATATTAAATGCGTAACGCTAATTTGTTTTTCGTACCTGATACGCAGCAGATTTGAAAAAAAGGAGTATCCTCCCAATTATTTTCGTAATTTACGCGGTACGCAGCCTTATCTAAAGCCCTGTCAGCTGTTTATGATCTGATCTTTTTGTCACTTTTCATAAAGGAGGACAAGCATAAAATCTCGGATGAGTTCAAATTTGGCTTGAATCTGAACAGTGGTTTTCCAGTTACATCCGCTTGAGCGTGAAAAATTTTCCCATAGACTTATAATGGGGAAAACGACGTCTCCACTTTTTCTCAGCCATTTCTGATCCGATCTTCATCAAACTTGCAGATAAGCAGGAGGGGCTTACAGTCTATGTCAAGTATTTGGGATGCATGGGACAAACAGCTTTGGAGTTACCTGCCCTTGAGCATAAATATAAGTGCAGCTTTTTCTCAGCCGTATATAATCTGATCTTTTTGTAACTTTTCATAAACGAGAACAAGCATAGTCTTGGACGAGTTTGAATTTGGCTTGAATCTGACAAGGGTTTTTTTTTTTCAATTACATCCCCTTGAGCGTGAAAAAATTTTCCCATAGACTTATATTGGGGAAAACGACGTCCTTACTTTTTCTCCGCAATTTCTGATCCTATCTTCATCAAACTTGCAGATAACCATGAGGGGCTTTCAATCTATGTTGAGTTCAAATTTGGGCTGCACAGGACAAACAGCTTCTGAGTTACCTGCCCTTGAGCATAAATGTAAGTGAAAAATGGTTTCTCCATTTTTTCTCAATTGTTTTTGATTGGATCATTTTGTAACTTTTGGTAAAGAGGACAAGCATAAAATCTCGAGTGAGTTCAAAGTTGACTTGAATCTAACCAGTGGTTTTCGAGTTACATCTCCTTGAGTGTAGACTTACAATGGGAAAACAACGTCTCGACCATTTCAGATCAGATCTTCATCAAACTTGCATATAACCAGGAGGGGCATATGATCTATGTTGAGTTTGAATTTGGGTAACACAGCTCAAATGACTTCTGAGATACCTGCCCTGGAGCATAAATATTAGCGAAAGAATGGTGTATCCAGCTTTCGGCAACCGTTTTTGATCTGATGTTTTTGTTACTTTTGGTAAACGAGGATAAGCATAAAATCTCTAATGAGTTCGATTTTGGCTTGTATCTGACCACCAGATTTCCAGTTACATCCCCTTGAGGGTGAAAAATTTTCCAATAGACTTACAATGGGAAAACGATGTCTCCAACTTTGCTTGGCTATTTCTTACCTGACCTTCATCAAACTTCCAGATAACCAGAAGGAGCTTACAGTCTGTGTTTAGTTCGAATTTGGGTCACATGAGACATAAGGCTTCTGAATTACCTGCCCTTGAGCATAAATATTAGTGAAAAATAGTGTCTCCACCTTTTCTCAGCCGTTTCTCATCTGATCTTTTTGAAACTTTCAGTAAACGAGAACAAGCGTAAAACCTCAGATGAGTTTGAATTTGGCTTGAACCTGACATTCAGTTGAAGTTACAGCCCTTAGAGAGCGAACAGTTTCCCCATAGACTTACAATTGAAAAATGATGTTATCAACTTTTCTGCCATTTCTGATCTGATCTTCATCAAACTTGCAGATAATCAGGAGGGACATACAGTCTACATAGAGTTCGAATTTCAGCTGCATGAGACAAAGAAGTTTGGAGTTACCTGCCCTTGAGCATAAATATTTGGAAAAAATGATGTCTGCACCTTTTCTCAACCTTTTTGATCTGATCTTTTTGAAACTTACAGCAAATGAGGACAAGCATAAAACCACAGTCAAGTTCGAATTAGGCTTGAATCTGACATTCAGTTTTGCAGGTACGGTCCCTAGAGCCGGAAAAATTTTCCCATAGACTTACAATGGAAAAACAACATTTACTTTCTCCACAATTTCTGAACTGATCTTAATTAGACTTGCAGAGAACCAGGAGGGACATACAGTCTATGCTGAGTTCCAATTTGTGCGACATGGGACAAAGGGCTTTGGAGTTTCCTGCCCTTGAGCATAAATAATATTAATGAAAATTGTTGTCTCCACTTTTTCTCAGCCATTTTAGCTCTGATCATTTTGAAACTTTCAGTAAACAAAGATAAGCATAAACCTCAGATGAGGCTAAATTTGGCTTGAATCTGACATTACATTTTGCAGTTATTTTTGTAATGGTTTGTCATTGAGTGTTTGTATCATTTATATTATTTGGTTTGGATAGCCAATTGGCCATTTTGTGGGAAAGTAACTGTCCTTTTGGCTTTCCGCTATTGATGTTTCCATTAGGGGGCCGTTGTTTCATGTTTGTGTTTCTTTCCCTTTGGTGTCTCTGATGGGAGCTGTGGGATTAATTGAATCGATTCCTGATCATTGCCTTCACTTCTATTTATACCCCCGGCATAGGAAGTATGCAATGGGGGTATATAGTTTTTGTCTTTTCCGTCTGTCTGTCTGTCTGTCTGTCTGTGTGTCCGTAAACAATTATTTTGTGTCAAAGATATCTCAGGAACTGCTTCACATAGAAACTTGAAATTTTGCACACATGATCAGTATGACTACTTGTATTGTGGGAAAGAAAATAAGGGCCAAGGGGTCAGGCCTTTTAGAGTTATTTCCCTTTGTAGTTCTTGCTGTTTAATAGTGTAAATTTTTATTTTGTGTCAAATTTTCAGCTGAGATGATGGCACTGGCCGGGGGTATCCGTGCCCAGTGTTTTGTCTAGTTTTCAATGGAAAAACGACGTCTCAACTTTACTCAGCCATTTCTGATCTGATCTTTATCAAACTTGCAGGTAACTAGGAGAGGCATACAGTCTACATGTACATCGAGCTCGAAGTTGGGTTATGCAGGATCAAGGGCTTTGGAGTTACCTGCCATTGAGCATAAAAACTAGCAAAAATAGTGTCTCCACTTTTACTCAGCTGTTTTCAATAGTATCTTTTTGAAACTTTTAGAAAAGAAGGAAAAAGCATAATATCTCAGATGAGTTCGAATCTAACAACTGGTTTAGCATTTAAGTTCCTTGAGTGGAAAAATGTTACCATAGGCTTACAATGGAAAAACGACATCTCCAATTTTTCTCAGACATTTCTGATCTGGTCTTTTTCAAACTTGCAGATAGCCAGGAGAGGCATACAGTCTACGTAAAGTTCCAATTTGGGTCTCGCAGGACCAACAGCTTTGGAGTTAGCTACCTGCCCTTGAATATAAATATGAGCGAAAAATGGTGTCCACTTTTTCTCCGCTGTTTTCGATCTGAACTTTTTGAAACTTTTAGTAAACAAAGACAAGCATAATATCTCAGATGAGTTTGAATTCACCTTGAATCTGACAACCTGTTGCCTCGCGCCTGCCCGGGGGGTAGAAATATGGCGGCTGCCTTCGGGAGTGTGGCAGAGTGGTAAGACCCCACCGAAAACAGTCCCATTGCCGAGACCACCCGGTGCCTCGAAATAGGTGGCTGCCTTCAGCTTCTGTGGCAGTTGGGTAAAAGCCTCCAACATACAGAACAATCGTCCGTTCGACCGGTATTATTTTGTAATTCAATTTATTCAAATGCATCTTTTTTTTTTTTTTTCTTTTTCACTACGGGAGATCTATCCTTTTAAACCTTTCCTATCTCATGTTACTACCACGCTGCATTTGTACGTGTATCATCATTGCTGGTGGGTCGCGCACCACAAAGAAGAAACCTCATCTGTATATGTTTGTACTGTGTATGTGTCACTTTTTCATGCTCCATCACTCTGCACATCAATGAAAGATGCATTTTAAATACGTTATAAGATAAGTAACTTGTCGTTTCATGTTACCTCAAATTTATTTCATGTTATTCCAAAGTTAACAGAATCAGATACTTATCACTAAATTCTGAAGTGTACGTTATCATCTAACACAGCTTATTTCTTCATCAGTCTATAAAATCATTTGTACTCTCGGAAACTTATCACCTCAATAACTTCTTACCATAATCGTGGATCTCATATTTAGCAAAGGATCTCCTGTTTTCAGAGCCAAGCTTTTATTTAAGCAAACGTTTTCGGCCTCCCTTGTCTGTAGGGAATAAAATATACAGGTCACTTTCCTTCTGTAGTGAATGGGGATGAAATTCCTTGTTGAAACAGGAGCCATTTGTTTGCCGTGAGTGGCGTCTCGTATGCTGGAAGAAGGGATCCTGATGATTGAGAAAAGCCCAGGGATCTCCAGCTTTTCAACACATCATTTTGGCCCATATTTCAGATAGAAGAGGGGTTTGGGCTAGATCCGGCCTGAATCAATCGGCTCAGTCGTGCCAAGCTCTAGAATCGCACAGCTTGTTCTTTACTTCCTTCTATCTTTCTTACGTATCTTTATGGTACAAACCGGGTGTAATTTTTTCTTATTCCTCTATCTTTGAGTGTTATTTGATGGGCGGCGGCTGATGGATCAATCGGTGGGCTTGTACTGGGGAAATTCAGCAGAAACTTCTGTGAGGGAGAGAATATGGGTGGGGATGGGTCCCAACTGTTCCTCATTTTTCATTGAAATCTGGGTGCATAGTTGGGAATCATAAAGCAGAAGTGGAGCGGAAGGACTCTGGTCCTGTCATCGAGTATAATAGCCATGTAGCCTTGGCGTTGGAAATAGGAGATCCATTTCCATTAAACGTCCCCTTGTAGGGCTCCAAGGAGGGTGGGGCGCATAGCTATCGAAACATAAATTTCAACCATGGGATCCAACACTAGAAAAAGAGCTTTTTTAGACTTATCTGATGACGACCCGGAACCGACAACATTCACCTTTAAAGCAAACGAAAATTTTGCAAGATTTTTAGTGGTTTCGAGCAACGAAGAAAAGGCCGTAACTACACTCTCACCTTTTGTCATTGAAAAACAAATTGAAGCTTTAATTGGAACACCAAAAAAATGTTAAAAAATTGAAAAACGGAACTCTCCTTATTGAAACTAATCGAAAATCCCAAACAGAAAACCTCCTCAAAATCAACAAATTTTTCAAACTTAACGTCTCTGTCACGGAGCACAAAACATTAAACTCATGTAAAGGAATACTCCGTGACAGAATGCTTAAACAAGAATCTGAAGCCAGCATTGTCGACTATTTGAAAGAGCAAGGAGTTACGGCCTGCAAACGATTTAAAATTAAAAAAGACGGAAATCTAATAGACACCAACAGTCTACTGCTAACTTTCAACACAACTACGTTGCCGAAATCTCTAAAAATCTTCTACAGAATAATACCGGTCGAAATCTACGTGCCCAATCCTCTGCGATGTTTTAATTGTCAGAGGTTTGGGCATCATGAAAATGATTGTACTGTCCCTGATGGATCTGTGTGTGAGAAGTGTGGTGGTACCGATCACCACACTGTCAACTGCAAGAATTCTCCAAAGTGTGTGAACTGCGGAAAAAATCATCTATCCAAATCAAACGTCTGTGAAGTTTGGAAAACGGAAAAAGAAATTATGAAAATCAAAGTCACACAAAACGTCACATATTTGGAAGCTAAGAAAATTCATCAAAATAAACCAGAAACCACATTCGCCAAAGTTGTTCAATCACTTACCAGCAAACCTGAAACCAAAGAAACATCTACACAATTCAACGAAAAAGATTTTGAAATTAAACCCCACTCTAAAGTTATAACCTCTTCTGTTAAACCCAAAACTACATCGTCACAACCTACTACATCGTCACAACCTTCTACATCGTCACAACCTACATCTACTCATCATTCAAGAACAGAATCTAGACAAACTTCACAGACCAGTTCACAACCTAACGGCAAACATTCTAGCAGATCTCACTCCCGATCCACGTCAGGGACAGCAGATCAAAAAGAGAAAAACGGCAAAGAAAAGCATAAAGGATCAAACCCAAACAGTAAAGGGGCGTCGGCTGATCCAGTCAAACTGGCTAATCAGTACGTCGCCCTTGAGGACATGGAGTTGGACGTTGATCCCTCCACGTTCTCAAAGCCTAATAAAAGATAAAAGGATTAAATTCCTTGTTTTAATCTTCTCTCCATTCAATCATGGATAAGAAGTCAATAATTCAATGGAATTGTCGAGGACTGAAAGCCAATTTTAACGAACTTTTAATTTTAACTACACTTTTTTCTCCTAATGCCATTTGTCTCCAAGAAACGTTTTTGAAAACTACAGATAATATTAATTTCAGAGGTTACAATATGTACAATCATATCACAACGGATAATCAGAAGGCATCAGGAGGTACATCAATCCTGGTAAAATCTGACGTTCCTCATAGGAAAATAGATGTAAACACTAATTTACAAGCTGTTGCTGTAAACGTCACTTTATCCAAATCCATAACGATTTGTTCTGTCTACCTTCCACCACACTATAATTTTTTTAAAAAAGAATTAGAAAATTTAACAAATCAGTTACCTAGTCCTTATATACTATTAGGAGATTTTAATAGTCACAGCAAATTATGGGGTTGCTCGGATACAAATGACAAAGGAGAAATCATAGAAAATTTTATTGCTGAAAATGATTTATGTTTATTTAACGATAAACAACCAACATATCTTCATTCTCCCACAAGAAATTATTTTGCTTTAGATCTTTCAATTTGCTCTCCAAATATTTATCTAGATTTTGATTGGTCTGTTGTGGACGATCTCCATGGGAGCGATCATTTTCCGATAGTAATTGAAGAAATTGCATCGACCCATGAGGATCGTCACCACAGATGGAATTTGAGTAAAGCAAATTGGGAAAATTTTAATCAATTATGTAATGAAAAACTCGACCCTGAACTTTTTAAAACTGCAAGTGATATACAAGATTTTACTGATGAATTGATTGATATTGCTGAAAAATGTATTCCTAAATCCTCGACTTTTTCAAAAAGAAACAGACCTTGGTTTAATGATGAAGTTAAAACTTCAATTAATAAAAGAAAATCTGCATTACGAAAATTCAATAAACAACCAACAAAAGAAAATCTTATCCATGCCAAACATATGCGAGCTAAAGCTCGCAAAACAATAAAATCGGCCAAAAAAGCATCTTGGCAGCAATACGTCTCCAAACTGAATACCAGAACACCAACTAAGAAAATATGGGACATGATTCGAAAAATTAGTGGCAAAAACAAATCAAATAAACATGTCCATATCAAATCGAACGGAAATATATGTTCAACGGCTAAAGACATTTCCAATGCCTTGGGGGAAAATTTTCAGAAAAACTCCTCTAGCTCAAATTATTCAGAAAGTTTCCAAAATATTTAAAAAGAACAAGAGAAAAAGAATTTAAATTTTTCCTCATTAAATCACGAAAAATATAATTTACCTTTCACTACTAAAGAATTATTAGATGCTCTCCATAAATCCCATGATACTGCTGTTGGCCCTGATGACATTCACTATCAAATTTTAAAACATTTACCCAACAAGGCATTGGAAACTTTATTAAATATTTTGAATGATATTTGGATCACTGGAAAGTTCCCCGAAAACTGGAGAAAAGCTACCATTATTCCTATTCCGAAACCTTATAAAGATCATACTGAAGCCACTAATTACAGACCTATTGCTTTGACAAGTTGCTTATGTAAAACAATGGAGAGAATGATTAATGATAGGCTGGTTTGGTTCTTAGAATCAAACCAGCTTATCACTAAATTTCAAGCTGGTTTTAGAAAAAACAGCTCAACTAACGATCATTTGATTCGCTTAGAATCATTTATACGTGATGCCTTTATTAAAAAAGAACATGTCGTAGCTGTATTCTTTGACTTAGAAAAGGCCTATGATACGACTTGGAAATATGGCACCATGAAAGATTTACACACATTGGGCCTTAAAGGCCGATTACCACTTTTTGTTCAAAATTTCTTGTCCGATCGAACATTTAATATTCGCATAGGAAATACATTATCGGACACATTTGATCAAGAACAAGGTGTACCACAAGGTACATGTAGTATTTTATCACCAACCTTGTTCAGCATAAAAATTAATAATATAGTTAAATGTGTAAAAGACCCAGATTGTTCGCTTTTTGTTGACGATTTTGGAATTTTTTATCGTTCCAAAAATATGGAAACAATTGAATTTAAACTCCAAAGGTGTTTAAAAAATATAGAAACTTGGGCAACAGAAAATGGTTTTAAATTTTCTAAAACAAAAACTCAGTGTGTTCATTTCTGCCAAATACGAAAGTTGCATCTAGATCCTGCACTGACTATATACAGCAGTCCAATTCCAGTCGTCATTGAGGCGAAGTTTTTGGGTCTTTTATTTGATAGCAAATTGTCTTTTATTCCTCATATCAAAGCTTTGAAAGCTAAATGTTTAAAAGCTCTTGATATTCTTAAAGTCCTGCCCAGTTCCGACTGGGGAGGAGATCGTACTGTTCTTTTAAATCTTTATAGATCTTTAATTCGTTCCAAATTGGACTATGGTTCCATAGTCTATGGTTCTGCTAAGAAATCCTATTTAAAATCTTTGGATACTATACATCATCAAGGTTTACGTTTAGCACTTGGCGCCTTTCGCACTTCACCGGTTGATAGTCTCTATGCTGAATCTAATGAACCGTCACTTTATATTAGAAGAGAGAAATTGTCTCTTCAATATGCTACTAAATTAGCTGCAAATCCACGCAATTCAGCATATGAATGTGTTTTTAACCCTAAGTATGAACGATTTTATAACAACAAACCATCGGCGATTAAACCTCTTGGCCTAAGAATTCAATCATTACTCGAAGAGGCAAATATTAATATTAAAAATATTCAATCTTTTTCATTATCATCCAAAGAGCCATGGACGTTAAACCCTCCAAAGATTATTTTAACCTTACATAAGAATAAGAAATCCGAAGTGGAATCGCATATTTTTAAGAACGAATTTTTAGAAATCAAGTCCAATTTTAAACATCATATATCCATTTACACTGACGGTTCGAAACAAGATGAGAAAGTTGCTTGTTCTGTCATTAGTCCGAATTTCACTGATAGCATTAGATTACCCGATAATAGCTCTATTTTTACCGCTGAAGCGAAAGCAATTGATATTGCACTCTATCACATTCGAGATCAATCTGAAAGACATTTTATCATTTATTCCGATTCTCTTTCTGTATTAAAAGCTCTCAAAGACCAACAGCACAGAAACACCTTTATCCAACAAATTCTTAGAAAATATCACTATCTTTCCGTCTCGAAGGAGATCATATTCTGCTGGCTTCCGAGTCACGTGAATATCCGCGGAAATGAGCTAGCTAATTTGGAAGCCAAATCAGCATTATCGTTAACAGTTACAAATTTAAAAATCCCTTACTCTGATTTAAAATCGAACATTAACAAATATATAAAAAATAAATGTCAATCAATTTGGGAAAAAGAAACTAATAATAAATTAAACCAAATACAACCGAATTTTCATACCAAATGCACTTTTTCGAATTATAATAGGAAAGACCAGACTAAAATCACAAGATGCCGTATTGGACACACACGACTCACCCATTCCTACATTTTAAAAAAACGAACAAGCACCTTTCTGTATATCTTGTAACGAACCGTTCACAGTTAAACACTTTCTCATCTCATGTATTGAATTTGACCATATACGTTCTAAATATTTTAACATTACTACGATGAAAGATCTTTTTAATAATGTTCCTTTTTACCAATTAATCAATTTTCTTAAAGAAATCGGTCTTTATAACAAACTGTAGTTATTAAAATTTTAATTGTTTAATCTTGCACAATTTTATTTATAATATATAACTGTTTTAGACGCTATATGCCCTGTTAGGGTTGAGCGTCTTAAAATAAAACATCCATCCATCCATCCATCCATCCATCCATCTGACAACCTGTGCTATTTCTCATTTGATCGTTGCCCGCTGGGCGACTTGTTTAGATTTACCACTCAATTGTGAATGATTTTTGTATTACAAACAAGAGTACCTCCGTTCACTGATGGGATGTCTCTTTATATTTGGTTCATTTTATGCACTACCAAAGTGCACCACCCCTTGTAGACAGAAGACTGTGGCATGCTACAAAAGCATATTAAATGATTTATTTTGTTTAAAAACTGAATTTTATTTGATAATACAATAATTCAATAATCAATACAAGACAGTGATATACAAATGGGGTTCAGAGTAGTCGGACTTTGTTTTTATCTTTAGGTAAAGAAAAGAAGCCTCGTAAATCAGTCTATGATAGGTTGGGTGCTCCCGTAACAAAGCAGAAAGATGCATCAAAACAGGGTGTCTCTTCAGCATCAAGAAAGAAGGAAAAATCATCGAAAAGTAAAGATAAAGACCATTCCAAGCATAGGGACCGAGATAGGAAGGATGGAAACAGTTCTGCAATCAGGAAGGATGGAAACAGTTCTGCAATCAGACGAGTATACCGTGAAGATGAATCAGGTTTGTATCAGGTGTTCAGAAATGGATTAACCCATAAAATGCCAATCACGACAATTGTCGTCTGCTTTGACATCTGCTGGTTACTTTAAAAGTCATTTTTTTTGCAAACAGTGTGGATCCAAATCAGACTACTAGAGCAGTCTGATTTCGGTCCACACTGTTTGCCTGTACGCAGAAATATTTTAAAAAGTTTGCAAAAGAATTTAGCAGACGACATAAGCAGACGACATTTCCAGATTTAGTTTTTCTTGGCGTCTTGACTCTTGAGGGATAAATTCCAGGTGTCAAAGGAGGGGCCGGATTGTTTATTAAATTCTGAAACAAAACAAAAATGTTGATGACAAGACGAGAACTGAAGATTACTGGTTTGTATAGATGTGGTGCCATTTTAACTCCTGTCCTGCTGAACCGGAGTATGCACAAACTTTTGCAAACCGTGCAGATACAGATAAGATGGTTTCCAAATCTGATCAGTATCTACACTGACAAAACAGTGCAGATACAGATCAAGTGGCTCTGATAAGTATCTACCCTGTTTGACATACAATTCATGAATTTTGTAGAAATAAATTACACTAAATAATCTGATTTGTTGACTGGAAGAAATGGGTGTGGCTTAATTTATTTAGCAAGACAAGTAATCTGATTGGTTGAAAATCAGAAATGGGTGTGACTATTAATTTATTCAGCAGGACAGGAACTAAGCTTAACATGTAAGATGCCAATCACAAAATTTGTTGTCTGTTTTGTTGTCTGCTGGTAAGTTTTCAAGTAATTTTTGCAAACTGTGGACCCTGATCATTGATTGGTTGATTGATTAGAGGTTTAATGTTCCCCTCAACACTGTACGTAAGTACAGTGGCAGGGCATGATGCAGTGTTTACAGTGCTTTTATAGCATCAACCCCAGTGTGTTCAAGTCCATTTCACAAGAACCATAAGAGCATCATTAATGACACTTGGTACAAACTTGCATCTAGGGATGGTGACTTTTATGCAAGCATCCATGTGTGACTGATTTACATTTCATGGTTCTGTGACTCTATGCCCTCACAGGTGTCACATAGCCTTCCGTCGAATTCTTATTGGTTAACTCATTGTATGCTAGTGTACTCTTCAATTGCTATATGTTAGACAAGTCCATTTGTCATATTAGGGGTGTCAAGCCTATTTTTTATGCCCCCGCCATTTGAAGAATGGTGAAAGGGCATATAGCGTTGCCCATGTCCCTCCGTTCGTTCATCTGTCCGTCCGTCCGAAACTTAAACGCAGTCCATAACTTATCATTTCTGAATCGATTTTGAAATTACTTTGTAGAAATGGTAACCATCATGAGACCATGTGTCACATGCAAAACCCAGGTCTGTACCTCCAAGGTCAAGGTCATACTTAGAGGTCAAAAGTAAAAAAGGGTCTGAAACTTTAATGCAGTCAATAACTTTCTTATTTCTGGATGGATTTTGAAATTACTTTGTAGAAATGTTAACCATCATGAGTCGATGTGTCACATGCAAAACCCAGGTCTGTACCTCCAAGGTCAAGGTCATACTTAGATGTCAATGGTCAAAAAATGTTCCGAAACTTAAACACAGTCAATAACTTTCATATTTCTGGGTGGATTTTGAAATGACTTAGCAGAAATGTTGGCCATCATGACACAATTTGCCTCACACAAAACCAAGGTCCTTACCTCCAAGTTCAAGGTCATAATTAGAGGTCAAATGTGAAAAAAGGGTCCAAAACTTAAACACCGTCAATAACTTCCTATGGATTAATACGAACATGGACATATTTTCAGGCGGGGGCATCCGTGTTGATTGCTCATATCTAGGGATGTAACGATAGTCAGAAAATGACTATTGCGATAGTATTGACATTGCAGGAAGAACCATTGCGATACTATTACTATTGCTGACTACTATTGCACTACTATTGCGATACTATTGCCTGAAACAAATTTTCTTGTTTGAGAAGGAAATAAAAACTATTCAATCCTTCAGACTGTTTCTGTATGCTTTATCTCCATACAAGAAATAAACAAGATACTTTACACAAGAGGGACACCTGTTGTAAACTCCTGTTTGCTTTTCTGGCTGCCCTACATGAAGAGAAAAGCTCTCCAGGAGCATCTTTTTTCCTTTAAGTGTAAATCCTTCTGGAAGAGCCGGGAGACTCATTTTAACAGAAGTAGCCAAATAAAATGTATCAATTCACAGTGAGAATGTGAAATCAGTTTCTTAATCAAAATAAATGTAAGCTCTTCACGAAGGCAATGAAATCTTTGCTTGTCTTCAAAAACACTTCAGACATGACAAAGTGTCTAAATGCACCTCAACCTCGTTATAACACTGAACTTTGGGTCCAATAAAACCGACCATGTTAGTTAACCGAATCGTGTAATAAACGCCGGATATGCAGTCTATTCTATAATTACACTGTAAACACAAGCCTCCGGCGCTACCGATAAGCATATCATGTTCCGCGGGACAAGGTGTGAAAATAAGATCAAGTTATGTCTCTAATTTGCATTTACCCCTCTGACAATCATAAAATTTAATCCACAATCAAATCGCTCCTAAGACGATTAGCTTCATCTATCGGTAGATGTATGCATATTAATAAAAACAGACTATTCTACTACTGCCTCGTGCATGGCTATATTTTGGCGCCAAAATAGCAGACGCTTGGCGGGAAAAGTCGAACGCTTTAATTTGTGTAAACACATCTGTATGCTGTTGTTGGTGACATGGATCAAGCTTCTGGGTATAAATCGGAAATTGTGCAGGGCGCTGTTTTCTATCCACCTCTATCCACAACCGTTTAGCTATTGAGAAAATATGTTTTACCGGTTACGAAAGAAATATGCTTCATTAAAATAAATAGTAGATAGCTGAAAACCTATATCAGCAATGCATACGATTCAGAATCAGAATTGTTACCGATGACACGTCAAACGAATCCATACACCAGAACCTGTGTTTTGGGAAGTTAGATTTGAATCTTAAGACCGAAAATCAGTGTTTCGGCACACAATCGATCGCATGCGTTTGTTAAACGGAACACCTTTGAGATCTGGGCTAAAGAATTTTTATATCCAAATCCGCTCCGGTCGACCGATGGCCGTCAGACGTCATCAGTAACGTGCCGAACATGCCTTACAATGTCATCCCGACATTCTTGCATCTGCCAACTTATCTAATTTTCCATCATTTTCATTGTGTAATGTTTTTTTTTCCAAACATCATTTGTATTTTTCTTTTGTTGTTTTAAAATATTTTAGCAATATAAATAAACAGAAATCGTTCCACGTTTTTATTTTCTTTAATTGTTTTCTAGTGCGTTATTTCCCTTACACGGTTTCCAAGATTCAAAATTAATTCCTCGGCTGTATAAACATGTCTGGATGCCCAAATAATAAACATTCTTTGCAGGACAACACGTATTTCATTTCCTTTGATGTCTGTTATTGACAAAATAAGAATCCTCTAAAACATCAACCAGAACGTTTTTTTGCATCTTTTGAAGCGTAAGTGACACGTGCCGACTTTCCATGTTTCATGTGCTAATTAATGCGGGCGTCGCCCTTTGATAATAAATACCACTGTGTAAACACGCATTAATTATCGCTTTTCTTATCACTGGCTTACAGACAGATTGCATGTTAGCGTAATCAAAATATGCGTGGTCGTCCGTGTCAATTATTTCGAAATCAATTAACATCAAAGTGCTGTTGACATATGCTTCAGAAAGTTGTAAATTTACCAGTTCAGTGAAGGAATATTCAGCGGTCTGACCTTATTCCGACATCGGGTGTTAAGTGGATAATGTGTAACAAAATAGGATGCATAAACACAGTGTACCTGCAGGCTACCTCCAAATCACGACCGCCAAATCACGATTCTGCTGTAATTTTATTGCCTTTATCTGGCGACAAGCAGCAGTTGTCTCCCACTGATTATTGGATTTTAATAAGGACAATGTACAGTTTGACGCTTGACCGGGTACAAGACGTAGGTGGTAATAAAGAATATAAATTATATCAGAATGAAAACAACTTCGGGAATTATCTGAAAAACTTGTGATAAAGAAAACTATCGAAACTATTGATAGTTCAAAACACAATCGGCGATAGTCATCGATGTTTTACTTTACCATCGATGCAGTACTATCGGCCCAGTGCCTATCGCAATGCATCGATGGTCCGATGCATTGTTACATATCTCTGTCACCACACGTTGGATTCTCTTCATATTTGGTACAGGATATCTCTATAACATTACCTTTCATTTGGAATATCTAAGCTCGGGGTTCAAGCCCCTAGGTGGGCTGTCCATTTGTCAGTCTGTCTGCCCCTTCATCAACATTTACGTCAGTGTTTTGTGTTAAACCTTTTTGATTGCTCATATCTCTGTAACAACATGTTAGATTCTCATCTCTATAGCATTACCTTTCATATAGAATATCTAAGCCCCTGAGTCAAGCCCATGGGTGAGCTGTCCGCCCGTTTGTAAACTTTGACATCAAAGTTTTGTGTTAAACTTTTTTGATTGCTTATATTTCTGTAACCACATGTTAGATTCTCTTTATATTTGGTAAAAGATATCTCTATAGCATTACCTTTCATATGGAATATCTAAGCCCCTGGGTCAAGCCCCTGGGTGGGCTGTCCGTCCGTTTGTCAATTTTAGGTCAAAGGTTTGTGTTAATCCTTTTTGATTGCTCATATCTCTGTAACCTCATGTTAGATTCTCTTCATATTTGGTTCAGAATATAGCTGTAGTATCAACTTTCATATGGAATATCTAAGCTCCTGGGTCGATCCCCTGGGTGGGGCTTGTGGTCAATAATTAAGACTAAGGCATTTTGATTACGTCCAAGTTTTGTGTTAACTGCTTTCATTATACTCCTTGTTGTTGAAATGCAATAGTTATTCTCAGTGGACTAAATGGTTATATGGAAAAGTTCAATGCTACAGACAAATTGTCATTTCCACTAAAAGGGGATGGCACTGGCCGGGGGTATACGAGCCCCACTGGGCACTTTCTCTAGTTTTCATTCTATTTTTGACAGAAAATTCTGTTAGCAAATAGTGCAGGCCTTGATCAGACGTCGTGTTCTGCGGCATCTGATCTGGGCCTGCACTGTTTGCAAAGGTACCCCTTTAGGGGTTTCCCGCATACAATGGGTTAAAGGTGACATTTGAATGATGGCCGGTCCCTTCTTTCTGCTGATTCACTCCCAAGCACTAAGACTGGTACGATTAATCGGATAATCAATTCATCAATTGATAAATTCCACAAAAATTATTATCATTACTGATTTGCTTGTAATCGATTATAGAGCCAGGTATCACCAGAAAATATGTATCACGATACTATCAAGATATCAAATGGCAGATATGATATTGTATCATGATATTTATACCCTTTTGAGTTTCTTCTATATTTCTCTTGAAACATAAATGTATTATATTGAAATGCCACCTTTGCTTATCTCTTAATCAAAGAACCACTATCAACGGCCCCCGCCCGTCGGGGCTTGAAGAAATAGATGGGCTGCATGATGCTTCCACGCAGAGCTGAATCCATCCGCACACGAGTACTGGTAAACCACTTAGAGGATCTAATCCTGCCCAGGCAAAGCGGTGCGAGTGTCGGACATACATGCTTATAAACCCTATTGGTTTCATTGGGGAACGGGGCTTCAGATGTCATTTCATCTCAATGTCGGGTAAAAGTCCCACACAGTTGGAAGCAACATCTTAAAAATGACCTTTACAGTGTTAATGGGGACGTTAAACCTCAAATCAAACAACTGTTTCACTTTTTTAAGCTAATAAACTGGAAATTCCACCAGGTGTTTTCCCGGCGCATGCGTTGTTGTAATATTGAACCCGGGAACCGCTGCGAAAGGTGGTGTGGTGAAAAGATTTTTGACAACTGTCAGACATTTCAAAATCGTTTTTTGGAAGAGGTCAAGGTCATGGTTGAAGGTCACGAGTTTGAAACTTTGAATTTTGTGTCCGTTCCATATCTCCTTTACCCCTGGAATGATTTTCATTAAACTTTTGTGAAATATACCCCACAGTGACCTGATGTGCAGAACCATAAATAAACCATGCCAACATAAGGTCAAGGTCACAGGTGAAGGTCACAAGGTTGAGCCTTGATACAAAGTGCGGCGGGGGATTTGGCTGTCCTTCAGACTGCTTTCTTGTTTGTCCTGGACTGGTCGAATTTGTGTCTGGCAAAGTTTTCTGTCTTTCCATAATTAGGCTATAAAGCCATCACAACTTCTTTCATTTATAAGCTTTCCAGACATGATTAAGCTTTTTGAACAGGTTATTCTAGTGCTCAGTCATGTTAACTATGGAAAAACTGACACTGTTTGCCTGTATGCAAAAGTACTTTTAAAAAGTTTGCAAGAAGATTCAGCAGACTACATCAGCAGATGACATTTTCAGAGGTTGTTTTTCTCGGCAGCTTTTGGGTTAACCCTGTGGACAAACATTTCTTGCACACCAGATAAGGAAATCCATAGTTTTAGCTTGGGATAGAACATAAGAAGCTGATATGGGGCTCTGTTGTAGATGGGCATTTCCAACCCGAGGGAAGACCGTGCTGAGAGGAAGCTCAGCATGGTCATCCCCAGGGTTGGAAACGCCCATCTACAACAGAACCCCATATTGGATTCTTTTTCTTGCACAACAGCTCCCAAACATTTCCTTTTTATTTATATAATGTATTTTAAATGTTTCATTTTTTGTGCACTATACTTTTCATTTTTTTTATTTAACAATATTCATGATATTCATCCGCTGTTTTGCCGGTTAGTTTTGACAGCTCGCACAAGTATATTGTTTACACAATGAAATCAGTGTGAAAGTAGTTCCGGTAGTTGATTAGAATTGGAGCGCACTTATATTAGTTGCCTGGGTCGGAACACCAGGGTCAGAACATAAATTTCTATCCCAGGGCAAAATCACAACTTTGCTTGTCTGGTGTGCAAGAAATTCTGTTCTAACCCTGGTGTCCTTACCCAAAATCAAATGTTCTCACGTGTTTGATAAATGCACTGGTTGAATATGGCCTCATATGCGCCGTTGTAAAGGTTGGCATCACAGTACGTCATCACAATATGGTGGACGTCGGCAACTGAAGTGACTGCAGTACATTGTATTAAAAATCCACGCTCAGAAATGGAAGGTATGCAAGAAAAAGAATCTTACATGGGTGCGAGGAGTGGATAGAAAAATCCGTCCCTCGGGATCACTGTCTGGCATCACGAGGCATGCGGGACAGTGACCCTCGGGACCGATTTTTCCGTCTAGATTTTTCCGTCTAGAAAAATCCGTCCTGGGGGTCACTGTCCAGCATCACAAGGCAAGCCTCCTGATGCCGGACAGTGACCCTCGGGACGGATTTTTCCATCCACCCCTCACATCCATGTAAGATTCTTATATTCTTTACAGGTGAAAACAAGCAAGCCTTGAATGCTAAAATACTGAAGATTCAGGAAAAGAATGCAGAGATCTTGAGAAGGAGACGGGAGATTGAGCAGGACAAACAGAAGTATGGCTGACACTTGCTGGACTGTCAAAGGCTATAAGAACGGCAGCATATCCTTTTCTTTTAATCATGTTACATGGTGTGATTTGTTATAAATGTCCGTGGTTTCGGCACTTGAAAAGTGTCGAGTTCTGGTTATTGATAGGATGGAAAAATCGGTTTCTCTAGTTTTTCAGATGAGCGTTACCACTATCTTGTCTTTATATGATCTTAATTATTCAGTGGGATAAGGGTTATGGCATGTTTTTTATACTCCTGGCATACGAAGTATGTCAGGGGGATACGTTCGTTCGTACTTCCGTCTGTCCTGCCGTTCGTCAACCTTTACGTCAAAGTTTTGCGTTAAACCGTTTTGATAGCTCATATCTCTGTAACCACATGTTAAATTCTCTTCATGTTCGGTAAAGGATATCTCTATAGCATTACCTTTCATATGGAATAGCAAAGACCCTGGGTCAAGCCCCTGGGTGGACTGGCTGTCTGTCCGTCTGCCTGTTCATCTACTTTTACGTCAAAGTTTTTTGTTAAACCTTTTTCATTGCTGATATCTCTGTAACCACATCTTAGATTCTCTTCATATTTGGTAAAGGATATCTCTATAGCATTAACTTTAATGGAATATCTAAGCCCCTGGGTCAAGCCCCTGGGTGGGCTGTCTGTCCATCCATCTGTCTGTTCATCTACTTTTACGTCAAAGTTTTGTGTTAAACCTTTTTCATTGCTGATATCTCTGTAACCACATGTTAGATTCTCTTCATATTTGGTAAGGATAACTCTATAGCATTACCTTTCATATAGAATATCTAAGCCCCTCGATCAAGCCCCTGTGTGAGCTGTCCGCCCGTTTGTCAACTTTGATATCAAAGTTTTGTGTTAAACCTTTTTGATTGCTCATATATCTGTAACCACATCTTAGATTCTCTTCATATTTGGTAAAGGATATAGCTATAGTATTAACTTTCATATGGAATATCTAAGCTCCTGGGTCAAGCCCCTGGGTGGGGCTAGGGGTCAATAATTAAGACTTTGGCATTTTGATTACCTCCAAAGTAGAAGTAAAACAAAGATCAGGAATTGATACAATTAACTTACTCCATCCATAAAAGACACCAAAGGGAAAGAAATACAAACATTAAGCGACCAGACCATAATGGAAACCTAAACAAAGGAAGGCCATATGGACAGTTACTTTCCCACAAAATGGCCATATGGCCATCCAAAATTAAAAGACACAAGTGATACACACAGTAAGTAATAAACAACAACATAAATAAATCGCCACGGAAGAGCCGCCTTGGAACGGTCAGTGGAAGATTTCCAGTGGGGGGCTTAAATCGATTTTACGTTTTGTGTTAAATGTTTTCATTATACTCCTTGTTGTTGAAATGCAATATTTATTCTCAGTGGACTAAATGGAAAGTTTATATGGAAAGGTTCAATGCTACAGACAAATTGTCATTTCCACTAAAAGGGGATGGCACTTGCCGGGGGTATACGTGACCCACTGGGCACTTTCTCTAGTTATTTAATGTTTGATGCATGTAAGTGCTGACCACTATAGTCTTAATATATTTCTTTATGAGTAATATAAATTAAAAATGTAACAGCTTGCAGGTAATCTGCTTCCAATGATGTGCATTCCTTCCAAAATGCACATGAATTCATGAGTGTATTTCTTCCAAATTGCTCATGAATGTTTTACCAAAATCTTGTTAAAGATGTATGTTAATATTGGACAAACTTTTGCTTGATCATGGTTAATACCGTAATAAGGGTACAACTCTGCAGATTAATTGAAAATATTTAATTTGGAAAAATTAGCTTCCCTTTCCATATTTACGTTAAAATTTTTTTCTCTTTAATTTCTTGCAAATTCAACAGTTGAATAAGTGATATTTGAAAGCTTTATACATACCAACATGTGCTCAGTTTGGGAGCGTTGAATTTGTCTGTTGAATTCTAGAACAAATGATTATTTAACCTATGAAAAGCCACTCACGACAATTGTCGTCTGCTTTGTCGTCTGCCAAGTACTCTAAAATTAATTATACCCCCAGCATACGAAGAATGCTATGGGGGTATATAGTTTTTGTCCTGCCGTTTGTCCGTCCGTGTTTCCGTCTATCCATCCATCCGTCCCTCCTTCCGCCTGTCCGTTAACATTTTGGTTAAAGTTTTGTGTTAAAGTTTCTAAGAGGTTGTATCTTCTGAACCCTTTGATACATTTAGTTGATACCTACACTGAAGTTACATACTGGTCTAAAAATTTCATTGATGCATGTCCGACCCCCCACAGTGACCTTGAGGTCAAGGTCACAGACTTAGAAATTTTAATATCAAATATAACTACCCATCACTACAATTATAGCCTTTTCACCAGACGCAGGTCTGGGACAGTCTGACACAAAAAAAATCTAGCCAGAAATGCCACCGGCATGTCCCTTTTCCCGTGACCTCCCCAGCGTCGAGTCCTGATTGGTCGCTGATGTCACATGACCTATCAGACCAATAGGCAGACGATACAGGTCACGTGACCGCGATTTTCGCGCCGAGAAGGTCATTATTTTTTCAGACTTGCTTGGGATAGGATGGTCAAACTACATTCCATGGAAGAATGAATAAACGGATAAGTGTTTTATTCTTTTTTGATTTTGCACTTACCTTGAGTTTCCACAACGTACTTAGGCTTTGTAAGCTTACTGTTTATTCCGAAATTCTTAGAGACTTTATTTCGCGTGTTTCTGCCGACATTACATGTGTAGTGGTTGTCCGCCATTTTGAATTTTCACTTGGAAGTTTTGTTTATCATGTGATCAACCGTTTTTGGTTTTTGATAAGCACCACACTTCTTTTCATGTTATGTGCCAGGGTATACGCTCGTATTATTCCTGGTAATGTTTTAATAGAAGTCGGCGTTGTGGAAACTTAAATTGCCAGAAAAGAGGACGGTTTTTGTGCGTGTTCCTTCCACTTCCGGTATCGGAAGACGTTGTATCCCTGAATAAAAATTCTCAGCATAAATTTAGTTTTGAACATGTGCAAGACCCGTCTTCGTTTAGCACTTATAAATCCCACGATGCAGATGGATAATATTCAGGTCCCTTTGTGGCCTTTCTATAGTATCTTCTAAACAGAATCCATCCAATTCGTGTGGGTCACCTTTGCCGAATCAAGATGAGCCAGTCTATGTCCCCTCCTCCCATTTGGGCCTGGGTTGACTAGGATAGGTTCGTCGACCGCCCCGTAGAGACCCTGCTCATAATTGCGGGGACTCCGGGGTGCGGGGAACCTATGCCCAAAATTTTTTTCCGAATCCATGTTACATACGAATTTTGGTACGGTTCCGATCCCGGTTTTTATCGGGTTACCTTTCCGGACCTTCGGTACTTAGTTTACCTTGGTCATATGCTTCTTTCCTCTTATTATGATAAATTTTTGTTATCATAATCATTAAATTGGATTGTTTTTCCCTTGTAAAACATACAGACTTGGGCATCGTTTATTGGAATACCGTGACTATTGCAAGTGAATCCGGGACGTTTCGGTACAGAGTCGTTTCGGCCTGGGTCGTTTTCGACCCGAATTTGCACCTGGATCGATTCGGCCTATTTCGGTGGGTCGTTTCGGCCTTGGGTCGATTCGGCCTTGATCGTTTTAGGCACGGCTCCTTGAATGCTCAATTTTGATTCGGCAATTTCGCATGTTCAGTGCACGATACACAATAAAGGGCCTAACACTGGGGAAGTTTAATTGAGCCTCGAGTGTTTTGCCCCTAGAGCTGAATCTGGGCCTAGTGAATTATCCTCTGGGGATATATCAATACTCAGAGGTTGGTCTTTTTTCGTCCTTACTAATTAGCGATTATGAGAAGGACATATTTAGAGCCTCATCACCTATTGTTTCTAAAACCATAAGCGGACCATGTCTTCCCAACGTTTTCAGAATCAAGCTTCAAGACCGGGGGCACTCGTGCGAAAAGAACTTGGAACATTGGTTCTAACAACAAAAAACATCAATTTTTTGTTCTTATGAAATTCCAAAATTCGACCCAGATTCAGTCTCTGTATATATGACGTCAGGGAAATTGGCATTACTTCCTGTTTCGACGCTCTAACATTGGAGCTTCTTACCAGGACTATTATTAAGTGGGTTCTCATTATGACTGGTATTCTAATTCTACCCACTTTGCCTTCAAACAAGAGCATTCCGACCATATAGCTGCTATTCTAATGCTTTTGTTTATTTCCCGGTCATTTTTTTTCACATGCCATGGCTGTCTACCACCATGTTGCATGTTTGGCGCAACTCTGCTCTTGATAACTGGTTCAGTTTTTACTGAGCATAGTAAATGAAAACTTAGAGCCTCAGCGCCTCTTGATTCTAAAACTATAAGCGGACCATGTCTTCCCAACGTTTTCAGAATCAAGCTTCAAGACCGTGGGCACTCGTCTTTTTTGAAGTCTTCGGAGAGCGTATCAAGTACAGGTACCGCAACCAAGAGACGCTCTTCGACTACTTCCGATGACTTTTAAGTGCTTATCACCCTCGACTAGAAGATCTCAATCAGTCCTCGTCTACTAATAGATCATTCTCAGATCAGGGTACACGGTCCTTTCGTTCCAGAGGTCGGACTGGAACGAAATCTCCCAACAGAGGAAGACACAAGTCTAACAAATGACTTTCTTCCTTCCCCTCCTCTTCATCTTCTCCCAGTAGGAGCCGAGCTTTTTCAGTTCTATCAAGCCTTGGCTTCTTTTATTAAATATATTTTGAGTTTTATGAGTTTTGAGAAAGGGTTACTGGATTGAGTTCGTTAGGAATCCTTTCTCTTTCTCACATGCAAATACTATTTCTGGTAAATAGTATCAAGAAAAGAAATCTTTTTATTGGAAGAGGAAGGGTTCTTCTCCAAAAGAAAGCCGTGTAAGTAGAAAAATTTCTCCTTTCCCCAGGCTTCTACAGGCGGATCTTTCTGGTCGAGAAGAAAATGGGAAAATCGACTCATCATCGACTTCTCACACTTAACACAGATGATGCAAGTCGATCATTTCAAAATGGAAACTTCGTCCTCGATTAGTCAGGTCAATTCTCCCAAATTCGGGGACGATTTCCGTAGTTTTAAAGGACGCTTACCTTCACATCTCCATCCATAGGTCATTACGCAAATTCCTTCGTTTCACCTTGGATGGAATTTTGTGTATCAGTCCGTTGCCTTTCCTTTGTTGGATTTGTCAACGGATCAATGAAAAGAAAAGAAGAAAATGGGAAAATCGACTCATCATCGACTTCTCACACTTAACAAGATGATGCGAGTCGATCGTGTCAAATGGAAACTTCGTCCTCGATTAGTCAGGTCAAATTTCCCAAATTCGGGGACGATTTCCGTAGTTTTAAAGGTCGCTAGCCTTCACATCTCCATCCATAGGTCATTACGCAAATACCTTTGTTTCACCTTGGATGGAATTTTTGTGTATCAGTCCGTTGCCTTTCCTTTGTTGGATTTGTCAATGGATCAATGTTTTCCCTGTTCACCAACTTAATGGAAATTAATTAAGCAGCTCTCATCATAGAATTAGGCCCCAATCTCGTGTAGTGTTCCGATGATGGGTTTTGTCATCATTTTTACAGATACTGTTTATCATACCTTGTCCTAACGTGTACAGGTTATTGTGAATTTAGATTTCAAACACTTTAGCGAGAAGTTGAAATTGAATCTACCTCAAAGATACTTCTCCAAATTTTTTTCACGCCCCGAAAAACTTTCGATTTATGTCAGGGGTTTGTTTCCCCTTTTTAGAACTTAGTAATTGGATCCAGTTTTCCCTGGACAATCTCATCTTAGACCTTTCCAGTTTTTTTTTGCTAATATTATCACTGGAAATACCATACGGTCTATAGGAGCAATAAATTCCATTATCAAGATTGCTCTCTACGATTTATGAATCCCTCAGTATCAAATGGGGTCTCCTCTTTTAGAGACTATTCCCTATTTGTTTGTTCGCATGCCAGCCTTTCAGGTTGGTTTCCCACTTTGAACCTCAGGGATTAGTTGTTCAGGTAACGTGGGGCCTATATTAGGCGGGGCTATATATATATATATATATATATGTGTGTGTATTGTGTATGCGTATATGTATGTATATATGTATATGTGTATAAACATTCTGAAACTTCAGACAAATTTCCTTGGTTTATCAGTTCTTCATAGCTCCAAACTGAGGAACACCTTCATTATTGTTACTCCAGACAAATGAATAGTGTAGTTTTTTCTACTTATCAGGGAGTGACTCATTACTCTTCCCTGTTGGCTTTTACATGGAAGATTATAACTTGGTGTCTTCAGGAAGGTGTGTCTATCCTTGTCGGACACCTCCAGGCAGATTATGTCATTGGGATCGCCCCTATAGACCAGTTCACCATCCGTTCTCTACAGGGCGTTTTCTCAAATGGAGAGAACCTTTATTGGGCTTTTTTTTTTAATCAAATGTCCAAACAACTCGGTTCTCCAATCAACTTTCTTTGTGTTTCAAGTTTCAGATCACCTGGAACATGCAGTTGATTTAAAATCTCTAGATTGGGGGAATCTTTTACATATGCGTTTACACCATTCAACTGAATTCCTCTAGTTCTAGGTAAAAATTCAAGCGTCCAAAAGCCGAGCCATTCTGATTACGCCTCCTATGGCCTCAGAGATCTTGGTTTTTTTTTAGTCATTCTGAGCCTAGTCTCAAGACTTGCAACCCGTCTTCCAGTAGTTCCAGATCAAATATCTAAAAGGTGTGGGTCAAGCATTCCATTTCAATCCAGAAATGCTTTACTTACACATCCAGATGTTGTCAGGAATCAAACCAGAGGTAGACACTTTTCTGGTTTCTCTGCCGAGTGTATCTTCAAATATAGAAAGATCTCCACTCTCAAGTTTTACTCTGGAAGATGGAAGATAATTTCTAGTTGGTGTAGAAAAAGGGAAATAAATCCAGACAATTCCTCTAGGGAGGTTTTTTACTGGATTTCTTTTTCTGTCTGTTCTCTACCCTTCAATTTCTATTTCATCTAAGAGAAGGGTACAGATCAGTAATCTCGAACATGTTAAAATTTTAGTCGGCTTCACACTTTTTCATTAAACCCTACCATCACCAGCTTATTAAAGGGGTTTTTCACTATGCCGACAGGTTTCCAGGACTTTGTATCCAAATGGAATCTTGCATGAGTATTGTGGTCTTTTCTAAACCACCTTACGATCCGGTGAATTCAGCTTCTTTTATTCATTTGATAGTCAAGCTGTATTTCATTTGACATTTGCTTCAGTTCGTAGAAGTTATAGTCATGCTTTGCCAATTACAGAGGGTTGTTTTCAGGTATGAGAAGAACAATGACTTCTTTTTCTCTTCTCATTCAACCTATTTTTGTTTCAGGCTATAAATAACCTTGTCTGAAACTATTATTTGTCCTGTCATTTCCAGGATTCGTGGATCGTAGGCTAATGTGAATTTTTTGTATACATTAGAATGTTTAAAACGTTTCGAGATTATCATGAGAATTTTTTTTTTCTTTTCAATCAAGGGGTTTTTGGATATATTTCTAACCATCCTTGATTGCAAAGTGGATTTGTAAAGTGATAAAGCTTCTACCAGTATATGCTAGTTTCACTTCTGCCCTATTATCATTCAGAATACAGTATGAGGTTAGAACCTTCTACATTTTGGGCATATTGGAACTCCGTTTTTTCTTCAGAATGTTTTTTCTTACTGCGTAATGGATGTTCCAACGCTACTTTTCATCCCTTCACCTAAGGTGCTTGGTTCCCATTCGTAGTGGTACTCATTCCTTGGGTAGTTTAGTAGCTTCTCAATCTATTATGAGCAGCACTTATTTTGGGATTTTATTTTCCTTGGTTGTTTGTTAGCCTGTTTGAATAGGTATGAACCTTCTATTTTGACTCCGGTTCCTGTCCATTTATCTTCTCCACTTGTGAATTTTGGATTTGGATCCCTTGCAGTCATGGTGGATACTCTCTTACATTACCATCATTGGATGGTTTTTAAAAGGGGTATAAACAACCAAGGTTGGAGGAGTTAGGTATGTGTAACTTTATTTTTCATCCAACCCTCCACTTGCTTTGAATTCAGGCTATAATTGTAGTGATGGGTAGTTATATTTGATATTAAAATGATATTTTTAATGTAAAATTAATTTTAATTAATAATATACCTACCCATCACTACAATGGTATGTCCCGCCTCCCAGCCCCGCCTGAAATATTTGTTTTCCTGAAAGAAATAATGACCTTCTCGGCGCGAAAATCGCGGTCACGTGACCTGTATCGTCTGCCTATTGGTCTGATAGGTCATGTGACATCAGTGACCAATCAGGACTCGACGCTGGGGAGGTCACGGGAAAAGGGACATGCCGGTGGCATTTCTGGCTAGATTTTTTTTGTGTCAGACTGTCCCAGACCTGCGTCTGGTGAAAAGGCTATAATTGTAGTGATGGGTAGGTATATTATTAATTAAAATTAATTTTACATTAAAAATATCATTTTACATTTTGGTTATAGTTTTGCATTAAAGTTTCTAAGAGGTTGTATCTTCTGAACCCTTTGATAGATTTAGTTGATACTTACACTGAAGTTACATACTGGTCTAAACATTTCATTGATGCATGTCCCACCCCCCACAGTGACCTTGAGGTCAAGGTCACAGACTTAGAAATTTTATATCTTGATTAAAGTTTTATGACAAAGTTTATAGATGCCTGTATGTTCTAAACTCTTAGACAACTTCAGTTGATACTTGCATCAATGTTGCATACCAGTCCAAAGATTTTGTGATGCATGTCGCTTCCCCACCCACTGTGACCTAGACCTCAGGGTCATGGAGTTAGAAAGTTTACATTTGGTTAAAGTTTTATGACAAAGTTTATAGATGCCTGTTACATAATGTTCTAAACTCTAAGACAAATTCAATTGATACTTGCATCAATGTTGCATACCAGTTCAAAGATTTCATTGATGCATATCCCACCCTGCTGCTTCAGTAACATTGATGCCCCCACCCCTTCAGTAACTTTGATGCTCTCACTCCCTTGGTCCATTTAGAAAGATAATGTTTGGTTTAGATTTTAAAAGCACATTATAGATTCTTATAGCTTCTTGACTTCTTCATTCATGTTACATACAAGCTCGAAAGATATATCAGAGGGTGGCACTGGCAGGGGGTATATGTGACCCACTGGTCACTTTCTCTAGTTTTTGCAAACAGTAGGGACCCAGATCAGACTGCTCCTGATCTGGGTCCACTCTGTTCACCTATATGCAAAAATATTTTTGACAAGTTTGCAAAAAGATTCAGCAGATGACATAAACAGACGACATTTTCAGATGTTCTTTTTCTCAGCGTCTTAAAGGTTAGACATATCTTAAGAAATTATTATTGATTATTGTCTCATTAGTTGTTGTTTCAGGAAATTTTCTAAAGAAGGAAATATGTGTGGAGCCATGTTTAAAAATTACCTAGTGATAATTTGAAATGACAGACGCAGAAACGTAAAACAATCTAATGTTTGGTAACGACAGAGTGAAGATATACATATATTGGTGAACAAAAAAGATATTTACATGTATTTATGAAGATGCTCTTTGAAAAAAATCACAAACTTATTGAAAATACTGGAATGTTGAAGTTTGGCAGAGACTCGTTAAGATTTGAAGACCATCAAGAGAGCTACACCAGTGAATTTTCTGCTTATCTATGTGCTTACATTTAAATTTATACTGAATAATGCTAACCCTTTCACCCCTGCATTTCTAGAGTAGATTCTGCCATCCTCGATTGAGGACATGTCCACTCTGGGGCCAGTTGTTCAAAACTAACAATGTAGTTAGTCAAAATATAGTTAAAACTTTGATCATTTAATGTGGCAAATAGATATTTTTGCTGGGAAAATGTGAGCAGCTTTTGCAAATGCAAAAGCTGCTCACATTTTTCAGCAAAAACACCTCTGTATTAGATACTGTATTTACTAGAACAGTTAACAATTTGACCACTAACGAGTTTGTTAACCTAACGACACTTTGTACAACTGGCCCCTGGTTACTAAACTGGGGCAAGTTGTTCAAAAACTAAAGACATAACTAACAATGTCATTAGTTAACGTATCGTTAAAACTTTGATCATTAATTATGGCAAATATGGTAATATTTGCAAAAGCTGCTCACATTATTTTCAGCAAAAATACCAAAATTTTAAATATTAAAGTTGCTAGAACAGTTAGCAACATGACGGCTAATGAGCTCATTAACCTAACGATGCTTTGAACAGCTGGCCCCTGATAGCTAGGGGATTTAGTCAAAATCATGTACAGGATAGCAAACAGTGTTGATCCTGATGAGATGGCTCATCAGGTGTCATCTTAGCTGGTGTTGCACTGTTTTCGTAGACATCTGGGCCCACTTGTTCAAAGCTTCGTTAGTATAACGAGCTGATTAGTGGTCAAATTGTTAACTGTTCTAGCAAATACAATATCAAAACTTCTGGTGTTTTCTGCTGAAAAAAAAATTGCGCAAAAGCTACTCACATTTTTTCAGCAAAAATATTAGTATATTTGCCATATTTCATGATCAAAGTATTAATGATTCGTTGAGTAACGACATCATTAGTTTTGAACAACTGGCCCCAGTTGTTCAAAGCCTTGTTAGCTTAACAAGCTCGTTAATGGTCATTTTGTTAACTGTTCTAGCAAGCACAATATCAAAAATTTTGGTATTTTCTGCTGAAAAAAAAATGATAGTAGCTTTTGCATACGCATACTCAAAAGCTACTCATATTTTTTCAGCAAAATTATTAGTATATTTGCCATTTTACATGATCAAAGTATCAGTGATTTGTTAACTAACGACATCATTAGTTTTGAACAACTGACCCCAGTACTAGAGCCCGTTGTTCAAAATTAACATCAGTAGTTAACAAATCGTTAAAACTTTGATAATTTAATGTGGCAAATATATTAATATTTTTGCTGAAAAAATGTGAGCAGCAAAAGCTGCTCACTTTTTTTCAGCAAAATAACAGAATATTATATATTGTACTTGCTAGAACAGTTATCAATTTGACCACTAACTAGCTTGTTAAGCTAATGATGCTTTGAAAAACTGGCCCCTGGTCTACAGTGTTAATGGTTTGTGCTGTCATTGTTCTGTAACCATAGCAAAATTAGGGTTCATTCTCAGAGTTGATATGGTAACCTAGCTATAGTTTTATCCAGTTGGAGCTGGGCTTGCTTAAACTGTATTTGACATCAAAAGAAAAGATAGACTCATGGGCTCCATAATTTACATTAGTTTTCTCAGTCAATCCGGTGCATTTGTTGTTGATTAAAGGTCCCGAGGTTATAACACTTTTTCATGCTCTACTCAGCTGAGCATGGAATGTGATGCTTATGAGTATTTAAAGGCAATTAAAAGAGGCTTTTTATCCCCCGCCGAAGGCGGAGGGATATAGTTTTGGCGTTGTCCGTCTGTCCGTCCGTCCGTCCGTCCGTCCGTCCATCCGCACCAACGAAACGACATTTAGGGGGCAAAAAATTTGGACAGTTTGACACTTAAGTATATATTCGTGAGTTCAAATGTGGTTTATTCCGTTATTTGGGTACTTAAGTGGCAAAAATTTGCTCTTAGGTGGCTTGCCGCTTAAGAGAATTTGCCGCTTAAGTAGTCAATATGCCGACGCCTAGCCACTTAAGTATCCGTTCGTGAGAACGTCCGTCCATCCGTCCTTCCGTCCGTCCGTCACACTTTTTTGTCCGGAACCGTTTCTCAGCAACTATTGCATGGAATTAAATGAAACTTGAAATAAATATGTATTATTATGCTGTGGTGATGCACGCGCAATTTTTTTTCGGATTGACTTTTTACATCCAGAGTTATGGCCCCTTGAATGATTGAAATTCTGGATTTTTCGTCGTCTCACTTTGTCCGGAACCGTTTCTCAGCAACTATTGCATGGAATTAAATGAAAATTGAAATAAATATGTATTATTATGCTGCAGTGATGCACGCGCAATTTTTTTTCGGATTGACTTTTTACATCCAGAGTTATGGCCCCTTAAATGATTGAAATTCTGGATTTTTTCGTCATCTCACTTTGTCCGGAACTGTTTCTCAGCAACTATTGCATGGAATTAAATGAAACGTGAAATAAATATGTATTATTATGCTGCGGTGATGCACGCGCAATTTTTTTCTGGATTGACTTTTTACATCCAGAGTTATGGCCCCTTAAATGATCCAAATTCTGGATTTTTCGTTGTCTCACTTTGTCCGGAACCGTTTCTCAGCAACTATTGCATGGAATTAAATGAAACTTGAAACTAGAAATGGTGTTTGTAAAACACAATGCCCCCAACCTTTGCTTGTCCTTAGATGGCAAAATATTCAACAAATATTGTTAAAGACTCAAAAACATACAACAAGAATTCCTCTGAAGGCTATGTCGCGCCTGTGGGGGCGCAAAGTCACCAAACCATGAAATCTAGGTCAAGGTCAAACATGAGCGCCTGCATAAAAATTTCACTCCTAGTTGCAAGCATGTACCAAGTATCATCAATGAAACTCTTAAAAACAGACTCTTACATCAGGGTGAAAGTTAGGGTTGTCACACTATTTTACAGTCAGTGAACCATAAAATGTAGGTCAAGGTCAGAAATGGATACTTGCATTGAAGTAGATCTTGCTCAAGATATTATCATAAGCATCTTTTGTGTGAAGTTAGATTAAAATCATAAATGTAGGCGGTAGAGCAATGACAAAGTTTTTCTAAAAATAGCCATAGTGACCTTGACCTTGAGGTCATGACCTTGAAAGTCAAAGCAACTCGAGATATTACCATAAGAAACATTTGTGTGAAGTTCTATTAACATCCATCAATAAATGTAGGCACTAGAGCGATGACAAAGATTTTAAAAAAATAGCCACAGTGACCTTGACCTTGAAAGTCGAAAAAGTTCGAGATATTGTCATAAGGAACATTTGTGTGAAGTTATACTGAAATCGGTGAAGAAATGTAAGCGCTATAGCCATGTCAAAGTTTTTCTAAAAATAGCCACAGTGACCTTGACCTTGAAAGTCAAACTCACTCGAGGTATTGTCATAAGGAACATTTGTGTGAAGTTATATTGAAATCAGTGAAGAAATGTAGTCGCTAGGGCGATGACAAAGTTTTTCTAAAAATAGCCACAGTGACCTTGACCTTGAAAGTCGAAATCGCTCGAGATATTGTCTTAAGGAACATTTGTGTGAAGTTATATTGAAATTGGTGAAGAAATGTAAGCGCTAGAGCATTGGCAAAGTTTTTCTAAAAATAGCCACAGTGACCTTGACCTTGAAGGTGGAACTCGCTACAGATATTGTCATAAGGAACATTTGTGTGAATCGATTTTGAAATTGGTGAAAAAATGTAAGCCCTAGAGCAATGAAAAAGTTTTTCTAAAAATAGCCACAGTGACCTTGACCTTGAAAGTCGAACTCTTTCGAGGTATTGTCATAAGGATCATTTGTGTGAAGTTATATTAAAATCGGTGAAGAAATGTAGGCGCTGGAGCGATGACAAAGTTTTTCTAAAAATAGCCATTGTGACCTTGACCTTGAAAGTTGAAATGGCTTGAGATATTGTCATAAGGAACATTTGTGTGAAGTTATATTGAAATCAATGAAGAAATGTAAGCGCTAGAGCATTGACAAAGTTTTTCTAAAAATAGCCACACTGACCTTGACCTTGAAAGTGAAACTCGCTAGAGATATTGTCATAAGGAACATTTGTGTGAAGTTATATTGAAATCGGTGAAGAAATGTAGGCGCTAGAGCGATGACAAAATTTTTCTAAAAATAGCTACAGTGACCTTTGCCTTGAGGTCATGACCCTGAAAGTCGAACACACTCGAGATATTGTCATAAGGAACATTTGTGTGAAGTTATATTGAAATCAGTGAAGAAATGTAGGCACTAGAGCAATGACAAAGTTTTTCTAAAAATAGCCACAGTGACCTTGATCTTGATGTCATGACATTGAAAGTTGACCTCGCTCAAGATATAGTCATAAGGCACATTTGTGTGAAGTTATATTGAAATCAGTGAAGAAATGTAGGCGCTAGAGTGATGACAAAGTTTTTCTTAAAATATTTATTATCACAATAATTCTTCACAATCTCCAGACGTTTCGGCTTTTTACAGCCTTTTTCACGGATTTTTCTTTCAAGCTATCACATATTTTTCCTATTCATCTTTCCACCATATTTAATGTTTCTTAAAATAGCCACAGTGACTTTGACCTTGCGGTCATGACCTTGAAAGTCGAACTCGCTGAGATATTATCATAAGAAACATTTGTGTGAAGTTATATTGAAATTGGTGAAGAAATGTAGGCGCTAGACCGATGACAAAGTTTTTCTAAAAATAGCCACAGTGACCTTGACCTTGAGGTCATGACCTTGAAGTCGAACTCCCTCGAGATTTTTTTATAAGGAACATTTGTGTGAAGTTATATTGAAATTAGTGAAGAAATGTAGGCGCTAGAGCGATGACAAAGTTTTTCTAAAAATAGCCACAGTGACCTTGACCTTGAGGTCATGACCTTGAAAGTCGAACTCCCTTGAGATTTTTTTATAAGGAACATTTGTGTGAAGTTATATTGAAATTGGTGAAGAAATGCAGGCGCTAGAACGATGACAATGTTTTTCACAAATTACCAAAATGACAAAGGGACATAACTCACAAAGTATTTTTCTGAATTTTGTCATAAGTTAATCAGTTCATCTACTCATCACCACCAATATACTCAACAACTTTCAAGGCTCTAGCTCCAATAGTTTTTGAGATATCTTGCTGACAAGATTTTATTAAAAAAATTTCAAAGGGCAATAACTCTTAAAAGGGGCATAATCCGGACGAGAAAAAAAATACGCGTCAGCTAATTTTCCATGAGGAATCCATATATGAAATTTCAAAACCCTAGCATACACGGTTCTAAAGATATGCTATGCATCACTTTAAGCATACATTACAATGGGCACAAATTACCAAAATGACAAAGGGCCATAACTCACAAAGTATTTTTCGGAATTTTGTCAAAAGTTAATCAGTTCATCTACTCATCACCACCAATATATTCACCAACTTTCAAGGCTCTAGCTCCAATAGTTTTTGAGATATCTTGCTGACAAAATTTTATTAAAAAAATTTCAAAGGGCAATAACTCTTAAAAGGGGCATAATCCGGACAAGAAAAAAAATACGCGTCAACTAATTTTCCATGAGGAATCCATATATGAAATTTCAAAACCCTAGCATACACGGTTCTAAAGATATGCTATGCATCACTTTTAGCATACATTACAATGGGCACAAATTACCAAAATGACAAAGGGCCATAACTCACAAAGTATTTTTCGGAATTTTGTCAAAAGTTAATCAGTTCATCTACTCATCACCACCAATATATTCACCAACTTTCAAGGCTCTAGCTCCAATAGTTTTTGAGATATCTTGCTGACAAAATATTATTAAAAAAATTTCAATGGGCAATAACTCTTAAAAGGGGCATAATCCGGACAAGAAAAAAAATACGCGTCAGCTAATTTTCCATGAGGAATCCATATATGAAATTTCAAAACCCTAGAATACACGGTTCTAAAGTTGTGCTATGCATCACTTTTAGCATACATTACAATGGGCACAAATTACCAAAATGACAAAGGGCCATAACTCACAAAGTATTTTTCGGAATTTTGTCAAAAGTTAATCAGTTCATCTACTCATCACCACCAATATAATCACCAACTTTCAAGGCCTTAGCTCCAATAGTTTTTGAGATATCTTGCTGACAAGATTTTATTAAAAAAATTTCAAAGGGCAATAACTCTTGAAGGGGGCATAATCCGGACGAGAAAAAAAATACGCGTCAGCTAATTTTCCATGAGGAATCTATATATGAAATTTCAAAACCCTAGCATACACGGTTCTTTAGTTATGCTATGCATCAAAAGCGTAACGGACGGACGAACGGACGAACGGACGAACGGACGAACAGACGAACGGACGAACGGACGAACGGACGAACGAACCAGAAGCAATATGCCCCTCCAACTTTTTCAAAGTTGGGGGCATAATAAATATGTATTATTATGCTGTGGTGATGCACGCGCATTTTTTTTCCGGATTTACTTTTTACATCCAGAGTTATGGCCCCTTAAATGATTGTAATCCTGGATTTTTCGTCGTCTCACTTTTTTGTCGGGAACTGTTTCTCAGCAACTATTGCATGGAATTATATGAAACTTGAAATAAATATGTATTATTATGCTGTGGTGATGCACGCACAAATTTTTTTCGGATTGACTTTTTACACCCAGAGTTATGGCCCCTTAAATGATTAAAATTCTGGATTTTTCGTCGTCTCACTTTGTCTGGAACCGCTTCTCAGCAACTATTGCATGGAATAAAATGAAACTTGAAATAAATATGTATTATTATGCTGCCGTGATGCACGCGCAATTTTTTTTTCGGATTTACCTGGATTGACTTTTTTATCCAGAGTTATTTCCCCTTAAATGATTGAAATTGAGGAATTTTGTCTATTCGGTGATTATATCGGGTTTTTTTAATATTCGCGAATTTTATTTTGGTATCCTTGAAACCACATAACAGGTAAATAAACCTCAACTTTGACAGACAAGTTAATCTCTACTGATAATTAGGTCAGTAGGTCAGGGTACAGCCTCTCGTCCAGGGAGTAAATGTTCAGCGGGGCCCTTCCTCATTGTCTCTAGTTTGCTTCTTAGAACCATCCTCAATTTTGGCCAGATATATTTTCTTGCCATTCTACACGAAAAACCCATTCGGTGGGGGATATCAATTCAACGAATTTGCTTGTTTCTTGCTGGGATCAGCAGAGAATGTTATTTGTCCTGCTCATAAATTTTGAAATGCCAGCAGTTATTGTCATTATAAAATTTATGAACAGAATAAATCTCATGCTATAAGACTTCTTCATGCTCTTCTCAGCTGAGCATGGAATGTAATGCTCCAAGTATTTAAAGGCAATTAACCCATTTTGTACCAGAAACCCCAAAACGGGTACCCTGGCACACAGTGCAGGCCCAGATCAGACGCCGCAGAACGCGGCGTCTGATCAGGGCCTCCACTGTTTGCTAAAAGTTCCGTCATTTTCCAAATAGATTTTGATGAAAACACACCCTGACACCCCTAAATTTTGAAATGGACTCCTGCTTTATATAAGGAGGTGATTCCATTTGGTACGAAAAGGGTTAAATGAGGCATTTTTCCTGCTAGGATCAGCAGAGAATGTAATTTGTCCTGCTTATAAATTTTGAAATGCCAATATTCAGTTATTGTTATTCTAAAATTTATGAGCAGGACAAATTACATGCTCAAGTGAGGTGAGCATGGAAAAAGTTGCATAACCTCATGGCCTGTTTGAGTGTAGAAATATAATGTATAGTGGTATTTATTTTTCATCATTTGTTTCATTATTCACTGCAACTTCTTTATAACACTATTGTTGTGATCCAAGGCAGAAACAGTATTAATCAAACTACCGTGCTATATCGCCGACAAAATGAAGATTTTATGATGAAAAATTGTGATATTTTTCTTATTTCTGCTCAAAATATAGATTGTGGGTACACGTTAGAACTGCTCACCGAGGCGGTTCTAACGGGTACCCACAATCTATATTTTAGAGCAGAAATAAGAAAAATAAGGTTTGCCCCTGTAAACCCCAGTTTTACTATATAAAAGCGGGGTTCAGGGTGGTCAGATTTATATAGACATGTTTTCGTGATGAGTATTCACTTTCATAGATGATTTCCAAATATAGAATCAGTTTGATCTGATCAGTTTTCACTACATGGTGTATGGACAGCTCATACCCCAAAGATTTTTAAAATGGACATGGATTAGCTTACCCATTTTACACATATGACCCACAAAGGTGGGGGTAAACTTGTCATCAAATGCCAAATCATCTTTAAAAAATACACAGTATTATAGTGTTGGCTTTGGTATCAAAGTCCCACTGACTAATGCTCTGCATCATGGGTATTTTATTCAGCAAAATCATAGACACAAGAATCATAACTCTAAATTACATGCTTTTGGAGTTACTGCTCTTTGAACACTGTAAACAGTGATCCTAGTCATACACTTGTGACCTTTCTGTAACTTGAAAAGTGTTTCAGAGATTTTCTTGAAGTTTTGCAAATATGTAAAGCAACATCAGATGACAAGTAGAACACAAGAACCATAAATAAATATATGATTGTATTATAAGAATCTTATATGGGCGTGAGGGGTGGATTGAAAAATCCGTCCCGAGGGACACTGTCCGGCATCACGAGGCTTGCCGAGTGATGCCGGACAGTGATCCCGAGGGACGGGTTTTTCTATCCACCCCTCGCACCCATATAGGATTCTTTTTCTTGCATACTTTCCATTTCTTAGCGCGGAATTTCAGTGCTGCAGTCACTTCGGTTACCAACGTCCGCCATATTGTGTTGACACTTAGGAATGTAAAGTGACGTCACGGATCGTGCATGACGTCAACCTTAACGACAGCGCACACAAGGTCATAATCAACCAGTGCATTTATCAAACAGGCGATTATATTCGATTCGGGGTCGGAACACCAGGGTCAGAACATAAATTTGTATGCCAGGGTAAAATCACGGATTTCCTTGTCTGGTGTGCAAGAATACCCTTTCTAGAACATTATTAACCCTTATCTTGCTGAATATTCATTTAAGCCACACCCATTTCTGTCTATCAACCAATCAAATTACTTGATGTAATTTATTGCTACAAATTCATAAACTGAATGCCAAACAGTGTAGATCCTGATCAGATGGCTTCTGAAGAAGCCATCTGATCTGGATCTACCCTGTTTGCCAAGATAGGAGTAGTTGTGAACAGCAAGATAAGGGTTAACAAATTTTTGAGTTATGGCTCTTTGAACACTGAGAATAATGGTTTCTGTGACATATTTGTATCTCCTCTGTGAATAGAAAACTTTTTTGAGATATTTCCAGTAAACCTCACTCAAAAATGTGAAGCATCATTACGGGATCTGCAAAAAACAAGAAGTGTTATTCTGATTTACTTATGGAGCTATGACCCTTTGAACATAGAAAATACATGTAGTCATCTCAGTCATATTCATGTCAACTTTATTTGAGGAAGGACTAATGCACCCTCACTTTGAATTAATTTTGTACAGTATTATGGCACTTGCTTGTTGTAAGTGCAATTACAGGGCATGATGCAGAGCTTGCATTGCTTTTATTGATAAGGGCAACAAAACTATTTTTGGAACATGTCACCTACCTTAACCCATTTTGTACCGGAAACCCCAAAACGGGTACACTGGCAAACAGTGCAGGCCCAGATCAGAAGCTGCAGAATGTGGCGTCTGATCAGGGCCTTCACTGTTTTGCTAAAAGTTCAGGCATTTTCCAAATAACTTTTGATGAAAACACAACCTGACACCCCTAAATTTTGAAATGAACTCCTGCTATATATAAGGAGGATGGTTCCATTTGGTACAAAAAGGGTTGAAGGTTCATGTATACTCTTTTTGCTATATATAAGGAGGATAATTCTATTTGGTACAACAAGGGTTAAAGGTACATGTGTATTTTCCATTAACTCATTGTATGCTAGTGGACTCTTCCATTGCTTATGTTGGACAAGTTCATTTGTCAAATAAGGGGTGTCATGCCTATTTTTTCGTTTTCATTCTATTTTTAGCTCACCTGTCATGTAATGACGAGGTGAGCTTTTGGGATCACTTTTCGTCCATCGTCCGTCGTCAGTGCGTGCGTCCGTGCGTCAGTCCGTAAACAATTTCTTCAAACGACATCTCCTCCTAAACCACTGATCGGATTTTTACCAAACTTTACAGAAATGATCATTAGGTGGCCCCCTTTCAAATTTGTTCAAATGGTTCCGGTCCGTTGCACATCTAGGACACATGAGCCAAAAATAGATTTTTTTCACCGAAAACTTAAAAAATCTTCTTCTCTGAAACCACAAGGCCCAGGTCTTTGATATTTGGTATGAAGCTTCATCTAGTGGACCTCTATCAAGACTGTTCAAATTATAGTGCTGGGTCCAAAAATGCCCCCGCCCCGGGGCCCTTTGGTTTTACATGGGCTTATATAGGGAAAATCTTTAAAAACCTTCGTCTGAAACCACAAGGCCCAGGTATTTGATATTTGGTATGAAGCTTCATCTAGTGGACCCCTACCAAGATTGTTCAAATTATAGTGCTGGGGCCAAAAATGCCCCCGCCCCGGGGCCCTTTGGTTTTACATAGGATTATATAGGGAAAATCTTTAAAAATCTTCTTCTCTGAAACCACAAGGCCCAGGTCTTTGATATTTGGTATGAAGCATTATCTCGTGGACCCCTACCATTATTGTTCAAATTATAATGCTGGGGCCAAAAATGCCCCCGCTCCGGGGTCCTTTGGTTTTACATGGGCTTATATAGGGAAAACCTTTAAAAATCAGAATTGTTCAAATTATAGTGCTGGGGCCAAAAATGCCACCGCCCCGGGGCCCTTTGGTTTTACATGGGCTTATATAGGGAAAATCTTTAAAAATCTTCTTGTCTGAAACCGCAAGGCCTAGGTCTTTGATATTTGGTATGAAGCTTCATCTAGTGGACCTCTATCAAGATTGTTCAAATTATAGTGCTGGGTCCAAAAATGCCCCCGCCCCGGGGTCCTTTGGTTTTACATGGGCTTATATAGGGAAAATCTTTAAAAATCTTCTTCTCTAACCACAAGGCCCTGGTCTTTGATATTTGGTATGAAGCTTCATCTAGTGGACCCATACCAGAATTGTTCAAATTATAGTGCTGGGGCCAAAAATGCCCCTGCCCACGGGCCCTTTGGTTTTACATGGGCTTATATAGGGAAAATCTTTAAAAATCTTCTTCTCTGAAACCGCAAGGCCCAGGTCTTTTATATATGGTATGAAGCTTCATCTAGTGGGCCCTTACCAGAATTGTTCAAATTATAGTGCTGGGACCAAAAATGCCCCCGCCCCGGGGCCATTTGGTTTTACATGGGCTTATATAGGGAAAATCTTTAAAAATCTTCTTCTCTGAAACCGCACGGCCCAGGTCTTTGATATTTGGTATGAAGCTTCATCTTGTGGACCTCTACCAACAATGTTCAAATTATAGCCCTGGGGCCAAAAATGCCCCTGCTTGGGGGCCCTTTGGTTTTACATAGTCTTATATAGGGAAACTCTTCTTCTCTGAATCCACTAGGCCTAGGTCTTTGATACTTGGTATGAAACTTCATCTAGTGGACCTCTACCAAGATTGTTCAAATTATAGCCCTGAGACCAAAAATGCCCCCGCCTCGAGGCTCTTTTTACATAGACTTATATTGGGAAAATATTTAAAAATCTTCTTCTGTGAAACCACAAGTCCTTGGTCTTTGATATTTGGTGTGAAATTTCATCTAGTGGACCTCTATCAAGATTGTTCAATTATTGGTTTTACATAGGCTTATGTAGGGAAATTCTTCTCTGAAACCACAAGGCCCAGGTGTTCGATATTTGGTGTGCAGCTTCATCTAGTGGACCTTGCCAAGAATGTTCAAATTATAGCTTTTGTTGATATTTGTTATGAAGGATCACCTTTTTAGGCCTCCCTCAACATTATGCACATTATAGCCCCAGGGTAAAAAATGGCCCTCTCCAGGGCCCACTTGTTACTCAATGGATCAGGTGAGCGATCCAGGGCCATCATGGCCCCTCTTGTTTACGGAAAATTCTGCTAGCAAATAGTACAGGCCCTGATCAGACGCCGCGTTCTGCAGCGTTCAATTTAGCCAGACACATTTCTGACTTTGAACCAATCAGATTACAGCAAAACCTGTCTTAGCCGCCACCTCTATTAAGCAAGCAACCTGTCTTAAGCAAGCATGTGTTGGTTCCCCAAAATGGCAAATGCATTGAATTTCACCTGTCTTAAGCAAGCACCTGTCTTGAGCAAGCATATTTGGTCATCCCTTTGGTGCTTGCTTAATACAGGTTGGACTGTACTTGATGTAATTTATTCTTACAAATTCATAAATTGAATGTCAAACAGTGTAGATCCTGATCAGAATCTGATCTGGATCTACACTGTTTGCAAAGAAAAGGGTTGTCGTGAACAGCAGGATAAGAGTTAAGTTGGGAATTAGTTTCACATTTTGTTTGATCTGTAGATACTGTTGAACTTGTGAATGTTTAATAAAGAAATATGTTCTTGTTAGTTTTGCTATTTAAAGATTGAATTTCGCAACACATTTAGAAAATGAACGTAGTACGGGAGGATGCAACTGTTTCATATACATTCTTGTGCGCTGTATTTTTTTTTTTTTTTTTTTTTTTTTGGTGGTATAAAATGCCAATCACGACAAGTGTCGTCTGCTTTGTTGCCTGCCGATTACCTTAAAAGTAGTATTTTGCAAAAAGTGTGGACCCAGATAAGACTGCTCCTGTAGGTATAATAAGTGTAATACATGTAATCTGAAAGGGGCATAAAACCAAACCCAAAACTAGAATGCAGTCTATGGCTCGCCATCCCAAAACCCCACGCTTTCTCAACAGGGGCTAAGTGCCAAATAAATTTTTTTTGCAATTGAATTTGACATGCGACTTTTTGACCCCTCCCCCAGGGCCCCAGTCTTATCCCAGGGTCAAAATTTTACTTTTATTATATTATACTACTAATCATTCCCTTTGATTTGATCTGCCACATGACTATGTTCTGGAAAACTTTAATTTTGCCCCCTCACCCCCGATTCCGATTAACAGTGATAGCTCAGTGGTTAGTGCACAGGAGCGTGATAGCTCAGCGGTTAGTGCACTTGCCTCTGATGCTAGAGGCCCCAGTTCGTTCCCCGGAGCCGGTGATTATTTCGGTGTCCGAATATGCTCCATTGGCATCATTTGCCGGGATGAATACCAAAAATAGCACCGTCCTTCTGATCGGGACGTTAACTGGAGGCCCCCTGTGCAGGAAGAGTCATCTCCTGTGCAGGTTATAGACACCTACCATAATTACATGGTTACTGAGTAGGCTTTCAACCCTGCAACCTGTGTATGTAATGTACACCTGCGAGTAATGGTCAAATGTGATTGATCGCGGAATTTGCGACTAAACCGACGATTTACCTCCCCAAGTCACAATTTTCAATACAGATATCACCATTCTAATGCACTTTATTTGTTGTTTTGTTAAAAATTGTACTATTTGGCTCAAAGCAGCAGGCTCTGTGAGCTGTGTAAAACCAAATGCCAGCCAATGAGAAGCGACATTACATGTTGACGTCTTGTTTCCGACATTATATCACAGAATATACTGTCGCAAATTTTTGACGTTATCCAATCAAACATCGGGTTACATTTGCAAGTGCATTAGAATGTGTGTTATCATTATACTTGCCTCAAGACAATTCTGACAAGTACACAGAACATGAATTTACAAAATGAATTATTCGAAAAAAGTGAAAACAATTGAACATAATCATGTATTTAAGATTTTTTTCATCTTTATACACTTCAAATCTGTAAATGAAAGTGAAAATAACTGCATGCTATAATCTACAGCTATGAAAAAACTTCTTGGCATCACGCGAACAAGTCTGTGAAATGAATACCCCCTTAAACTCCATTTTATGTAGCAAAAACTGGGGTTTATGTGGGTATAAATTATTTTTCTTTTTTCTGATCCAAGACATAGGTTGTGTGTACTCATTAGAACCAGCTCAATGAGGCGGTTCTAACGAGCATACACAACCTATGATAGCGGTAGAAATAAGAAAAATATCATGCATATTCATGAGAAAAGTAGCCATTTTGGAGAAGTGAAAATGTGCACTATGTAGCACGGGTGTGATACTGTATTGGGAAGCAAAAACTCAGTTTGAATCAGGCCATGGTACACAGGCCAGCAGTGGTTGAGTTATTGAAGTTTTATTGTATTATTTTCCTGTGTCTGGAAATAATAATAATAAAAAAAAAACTGCCGTAAAAATCCTAAAAATTTGAACACCTTGAAGACTTGCTGTAATTCTCATGAAATGTTAGCAAATTTGTTTCGCAATCCAGCAAAGAGTCCAAAAGGTGCATACAGAATGGCAATCAGTGTAGACCCTGATCAGACTGCTCCTGATATCATCTGGGTCGGCACTGTTTGCTCGGACTGTCTGTCCCAATACTTACAATCATTATGGTAGAATGCATGTAGAAATCAATAAAATTGATCATGTTAATAAGTGTGTAATGACCACCCCTGTAAACCCATTATTGAGAGAAAGCTGGGTTTATAGGGGCATACATTATTTTACTTATTTTTGCTCCAAGAATAGGTTGTTGGTTCTCGTTAGGTTCTAATGAGCATCCACAACCTATGTTTGGAGTATAAATAAGAAAAATACAACACATTTTCATCAGAAATATATATGTTTTGGAAATATGTAAGCATGCACTACATCACATGAATATGTTTTTGAAATGGAGTACAGTTGAAGATGACTACACAATCGGCCTGCATGAATTAGGGAAAAGCTATCCAGGGCTTTATGAAAGGACCCGGCCACAAATTGTCATTAAAAGCGGTAATATTTCAAATTTGCTTTATACTTAGAGAATAAGTTTTAACAATATACATACATTTAATGATTATAAACTATAATACTAAGTGCTGCTTGTCCAAATTCTTAAGTTTTAGTAGTCTATTTATAATCGTCTCAGATTCATGAAGATGATATTTTATATATTTTAGAGCACCTTTGTTGTAAGGTAGTAGTAATAATTGCCAAAAAAAAAAAAAAAAAAGAATGAAGACAAAGAATAAAAAATGTAAAAAAAAAAGAACAATAAAGATATATTTTCATGAGAAATAAAAAAAAGAAAGAAAAAAAAAAGAAAATAAAAAATATTAAAAAAAAAAAAAAATAAAAACGACAAGAAAAAAATGTGAAAAGATCTTGTACTGAGTCAGTATTTTTCATTTTGTCTCATTTAATGCATAATTAATAAATTTGATTGGTGCTACAAAGTGTTTCTAGACCCATTGTCTTTCATTTATTGTTGATATATATAAATGTTTGCTATATTTATATTTTTGTTATTTTACAGGCTATTTTAATTGATGGCTAACAAGATGTGATGACATTGCCTCATTATGGAATAAAGAAACAGAATCTACAGAGCTTTGTTTATTTTCTGCCCAATCCCTGTATGGTCTCGTGCATGTTGTGAGCAGTGATTTGTTGAGTAACAAATACAGTTCGGAGGTTAATTGTGAAATAGATCCAATCACGAGCATGTAGTGCGAGTGATTTATCTACTAACAATTGACTGACAAACTGATTTATTACTAAAAGTCGCACATAATAGTTTATCAGCGACCTTTGAGAGGTCTGAGTTCAAGCGTGGCAAAACTATTCTATGTTTTAGGGGAAGCAAGCTTCAGAAATATTTTTTTCACAGGATTTTAAAAATATAAATAAATCTTTTGATATATCCATTAAGTAGAAATTGTGGCCAAGTGGTTAATGTGATGCACTACGAATCTCACTAAGGCTATATCCCCGCCCATCGGGGCTTGAAGAAATATATGGGCTGCATGATGCTTCCACGCAGAGCTGAACCCGACCCGCAAACGAGTACTGGTGAACCCCTTAGAGGATCTAAGCCTGCCCAAGCAAAGCAGTGCGAGTCGGCCCGTCCATGCTTATAAACCCTCTTGGTTTCATTGGTGGACAGGGCTTGAGATGTCATTTCATCTCAATGTCGGGTAAAAGTCCCACAAAATTGGAAGCAACGTCTCCAAAATGACATTTGCAGTGTTGACGGGGACGTTAAACCTCAAATCAAACAAAAGGCTATATCACCCAATGTAAAATTCCAATTAACCCTTTACCACTCAGGGATTTTGTGAAATTCGCTGAGTTTCACAGTGTTGTGCCTGACAGCAACTTCAACTAGCAATTGTTTCATAATGGATGGTCTGTTTTACACCAAACTCGGTACGAATGTTCATTCGGCAGTAGTCTTTCAAATGCAACCTTTCATGACTTGATCATTCTTGTCATGGTAATGAGGGGGCATCTCAAAGTTGGCAAAAAGTGTGATTTCACATGAATTTTTGACCAAATCTTAATCTTCACACAGCTGTCAAGACACCATTTAAGGGGTTCGGCACTGGCCATTTTCACTGTTTGCAGCAAGTCTTATCAGCTTCAATTTTGAGGCATTTTTGACCCCAGACACCCTCAGATATAAATTTTAGCGGCTGGTTGGGCCATACACTCAACTTTTTTCGGATGTGAAGGGGGGGGGGGGGGGGGGGTTGCCCCCGCCTCCCTTCAATCCCCACCAGAATATTTCTAGTAGGGAGGCGTGCGAAAAAACAGGTCACTTTTTTGCCATACAAGTCTTAAAGCAAACTTAACTATCCATGGGTAGAAAATGCAGATTTTAGGTGATTGTGGGGCTTAAGATGGGCGGGGGGGGGGGGGAGTGCAGACACGTAAAAACACGTATCTGAGTGGGAAAGGGTTAAAGGGGACTTGCCTAAAACACGGACATGTCAACAATTAAAATCACAGTCACGTCTCACTACATTTTGAAAGGCTATAGAGCTGAACTGTTTTGATTCTAACAAACATAAAATCGACAGTTAATGTTTCCTTCAAATTCTCCCAACCTTTTGCTATTGTCAGAAGAAATCCTGCCAACATTACTGACTGTGTCGCATACACTTATGTTCTTATGTGATGTTTTTGATTCAAGAAAATAATGTTTTACCATCTAGCGTCATAGAATCTGTGAGTGACGTCATAACAGCTTTTCATGAAGTCACTTGTCATGCTCTTTTGCCCAACGACTTATTGCAGGGCATTTCCAAAGCCCATACAAGAGTGCTGTATTTAAATGAGAAAAAAAAAATATATTTTTTTCAGCAAATACAGCAAAAAATTATCAGCTGTAACGAGTTAACCCTTTCATTCTGGGGCCAGTTGTTCAAAGCATCGTTAGCTTAACGAGCGCATTAGTGGTCATATTGTTAACTCTTCTAGCAAGTACAATATTGAAAATTTTGGTATTTTTGCTGAAAAAATGTGAGCAGCTTTTGCATCCGCATATTTGCCATATTTAATGATCAAAGTTTTAACGATACGTTAACTAACAATGTTAGTTTTGAACAACTGGCCCCCGGTAGACAAATGCAGATACCTGTGCAAACAGGGTAGCTTGTTATAGATAGCCCTCTTATTATGTAATGATAAAACTTGTTAATATGAACTTAGGCACAGCCTAGATACGGACATGAGCATTACCAGTCAGTTAATGTTTAAAAGCAAAGATGCTAGTGTTTTAACCCACCTGAAGTTCGAACACTAGAGGGGAAGTGAATAAATGGTGACAACAAACCATTTTACCAATATACAGATAAGCGTTATCTTACGCCCCTTGTTAAAACAGACAGCGTTTTTGGTTCTGTATAGCTTTACTTGAGAGCATTCTTGCTGACTGAATAGCATTTCTGGGCATTATTGCTGACTGTCAGAATCAGAAATGTTTACTGGTGACACGTCCAAAGACAATCCTTCACAAGTCAAGATGGTTTCTGAAGTCAAAGGTATTGCAAAATGCAACTACCGTATTTGACCTATTTACTGCACCGTGCGCTTAGTTTTTTTTCAAAATTGTATGAAAATATTGTGCTGAAAAATCTACCTAATAAGCGCACACTCAATACGAAAAAAAAAAAGCTTCCGATATGATTATTTTATAGAGTTGAATTTCAGCATAGGGGTTCACCACATATACATATGATTTCCTCGGGTCAAAGATGCAGCAAAACTCAATATGAATTAGTTGGGAGGTTACTGTAAAGTGAGCGCTTGTGTATTTTTCCCAGAAAAAGCTTGGGTGTGCGCTTATAGGAGCATGTGCGGTAAATAGGTCGAATAAGGTAGTTCAATTTTACCATGACATTGTGGGGAATCTGGTTGGGGTCATAAATCGTGGTCACTTGACTAAGTTGACTGACTTGATCATCATGGACTTCGCCAAGGCCTTTGACAAGGTTGAAGGTACCTCACTGAGGGCTATTATATAAAGTGACTACTATGGGATAAGTGAATCCACACATAGGTGGATAAGCTCATGGCTCTCTGGGTGCTCACAAGTTGTACTTGATGGCCAAGCACCTGATCAGTCCCTGTTTTATCTGGAGTCCCCCAAGGTTCAGTCCTTGGGACCAGTCTTCTTGGTTTTCATCAATGATCTGACTGTTAATATCAGGACATCAGTCAGTTTGTTTGCTGATGATGTGTCCTGTATATATTCTCCGTCTGACTGTCTTATTTTACAAGATGACCTGGATCAACTTGCAGAGTGGGAGGCCGATCGGCAGATGAAGTTCAATGTGGCGGGGGCATTTTTGGCCCCATGGCCATAATTTGAACAATCTTGGTAGAGGTCCAATAGATGAAGCTACACACCAAATTTCAAGGACCTGGGCCTTGTGGTTTCAGAGGAGAAGATTTTTTTAGATTTTTCCTACATAAGTCAATGTAAAACCAAGGGGCACCAGAGCTATAATTTGAACAATCTTGATAGAGGTCCACAAGACGAAGCTTCATACCAAATATCAAACACCTGAGTGAGTGAGTGTTTGGGTTTTAAGTCCCACCAACAGCGAAGGTCATACGGAGACAGGACCTCGGTTTAAAGACTCATCCTAAAGTCTGGAGCAGCCCGGGATTGATCCTGCGATCCCTGGTTTACAAGGCGAGTAGCGTAACCAATAGACCACAAAGGCTTCTGATCAAACACCTGAGCCTTCTTGTTTCAGACAAGAAGAGTTTTTAAAGCTTTTTCCTATGTAAGACTATGTTAAACCAATGGGCCCCGAGGCAGGGGCATTTTTGGCCCCAGGACTATAATTTGAACAATCTTGGCAGAGGTCCACTAGACTGAAGCTACACACCATCTATCGAAGGCCTGGTTTCAGATGAAGTTTTCATTAAAAAAAAATCTGTTGTTGGCTCCCGTGACCTTGATGTGCAGACTGGAACCATTTGAACAACTCTGAAAGGGAACCGCCTACGAATCATTCCTATGAAATTTTGTCAGAATCCGATCAGTGGTTAATGAGATGTCTTTTGAAGAAATTGTTTACGCAAGGATGGACACACGGCGGGCGAAAATTGATCCCAAAAGCTCACCTCATCATTACAAGACAGGTGAGCTAATAAAAAGGAAAAAAAATAGGCCTGACCCCCTTATATGACAAATGGACTTGTCCAATATATGGCAGTGGAAGAGTCTAATAGCATACAATGGGTTAATGTCCCCATAAACAATGTAAGATTTCGTTCCTATGAATTATTATTGTATGTATATATGTATTGCATGTCACAGAAATTGTGAAATAAATATGTACCGTATTCCTCCCATTTAGCGCCCTGGGCGCTTAAAAAATTGAAAAAAGAGGGGGTGCTTATAAGAGACAAAAATATTACCAGAACTTAAGAGTTTTAAACCAATTACATGTAGTAGTTTTCCATTCTATTATGGTGGAACCATAACATGTAAAGTACTTAGATAGCCAGGGGTTTAGAAATACCTTGCATGATACGATTTACAGCAGAAACGGTGATGACTGAAAGGCTGAAACCTTTCCTTTAGGTAAGCCAAACTATTTTTTCCTCCAACAGCAGAAGGGGCGCTTGTTTCTTTGTTCTTGGAAAAAGAGTGAGGGGGCGCTTATAGGAGCAGGGGCGCTTAATGGGAGGAATACGGTATATTAAATGTTTACCAAGTAAATACAGGATTTTCTATGAAAAAGAAAAATGATATTATATCACAAAGAGAAATAGTTCCCACTGAGATTATTACCCTGCCGGAACTTATTTTCTCACCTAAAAATCCTGTCTTGTGCCCCACAGAGTATCCCTGTACACCATAGTGCTGAAAATAAATTCCTAATCTAATTTTAGAACTAAATGATTAGACTTAATCTAAGACAAAATTCACAATGGAGAAACAGTTCATTGGAGATACTAGTATTATAATTGTCTTATCTGTCTCTTAAAGTATCAAGAGGGCCATGATGGCCCGATCCATAGGGTAACAAGTGAGCCCCTGGGAGAGCCATTACTGGCCCCGGGTTATAATTTCAATTATCTTGGTAGTGGTCTAAAAAGTGAAGCTTCATACCAAATATCTTGGAGTCCCTGGGGCAGGCCATTTTTGACCCCAGGGCTTTAATTTGTTTGAACAATCTTGCTAGAAATCCATAAGACAAAGCTTCATGTCAATTATCCAAGACCTTGGCCTTCTGCATTTGACTTGACTTCTATTTCCTAGGGCTATAATTTGAACAATTTTGATAGAGGTCCACTGGATGAAGCTTCACACCAAATATCAAAGATGTGGGCCTTGCGGTTTCAGAGTAGAAGACTTGTTTTTAATTTCCCTATATAAGTCAATGTTAAACTGAAGGGCCCCCCGGGCAGAGGCATTTTTGGCCCAAAGGCTATGATTTGAACAATCTTGGTAGAGGTTCAGTAGATGTAGCTTCATGCCAAATAGCAATGACCTGGGCCTTGTGGTTTCAGTGAAGTAGATTTTAAATATTTTAATTACCGGTAAAGGGCCCGGGGCGGCAATTTTTTGGCCCTAGGGCTATAACTTGAACAGTGTTGATAGAGGTTCACTAGATGAAGCTTCACGCCAAATACCAAAGACCTGGTCCTTGCAGTTTCGGAGAAAATTTCCCTGTATAAGCCTCTTTAAAACCAAAGGCCCCCGGACGGGGGCATTTTTGGCCCCATGGCTTTAATTTGAAGAATCTTGGTAGAGGTTCACTAGATGAAGATTCATACCAAATATCAAAGGCCCAGGCCTTGTGGTTTCAGAGAAAATTTGTCAAGTTTTCAGTGAAAATATCTATTTTCGGCTCCTGTGACCTAGATTTGCAATGGACTGGAACCATATGAACAACTTTGAAAGGGGTCCAGCTAAGGATCATTCCTGTGAAGTTTGGTAAAAATCCGATCAGTGGTTGAGGAGGAGATGTCGTTGGAAGAATTGTTTACAGAAGCACGCATGGACGACGGATGAAAAGTGAACACAAAAACTCACCTTGTCACTATGTGACAGGTGAGCTAAAAGGAATGTTGTAGGTACTTGTTGGACCAGTCACAACATAGCATTTCACAGGTATCCATAACATCTTTTTCAAATAATCAAAAATATTATCCCCATTTTCCCATCTTTTCTCTTTATCTGAATTGCAAATACTTTCTAGCAACAAGAATGAGTTCAGATCCCATGGGCAGTAAATTTGTCTGTTAAAAAGGCTGACACGATTAATCTTATTATCGATCGATAAATTCCGCAAAAATGATAATCATTTCTGACTTGCTTTTAATCGATTACTTGATAGGTACAATTTAATTACTACCCAAAGTTATGCCTAAAACAGCTGGATGAGTGGCAAACAGTGCAGACCCTGATGATATGCTGCATTATGCGGCATCCCATCTTGGTCTACACTGTTTGCTCAGGCCTGTCTGTTCAAATATACATATGGTAAAGACCAACATATGGTAAGAGTCATGCTTAGACAGAAAGCCAGACAGGTAAAATAATGACAAAAACCTTAACGATTACTAATCGATTATAGACCACAGTGACAGGACTGATAATCCATCATCCTTTCAGGTCCGATTAGCCAACCCTATCTGTTAACCAAGTCATCTACATCTACCATCCATGTGCTGCGCTCTACAGGGTTGTACGAACATCTGTCTCAATGTGGTTGTCCATGAACAGATCCAAATCAAATTAGCTGCCTTAATGGTACACAAGAGCATGTCAAAGAAACACTTCTTTAACTGACAATGTTTACAAAGACATGCAACCAGTGTCTTTCATGGATGTGTCCTGATCTATCGCCGTTGGTCCCAAGTCAGGCTCTAACTGCTCTCTTCTTCATCCAGATAATGAGTCTGCTGTACGAAAGGCTATCAATCGAATTTGCCATCCATTATACTCTCAGCTCCGATTAGCCAACCCTATCTGTTAACCAAGTCATCTACCATCCATGTGCTGGGCTCTACAGGGTCGTACGAACATCTGTCTCAAGCTGGTTGTCCATGAACAGATCCAAATCAAATTAGCTGCCTTAATGGTACACAAGAGCATGTCAAAGAAACACTTCTTTAACTGACAATGTTTACAAAGACATGCAACCAGTGTCTTTCATGGATGTGTCCTGATCTATCGCCGTTGGTCCCAAGTCAGGCTCTAACTGCTCTCTTCTTCATGCAGATAATGAGTCTGCTGTACGAAAGGCTATCAATCGAATTTGCCATTCATTATACTCAAATGCATCAAGCATGCATTGCAGCCCATCTATTTCTTCAAGCCCTGATGTGTGTGTGTGTGGGGGGGGGGGGGGGGGGGCACAATTTTCAACAATATGTGTACATATGATTTTTCGGTATTGATGCTTTTGGAGAAATTCACATTAACAGCTACACTTTAAAAGAACCCTGAATTCATCAATACCTTCAGAACAGACTGGCTTCCTATACAAACGTGAGAGAAACAATGAAATGCGAAAGTGACAAGATAAACGATCAGCAGAAATGGATAGAAAAAAAAATGAATTAACTCTGTTTGCCTATGGAGCATGGTAGCTCAGTGGTTAGTGCACTTCCCTATCATGCTTATGCTAGAGGCCCCCAGTTCAATTCCGGGCAGCGGTAAGAAAATTGTGGTGTCTGAACTGCTACACTGGCATCATGAATGCCACAAGGTGCACTGTCCTTCGGATCGGGACGTTAACCGGAGGCCCCCTGTACAGGGAGAACCATCCCTGTGCAAGTAAAAGATCCCTACAAAAAATATCTATCTCTATTTTCTGGCAACCCCTCTCTCGAGTGTTACAGGCAGATTGCATGATTACTATGTAGGCTTTTATTCTGCAAACCTGGACTGTATTTGTTTGATTTGAGGTTTAACCTCCTCCTCAACACTGAAAAGGTAATTTTGGAGATGTTGCTTCTAATTTTGTGGGACTTTTACCCGATATTGAGATGAAATGACATCTCAAGCTCTGCCTCCCAATTTATAAGCATGGAAGGACGGTAGAGCATGGTAGCTCAGTGGTTAGTGCACTTGCCTCTGATGCTAGAGGTCGCGGGTTCGATCCCCAGCAGTGGTGATAAAATTTCGATGTCCAAACACGCTCCATTCACGGCATTGGCATCATTTGCAGGGATGAATGTCAAAATGTACACCGTCCTTTAGATCGTGAGAGGCCCCCTGTGCAGGGAGAACCATCCCCTGTGCAGGTTAAAGATCCCTACCGTATTTATATGATTACTGTGCAGGCTGTCATCATGCAAACCTGGAGTGTATGTGATGTTCACCTGCGGTAATGGTCAAATGTGACCGACACAGTATCAGTAGATAGATAGATAGGATGGGTCCGACTTGCACCGCTTTGCGTTGGCCACTGGCAACTTGTCCTGAAGTACATGTAATGTACACCTGCAGGTAATCCTCGTGAGAGGGTGGTGCAGTAAAAGAAAGAAAAGAATTCCAAGGCATTATGCTTGGTAGGACATAAAGCGAATCAGAATTACCATGGAAATACTGGAAATAAACGAAAACTAGGAAGTTGCTGTCGAATAGCCGAATAGAAACGCGGCCGGAAGGTAAATAGAAGACCGGTACTTGATGTTTTTATTTTGCGCCAACTGTCAAACTGTTTGTCTATGAAAATGCAATAAGCATCTCTGCAACATGGATCAATAATAGAGAAGCAGTCATCGTGAAGTTTTTGAAAATCCCAATTTATAGTTTTTATTTATTTATTAATTTTTATTTGGTCAGATACGACAAAAAGTAATACATACATATATAAGTAGAAAGCATTTAAGATCGAAAACAGAAAATAAAGAAAAAAAAAAGTGATAGTCATGCAGTGCGCCTCATCGGAATTCTCGCGTCTCGCGAGAAAATTGAATCACTTCAACTTTTTTCATAGGCAATGGCGCTGACAACAACAACAACATGTGCTCGTATACGCGTTACCTGTAGTCGGACATGAGTCCGATGTCGTCCTTACGGACGACATCGGCATCGGCCGACTCATGTCCGTATTACAATGTCCTTCAAAATCTTTTAGTGCTCCTTTTAATTATCTATCTCTGTTTACTGCCAAGCCCTCCTTCGAGTGTAATGTACACCTGCACGTAAGCCTCGTGTGAGGGTGTTGCAGTAAAAGAAGAAAAGGAATTCCAAGGCCCCCATTAGGCATTAATTCATGCTTGATTGTATCACACTGCGAGTCGGAACTAGCATGGGAATACTGGAAATAAACGAAAACTAACCTGTTTCTGTCAAAATAACGCTGCCGGAAGGTAAACATAAGATTGGTACTCGAGATGCGCCAACAGTCAGACAGTTTGTCTATGAAAATTCAATAAGCGTCTATGCAACATGGATCAATAATAGAGAAGCAGTCATCGTGACGTTTTTGAAGAATCCGAATTTACAGTTTCTATTTATTTATTTATTTTTATTTGGTCGGATACGTCAAAAAGTAATACATATAGCGGATGGAAATACGAAAAGGAGAAAAAAGAATCGTAAAATATGAATGTTGTACTAGACTGGGGACCGACTGTATGAAAGGCAGACATTTTATTAGAAGGAAGAACGTGTGAACCATACACAGGAAGTTGTCTCGCATAGTCTCACCGAGAATTCACGCGATTTGACCATCAAAAAATATTTATCAGGGAAGCGAATTACGTTGTTATGACAACGCGTGCACCTCTTAGTCTATAGACGGACATGTTCATGTCCGTATAATGATACATGTACACCCCGACCTCTTTGTAACACTATTAATGGGGCCCAAAGCAGACGCCGTGTTAGCTAAACAACATTTGTTATATCCAAGCAAAAATGTAGATTATATAGAAAAAATGAGTGAGTTTAAGTTTTACGTCCCACCAACAGCTAAGGTCATACGGAGACGGGACCTCGGTTTAAAGACTCATCCGAAAGTCTGGAGAAGCCCGGGATCGATCCTGCGATCCCTGGTTTACAAGGCGAGTAGCTAGAAAAAATGACCATAAATGGTTATTTCATGGGGTCCAAAACAGAAACCGTGTTAATTAAACAACAGTGTTACATTCAAATATAAATGTACAGATTATATTGAAAAATGACCATTTTTGGTCATTTTTCTCTACATTGTATACATTTTTGGGATGGGCCCCGCCCACCGGGGCTTGAAAAACTAGATGGGCTGCATGAAGCTTCCACTCAGAGCTGAAACCGACCGCACACGAGTAGTCGTAAACCGCTTAGAGGATCTAAATAGAAGTGGAGGGATTATCAGGATCAGGATGAGTCTTAAACTGAGGTCCCGTCTCTGTATGATCTTAGCTGTTTGTGGATGTTTAGCTCAAACACACATAATTTTGTGAAAATTTGCGACCACCTTAGCGTGCACCCAAATGGTCAATTCCTGTTCAAATACATAGATTGTGGATACTCGTTAGAACCGCCTCGGTGAGGCGGTTCTAACGAGTACCCACAATCTATGGGCGAGGCGGTTCTAACGAGTACACACAATCTGTTGGCGAGGCGGTTCTAACGAGTACACACAATCTGTTTTCTGCAGAAATACGTAAAATATCGGAAGTTTTTATCGGAACATTTTCACCCTCCACCCATCGGGTCTTGAAGAAATTGATTGGCTGCATGATGCTTCCACGCAGAGCTGAAACCGACCGCACACGAGTACTGGTAAATTGCTAGAGGATCTAAGCCTGTCCAGGCAAAGTGGTGCGAGTCGGACCGTCCATGCTTATAAACGTTATTAGTTTCATTGGACGACAGGGCTTGAGATGTCATTTCATCACGGTGTTGGGTAAAAGTCCCTCGAAATTGGAAGCGATGACCTATACAGTGTAAATTATCTGAAAATTTGCATTTTGGTGGTTTTTGTTTGTTTGATTTGAGGTTTAACGTCCCCGTCAACACTATTTAGGTCATTTTGGAGACATTTCTTCCAATTTTGTGGGACTTTTACCCGACATAGAGATGAAATAACATCTCAAGCCCTGTCTCCCAATGAAACCAAAAGAGTTTATAAGCATGGACGGTCCGACTCGCACTGCTTTGCCTGGGCAGGCTTAGATCCTCTAACCAGTTTACCAGTACTCGTGTGCAGTCGGTTTCAGCTCTGCGCGGAAGCATCATGCAGCCCATCTATTTCTTCAAGCTCCGATGGGCGGGGGCCACATTTTTTGGTGGTAAAATGTTCAATATATTTGAATAGGCATGTTTTCGTGATATGTGGCGACAAATTCTTTAGAGGGAACAAATACTGCCATTATAACGAGGGTCTCCTGTATGAGCTGTCCCATCAAGGGATCGGAATGGGCTGCATGATTCAACAACATATACAATAGAACTTCGTTGGCTCGAACACCGATGGCTCGTTTACCATGGCTAAGTCGAACCCGTTCTTGAGCCCCTAGGGAAGTCCTCTACGTAAGAATTGGTGCGAGATAATTTAGATTTTCGTCTTTTATCTTGCAAATGTATGCTGTGTGTACTCATTAGAATCGCCTCGATGAGGCGATTCTAATGAGTACACACAGCATACATTTTTATTACAGAACACCGAAAATATGTCCTAAAGTACCTCGTTATGCCTCCTGGCAGTAAGCCTCAGTGGCTCGAACTACCCCTGTCTCGAACGGATTTTCGTGGTCCCAAAGGTGTTCGAGCCAATGAAGTTCGACTGTATACCTTTTCTCTTTAGCTTGAACTGCATCGGCTATCGGGGCTAGCGGATAAAGCAAAAGAAAACACCGGCAAAACATGCAAAATAATCCACAAAATATAACTTTGTAGTACAAAAGTCTAAAAATGTATTATTTTTGCAACCTGAAGCCGAAGATTTCTCTTCAATAGTAAAGCAGATGACAGATATCATGATAATTCATGGTTAGCATTCATTTTTTTGTTCTCTGATCTGGGTCTTTTACTGTAAGAAGACAATGAGAATGAGAAACAAAAACATCACTATCCTCTCATCTGGAGCGACACACATGTATCGGCCCCCGCCCATCGGGGCTTGAAGAAATAGATGGGCTGCACGATGCTTCCACGCAGAGCTGAAACTGACTCCACACGCACACTGGTAAACCGTTAAGAGGATCTTAGCCTACCCAGGCAAAGCGGTGCGAGTCGGACCGCCCATGCTTATAAACCCTATTGGTTTCATTAGGCGACAGGGCTTGAAATGTCATTTCATCTCACTGTCGGGTAAAAGTCCTACAAAATTGGAAGCAACGTCTCCAAAACGACCTATATAGTGTTGACGGAGATAAAACCAAATACGCACATGCATATAATGACTATCAACTGCGTAAACTCTTATTTCAAAGGAACAACAACAGACCCCTGCACAATACTTTAACGTCAGTGTGAATGTAGCAGGTCGACCGTGTGGCTTGGTAGCTCAGTCAGTAGGGTGTTCGCACGGTATGCGAAAGGCCCTGGGTTCGAGTCCCGGTCGAGTCATGTTCTTTTTCCAACCCTGTGACATTTGGTGGCCAGTGTGGGACTGATGTTCCACTGATTAAGGCACTTACGAAAAGCAGCAAATGGAAAGACCTGAAAAGACGCACTCTCAATGCCAAAAAAGAAAGAAAAAAAAAAAATGAAAAGAAAAATCTGAAAGAAAAAAAAATCAATATGCAATGTGCAGCTGTGGGGATTCGAACTGGGTACGCAAGCACTTTAGCAAACCCGCCAGACATCACGATCTCCGCTTTTGTCTGGTTCCTGTCGACCAATTTAAGGTATATGCAAATGTCAACCTGACACGTGAGCTAAAATTTACGGTTGTTTATAATGTCGACAAGTTTCTAGCAAAGCAACCCTTAATGTTCCAAATTATATGAAAATTCATAAAATATGCTTGTTAAAAAGTGTATTTTTATTTTTAGAAGAAAAAATAATAAATTACTTTATTAGAAATTTACCTTCCAAAATGGTCAATTTTTGAACATCGGTTTCTCCATTGTCCTTCCTCGGAAACATTCAGTTTTTACATTAACCTAAAGTATATTCCATGTCCTAGCAAGGACGAGAAGTAGTTTTTCCAAAAACTTCCACAATAACAATATATCCATTCTTTTAAACACCCATCGAACGGTCATTTTGACCGCCATTACTGTATACATGGTTGGTAAATTCTCCAGGTAAAACAGGGGTATAAACATGCTAATCGTGGGTAAAAATATCCTGCACAACGGATTTTATTCTAAATATTTTTATGCCTAGATCATGATTTCCTTTATTCTTCCGTTAAGTTGGTAAATATTATTATGCATTAAATAAATACAAGAGGGGAAAATTGTTTGATTTGTCCAAAAGCCATAATAACGATTTGACAGAATTTTTATTATCGCTACGCTTATTTACCCCAGTGCTAAATTTAATCCGTGCGTCATACTGTGTACATGGATGACAATGTATAGTGAACTCTACATGTTGATAGGGGTTCTATCGGCATGGATATAATGTTATAATGCCAGTTTTTGGAAAAATCACGTCTCGTCGTTGCTAGTACACACACTTAAGTATATTTTGGTGTAAAAATGGTATGTTTCTAATGAAGGACGATGGAGAAACATACGTTCAAAAATGGACCATTTTTAAATGTAATTTTCTTACAAAGTGATTATTTATTTTTTTCTTCCAACAACAAAAATACATTTTTTAATATGCATGTTTTATATTTATTCTTTTAATTTGGAACATCATTGGTTGTTTTTCTAGAAATATGTCAACATGCTAAATACCCATGAATTTTAGCCCACGTGCCAGGAAGACATTTTCATAGTCCTTAAAGACACATTTTTTTCTCTATATAAAAGGGGTGGCCTGTTACATAATCTCCAATAATCAAGTCCTTCGGACCATAGGGCACATCAAAGGCTTATCTTATCCATAGGGGCTTGAATCATGAAAAAAAAATTAAAAAAAAAAAAAAAAAAAAATATTTTTTTTTTTTTTTTTTTTTTTTGGTACTATAATAGAGACAAGGGGGGAAACTTCGGCTCAATTTTTTGGGGGGTTACCTCATTTGACCCAGTGTATCTTTTTCGCAAATGCAGTTTTTTACCTGCTTATTATGAATAAGTCCACTTTGCAAAAATAATCCGCCACTGTCTGCCACTTGCAGGAAACATGCTTTTCTCGCATGGATTAACTCAGCAAAGCAAAATTCGGCATAAACGTGTGACAAAAATTTTCAGGTTTTCATCAATCACAACCGAACTAGTGATACGGGGGGAACTTTTTTCACTTTCACCCGTTGTCTTTCATTTAACTTTAGCTCGCTTTGCCAATTTGAAGCCAAAAAGATGTACTCGCAGCTCTAAATATAGATTTTTCCAACTTTTGCTTCGCTTTCCGCAGTTCTGTCAATGATCGGTACAGAAACCCGGGCGCTTGCCATAATCGTCGTGTTTAAAAGGCGGGACGTGCAGGACAGATATAATCCGGAACTTCGGAAACTACGTTCCGGCAGTGGAGTTGTTACTGTTAAAATGTGTGTGATAGCCTTGATTTCTCCTTTAATTTATTTTGTCAATGTAACATATTCTGCTAGGACTACGTATACACGTATTACGCAGCTAAGATAACTGGATGGTGTTTGTACGTATAATGGGCTGTGCTCTGGGAATTTTGTATTGCATCGCTTCCAGTCAGCCGCTGTAACTTTTTTGTCACATGCGCAGAAAAGGAAATAAAATGTTTACTAAAAAGCAGAAGACGGCCTTTGATCTGATTAAAAAAACAAGGCCCAACTGCCTTGTTTATGTCCAGGCTGGGACGGGCACAACCCACGTTATCGAGGAGATTGCTAGAGAGCTCCGTATTGAAGGGGAAATGTTTGTCAGTTTCTTGCACAACGGCTATCGTATAAAATCTATGTGTTTTTGGCAGAGTGCTAAAGAACATGTGTACATGACGTTTGTTTGTTTGTTTGATTTGAGGCTTAACGTCCCCGTCAACACTGTAAAGGCCATTTTGGAGACGTTGCTTCCAATTTTGTGGGACTTTTACCCGACATTGAGATGACATGACATCTCAAGCCCTGTCGCCCAATGAAACCAATAGGGTTTATTAGCATGGACGGTCCGCCTCGCACTGCGGTTCTTGGACAGGCTTAGATCCTCTAAGCGGTGTACCAGTACTAGTGGGGGGACCAGATTCAGCTCTGCGGTTGAAGCATCATGCAGCCCATATATTTCTTCAAGCCCCTTTGGGCGGGGGCCGCTATGTACACGACATCGTCACCTTATGTTTAAACGCTCGTTCCCGGTACACGGCGACGGTTAGCTAAGCAAAAAATAAATAAAAATGCAGCAGTGTTAAGCCAAACGGTTCAGAATTTTAGTTAAAAGAGATACGGCTAGAAATAACTTGAAATTGTTTTACAAATTTGAATTCATAGTGGTCGGAAAGACTGACGACTTTAAGCGTGTGTTCTAATATTATTACCTAAATAACAAAGGCTGTTTTGGTGCCAATAGGCCTGTAGGAATTTTCGTTCCTTTTTTTTCTTTCTCTCTCTCTCTCTCTCTCTCTCTCTCTCTCTCTCTCTCTCTCTCTCTCTCTCCTCTCTCTCTCTCTCTCTCTCTCTCTCTCAGATATTAGGATTAAATTTGTGGAAGTCTTAAGATTAATTAGAGGGGTATGGACATATTGTGTACTGTTCATTCCAGAGGTAGAAAGAACGGTGTACAGACATAAACTGCACCAACCTGCAGCCCAAGGATTATAAAACTTTTTTTCATGCTCAACTGACAGGGTATGGAATTTATCCGGCTCATAAATAAAAAAAATATAATGTAAACACATAGAAAACAGTATGGTTCATACTTCCGTAAACGCATCGAGTCACATGATTTTCAGTGACATCAAGTGACGTCATTCTAAACCATGGTTCTCTACGGCGTTGGTGAGGTCAACGCCGTTCCTCTCTATGTAGTTAAATGGGTGTTAATGTTTTTCAGTTTAAAAAGTTTGCCCTATAAGTATTATTTTTCGCCCAGTGATGAGGGGCATAGAATGTTATTATAAAACAATAAACTTATTTTTTTCTGCTTTTCATGAAAATATGAACGACAGCGAGTCGCTAACAAAGTTTACATGAACCCCTTCGGGGTTCACTTACTTTGCATACAACCCACTGCGTCCGTACTATCATGAACAGCAGAAAAATAATTTTCATTTCTTAAGTGTTTGTTTTCTTTGCCTCATATCGCTGCTCACTCTAGGGTTTATTAGCTATCCCATTATGTCAGTCATTGCAAAACACCCACATTGAGCCCGAGGTAATTTTGTTTTCAAACCCGTCTTCTGTAGCATGTTTTGTTATCCATGCAATTAGGGGAGCAGCTTCTCAGAATGACATGTCCTTATCAACTTTTAATGAAATGGACATTCAATTTGTCATCAAACTGCTGTCAAGTGTCAAAGAAAGCAGGTCATGAAATGTACATGCACTGGTTTTTATTTCATGCGTAGCACTTTACATGTAAACGGATGCTTTAGACAGAACTTTAGCGGCTCACTGGAAAAAATTATGACGATATTCTCCAGGAGGTATGAATATTAAAATACTGACATTTTGTTGTGTTACATTGGTGTGAATGTGCTTTATCGCTTATTAATTTCTGTATATTTGTGCAGTTCACAACGCATTCTTTAAAGTTTTCGGACCTGCCCATCGGGGCTTAAAGAAATAGGTGGGCTGCGTGACGCTTCCAAGCAGAGCTGAAACCGACCGCACGCGAGTACTGTTAAACCGCTCAAAGAATCTATGCCTGCCCGGGCAAAGCGGTGCGAGTCAGACCATTCATGCTTATAAACACTATTGGTTTCATAGGGCGACAGGGCCTGAGAAGTCAATTCATCTCAATGTCGAGTAAAAGTCCCACAAAATGGATTCAACGTCTCCAAATGACCTGTTGATGGGCACTTTTAACATCTAATCAAACAAATAAATTCCTTAAAGTGTTTGGGTGAGAAAAATAATTAATATTGCGGTCGTGGCTTCGGGTTCGTTTTCAGTGAATTAAAGTCTCGTGCTCGACAAAACCCTACATGATACTTAACTAAACTGAAAACTTGCTTGAAAATTCCTTGTTTCGGCCTCAATCCCATCATACATTCTATTATTCAGTTCTTATCTAAGCAGGAAACGGCCCCGCCCATCGGGGCATGAAGAAATGATGCTTCCACGAAGAGCTGAAACCGACCCGCACACGAGTACTGGTAATCCACTTAGAGCATCTAAGCCTGCCCAGGCAAAGCGGTGCGAGTCGGCCCGTCCATGTTAATTAAACCTATTTGTTCATTGGGCGGCAGGGCTTGAGATGTCATTTCATCTTAAGGTCGGGTAAAAGTCCCACAAAATTGGAAGCAACGTCTCTAAAATGACCTTTGCAGTGTTGACGGGGACGTTAAACCTCAAATCAAACAAACAAATCTAAGCAGGAAAATTGATGAACTTTTAGTATTTAAAATTAGCGAGCATTACAAATTTAACGCTCGACTGAATTGAGCATGAATAACGATTTATAACCTTTTAATAGCCTGGTCGAGAAACACTAAGATTGGAATGCCGCTTTACTCAAAAGCACCAAAATTAAATGTCCTATATATTGAAAAAGGCCCCATTTCTCACTTACTTTCCAATACACTCTAGGCTAATACAAGTACTTTTTCAACAGATCTAAGCACTTCACAATCAAACCTTTCATAAAAGACATCTATTTTAAGGCATTCAAGAGTTCTGCAACGGAAGGCCTGATGTTTTTTTGTGGGTTTTTTTTACCGGATACTACGGTCTTCGACCACATGTGATTAACAATCGGCTCGATATGAGTGAAATAAACTCGAAAGGACCGTAAAATGATCCCCGCTACAACCCCCCCCCCCCCCCCTCACCCTCCCCTCCCCCTCAAGAACATCAGGTTGATATGCTCTAGCATATTCTGACCTTCTTTGTTTGCCGTGTTGTGGTGAGTTGTGGTGCCTATTCAGATTAATACAAACTTGCTGAGCAGAAGAATTGAGCAGTGTTTTTTCTTACCCAAGTCCCTACATTAATGGATTTGGCCGAATTCATTAATAGAAGCGTCCACTTCAGAAACTCGCGGATGAGAGAACATGTGTGTGCTGCACTGTAGGGGTTCTGTCCCCTTAAATTACCCAATGGGCCCAACCTAAATAGTGCTTATTGTCATTTACTGGCCATTAGCGACCCAGGATCAAAATTTCAAAACATAAAAAGGAATATGTTGCAATTATTATTTTATTATTATTATCATTATTATTTATATTATTATTATTATTATTATTATTATTATCATTATTAGGGAACAACTTGTTTCCATGCTGCGTCATTTTGAACATTTACGTATTGATGGCATTTTAACAAGCTGGCTGTTTTTTAGCTCACCTGGGCCGAAGGCTCCAGGGGAGCTTAAAGTATAGTGGGTCGTCCGTCGTCCGTCCGTCCGTCCACACTTTTGAGCAGCTATATCTCTGCAGCCTGCAGGCTGATCTCAATCATTTCTCATCTGTAGCATGCCTCTGGTGGGGCATTGATGACAGCGGTTTTTTTTTTTTTTTTTTTTTGAAATCGCATGAAAACTTTGGTTGCTATGGCAATCACAAGGTCCCATAGACTTACAATGGGAAAATGTTTGTCATCACCGTAGCCCCTCCAGTTTTGATCGGATGTTTCTGAAACATATATACTACTCAAAGTTTGATAGGGATCACTTTTTATATACAAAATTTTGCACTGAAAATTAAAAATTTCTTCACAGAATTTGTACTCGGTATTTTGATAAATATCTTAAGCAGAAACTCGTGTGCAGTTCAGTACTCATAAAAGTGCACATTTCTCACACTTCGCAGATGAATTCATGCACCCCCAAAATCTTGCGTAGCACTGCTTTCCAACAGACCAATCAAACGTGTCAGTGTTCCTTTACCAAGCGTAAAAAGGACTTCATTTGATTTGTGAAACACTAAAATGCCTAGGGGACAATTAAGAAACCGTCTGAGCCCGAAGAAATTAATCGTGGCGTCGGAATGTTGGAATCTGGCGTCTCTCAACGTCGTGTTGCTGGAATTCTGAATGTGTCTCAGAGCGTGGTTTCCCGAATGTGGAGTCGGCATCTTACCCACGGAAATCCTTCACACAGACACGGCGGGGTCGAGAAAGGGCTACAACTCAACGTCAGGGCCGTTTCTTGTTGATTCAGTCTCGACGTCAACGGTTCCTGAACGCTACACGTTTGCATAACGAGCTTAGGGACGGAACTGGAGTACGAATTTCTACACAAACTGTCAGAAACGGGCTCCACGAGTTTGGACTTAATGCTATGAGGCCTGCTGTAGGTGTTCCGTTGACGAGACAGCACGTGCTAGACCGGTTGGACTTTGCCCGAACTCACGTCAGGTGGACGGTTCGTGACTTGACGCCAGTACTGTTTACTGAGGCGTCCAGATTCTGTCTAGACTTCACTTATAAACATCAATTAGTGCGGCGAATGTCTAAAGAGCGATTCGATGACTTGAATGTGGCAGAGCATGATCGCTATGGAAAGGGGTCAGTCATGGTTTGGGCTGGATAAGCGTGAACGGTAAAACTGACTTGTACGTCGTTGAAAACGGAACGTTAATGGCAGTGAAGTACTGTAATGATATTCTTGATGAGTTTGTGAGACCATATGCAGATGCTAACGGTCCGGACTTTATTCTGATGGACGATAATGCCCGTCACAACCATGCCAATGTCACTGATTCCTATCTGGAACGTGAGACAATCGTTCGTATGGACTGGCCTGCTCGGTCATCAGACTTAAATCCGATTGAGCATGCGCGGGACATGCTACAGCGTGCTGTTTCAGCCCGACCTGTGCATCCGAGCACTTCACAGGAGCTCAAAGATGCATTGGTTGCTGAATGAAAGCTGATTCCACAAAACCGGATACAGACTCGGTTTACGAGCATGCGCAGACGATGCCGTACTGTAATTGGTGCCCGTGGACGCCATACACGTTATTAGGCACGTTTGTCTAAACAAATTTAGAAATTTGTGAAAAATCAGTTGTCCAAATCCCTTCGTGTTACGGCAAATTTTGGGGGTGCCAAGACGGTTGCTGTTGTCACGCTTGAATGCAGTACCAGTTGACAAAATTTATCACAAGGTTTTGTGAAGGATACGTTTTCTATCATTATGTATCGAATTTGGATTCAAGTGATTAATTCATCCAAAACTTATTTTCCATTAAAAAAGCGATCCCTATCAAACTTTGAGTAGTATATATAAGGTGGCTTGGGATTAAACCTCGGATGAGTTCGAAAACCGACCAAGTCGGCCCATTTGTCATAGAGTTACATCCCTTTGATTGCTGAAAATGCCGATTTTTGACCGTGTCATCACCGTAGCCCCTTCAGTTTTGATCGGATCTTTCTGAAACTTTTATGTAATGTGGCTGTGGATCAAATCTCGGATGAGTTCGAATACCGGTCAAGGTAGCCTATTTACTATATAGTTATGTCCCTTTGATGGCTGAAAATGTCGATTTTCGACCTTGTCATCACCGTAGCCCCTTCAGTTTTGATCAGATCTTTCTGAAACTTATATGTAAGGTGATGGGGATAAAACCTAGGATGAGTTCGAATACCGGCCAAGTTGGCCCATTTATCATAGATTTACGTCCTTGTTATCACCATACCCCTTCAGTTTTGATCGAATTTTTCTGAAACTTATATGTAAGGTGGCTGGGGATAAAATCTTGGATGAGTTCGAAAACAGGCCAAGTCAGCCTATTTATCGTAGAGTTGTATCCCTTTGATGGCTGAAAATGTTGATTTTTGACCTTTGTCATCACCGTAGCCCCTTCAGTTTTGATCGGATCTTTCTGAAACTTACATGTAAGGTGGCTGGGAATACAACCTTGGATGAGTTTGAATACTGGCCAAGTCGGCACATTTATCATAGAGTTACCTGCCTTTGATTGCTTAAAAATGCCTATTTTCGACCTTGTTAGCACTGCTGCCCCTTCAGTTTTGATCGGATCTTTATGAAACTTACAAACAAATAAGTCAGGCAGAAAAGCTCGGAGGAGTTTGAAAACTCGTGAGGTTTGCCTATTTGTCACAGAGTAACATCCCCTTGACTGCAGCAGTTAATTGCTTATTTTTGAACTTGTCATCACCATAGCCCCATCAGTTTATATCGGATCTTCTTAGCAAGTCAGGAATAAAAGCTGGGATGCGTTTGAAAACTGGTGAGGTCAGCCTATTTATCATAGTGTTACATTCTACTTGATTTGCAGAAAATGCTTACCCTGTCATCGCCATGTCCTTCCATTAATCCTTCAGTAAAGGCTGGCACTTCCTGAAACTTTGAATCTGTTAGCTCAGGTGAGCGATACAGGGTCCATTTGTTTTATTTCTGTCTACACAAGCATGAGTGAAACTGTTTTGAAAATAACACAAAACGTCCACGATTTCAACAAAAAATACATTTCACATTTTCTGAGTCCGGTAAGGAGATAACTGCGGCTAATCCCTGCCTTCCTAAATTTAGCCACCCACCTAGCTCAGTGTCTCAGATGCTAAAGGTCCCAGGTTTGATCCCCAGCAGCGGTGCCAAAATTTCGGCGTCAGAACACGTTCCATTTGTATAATAAATTTTGCAGGTATGAATATCACAACGGTGCATCGTCCTTCGAATCTGAACGTTAACTGGAGACCTCTGTGCAGGGAGAACCATCCCCTGTGCAGGTTAAAGAACGCTACCGTAATTACATGGTGACTGTGTACTCTTTCAGCTCTCAAAACTGGAGTATATGCAGTATACAACGTCTGTGTCCCCTCTTGGGGTTTAGTTGAAAATGGAAGAAAAATAGCGATAATGCTCATTTGCCACTACATCTTCGCGAGCCCAGGGCACTGTACCAGATGACTGGCGACAAGCTAATGTTACCCCGGTCTATAAAAAAGGAGAAAAATACGATGCAGCAAATTATAGACCAGTGTCGCTAACATGCATCTGTTGCAAAACCCTGGAGCATATAATAGTTAGTAACATCAACAAGCACCTAGCCTTAGAGAGCATTCTTGCTGACTGTCAACATGGTTTCCGAAGTCAAAGGTCTTGCGAAACTCAATTAGTTCAGTTTTACCATGACATTGTGAGCAATCTGGATGGGGCCACAAACCGTGGCCACAAACAGACTGACTTGATTATCATGGACTTCGCTAAGGCCTTTGACAAGGTACCTCACAGGAGGCTATTGTATAAATTGGATTACTATGGGATAAGAGGATCCACACACAGGTGGATTAGCTCATGGCTCTCAGGGCGCTCACAACAAGTTGTACTTGATGGCCAAGCGTCTGATCCAGTCCCTGTTTTATCTGGTGTCCCCCAAGGTTCGGTCCTTGGACCGGTCCTTTTCTTGGTATTCATTAATGATCTCCCTGATAACATCAGGTCATCTGTCCGTTTGTTTGCTGATGATTGTGTCCTTTATAGGAATATATATTCTTCTTCTGACTGTCTTATTCTACAAGATGACCTGAACCAACTAGCACAGTGGGAGGCCGATTGGCAGATGAAGTTCAATGTGGCCAAATGTCATTCAATGAGGGTGTCGCGACACCCTCCTGACAAACAAATTAAGTTTGACTATAAACTACACCAGCAAATCTTGGAGCAGGTTCAATCCGCCAAATATCTTGGTATCACCATCACTGATGATCTTGATTGGGGTCAACACGTTTCTGAAATTACATCAAAAGCAACTAGGACTTTAGGATTTCTTAGACGAAACTTGGCTTTTGCACCTAGGCAGACAAAGGATGTTGCATATAAAACATTGGTTCGCCCTCAGCTAGAATATGCATCACCCATTTGGCATCCCTATGTTAAAACTCAGATTCAGCAGGTGGAGAAGGTGCAGAGGACAGCTGCTCGATGGACCTGCCGACGATGGCGCAATAGAAGCAGCGTCGGTGACATGCTTAACGAGCTAGAATGGCCGTCCCTAGAGGCCCGTCGTGAGCAGTCCTCTTTAACCTTCTTCTATAAGATACATTCAGGTACAGTGGCCGTTAATAAAGATAAATACTTGACCCCTGTGACAGTTTCAACTCGAACAAGGGCATCAAAAGTAAACAACTCACAGTATCACAGGTACCAGTCCTACAGTGATGCCCTGAAAAATTCCTTCTTCCCTAGGACTATTCCCCAGTGGAATAGTCTTCCCTCTTCTGTGGTGAATGCTAAGACTGCAGAGGAGTTCAAAGCCCATACAGTGTAAGATTGAGACTCAGAGGTATGCGTTTTAGTATACCTCTGTTATTCAGATTGTAAATAGTTTTAAGGACTCATCCAGTGACTTCTCTTTTTTTTTTTTTTTTTTTTTTTCAGCTAAATTCTAAATTTAGCTACGCACCCAACTGAGGTAATGGCCAAATATGACCGACTCAGTATAAGAAGATAGATAAGATAGATAGATAGATAGTACTAAGTCCACTACGTTCCTTACGCACCCTTGGCCTACGGCCTATTTGTTAATAGAATCGACCGCTGCGCCGCCGTGCGGATTGACTTAGTTGCCTCCCTTGCTAAGATTCATTTTTGACCAATCGAAAAAATCGTTACAAATCGAGTTCAATAAAGATGGCAGCCTCCATGTCCGAAGAGAAAAAGATAGAAATTTGCAGTAAATTCAAAATAACTACTCTGACAGAGACGCAAGAGTGTTCACTTTCTGCTGTTTTCGAGGGAAAGGATGTTTTCGTCAGTACACGAACTAGTAGTGGGAAATCTTTGACGTACGAATCATATCTATCTATCTATCTATCTTCATATACTGAGTCGGTCAAATTTGGCCATTACCTCAGTTGTATATTATATCCAGTGCTGTTTCCAACTAAATCTGTCGTAGTGATTGCCCCTCTGGTGACAATTATGGAAGAACAGTGTAAGAAACTTAATGACTTAGGATTTAGAGCAACTTTTCTAGGTCAGGACTTGAGTCAGAATGATCTGATTGTAGCTGGATCCTTCGATTTCGTGTTTGGAAGTCCTGAATCTTTTCTAAACGAATGGAGATGGAGAGATATGTTGAGATCCAGTATATACCAAGAGAAAGTTGGATTGATAGTTGTTGATGAAGCCCATACAGTCATTCAATGGTAAGCATTTTACAGGGTCAGTATAAAACGCAGCACTTTAGTGCAGCTATATTAAACATATAGGAAAATGCAGCCATAAGGAAATCATAGGTAATGCAGCTATTATAGAAAACAGTATAAAACGCAGCCGCATATGCAGCCAATATAAAATATATAGTGTAGTATTCACTTTTCGCTTTTCAGTTAAAAATTATCTTATATTTTCATACATCTGCTCAAAACATAGATTGTGAGAACCCCCTCGGCAATACTGTTCTAACCAGTTCCCACAATCTATGTTTATGAGCAGAAATATGAAGACTAATGTACACACCTGAAAACCATTTTCAGTTGTATAAATGTTGGGTTTAAAGTTATCCAAATTAAATAGGCGTGTTCTTGTTATGTCTTGATGAACCTGGGACTCTCCATCTTTGTGTTGTTTGAATAAAGATCGCGGATTGAACTGATGCCTAAGCCCCAGTTTATATAGAGAAAACGGGGGTTTAGTGGAGGGATACATTATATTTCTTATATCTGCTCTTAGACATAGGTTGTGAGTCCTCAATGAGTCGGTTCTAACGAGCACCACAAACTATGTTTGCAGTATAAAGAAGAAGAAAAGCACTATGTTGATCTCGTTAGCGGGGGTGGAGCGTAACTGTATATAACGTCAAGCAACAATGCTCTCAAACTGGAGGTATCTTGGCAATAAGTTCTAACGAGTACCCACAATCTATGTTTTTGAGCAGAAATAAGAAAACATAAAGTATACCCCTGTAAACCAAATTTTTACTATATAAAAGTGGGGTTTAAGGGGAGCGTCTGATCTGGGCCTGCACTATTTGCCAGGGTACTTCTTTTGGGTTTTCTGGTACTAAATGGGTTAATTTAGATTGAAGCATAGTTTGTGGGTACTCAATGAGGCGATTCCTTTGAGTTCCCATAATTTATGTTTTCATTTATTATTTCTGCTTAATTTTTTTTCTGCAATAAATGTGGCTTACAGGGGTATTCATCACATAGACATGTTATCAAGATGAAACCCTAAAATTACATTATATATATTTTGTATCTGTAGGCATGTTTTAACATTGGCACGAAAAAGAACCTATACGAAAACACGCCTATAAAAAAACATTGTATATTTTACCACCGGAAAATGAAAAATTTCAGATGAAAAATTGTGATATTTTTCTAATTTCTGCTCAAAACATAGATTGTGGATACTCGTTAGAACCGCCTCTAACGAGTACCCACAATCTATGTTTTTGAGCAGAAATAAGAAAAAAATAATGTCTACCCCTGCAAACCCCAGTTTTACTATATAACAGTGGGGTTTAAGGGGGTCAAAATTATATAGGCATGGTTTCGTGATGAATATGATAACACACTCAAAACATAGATTGTGGATACTTGTTAGAACCGCCTCGGTGAGGCGGTTCTAACGAGTACCCACAATCTATGTTTTTGAGCAGAAATAAGAAAAAATAATGTCTACCCCTGCAAACCCCAGTTTTACTTTATAATAGTGGGGTTTAAGGGGGTCAAAATTATAAAGGCATGTTTTTGTGATGAATATGATAACACACTCAAAAATTAGATGCCAAAATCAGGCCAATTTTCTCTATCAGTACCATTTAAGTAAAGGTGTGCTAACCCTATATCAATTAAATTTATGAGGTAATTGATAGACACACTTACTAATGTATCTTGTTAACACTTAATAAAACACTTCACTGCAGGTAAGTGTGCATGACAATTTAAAGAAGCCTGTTTATTACCTGGGCATACTTTTATTAGTTCATTATATCAGATAAACAGATTAACTTTTGATACATGTATATAATAATTCAATCAGTTATGACAAATATGGTTACCTGTGCAATAGGGCGTCTGACAGTAAAATAAAAAATAAGTACAATAACATAATTAATATAAAGTATGTAATAATGAAAAATTACAGGATGAAAGAAAATGATATTTTTTTATTATTTCTGCTTAATTTTATTTTTCTGCACAAAACGTGGCTTACAGGGGTATTCATCACATAGACTTGTTGTCAAGATGAAGCCCTAAAATTACATTATATATATTTTGTTTATAAATTGTGATATTTTTCTAATTTCTGCTCAAAACATAGATTGTGGATACTCGTTAGAAACGCCTCGGTGAGAAACAATAATGTCTACCCCTGCAAACCCCGGTTTTACTATATAACAGTGGGGTTTAAGGGGGTCAAAATTATATAGGCATGTTTTCGTGATGAGTATGATAAGACACTCCATAACATTTGTACATTTTTACACATCTCCATTTAGGCGGTTCTAACGAGTACCCACAACCTATATCTTGGAGCAAGAATAAAAAAATAATGTTAACACCCATAACAATTAATCTTTACTTGCTAACATCAAAGTTTTTGTTAATTTAGCAATTATTGTGAGTTGACCCTCTGTCCATATTTATCATTCTTCCCCTCCTTTGTCAGTCAAACAAAACATTTCACCATAATACACAAGAAAATATGCCTATTCAAGTATATTGAAAAAATTACTCCCCCCCCCCCCCCCCTCCCCTAAAAAATAGGATATTTATTTATTTATGCACTATTTATTTATGTACTATCATAGATTGTGGGAACTCGTTAGAACAGCCTTAACGAGTACCCACAATTTATGTTTTTGAGCAGAAATAATAAAAATAATGTTTAAACTTACAATCTATGTTTTGGATCAAAAATAAGAAAAATAATATATACCCTAGTTGTACTACATACAAGTGGGGTTTAAGGGGGTCATTATTATATTGGCACATATATTTGTATGATGTTAATTCATAACACAAGTGTTATTTGTATCCTAATGAAACCTGTATTTATACTACACTATATATTTTATATTGGCTGCATATGCAGCTGCGTTTTATACTGTTTTCTATAATAGCTGCATTACCTATGATTTCCTTATGGCTGCATTTTCCTATATGTTTAATATATCTGCACTAAAGTGCTGCGTTTTATACTGACCCCATTTTACAAGCTGTAGATGCAGAAGAATTGCCCATGTAAAATGACCTTGTCATACAGGAAAAACAATGACCCCCGCCCATTGAGGCTTGAAGAAATATATGTTGCTGCATGATGCTTCCACACAGAGCTGAATCCGACCTGCACACGAATACTGGTAAACCGTTTAGAGGATCTAGGCTTGCCTAGGCAAAGCGGTGCGTGTCGGACCGTCCATGCTTATAAACCCTATTGGTTTCATTGGGCGACAGGGCTTGGAGATGTCATTTCATCTCATCTCAATGTCGGGTAAAAGTCCCACAAAATTGGAAGCAACATCTACAGTGTTGACGGGGACGTTAAACCTCAAATCAAACAAACAAAACAAGAAAATAAAGCGAAGTTTGGGCTAAATGGACGATCATGCATAATTGCATTTGCAAGGAATGGCATTTGGATCATGGTTGACTCTGTGGTGAGTGTCACAGGGGTGAAAAAGAACATGACTCGACCAGGTCTGAACCAAAGGCCTCTCGCATACTGTGCAAACACTTTACCGACTGAACTACCGAGCCACACGGTTGACCTGCTAATTCCTGGTGTATGAATGTCATTTGACGTGTCACCAGTAACAATTCAAATCTAATTCTAATGAGATTCGGGACTCAAAGTCCTATCCAGTCCGACTGCGGGACTTATTTTTCATACTCTTTCATGCCCTCTGACGCGATGCCGGACCCTGCACACTGGCCACCAAATGCCACGGGTGGAAAAAGAATACGACTCGAACCCAGGGCCTCACGCATACCGTGCGAACACTCTACCGACCAAACTACCGAGCCACGCAGTCGACCTGTTACAGTGAGTGCACTTGCCTCAGATGCCCCCGGTTTGATCCCTGGCAGCGGTCATAGATTTCAGTGTCCGAATATTTGGACGTTTCTTATGACCTTAGCTGTTGGTGAGATGTAAAACTTAATCACTCACTCACCCACCACTTGACAGAGGCAGTTCTAACAAGTACCCACAGTCTATGTAAGGAAAATATCAAATATTTCACCACAGAAGTGCTATTTTCACTGTCTCATTGAGTTTGATTTTTTTTAATTCGGGTTAGAACTCCTTCAATGAGGTGGTTACGACAGCACACAAAATCTAAGTTTGGTAGAGAAAATAAGTGTTGATAAAAATTTTTGAACAAAGTATCAGAGAAATGTCATTTTCAATAGCAACAGTTAAGGTAAGTATTCTGTGATAATTGAAGGTATATTTTTGTCATTCTCCATCGAAACCTGTGTTGTGGGTATTCATTAGAACCACCTAATTGAGGCGGTTCTAATGAGTACCCACAACATAGCTTTATAAAGAGATATAAGGAAACCTCTACTTGAATTATCACGAAAGACTACCTATTGCTTTGATTTTCTGGGCCTTAAAAGAAAGTTCTTTCTCTCTCTCTAACATTTAATAATTTGCCATTACCTGCTACGGTCACAGGTCATTTCGCTATGAGTCATTTTGCCCATGAGTCCTTTCACCTCCAGGAGTCGTTTCGCCCCTGATAGGTGGGTTGTTTCGCCAGTATTTTTATTTTGGCTGAGTTAAGGTATGTTTTGATTAATAAACGAGTTGACGGGGATATTGGCTACCCCCGCCCATCTGGGCTTGAAGAAATAGATGAGATGCATGGTGTTTCCATGCAGAGCTGAAACCAACCCGCACACGAGTACTGGTAAACCACTTAGATTATCGAAGCCTGTCCAGGCAAAGGGGTGCGAGTGTCAGACCATCCATGCTTATAAACGCTATCATTTCATTGGGCGACAGGGCTTGAGATGTCATTTCATCTCAATGTCAGGTAAAAGTCCCACAAAATTGGAAGCAACGTCTCCAAAATGACCTTTACAGTGTTGACGGGGACGATAAACCTCAAATCAAACAAACAAACGGGGATATTGGGAGTCGGCGTGGTTTGGCCTTTTTATTCCGTATGCTTGTGAGCTTTATATTGTAATATCCGCATTTGGTGCAGCTGGACGACCTACTGACGACTTCTACGTGAGGTTTGGGCAACTAAGCTAGAAGTTTGTTTGATTGAGGTTTAACATCCCCATCAACACCAATTATGTCATTTTGGGAGATGTTGCTTCCAATTTTGTGGGATTTTTACCCGACATTGAGGTGAAATGACATTTCAAGCCCTGCCGCCAATGAAACCAATAAGGCTTGTATGAACTGGGCGGTTTTGACACATGCCACTTTGCCTGGGCAGGCTAAGGCCTTCTAAGTGGTTTACCAGTACCAATGGAGCCCCTGTCCATCGGGCCTGGAGAAATAGATTGGGCTGCACAGTGCTTCCACGCAGAGCTGAAACCGACTAAACATGAGTGCTAGTAAACAGCTTAGGTCTTAGCATGCCCCAAAAAAAGAGATGCGAGTCGGACCATTCCTTAAACCCTAGCATTTTCTATGAGCGGTAGGGCTTGAGATGTCATTTCATCTCAATTTCAGGTAAAAGTCCCACAAAATCAGAAGCAATGTCTCCAAAATGACCTTAATAGTGTTGAAGGGGACGTAAAATCTCAACTCAAAGGACGAATATCTCAAGAAACGTTCACCCGCAAACCATTTATATTCTTGTTCCTTATGATAAGACGCATTCAGTGACACCTAGGGGTCATGCTCCTCTTCATAAAAAGCCATGTATCTCAGTAACCGTTTGGATCCCTACCCCTAAACCATATATATCCTTATTTGCCGGCCTTGGTATCTCAGTCGAACGCATGTCTGACTGATGATCAGGACGTGGGTTCCATACCTGCGGGGATCAGCAACATTCTTGTGTGGAGATTGATCATGAAGTCTTCTCTACGGTCATTCCATCCCTTCCTGTGATTCAAGAAATTGAAGAAGGGCGTTTGTCAGTTTCTGGCCAAAGAATGTGCACTATACTATTAACCGCTTACATATAAGCGTGCCCAGGAAAATGGTGGCTATGTAAACTGACCTGCTCAAAAATGATCTAAATAGTGTTGATTGGGCCATTCAACTCCAATACAAACAAACAGTATATTCTTGACCGCTGTGGATTACTAATTTGGTGCACTTATCCACTATACCAAAGAGGCGCATTAAGAGAACTGCCATCCTTGAATACTTCAATTAATTAACCCTAGTTCTGCTGAATATTTTAATCTACCACACCCACTACCGATTATCAGCCAATCAGATGACTTGATGCAAATTATTGCAACAAATTCACAAACTGAATAACAAACAATGTAGATCCTGATCAGATGGCTTCAATTTGATCTGGACCTACATTGTTTGAAAAAGAAAGCATAACCGGGCTCAACAGCACAAGGGTTAACCCCTTTTGTACCAGATGGAATCTTCCTCCACATATACACCAGGACTCCATTTCAAAGGTAAGGGGTCACCCTGTGTCAGGTGTTTTCTTCAAAATCCATTTGGAAAACAGCTTAACTTTTCGCAGTATAGGCCCTGATCAGACGCCGCATCTAATCTGGGCCTGCACTGTTTGCCAATTACCCATTTTGGGGTTTCTGGTACAAAATGGGTTAAAGGTCCAAGGAAGCATGCAGAATTATGGCCTTAAACTGACCAAACACTACATGTCACTGCTCAGATAGTGATCAGGACTTTGTGGCCCTCTGTTTTGGAATACAGTGAAACTTTGATAACTCAAACACTGATGGCTCATTTACCCTGGCTAATTCAAACTAGACTTCCTATAGTTCCAACTCTTGTTATCTCAAACAATGATATCTTAATCTACTGCTCAACCAAACTAAATTTTGTGCAAATTTAGTATACATTTGCTATAATTTGTTAGATTTCAATTCCTTTATATCAGACTACTGTTAATCAAACAAAAATTTCCAGTCCCTTGGAGTTTGAGATAACGAAAATTCCGTGTACCTATATACAAACGTTTTTGAAGGTTTTTTCTGATTTTATGAAGAGGATGACGTGTATTGAGGCAGTTCTAAATAGTACATACAACATCCTTTCTTTTATGGAAAATCAAAAATATTTTTACGTCATCTCCATTATGCTTTTTTGCCTGGCGCTGTGTTTAACACTCAGTAGATCCCCCTATCTCGAACAAATTTTCATGGCCCCAAAGGTATTCAAACTATTGAAGTTTGACTTTATCTGTCAATAGTTCATTGAATACATTGTTGGGTACCCCGAGTCCACCACATAAGGAACATATTGACTCGGTATCCTTGGATTGTGAAGCTGTAATTGCATACAATTAATCTCTATTATATCTACTTATTTTCAGGGGTGAAGGATCTGAAAGTGAGAGCCCTTTTCGAGAGTGGTTTTCCAGAATTGGTGAAATGAGGTCACTCTGTCCAAAGGCTCAGATGGTTGCCCTGACTGCTACTGCAGGCCCAACACAGAGGAGAAAAATCCTGAAAAGTTTATGTTTCAGTGCAAATAATAAGGTTATTCATGAATCTGTTGACAGGCCAAACATCAAAATTTCATCTAAATGTATTCCAAATAATGAAGAAACTGACAAAACCTTCCGGTGGTTGTTCTCTGAACTACACAACTTTGGCAGCAATCTGCCAAGACAAGTCATATTTTGCGAGACAATATCTGATGTTTCAAAGGTTTATTTGGCTTTCGTCCGGGACTTTGGACAAAACTCCACCCTATTCAATATGTACCACAGTAAAACAAATGAAAAGGTTAAAGAAAAGATAAGAGATGACATGTCCACTGATGGATCAATACGAGTTTTAATTTGTACAAATGCAGCTGGAATGGGAGTGAATTTCAAGGGTGTACACAACATAATTCATTATGGTTTGCCACGTCAAATGGACAGTTTTGTTCAACAGATGGGCCGAGCTGGAAGAGATGGAGAGCTTTCCCAAGAACTTATAATTTTTAAAGCAAATAAAGGGCATTTGAAAAAAGTTGAAAGTGACTTGATTAAACTAGCGAAAGACTCCGAAATATGTAGACATGAGGTAATTTGTTCCGCCTATCTGGCAGAAACAACACATATTCACCCTCTCCATAATTGCTGTGATATTTGTGAGAAAAAATGCAACTGTGAAACTGACAATTGCCCAAACACACATAAAGCTTTTCTGGAATTAGAGGAGACGGAATCTGAGGAGGAAATGGAGAGACCTGTCTCTGACACAGACAAGAAACTACTTAGACACAAACTTCTCTCGTTTAAGTATTCTCTGACTGATGAAGCTGGGTTGTCAATAATGGAAGTAAATATCATTCATGGTTTGGATGACTCTGTTATTGACAGCATTGTCAAAAAGTCAAACAAGCTTTTTACACCCGATGATATCATGAAGCTTTTCCCCATATGGTCTTATGAAATCGCAGAACAAATTTATTTTATTATATGCGAAGTATTTGGTGACACTGAAATGTACAATTTGGCAGGAATGGAATCGGATTCATTATGAAATTATGCACCGAATTGAATAAATGTCTTTTTAGCTTGCCAAATTTTATGCTCATGGGGAGCCATGGAATCAGATAATGTGAGTATTTTGTGATAATTGAGGGATAACTTTTGTCACATAGAAATCCATGTTGTGGGTATTCATTACAACTGCCTCAGTTTTTAATGAATAACCACAAAAAAACCTTAATTGTGGGCATTCATTTGAACTGCCTCGGTGAAGCAGTTATTATTTATACTCACAGTATGTTTTTATGGAAAATTATCCTTCACCTATCACCAATACCCACCATATAAGTCTTCATGACTGTTACGAGACTGCACATCTTGACAACTTGAAAGGTTTTATTTCGCTTGAATTCTGGTTTTATCATCTGTCTCAACACTAGATAGATCATTTTGGCCATTTCCATTCTTATTGGACTTTACCCATCAATGAGACTTGAAAACGGGCCTCCGTGGCCTAGTGGATAAGAGCGCTGACTCTTAGTCATTAGGTTTCTCACCGCCGTAGGTTCGAGCCTCGCTCGGGCCACGTGTGAGACGCCAAGTTCTGCAACGGAAGGTCAGGTGGTTTTTCTCCGGGTACTCCGGTTTTCGTCCACCTATGATTAACGATCGGCTCGATATGAGTGAAATAATCTTGAAAGGGCCGTAAAACCCAAACCAAAAAAAAAAAAATGAGACTTGAAGAAATAAATTGGCTGCATGATGCTTCCACGCAGAGCTGAATCCGACTGCACACGAGTACAGGTAAACCGCTTAGAGGATCTAAGCATGCGGACCGACAGTGCTTATAAATCCTATTGGTTTCATTGGGCGACAGGGCTTGAGATGTCTTTCCATGTCAATGTCGGGTAAAAGTTCCACAAAATTGGAAGCAATGTCTCCAAAATGACCTATATAATGTTGATGGGGACGTTAAACATCAAATCAAACAAACAAAAAGAAAAACAATGAGATAAAAAGACATCTCAGTTCCTGCCACCCAGTGAAACAGAAAGGGTTTATATGCATGGACAGTCCGACTCATACATGTACCACATAGACTTGGCAGGCTTAGACCTTCTAAGCAGTTTAGCAACAAAGTTTATGATGCATTAAAAAAACTAATGGAGATATGCTAGTTTCAAGTTTAATCTTCATGTAGAACTATCTCAAACATTCCACAAGTGTCCTAACATTAACTGAAATGAATAAAATTTATACATCAACTGTCAGATTGATTTTCATTTCTGAGTGGCTTTTCTATGCAGAAGAATGTCAGGGCTCAGTTGTTCAGAGAATTGCTAGCCTAACTCATTGAAAAAAATGTGAGTTTTTGCACTACCCACATTAAACAGCATTGAAATCATTTATATTTTTGGCTTAAAAATGTGTGTGGCCACCCACATTTTTTCAGCAAAAATTAATGCATATGTGCCGTATTCCAAAATACAGATTTAATGTCATCTGTTAGCTTTGAACAATTGTGACCAAGATAAGAATGTTCTGTGATAATGCAGGATTAATCTACGGCCCCCGCCCATAGGGGCTGGGCTGCATGATGCTTCCACGCAGAGCTGAATCCAGGCCGCACACTAGTACTGGTAAACCACTTAGAGGATCTAAGCCTGTCCAGGAACCGCGATGCGAGGCGGACCGTCCATGCTAATAAACCCTATTGGTTTCATTGGGCGACAGGGCTTGAGATGTCATTTCATCTCAATGTCGGGTAAAAGTCCCACAAAATTGGAAGCAACGTCTCCAAAATGACCTTTACAGTGTTGACGGGGACGTTAAACCTCAAATCAAACAAATCAGAATTAATTTAAGTCCCAAATAGTTGAGAAGTGTGAGCGGGTAACACGTTACATGATACGTTATTAAGTAACGTTAACAAGTCCTTGTCATAAACATGCTGTAGGTTATGGGCCTCAGTGAGGTGGCTCTTTTAAGCACCTGGGTCCGGTTGTTCAAAACTAACTATGTCGTTAGTTAACAAATTGTTTAAACTTCAATCATTTCATATAGGAAAAATTATAATTTTTTGCTGAAAAAATGTGGGTAGTGCAAAAACTCACATTTTTTCAGCAAAAATACCACTATATTAGATATTGTACATTCTTGAACAGTTAACAATTTTACCACTGACCAGTTAAGCTAAGAAGGCTTTGAACAACTGGACCCTGTTGTCTATGTGTGCACAAATAGGAACACATAAATGTATCTGAGTCTTTGTTGGTCAGAATGCAAACATAACTGGAATTCCCATAGGTTGGCTCAATTTCATTAACCCATGTATGCTGGTACCTTGGCAAACAGTGCACGCCTAGATCAGATGCGACAGAACATGGCGTCTGATCAGGATCTGCACCATTTGCTGACAGAATTTTCTGTCAAAAAGTAGAAATGAAAAAATAGGCTTTACACCCCTTATATGACAGATGGACTTCTCCAACATATAGCAATGGAAGAGTCCACTAGTATATAATGGGTTAATGTTACATGTATCTGCCATGTATGTTCATACTTTATAGACCTGCCTCAGATGAGTCTAACAGGAATTCAGAACATGTGCAAACATAAGGGAAATAAAAACGTAAAAAAATTGATGAGAATTCCAACAAAGAGGCATTTGCAACTAGTGAAGGGTCAGAATAACCTGCACACTGGTGCAATCTGATCAGAGCCTTTGCTTGTCACATGAACCTCTTATGGACCCCAGACCATCCATAGAGCTAAAGGTTGTGTATCTCTAAGCACAGCACAATCTGTTTCCACTGGTCAGAATGCCACATTGTAGGATTGCGAAGATGGGAATTCCCATGAGGCGACACAAATCATACAAATGTCATTTACAGAGTCTCATATTATAGCATTACACTGCATAGGTGTGAAATGCTGATGGATTTAGTGGAAAACGATTCTGATCACCTGCCAGACACAGAATTAGTGAATAAATGTTAGAAACTAGGCCTGATGAAAGATCCTTTAACTGCATCTGAAAGTGTTGTCTGTTTATATCTGAATGTTCTTGCAAACTTTCTAAAAATATTTTTGCATACAGGCATATACTGTGGACCAAGGTCAGACTGCTCCTAGAGCATCCTGATCAGGGCCCAAACTGTTTGCAAAAATAACTTTTAAAGTAACAGGCAGATGATAAAACAGACGGCTCATGATAACACACCCATGCGACATAGTGCTTTTTTCACATCTCCAAAATGGTCATTTTTCTTATGAAAATCTGTGATATTTTTCTTATAAATACTGTAAACATAGGTTGTGGGTGCTCGTTAGAACAGCCTCATTGAGGCGGTTCTAACGAGTACCCACAACCTAGGTCTTAGAGCAAGAATAAGAAAAATAATGTATATCCCAGTAAACCCCAGTTTTCTCTATATAAAGTGGGGTATATGGGGGTCTTCATTTCAGACTTGTTCACATCATGTTGTGATTAGCATTTTAAGGCTTAATGAAATTTGATTTGCTTTCATATAAGCTCATAGGAGGCCCTCTTTTTCTGACACGTTATCCACTCACAAAGACTGTCTGTTTTGATATATGCAAAAATATCTTTAATGGCAGGAAAACCATTAAACTGACGACCAGGTATGTTTTCAAAAACATCAGACTTTATAAGTTCTGCAACAATCAAGCGAATATCATTTGCTTTGTTGACACTCGGACGAGTTTTTCCAGTAGATTTCACCACACATTCGTGTGAGAGGTTATCACGAATTGCACTCTGGACCTGTGTGCTTAGTGCTGCTTTTCTAGCACTTGAAAATGTTGCATTTGCCCCTTGCTGATTGATTTTCTTTTTGATAGACTGGACTAATATTTCCACCAAATTATCATTTGGAATATTTTTTGTCACTCCACCTGTTGTGTTAGCAGTGCAATTCCATAAATACTCCATAGCTTGTTTTTTGCTGAGAACAGATGTACAATATGCTATGAACCTGAATAGCCATAGTTTATATTTATAATGTTTGCCAACGTCTGCACATAGCATTTCAAACTTAGAATTACGTAGAATTCTATCCCCATCTCCTAGTTTGTATGCATCACTGGTGTCTCGCAATATCAAAGCGCATTTCATGAAAGAGGACCTATATACTGCAATAAGATCTGGTTTTGATTCTTCTGCATTCTCTGCGATGAAATTCCAGCTGTGTTCTTTAATTAAATGTTTCTTAAACCATCCATCAGTTTTATAAATTTTTCCACAGTCTTGACACATATAATTCTGTTGACTGGTATCAAACATCTCCTCCATTTGGTGATTGAGATTATCCACTTCAGTGGTTCGCTGTTGAACTCCGTATATATCTGGACAAAAAGACTAACACATATTAGTTTCAACTGAGACACAGACAAGGGGTATCTTGCAAAGCAACAGATATTGTGGGTATTTGTTGATAACTGAAGAATATTTTTTTCCTATTAATCCATGGATATAAACCTTTGTTGTGGGTATATATAACCACCTTACAGCAGAGGCAATTTAATGAATACCCACAACATTGGACAACAGACAAAATTATGCTTTAATTATCAAAAAATACCCTCTATGAAATGAATACCCTCTAAACCCCTCTGTATTGAGAGACATCTTGGTTTACGTGGGTATACAATAATAAGCTTATTTCTGCTCCAAGGCATACATAGATAGTGGGTACTCATTAGAACCAAACCACCTCAATGAAGCTGTTCTGACATGCACCAACAGCCTAGTATGAATAAAACTATCACAAATTTTCATCAAAAAAGTAGTTGTTTATGAGAAATGAAAAATGTTATCATATTGTTATTTGGCTGTAATTCTGTAAGTCCCTTCTACTGCAACACGAAACTTTACATTTTTATAGAGGCATTTCTCAACTGCATCACGAAAACACGCCTATATAAATATGACCCCCTTGAACCCCACTTTTATATAGTAAAACTGGGGTTTAGGGGGTATACATTATTTTTCTTATTTCTGCTCAAGCACATAGATTGTGGGTACTCGATAGAACAGCCTCGTCGAGGCGGTTCTATCGAGACCCAGCAATCTATGTTTTGAGCAGAAATAAGAAAAATATCACAATTTTTCATCTTAAAATTTCTAATTTTTGGTCAAAAAATTGGCAATGTATTTGTATATGTGTTTTCGCAATGGTAATTTTATCTTTTAAATACTAACACACACACACAAAAATACCAACTTCCCACTAAAACTCACTAACTGCATGTATTTGGTAGCTATTGAGATCAGAGATGGCTGTAGACATTAGAATCGGACGTTTAGCTGCAAAATGCATTTTCCCATACCTTTCTCATCTAGCCACTCAAATACTGTTTTGCAATATGTGGCTGGAAAAGTTTAGCAAAAAAATGAAATAATGATTTTCTCTGCGACTCGAGAAGATGGTCAGTTGTTGCAATTGTTGGGACGACTTTATCAGTCAACTCAAAGTTACTAAGCACAGAAGCTTTTTTTGTTGATTTCCACATGACTGTCCTTGATTTATAGGAAATTCAGGTAGAAAATAGCCGGGCTATTCTTATTGTTGTGAAGTCAGAGAGTAAAAAGGTATCTGTAGAATCTGTAATCATGTGTTGGATTTGGCAAACAGTGTAGACCCATATCAGATGCAAAAGGGCCTGCAATTTTTGCATAAAAACTTGAATTTAAGGTTTATACAAATCAGCAGTTCAGGTCTATTTTCCTAGCCTAGACTCAGTGCAATGGACAAACTAGTGCTGTTAGTGGTTTGGTTTAAATTCTGCACTTGTTTGTTTGATTTGAGGTTTAACGTCCATGTAAACCCTATTAAGGTCATTTTGGAGGCGTTGCTTCCAATTTTGTGGGACTTTTATCCAACATCGAGATGAAATGACATCTCAAGCCCTGCCGTCCAATGAAACCAATGTGTACAACATTTGCCCTAAATGGCTAGATGCCAAAATGTCATACCATAAGCCTGAGCAACCAATGTAGAATGTACACCTGGAACAGTTTAGTCAGGGCCAGGCACAGGCTGATCAGGGTGCTGTTTACCCTTTTTGGTAAGGAAATACCATTTCAATAAAGGTATTCCCCATAAACATAGCACTTTGAATACATGTACAATAATGCTCATGTGTCTGTTATGGCAAAATATGGTAAAGCTTTGAACGCTAAAGATTTTGGCGCAGATAGGATTAATTACCTTCTCTGATTTTGACATATCTGTCCAAAATGTTCTGAGCAATACAATGAATGTATATGAAGAAGTCTCCATCACACAAAAAGGGAATACGTGGAGGATCACTATCCATATTTTCCATACCAAGCATGTGCATACATGCACCCACAATGTACCCATCAAGGCAATCTTCGATGAATGAGTAATGGGCCCTGCAATAGAACTATTTACGTGAAAAAAAAATTTCAGGTATTTGCTTGCATTTTTTAATAGCTTTTACCGCTATATATACGTGTAGATGGACAATTGTTCAGTTTGCCCAAGTTAAACACTAAAAACTCAAATATACAAGTAATGCCACTGGTTTTTGGCCTTGTGGATAAGAGTGCTATCAAAATGATCAAAAGTGTAGGGCCTGACAGGCCTACGCAAACAGTGCAGACCCAGATCAGACTGCTCCTTCAAAAGCAAACTGATCAAGATCTACACTTTTTTTAATGCAGTTTGTGAAAATGTCAAGTAATTTGGTTGACTTATAGTCAGAATTGGTGTGGGTAAATAAATTTATTCAGCAGGATAAGGGTTAAATAGTTTTTTAAACAGACTAGTTTTGTGCACCAAGCACTCTCGTAGTCCGATGCATCTTTACACTCCTACTCTCAACAAGGCACAATCTGACTTGTTTCTCAACAAGAGCTGCGGGAGGACACTGGCGCTCGCCTACTGGGCACATTTTGTATTGATTTGTTCATTTGTTTGATTTGAGGTTTAACGTCCCTGTCAACACTGTAAAGGTCATTTTGGAGACGTTGCTTCCGAGTTTGGGGGACTTTTACCCGACATTGAGATGAAATGACATCTCAAGCCCTGTCTCTCAATGAAACCAATAGGGTTTATAAGCATGGACGGTCCGACACTCACACCGCTTTGCCTGGGCAGGCTTAGATCCTCTAAACGGTTTACCAGTACTCGTGTGTGGGTCGGATTCAGCTATGCGTGGAAGCATCATGCAGCCCATATATTTCTTCAAGCCCCGATGGGCGGGGGCCGATTGTATTGTTCATGTACCATTTTTATCATACATAAATTTAATACATGTACCAAGGTTTCTTTATAGGATAACAAAAACCCATCACAAGTTTGTGCTCCATTTATGGCATGACATTTCTCCATCCAAAAGTCTTCATATCAGGGAAAAAATTCACTAAACCATAAAGTTTGAGCTGCAGTTTTATGTCCCCATCAACACTATTAAGATCATTTTGGAGTCATTGCTTCCGATTTTGTAGGACTTTTACCTGACACTGAGATGAAATGACATCTCAAACCACCCACATCTGGTACCACCCATAAAAATCACTAGAGTTTAAGGAGCAGTTGCAATGCATTACTCTTTATGGGCAGGCTTAGACGGTTATCCAGTACTCGAGTTCGGTCAGTTGTAGCTCTGTGCCGAAGCACAATGCAGCTGAATCTATTTCTACAAGCCTTAATGTGAACCACGAAATATAGGTCACACTGACATAGATAAATTTTTGTGCCGATCATAGGTTCTAACCTGTAGGCTGAAATTACATCATCTTGTCCTTTGACATCCAGTCTTCCTATGACATTCCTTAGCTGGTACAATGTTCCCGGGTCAGCTGCTGAGCTTGACTTATAATATCTTTGGTAAATGAACTGAAATCAATAGAAAAAAACATACAGTATTAATGGCTACAAAATTGAGAAAGCTTATTTTACATTACGATAACCAACAACATAGTGCGGTTTTTTTTTTCACATAAATTTCAAAAATGGCTACTTTACTGATGAAAATCTGTAATATTTTTCTCCCATAGGCTGTTTGTGCTGGTCAGAACTGCCTCATTGAGACAGTTCTAATGAGTGCCCACAACCCATGTCTTGGAGAAAAATAATGTATACCCTGTAAACCTCAGTTTTCTCTAAAAGTTGGGTTAGGGGGTGTTCATTTCAATGACTTATTCACATGATTAGCAGACAGCAAAGTGTAGATTCTGATCTTGAGTGGAGTGTTGTGGTGCAGTCTCAAAGCATTAGATTCGAGATTGAGAGGGGGCCAGTTCGATCCCCTTAAACGCCAAGTGTCATTTCTTTCAGCAGTAGACTTTATCCACAATGCTTAGTAGTGGTTTCTACCCAGGAAAAGTTAGAAAAGAGGGCCATATGGAAGATTAGTACTAGTTTACTTAATGTGTTACCCTCTAAAAATAAAGTTGATTATTTTTATTAATATTATTTTGATTTACTGTCCATTAGTTAAGATAATTATGATAGGCTTGAACTATCACTGTCAAATTATTTCTCACTTCATGCTCAGATGAGCAAACAAGCAAACGAAATCCAAAAATGAAGTAACACTATAACAGATTCAAAACAAAAAACAATGAACAATGAAAACTAATTATTCAGTAACAACATAACAAATTATGATGTGATAAAACAGCCAATGCTTTATGACATGATGTCTATTCAAATCTGGTGTTTTGCAAACATTTACTTTAGAATTGTTATTCATACAGTCTGGATATCAACCAGTGTATGTGAAAATGGTGCCATCACCAGGGCTCGAGAAAATGCCGGTTTCCCGGTTCTGGACCGAATTTGGCCTCCATAAACCGATTTTGACTTTAGAAGAAGATAAAAAAAATCGGTCCGTAACTCTATAACATTTTGAAAAAATCGGTTCGAAAATTTTCGCTAAATCATTATGTTGTAAAAAAAAAGCTGACCGTTTGCCACTGATAATCCAAGCATGTATACAAGACGCCCGCAGCACAAGGTGTTAGACCGGTTCATTATCTAACTAGGTGAAAATTGGACAAGTCCACGTCGGGTTCTTTGATCTTATCGCAGTGCAATTTGACCTGTGTGTCAAAATTATTAATCCGTGAAAACTGGCCTGAGGCGTTATCGGCAAGCTGGCAAGGTGAGAAAATAAGGTCATTAAATGCAGGACATACGCTAGTTTGTTTAGACAAGTCATTAATTTATGGCTTACTATAGAACCGGTATTTGAATATAATTTTTTTTTCACACGGCGCAATTTTCAATACACAACTGTCATGTCTGACATTGCATGTTATGCCTTCGAGGGAAAATGCCTTATTTCACCCATTCTAAACGATATTTTTATTTAAGAATACGCTCCATTGAAACCAATAACATAAACCACGTCATTTGTAGACAAAGCGATTTGTTTCAGGCTTGTGTAATCGTGAAATATGTATTTATATTCTTTTAAACACGGTTCGGCCATGTAAGATTTTCAATGACTCTCGTTCGGCCATGTTTTGTTTCGAGAATAAAGAAATGTTTTTCGATTTTTTTAACCCGTTAAAAACGATTTTTTTTTTAGAAATTCACTCTATTAAAATCAATCACTTAAAACAGGTGTGTGTCCTTGACTGCATTAATGTGTATTGTGTAAACGGAAACCGTATGACGTCATTTTCCGACCACGTTGCTGCACGTTGTCGCCATTTGTAAACAAAGCAATTTGGGCAAAATAAAATGCGTGAAATAAGAAAAATATTTTTAAGGTTTTAAAAAGGGGGTAAAAATATAGTGACCATCGAACTGGTCTTTTACTGTCCCACGTCGGTTGTTTCCCTTTAGCGGTCTTCAGGTTCTGAGTGACCCGGATATTGGGAAAATGAAAGTAGATGAAATCTGGCGTAGAAAATGAAAGTAGATGAAATCTGAACGATGTGAGCAATAATTGCTGTTTATAATCGAGATACTGGTGCTCATATCCGTTGACAAGTGTAAGAGCAACATTGGTATGTCATTCGTTACGCTAATAACACATTTTGAAATTGAAAATCGCCAATTGAGTTTACGGAAATTACCGAAACCGATCGGCAATTTCCGTATTTTTTTTGGCGAAATCTGGCTGGACCGATTTGGATTCTTCAGTTTCTCGAGCCCTGGCCATCACATTGGGGGAACAACATGTCTTAAATTCGCCAAAGCATGCATTAAGAAATATAAAGCTACTTATTTTTTTTATTGAAAGTTTGAATGCTACTAAAATAAAACCTTTCACAAAATTTTAGCATGGGTTTATCACAACACAGACAATAATAAAATATAACATAAGCTGAGCACAATGGTTCCTTCACAGATATAAAGACCATAATGAATCCAAAATATCACGAAGAACAAGCCTGAGCACAGATCTAGATCAGACAACTACTGAAGGAGAAGCCTGATCAAGACTAAAGCCAGCATCAACTGGACACTTTTCTGTACAATTAAATGCAAGTTGCATTTTTTGTGGCAGTTCTGCAAATTTTAAAGGTCTAAATTTTCTGTCTTGTTCGCAAAGATGGCAAGTCACAGAAAATATAGCTTTTGAATAAAAATCCTTTGGTGCATTTTAATGTCCATACTATTCTTACCTATATAATAATGGACCAGCAATTACACATGTATGTAGATTTTTTGTTTGGTTGTTTGTATTGGAGTTTAACAGCCATGTCAACACTATTTAAGGTCATTTTGAGCTGGTCAATTTACCTATCATCACTTCCTGGGCAGGTTTTGTGGGAAAGTAACTGTCCTTATGGCCTTCCTTTGTTTAGGTTTCCATTATGGTCTGGTCGCTTAATGTTTGTATTTCTTTCCCTTTGGTGTCTTTTATGGGTGGAGTGGATTAATTGTATCAATTCCTGATCTTTGTTTTACTTCTACTTTTTATACTTAAGCGGTTAACCAATACAGTGCACATACTTTGCTAGAAACTGACAACTGCCCTTCTTGAATCAGCAGAAGGGAAAGAATGACCGTAGAAAAGATTTCATGATCAATCTCCACGAATGAATGTTGCCGACCCCGGCAGGTATCGAACCTGTGTCCTCCTGGTCACCAGTCAGACCCGCTTCCGAGTGAGCTACCGAGGTCGGCAACATGTATGCAGAACCGCACAAATCAGTCTGTTGCTACATGTAGATGGCACCATTCAATCACCACATAATACATGTAATTAACACACTGAAGTTATTTTTAATTGACTTAAAAATTTAAAAAAGATTTTTTTTTCAAACCACTATATGTTCAGCATTGTTTTACTCTAAATGCATAACACAACAAGGTTATACCAATAAGAAGTTCATCATTCTATGGAGTCCTTCTGGGCGATGAATAACACCTTTCAGCTTGGTAAAATCAGTTGGGCTATTCATCATAGCCAACTGAGCTGTATAAGCTCTTTCGTTTGTCAAAACATCTCCGCCAAACACTTTCTTTTTAATTACAAGAGGGCTGTCATCATCGGTGTGAGAGATGTAATGTTCATGAATATGTTCCAAAATACTGATCATATCATCAGACTTATTTTCACTCTTGTCCAACAGATCCAGTATTGCGTAGTCAGATTTTTTTGCAGTCTGATCCATGTATGGGTGAGGAACATGTTTTGGAACAACAGGCTCAAACTTTTTGAAGCAGGGTAAATACTTCACCAGAACTTTCATGATATGAAAAATCAAATGTTCATCAAGACTGCTGCATTCTTCTTCATTTGGAATAAAAGTTTTGTTTTCTAAAGCTGAGATATCAGCCTGTGGACCTTGATCAGGGAGACCAGGAAATGTTATTCTATTTTCAACCCCAACAAGAAGGAACCAATGCCAACTTTTACGCTGACGTTCCTTGCTCATCTTTGATGGATTTCTTGTGATATCTAAATTATCACCTATAATTTGAGCTGATCGCACTGTATCAGTAGACTTACCAGATGCAGTATCATGGACTTCCAAAGATGCTGTGTCCCCTTCTTGAGATTTTTTCTGAATTTCTACTTCATCCAGCACTAACTTCTTAATATGCTGTCTCTGACTCTCTTGCAGTTGTGCTTTCTTTTTTGTTCCAGCTTTGGCTCCCACACACAGTCCAAGTTTATTTAGTATGTTTATTGTCTGCAAGATGATGGCTGTATTACGAAAACATGCCTTTATAATTTTGAGCTCCTGTAACCCCACTTTTACATGTACAGTCTAACCTGTATTAAGCAAGCAACTAAGGAATAACTAAAATGTGCTTTCTTATTAAAGACAGGTGCTTGCTTAATACAGGTGAAATTTAATGCATTTGCCCAATTTGGGAACCAAATGCTTGCTTGCTTAAGACAGGTTGCTTGCTTAATAGAGGTGGCAGCTAATACAGGTTTTACTGTATATTGTGAAACTGGTGTTTATGGGTGTATACATTGTTTTCTAATTTTTGCTCAGAGACATAGATTGTTGGAACTTGTTAGAGGTAGTTCCAATGAGTACTGTATCCAACAAGAACACATAATCTATCTTTCGAGCAGAAAAAATATCGGGATATCTTATCTGAAATTTTTGGTGGTAAAATGTTCAATCTCAGAGTTCTCGTTAACTCCAAATTTGGAGTAATTTACTCCAACTATTTCATTGTTCTGGACTCAAACTTTTTACTTTTTGAAAAGTCTCAATAGAAAAGTGTGGTAAAACTCCAACTTTTTCTGGAGGACAGCATTTTTATTCCAATTTTTAAAATCCTTTTCCTGGAGATAAGCATTTATACTCAAATTTTTTTAAAATCCTACTGAGAACCCTGAATATATTTGAATAGGGGTGTATGCTCCTTCATAATTTTCAATATCAAGGAGGAACGTCACATTAATGTCAAGCTATGCAAGTTGTGAGGTCATTATCCCCAAGCTTCAGCGGAGGGGATATTGTAATCGCCTCCGTCCATCTGTCAGTCCGTTATGCTATCTATTCCTAAACTATTAATCGGAACCCAACCAAATTTGGTATGTGGGTTCAACTGGGTTGCTTACATGAGTGGGGTGTGCAACAGCACATTTATTTTTTGCCCCGCCCGATTTTGCCTGCGACCTGAAGGTCATACTTCCCTACTTGGAAAAATGGCCCCTACCCAAAAATTTTTATTGGCAATCATGAAGATCTTCTTTTTTTTTTCTCTTATCCAAAAATACATTAGCCTGCTGAATATTTAAATTAGTCACACCCATTTCTGACTACATGTATCAGCCTGTCAGATTACATGAAATAATATTTACGTTCAAATTCACAAACTGAAAGACAAACATTGTAGATCCTGATCAGATGGCTTCTTCAGCCATCTGATCTGAATCTACACTGTTTGCAAAGGTATTGATTGTCATGAACACAGAACAACAGGGTAAGGGTTAATTGAATTTCTTAAATTTCTTTCAAAAAATTGTATTTGGGATCTTAAAACTAGTATGTGGGCATAGAATTACAGAAAGAAAAAAAGAAGGCTAAATAGATGTTTAGAAGATTAAATAAATAAAATTTAGCAAAAAAAAAAAATTATATCTACCTACCTAGCCATCCATGGGTCGGGTGACAGCAAACAAATATTTTTTAAGGACGGTCGGAAACTGGAATAAGTTGATGAATTCAGCTGATCAATGCAATTGGAACATTTGTTTTTGCAGTGGAAAACTCAAACTGCATATGCCACATCAAGTTTGATTTATTTATCTATTTGTATTGGAGTTAACGGCCCAGTCAACACTATTTAGGTCATTTTAAGCCGATCAGTTTACCTACATGTATCCACACTTTTCCTGGGCAGGCTTATATGTAAGTGTTTAACCAGTACAGTGCACATTCTTTCACCAGAAACTGACAACTACCCTTCTTGAATCAGTGGAAGGGAGAAAATGACCGTAGAAAAGATTTCATTATCAATCTCCACTCATCAAGTTTGAATTGAGTAACTGGAGACCAGACCTGTATTTCTGAAAGCAAAAGCTTTGTTAGAATGTTAAGCAGTAATACCTCATCGGTTGTGCCACCATGATCCAGGACTTGAGTAATAATGTGATGAAGACGTGACATCTGTATATTCCTGGCTCTCAGCAAGAGTGAAATAATAACAGCATTGAGGGTTTCATTATGCTTGCTCAAACAATCGACAGTTTTATACAGAAACGGAGTAGAAGTCTGCACCTGAACATTCAGTGTTTGAAATTTGAAATCCTGCAAGTGATCACTTGAACATTCCAGAAGAACAGAATTTTTTCCTATCTTCTTACAGTTTTTTTCTAGGAGTTTGAGTGTTGCATCTTGAATAGAATCACATAGTTTTGAGTTCAGCAGTTTTTTACTGATCCTTGCCATGGAATTTCCCCTGGCTAAACTTTTTACTATTTGTTTAATATCATTTTCTTTAACCACCTTTGACTGCACCCCAGTTCTGTCCGTATTTCTAAATGTCACCTGAAACAAACCCCCAAAAAATTATATTGACACCACAACCTCATTACAACATTGCTCATTAAAACATGGTTTTGCATGGTTGTTAATCTCATATGCATGAAGATCTACATGTACATGTATGGAACAAATAGAATGAATACCATGATCCAGAGTCAGCACAATCAACAATACTTATAAGAACAACTCAATGTAAAATTTGGCAGTCTAGGCACCTAAAGCAAAATGCTTAGTCTTTTTCACTGAAAAATAACTGGATCACACTGCCATGAAATTATATTAATTAATTGGTTCTTAACCCTTTTTGTACCAAATGGGATCTTCCTCCTTATGAAAAATTTAGGGGTGTCAGGTTGTGTTTTTATGAAAATTTATTTCAAAAATAACTGAACTTTTACCAAATAGTGGAGACACTGATCGGACACCGCGTTCTGCGGCGTCTGATCTGGGCCTACACTTTTTGCAAGGGTACCCATTTTGGGGTTTCTGGTGTTGAATGGGTTAATAGGGCTGCAACCATATTGTTACCTCACGATACATGTACATATCACGATATTTGTGTCACGATATGTTATGTATATGTATCGCGATACACTTTCTGACATGAAAAAGAAACTTTAAGCAAAGAAATTCCTTAAAAATCACCTGTAAGCAGTACTCAGATATAATTCTTTGGTTTTTGTTTGTCTGATTTGAGGTTTAACGTCACCGTCAACACTGTAAAGATTATTTTGGAGAAGTTGCTTCCAATTTTTGGGACTTTTACCCGACATTGAGATGTAATGACATCTCAAGCCCTGTTGCCCAATGAAACCAATAGGGTTTACAAGCATGGACGGGCCGACTTGTACCACTTTGCCTGGGCAGGCTTAGATCCTCTAAACGATTTACCAGTACTCGTTTGCGGTCGGTTTCAGCTCTGGGTGGAAGCATCATGCAGCCAGCCCATCTATTTCTTCAAGCCTGGATGGGCAGGGGTTGCTATAATTCTTTGGTAGAAATTATTGTAATACACATGAACAATGGAAATAAAAGTGAAAAAAAGTAACATTTATTTGTAAGGTGTTTACACAAATTTATGCAAAACCAGCAAAAGTTTACATCTCATCTCTATCAAATTACTCTGCTGTGTAGTAATTGTATTGTCAAACTGCTTCATGATATGATATGTGTATCGTCAGCAGATGTATGGCGATTACGATACGATTCAGTGAATTGTTGTTCTATAATTCTTAACTGAGCTATGATTTACAAAATATGTACCATATTGTCCAAACAACACACACAAGATATAGTTTAATCCCGTTTTCTCCAAAATAACATTTATTTAGTCCTCCCCCCCCCCACTCACAAGCATTGCTGACTCACTCAGTCAGATGGACATCTGACTGGTGATCTGGAAGATGTGGGTTTGATACCTGCCAGGGACGGCAACATTCTTTCATCTCTCCTTTCAGCTATCTCTCTTCTTATACCGAGTCGGTCCCGTTTGGCCACTACCTCAGCGGATTCAAGAAGGGCAGTTTCTGGTGAAAGAATGTGCACTATATCATTAACCGCTTACGTATAAGACTGCCCAGGAAGAGTGTGGCTAGGTTAACTGACCAGCTAAAAAAAAGACCTAAAACAGTGTTGACTGGGCTGTAAAATACCAAATATTTCTGCAACAGTGATGAAATAATACCAACCTTTACTTTTCCTGGTGTGAACTCTTTTTCTACATTTGCTTTGATCTCTGTGAGGACAAGCTTTTTCCTGGACTTCTGATGAGCATGTTCAAGTTGGTCGGTATTATCTGGGGTTTCTGTTTCTGGTCTGATTTTCACTTTTCTCGGAGTGGGGGAGTGTTGAATGACCCTTTTGGTCACTTTTTTGGGAGTTGATTGTGATGATGACCTCAAAAACATTTTTCTCAGTTCCCCGAGTAAACTTAACTTCTGGGTAGTTAACTCTTTCAGTTTATTATTCAGATCAAATTCTATCTTACTAAGTTTGTTGAGTTTGTTGAAACACCCGGAATCAGAATCAGAATCAGAATTGTTACTGGTGACACGTCAAATGACATTCATACACCAGGACCTGTGATATGGGAAGTTAGTCCCTAGCTCTAACCAAAGATGTAAACTTAGCTACAGAATCCTCAGCACCTTCAGCCGTCAAAATAATAGAATCGGGAAGGGCATTCCAATCTCTAATGGTTCGGGGGAAAAACGATTCTTTATAAATATCCGTTGACGGAGCAAACATACGGCGACTGCCCATCATAGTCGGTTGGAACGTGGCCCATTACTTCACATAACTGTTCAAACACGCTAAAGAACTGATTAAAAATTGACCGTCTACTCTTTTTCGGTAAATTCTCGCCGCAAACACGGCAAATTTCATTGTTACTGGGCGCCGCCATCTTGATTTATTTCAGCAGTGAATAGTTTGTTACAGATAATTTGATTGGATGCGATGACAACTGCTCGCATCCAATGAAATGGCGCAGCGGTCGATTCTATTAACAAATAGGCCGTAGGCCAAGGGTGCGTAAGGAACGTAGTGGACTTAGTACACTTGGCTCGCGAAGATGGGAACGTAGTGGACTTAGTACACTTGGCTCGCGAAGATGTTGCCACTACTGCGAACGGTATAAAAATTAACAGCACCGGTCTTACCGGTCGTTAGTTCATCGATAGAGCAGCCCGGAATCAGCAGAAAAACCGAGCTTCGCGACGACTGTTTTCTTGATCTTTTACATAAAGTGATGTAAAAGTAATAAAATCTAAATTTAGAGCTGCAAATACATCATTTTGGATTCAAATTGGTCAAGAGAGGTTCATTTGAATGAAAGACATCAGTTGAAAGCGAAAAAAGTTTCCTCCGTAACACTAGTTCGCTTGTGATTGATGAAAACCTGAAAATTTTTGTCACACGTTTATGCCGAATTTTGCTTTGCTGAGTTAATCCATGCGAGAAAAACATGTTTCCTGCAAGTGACAGACAGAGGCGGATTATTGTTGCAAAGTGGACATATTCGTAATAAGCAAGTGAAAAACTTCATTTGCGAAAAAGATACACTGGGTAAAATGAGGTAACCCCCCCAAAAATGGAGCCGAAGTTTCATGATTCAAGCCCCTATGTCTTATCTAAGTGATTATGAGGTGGTTATGAGCAGAGACTCCCTGAGAGATATGTTTAAAAGGGGGCTCTATAAGGGGAACTTGTGTGATGGTATATTTTTTACTGAGATTGTTTCCAACAAAATGTTGTTTTAAATTACTTTTTTTATTTTTTATTTTATTTCTTAAAAAAAAAGTAAAGGAAAACTCTGACAGTCATTGTTTCATTGATTCAAATCTGAAAAGAAGTAAACTTAATGAATTTATTAATTCAAGATTGTGTTTGTTCGTTTGATTTGAGGTTTAACATCCCGGACAACACTGTATAGGTCATTTTGGAGATGTTGATTTCAATTTTTTGGGGACATTTGCCCGACACTGAGATGAAATGACTTCTCAAGCCCTGTCGCCCAATAAAACCAATATGGTTTATAAGCATGGACTTGCACCGCGATTTAATTCTTAAATGAACATTTATTTATTTATTTGGGGTTTGGAGGGGTATACATTATTTTTCTTATTTCTACTCAAAAGCATATATTGTTCTCATTAGAATCCCCTCGCAGAGGCGTTTTTAACGAGTACTCACAATGTAAAAATATTGTATAGAAAAACTGAGGTTCAGAGGGGAAACATTTTTTTTTTTTAAATTTCTACTCAAAAACATAAATTGTGGGTTCTCGTTAGAAGCACCTTACCGATGCGGTTCTTACAGGTACCAACAATATATGTTTTGAACACAAATTGTGGGTTCTCATTAGAAGCGCCTCCCCGAGGCTGTTCTAACAAGTACCCACAATATATGTTTGAGCCGAAATATTAAAGATATCAGGACTTTTATCCTTTTTGGTCGTAAAATTTAACCAAGATATTTCAATAGGCATGTTTTTTGTAATGATTATCAATAATTGTGACTAAAAATAAAATAAAGAAAAAAAAAAAAAAAAAAAAAAAAACAGTTTACATTCCATTAATATCTTAAACCCAAACTTTCAGAAGCCTCCGTGGTGCAGTGGTTACGCTACTCGCCTTGTAAACCAGGGATCGCAGGATCGATCCCGGGCTTCTCCAGACTTTCGGATGAGTCTTTAAACCGAGGTCCCGTCTCCATATGACCTTAGCTGTTGGTGGGACGTAAAGTTAAAACTCACTCACTCACTCAAAACCCAAACTTTCATAAATCTTGAGCCGACAACCAGTATGAACAAGTAATAGCTTTCTTAAAGCGAGATACAAGTTGCGCGCATCACCCTGTCGAATCCTTTAATCAGTATATTTGTTGTATTTTAACAAAATATTTTTCAAGGAATGGCGTTTTCCATTCTGCACATCTTTTACAGAAGGACTCGGCTAATAGGAAAACACGCAGGAACCATCAAGATTGTATTCCTTGTTAAAATGGCATCGTCTTTATTTGCCGGCTTTGGGTATCTGGGTCTACTCGCAAAGAAAAAAACTGTGGGGAGTAAATTCGTTTCTTTAAGTTTAAACCCGACAGAAAAGCATACAGGAACTATCTAAGGTTGTATTCCTTGTTCAAATCTCCTCGTCTCTATATACCTCCGTCAGAAATCTAAGTGTAGTACTATAGGAAAAATATTTGCCCCTTGTGAGCAAATTTTTTCCTGTAAAAGCAAAATCGGCTTTGTCGCCAGGAAAGCGTATAGAAAGTACTTAAGTCCTACTCCTGTGTTGCAATGGCCTTGTGTGTTAAAATCTGTAGCGGCCTTGCAAATAAGGGCCTATCTTCAAAGGAAAGATTACGCACCCGAGGAGAAAATTCTTACCTTTGATAAGCACGCCCCTTTCATCGTAGGACTCAGTTGATAGGAAAGCAAGAAGTCTCCTAACTTGGATTCCTAGTTACTATTGCCTTTTTATAATCTAGGAGTCCACACATAAAAGGAAAGCTTGCTCCTGAGGAGCAATTTTTTCCGTAAAGTGAAGACCCCTTTCAAGGAAGGACTTCGCTGACAGTAAATTTGTATACTGTACGAGTCTATAAAGTTGTATTCGATTTGAAAATGACAATGCTCATTGCTGCAATACTCGTATGTTCATGCATTGTCCTAGGGGTATACTTGTAAAGCAAAGAATCCGCTCATCAGGAGCAAATTCTTTCATTAACACTTAACTCCTTTTTACTCTGCTGCAGGTCCAGAAAAAGTAGCGATTCAAATATTACCACATAAAATTCCTGGAATCATACATGGACTGAACAATACCAATCGAGCTTGAATGGTTGTAGGACATAGGATAGTCTGTTACAGGAACCTCCAAATTTCTCACGTCTCCAAGTCTCGTCGTTAGTAGCATTGCTTTACACTGATTTCTCTTCCCTATATAGTAAAGCAGATGACAGAGATCATGATAATTCATGGTTAGCATTCTTTTGTTCTCTGATCTGGGTCTTCACTGTTAGAAGACAATGAGAATGAGAGACAAAAACGAAAACATAACTCTCCTCTCATCAGGAGCTTCAAACACGTACATAATGACTATCAATTGCGTAAAATATAATTTCAAAGGAACAACAACAGACCCATGCGCAATACTTTGACGTCAGTGTGTAGACTGATGTTCCACTGAACTCGGCAAAGCCTCGCATTCTATTTTTTTTTCCTCAACTCGTTTAATAAATTCAATAATACATGAACACTAATGTAAGATCCTCTGTTAATAAAATGTGTTGTGTTTTGTCGTAAAGTTAGTCTTCAAAAATTCACGAAAACTAATGACTATGTTTGTTGTACTCTTACTCCAAGATGCAAACTCTTACAGGAAACACAATAACAAGGACTGCATCTGTTAAAGGTATATCAAATTTTAAAAATATATAAATTCTGTAGAAGTATATATGCATTAGTTACAACCTGTTGGGTTAGGGGTTGAGCTACCCCACCCACTTTGTTTTAATATATCTTCGCCCTCGGCCCCGGACGTTGGCTGGGATGCTGCATACTCAAATAGTTACTTAGATCTTCCTGCATATCCATACAATATGAAAAGAGTTCGTCTTCGGACAGATCTGGACAGACAGCTTCTGAAGGCAAAATCGATCAGTGAATACTATAAAAGTGAGCATTAAGCTCCCTGTCGCAACCAGACACTTTCGTGATATGACTGAAAAATTGTTGAAAGCGACGTTAAACCCGAATTCACACACACAAGCACGCACACACACACACACACACACACACACACACACACACACACACACACACACACACACACACACACGATCAGTGAATATCCTTGCAGTTATTCTGACTTCGTGTTTTCTGCGTACAGTGTCCTCTGGTCAAAGACCACCTTTGCGGCTGTTCAAAAGTGGTCTGACCACCTTTGGGACTGTTAAAAAGTGGTCATATAGACCACATATGAACAGTCCCAAAGATGGTCTTAATATAGGAATCGTATCTCTTGTATGCCTTAGCTTCAGACATACGGCCGAACTTTAATGGATCGAACACATTTGGGCCTATGAAAATCTGTACGAGACAGAGGTAGGGCGAGCCACGGAGGGTTACTATAAGTGCCATAACATGAGGCATAACGGAGATCATTGTGTGATATGGTTTCGGTGTTCTGTGTTATAAATGTATGTTGTGTGTTTGTTTTATTTTATTTGAGGTTTAACGTCTCCGTCATCATTGTATAGGTCATTTTGGAGACGTTGCTTCTAATTTTGTGGGGCTTTTACCCGACATTGAGATGAAATGACATTGAGATGAAATGACATCTCAAGCCCTGTCGCCTTATGAAACCAATAGCGTTTTTAAGCAAGGACGGTCCGACTCGCACCGCTTTGCCTGGGTAGGCTTAGATCCTCTAAGCTGTTTACCAGTACTCATGTGCGGTCGATTTCAGCTCTGTGTGGCATCATGCCGCCCATCTATTTCTTCAAGCCCCGATGGGCGGGGACCGCCATATGTTGTGTGTTCTCATTAGAATCGCCTCATCCAGGCGATTCTAATAAGTACACTCAGCATACATTTGCAGGATAAAAGAAGAACAATTCCCTAAATTATCACTATTTCGTATTAGGAGGAATTCCCCGCGGACTCAAAAACGGGTCGATTCACCCATGGTAAACGAGCTACCGGGGTTCGAGCCATTGAAGTTCTACTGTATTTTCATGGTCCCAGAAGTTCGACGGTTTTTTAATCAAAAGTCAAACCAAATAAACGGATCTGCCCATCGGGGCTTGAAGAAATTTGGTTTGATTTGAGGTTTAACGTCCCCGTCAACACTGTAAAGGTCATTTTGGAGACGTTGCTTCCAATTTTGTGGGACTTTTACCCGACATTTAGATGAAATGACATCTCAAGCTCTGTCGCCCAATGAAACAATAGGGTTTATAAGCATGGACGGTCCGACCCATGCGCACCGCTTTGCCTGGGCAGGCTTAGCTCCTCTAAGCGGTTAACCAGTACTCGTGTGCGTGTCGGATTCAGCTCTGCGTGGAAGCATCATGCAGCTCATATATTTCGTCAAGGCCCCATGGGCGGGGGCCAGGGCTTGAAGAAATAGATGTGCTGCATGATGTTTCCACGCAGAGCTTAAACCGACCGCACATGAGTACCGGTATAAAACGGCTTAGAGGATCTAAGCCTACACAGGCAAATCGGTGCGAGTCGGACCGCCCATGTATATAAAACCTATTGGTTTCATTGGGCGACAGGCTTGTGATGACATTTCAGCTCAATGTTGGCATCGCGAAAACATGCCTTAAGAAATTTGAACCCCCCTTGAACCCCATTTTATATAGTAAAACTGAGGTTTACAGGGGTTTACCTTATTTTTCTTATTTCTGCTCTAAAATATAGATTGTGAGTACTCGTTGGAATGAGGCGGGTTCTAACGAGTACGAACAATCTATATTTTGAGCAGAAATAAGAAAAATATCACATTTTTTTTATATCTCAAATGTTTTGTTTTTGCGGCGGTAATTTTACAATGTATTTGTTTTGGCGTGTTTTCTTAATGGGTAAAAGTCCCACAAAATTGCAGGCAAAGTCTCCAAAATCACCTATACAGTGTTGACGGGGACATTTAACCTCAATTCAAACAAACAATACAACCCAAATCAAACTCAAGGTGTTCGCCCTATTGAAGTTCGAACGCATCTGCGTTAATCTCTTCGGGGTTCACTAATTTGAGTAAAATGTAGGAAGCCAACGACGTCATAACATCATTCACCGGTCAATAATAAGGCCTTATGCTGGAAACACTTCTCCAATTTCAGCATTTTTCTTGCATTTTTTCTTGCATTTAACTGGATTTAATTGGATCTAGTTGAGCCAGCGGGCGTTGGTATTATCATTAGTGACGTCAATGAGATGCTTGCGGTCATCTGTATTTTGTCTTCTTTCCGTGGTGTCGTAAGACTGTGACAATGTGAATATGATTCCAGTTCATGATAGACAACTCTAGTAATTCGATTATGTTCAAATTGCGTGGTGGATCAACGCTTTATTCGATGCTCGAATCAACAGGAATGAAACTGCTAGAATGAATGAGAATATCTGCTGACTCCGAAATAGACATTTCTGACAACCATTTTTGGTATTGTTTTTCTTATTTCTGCATCACTGAGGAGGTTCTAAGGGGTACCCAGCAAAACCTCTATTTTGGAGCCAAAATAAGGAAAACTGTCCATATACCGTACCTGCAAACCCCGTTGGGTTTACAGGCTATTCACGGAGGTGTTAAAGTGATGCTACTCAAACTTAATTCATCATAAAATTATGACGTCGAGTTTGAGAATGTAATAACGACGCTATACGTTCGGCGGCCTTAACGACGTAGCGTTTACTAATAGCGGAAAAATAATATCTTTTTTTTTTTTTTAAACAATCGTGAATGAAATGCGTTTTAAATGTCATAATAAACACGAATACACACGAGTACTGGTAAACCGTTTAGAGGTCCAAGCCTGCCCAGGCAAAGCGGTACGAGTCGAACCGTCCATGCTTATAAACCCTGTTGGTATCATTGGGCGACAGGGCTTGAGAGTCATTTCATCTCAATGTTGTGTAAAAGGCCCACAGAATTGGAAGCAATGTCTCCAGAATGACCTTTACAGTGTTGAGGTGGACGTTAAACCTCAAATCAAACAAAAAACAAATTTTCAATTGCCATTGTGATAACACTTCAAAATGGGTAATTTTCTCATAAAAATGTGACATTATTCTTATTTATACTCAAAACATAGGTTGTCGGTATTTGTTAGAACCGCCTCTCTGAGGCAGTTCTAACGAGTACCCACAACCTATGTCTTAGAGATACCCCCGTAAACCCCAGTTTTCTCTATATAAAGTGGGGTTTATGGGGTGATCATTTCACGTACTTGTTAATATAATGTGAAAATTGATGTAAAACCTACTACCCTTTAGTTTATGAAATCAACCTGTATTAAGAGCCATATAATTTTAAAGTAATCTGATCATAATAGATATTAAATGGAAACAAAAACACCACTTTCGGCGTCTCAGGGACCATAACCCCTTTCGAAATTGACACATAACTTCCCTTTTTGATCTCCATTAAATCAGACATTACAGAGCTGCTGCCAAACGGCACAATGTATTGGAAACATTCTGCATAGAGATGCCGGACAATTGTGAGGATTTAAGTTACAAAAAATACTAAGACATCAAATCAGACACCAGATGTACTAATGGCTATTGTCTAATTTAAATAACTTGACAGGCAAAACTGATCAGAAATTTTCTACTGTTGACGATAGAATTATACAGATATCAAACCAAAGCAAACTTATAATCGTTGCCTTCACTTCTATTTTGAATCAGTTATGTACAGACTCCATGACCGACATACGACAAGGAATTTCTGACTTGAAAACAGATATAAACAGAAAGGTTGATACACTATTCTCAAAATCGCACAGCATTGTCGATAAGACAAAAGCAACTCCTGACCTGGACTGCAAGGCAATCAAAGAGAAAATGCCACTAAATGAAAACCGACCCTATGAAAATGCCTCTCATTCAACTAAGGATGCCTCTAGGGAGGAAACTCAATCAGAAAATAAACAAACTGGATACAGACTCTAAGACATAGGTTGTGTAAACAGTTCGCCGTTACCGCCGAAACAATATAATGCATCTAAGCAAAAGAAACGCGAACTTATAACTGGCTCTTGCATCCTAAAGAGAATAGCATCTAAATTTTTAGCTAAAGACGTCAGGATTAAATATTTAAAAAATGCAAAACTTGATGACCTTAAAGACTCACTGGGTGAAATGGACCTATCTTGTTACAAGAACATTGTCCATCACATCGGTGGGAATGCTATTGATGCCAAAATTAACTTTCACGCCTTCCGTGAAAAGTACAACTCACTTCTTGACGCCGTAGCCCACAATGATCTTAAGGTGTATGTCTCAGGACTTCTACCGCGCGGTTAAAGAAATGTGAAAATATTTAATGCTACCATCTGAAATATGTGCCAAAGCTAAGACATCGTATTCATAAACAACCACGACTCTTTTATTCTGGCGTCTGGAGATCAACCAATTTTCTATCCAGATCAAATCAACTTAAAATTTCCCGGAATCAGAAACTTGTGCTTAACTTTGACTTGCATTGCACTTTGCTTCCCAAAGTACATCAAAGTCCCAAACAAACCAGACAAAATAATAATTTCCAGAGGCCTCCGCATCGACTCCAAAATGGAAGACGCAAAAAATCTCGGAAACAGATCAAATAACAACATTTAGGTAAACGCGTCTAGGAACAAATCCGCTCAAACCAATAGATCACATCCAAACATTTTAACTATGAACGTAGCACACTTGACTGTAATGACAATTCCTACAATCTCATCACTAATGAATTGCTACCTGTCTCTTACTTAGATCTTGATAATGAGATTATCTAAACCGTTGAAGAGCAAACACTACTTGGTGTCATAATTTATAAACGCTTAGCGGGGACAAGCAAATTGATGCAGTGTGAACTCGTAGGATAACTCTTCTGAAACTCTTATCAAAATACGTCAAGGAAAGCATGAATCAACACTACAACTCATACATTCTATCCATTCTAGATTATGGCTGCTTAATTTGGGGTCGCTGTTCCTATTTTACGCAGTAACGATACTAAAACTGCAGATAAGGACAGTGCGCATTGTTCTCAAAGCAGATATATGCACTCCATCCCGTTTGATGATCAAGGAACTCAACTGGTTAACATTTCCATATCGAGTACAGAATCACACATGCAACATAGTATATAAAGCTTCCCGAATACATGTGTGAAATGTTTATTTAAAATTGAGACACCCATAACAGAAGCTTACCTTATGTCAAAAATGAACTGCTGCGAATTCCAAGTTCTCAGACTAACATGTATGAGAATTCATGTATTATCTCGGCAGCCTATATTTGTAACGAGATGGCATTCGATATTGGACACAGTGAGTAAAAAAGCATTGGCAACTCTTTTACACGATTGTCAGTGACGATGACAAACGAAACTACTATAGCATTGTCGACCTGACCGGTTCTTCACATCTAAACATAAAATAATAGCAAAATACTGTGCTTAACAATCTTATTGGTTTTTTGCAGTTTGTTTTAAGGGCAGTTTACTGACCAGGTCGGAATTTGTGGAGAGAAATGAGTGCAGTTGGCAACAATGAAATTGAAAGTATTCACCTCTGTGATCGAATACTGTGATAGGTAGGTTAACTGTTTTTAAATTCACTTTTAATTAAGTTATAACTCAATTTTAACCATACAGTCATATGAAATCAACTGAATCTTACATGTGCATTTATTACCTTATTTTTTTACTGAATAGAGGACAATTTTAATGCAATGTCGGACGTGCCTGCGATTCATATGCTGTCGTTTCAGGGGACATGCTGTTTGGACATTGGTTTCCGCCATATGTTCCCTGCCTCGCTGCGTATCTCGGTTGCGGGTGCATGCTCGGCACAGATGAGAAATCAGACATAATTTTTAACATAACAGTTTTTACATAAAAGATTCTAACCGCTGACCTAAAGTTTAATGATGCCATTATGTTTTTTTATGTTACGCACTCTTCTAGAAAAGCATTTTAATCACACGTCTCTTAAAATGTTTCCTAGACCTTATTATTATTATCAGCTTGATTACACTTCAATCTAGGGCTGTAACGATACAGTCACCCCACGGTACGATACGTATTGCGATACTTGCCTCACGATACGATACATATCACGATACTACTTTTATGCTTAAATCACAGCTCAAAAATTTTAACTCTTGGAAAACTGGCTCAAAACCATCTCAGAGTTCAATCTTGTGTAACAAAGCGTCTTTAAATTCTACGATAGTTCTAATCAGTTATATGATGCGGCTCTCTTAACTAGAGGCTATACTCAGCATACTCTCCGTCCTTACATTGATTCTGAAATTAATCATAAACGCCATTTCTTCAAAATATCCTTCATTAATAAGGGTATGGATTTTATAGGTTTTCCCAGTATTTTTCGTGAGAGCTAGGTGCTTTCTTCCATTCCTGCTTATTTTCAAAATACTGAAACACCTATAATTTGCTATTAATATAACAAACCTGTTAGATCTATCATTTTTAATTTCAATAAACTTGTTTCAGATCTCGATATTGATACTAATACTCCTGATTCATGTGATTGTAAAAACTCAGTGTATTGCTATTCTGCTGCTGGTCATGTAATTACTGACAATTTTAAAATTATTCCTGATTCTACGATAAGGAATATAATTTCTAAAGGACCGAAATATCGGTTTCCTTCTAAAATTGATTTCAGTAAATGTAGAGATGAAATCGCTGCTGCCTTGAATGAATTCGGTAATCGATCGTGTAAACGAGAGTATGTTGGGCATAAAGCCCTTAAGGACTGGAAACTTAGCATTTTAAAACTAGTGAATAAACGCATTTCTTTCTATTCGCAAAATACTAACGTATTACCTCCTAAGTCTAAGACGTCTTTACGTCATCTTAAACTAGGTATTCAAGAATTTCATAAGAAGTTTGTTTTGGCCCCTGCCCCTGCAGACAAGGCTGCTAACAACGTCGTCATTGTGTGACGGCTCCACTATGTTAACACGCTTAAGCAGGAGCTTGGTGGTACTAAGGCCTATGAACTTCAGCCTTTAGCTGAAGAGAGAGCTATAGTAGATGAACATATTTGTCATTCAGCCGCCAAGTTTGCTGTGTGTGTTACAGAAGACCAAGACAAGCTTCCTACGCTATACTGGTTACCTAAACTTCATAAAAGATCCACTTCTAGATATTTAGATGATTTATTAAATATTGAAAATACCTATTTCGATGGTTTGATCAGTCAGATTTACCCCCCAGAACTTCAGTTAAATAAAGCAAATTCTTCTGATACCAAGGCCCCGTTTTTGGATTTACATCTATCTACTGTAGATGGGTTTGTTTCATGCAAAATTTATGATAAACGCGATGACTTTGATTTTGAGATTGTAAATTTTCCATTTTTGGATGGTGATGTTCCTCGTGCGCCACCCTATGGCGTTTATATTTCGCAATTAATTCGATTTGCTAGAGTGTGTAGTCATGTTACTGACTTCAACACTCGTAATAAATTATTAACGGCTAAACTTCTTAATCAGGGTTATCGGTACCATAAACTACGCAAAGCCTTTTCAAAATTTTATAGACGCCATTCTGATTTAATTTCAAAATTCAATATCGGACTTAAATCTCTTCTGCAACAAGGTCTATCGGAACCCGAATTTTATGGTGACTTAGTACATAAATTCAGAAAAATATATAACCGCAACGACTTTAGCACCCAATTTCGTAAAATCATTCTTCGATATAAAAAGATTGGGTACAACATGGATGTTATACGACAGACTGCATGCATGGTAGTTAACCCAATCACGGTTGGCAACTTTGCTTCCCTCTTTAATTTCACGCCGGTGGGTCAGGCCTCAGATTCTATGACGGTACCAACGTAAAGGCTTATTGAGAATTAGAGAGATCTAATTCAAGGTAATGTTGGTTGGTGCCTGATGCTCTGTCTCTGGTCGGGCCCATCGGATTCTAACTGTTGGTTTTCTTTTGCTCCAGCATTTCAGTGGTTTCTTGCTGTCGAGTCCTCACCGTTGTCTCACCTCTGTGGTTCTTTGATTATTTGTGTTCACGGAGATGTTGCACTGATGAGTTAGGGGGCCTTCATGCGGACTAAACAAATTATTTGTCTAAATCGCGGAGGAAGTAAGGGCGAGGATTGTGGCCACGTAAAATCGATTTAAGCCCCCCCTCCCCCCCCCCCCCCCCCCCAGTGGAAATCTTTCCACTGACCGTTCCAAGGTGGTTCTTCTGTGGCGATTTATTTATGTTGTTGTTTGTTACTTACTGTGTGTATCACTTGTGTCTTTTAATTTTGGATGGCCATATGGCCATTTTGTGGGAAAGTAACTGTCCTTATGGCCTTCCTTTGTTTAGGTTTCCATTATGGTCTGGTCGCTTAATGTTTGTATTTCTTTCCCTTTGGTGTCGTTGATGGGTGGAGTAAGTTAATTGTATCGATTCCTGGTCTTTGTTTTACTTCTACTTAACTTACAAAGCACGGTTTATTGCAAATTCTAGCTCTTGCACTACAACTGAACTTTCTAAATTATTAACTTCCTGTCTTACTGCTATTAAAACGCATGTGATTAAATATTGTGATAAAGTCTTTGAAAGATCAGGAAGAAATCTGTTTTGGTCTATAAAAAATTCGAATGAGGTTTTAAATAAATTGAAATCCAGACGTTTTCGTGCTTCAAGTCTGTCTACTTACGATTTTTCCACTCTTTACACTACACATCCTCATAATCTAATAAAAGAAAAGCTTAATGATTTAATTGAATGGTTTTTCACAGAGAAGATTCTCTCTATCTTGCATGTAATGTCAGGAATGCATTTTTCACTTCTAAAGAGCATAAGAATTATACACTTTGGTCATGTCAGAAAGTGTGTGATGCCCTCACCTTTCTACTTGACAATATTTATATTAGATTCGGTACTAAGTTATTTAGACAAATTGTGGGTATTCCGATGGGTACGAATTGCGCACCTCTTGTGGATGATCTGTTCTTGTATTGTTATGAAAGAGACTTCATGTTGTCGCTTTCCATTGTTAACCAATCTGAAATTATTGAAGCTTTTAGCTCTACTTCTTGATATTTAGATGAATTATTAAATATTGACAATACTTACTTTGATCAGTCAGATTTATCCCCTAGAACTTCAGTTAAACAAGGCAAATTCCTCTGATACCGAGGCCCCCTTTTTGGATTTACATTTATCTATCGTAGATGGATTTGTTTCTTGCAAAATTTATGATAAACGTGATGATTTTATCTTTCGTTAAAAAACTGACGATTGACCGTCTTGAATGTATTAAACCCATTGACAGATAGCTCTATCCCAGTGGCCTTAAGGTCGAGATCACCGACATACAAATTTTATCAATCAAGTTGTGCGCTCTTTTAAGATCTAGTACGTTACAAACCATATTATGGGTAGATTTAGCTGGTGATAGAGTGTTAGATATTAATTCAAATAGTTCTAAGCAATACCCACACCTTCTTGTACTTTACCCTGGTACAAAGGTGGCACACTTCGCAATTTTTATTTTCAAGTTCTTTTATGGCTGTTTTAGGATCAACTTTATAAGGTGGATAAAGTTTGAGATGATATTCGTTGGTTCAGGTCATAATTAAGACCGACAAGACCAAATCCATTGGATGCTTTTTAACAGCAGCGAATTTGTTTAAAAGATTTTGGCAAACAAGCAAGCAGTGTGGTCCCAAACCAGACTACATCTAGAGGAGCAGCCTGATCTGTGTCCACACTTTTTGCAAGAATGACTTTAAAGTAACCGGCAGACAACAAAGCAGACGTTGGAATTTTAAGGTTTATAAACGGCGGATTTCACCATTAAGGGGAAAGGGATTCAACTTCAGGGCACACAAATCTTTCAAAAATATTTTTTTCTTATCTCCTCTCAAAATGTAAATTGTGGGTACTCGTTACAATTTATATTTTAGAAGAGCAACAAGAAAAATAAGGGCTACCCCGGTAACCCCCAGATTTACTATATACAAGGCGTTCTAAGGGGATCAGAAACTCAAAATTATTGCAAACACACGAAGTGTTTGCTTTACTGTAGAGAGGCTGGAACAACATACTTAGGCACCCAAATCTCGCCTGGAATCTCGTTCAGTTTCTCGCGATAATACACCATCTTTACAGAGTTCATGAGAATTGTATTCCCATCCATAATTGCTCCTCAAAACCAAAAAAAAAAAAAAAAAAAAAGAGTCAAGTCCCATTACAACAGAAACACACAAAAAAAGTTCTTTTCAAAGACTGTTGCATCAAACGCTGAAGTTTGACAGCGGGGAAGTTTCGAAACTGCGTCACGTATTAGCCGGTAAAACCCAGCACCGTGCTTGGACCAACGTTTTACCGGATTTTTACCGAAGGATTTACCGGAACTTCTCGGGAGGGTGGAAAGCGCTTCTCGTCTGGACAAGCAATTTAAACTTTTTCACAGATTTACTCAGGGGTATACAATAAAGTTCTGGGAATAGTAAGAGACACAATGAACTATCTGGCTACTTGCGGATTTCTACCTTCCCAAGATTTACAAAGTGATGATGAACCCCAAATCCCATAGCATAGCGATAGTGCTGCAGAATACTTTAAAGTATCCATGCTGCAAACTGAGTTACCCCTGAGTCACCCTATCTAATTTTCTTCCCATGAAGTGCACACAGGACCAATATTGGAGCATATTCATATTTAGGCTATGTGCAAAGCGGCAGTGAAGCTCAAACAATTGACATGGTCATTTTCCGTCGTCTCCCAGAGAAAGGGACAAAAGAGATAGAAGAGATAGTAGAGGAGAAGAGAGAGGGTGACAGCGGAGAAGGGGAAAAATGAATAAAGTGTAGAAACATAAGTAACAACGCCCTTACCTCTACCTTGCCTGCTGCAAGGACAGCAGGTTCTACCTGCTGCAAGGACAGCAGGCCTTGCCAAAATGTAAGTCAATATCAGTTCGACTCTCCAGTGATGCAAGCGACACGTCACCTTTTCCTTACAACAGAACAAATTAAAAACTTTGAAAAACAGTTTTCACGTAGTTTAGGGAAGACTTGCACGATCCTCAATGATCCCTGATGCGATAATACTTTGTTGAAGTTTGCCCTTAAGTCTGAAGGAGAAATGACAGATGATCTCGGGCCATATTTCCCAGGGAGTATCCTATACAGTTCGCTACTTTCGGGTCGGAGACTCTGCAAGCATGGATGTCCACTTAGCCCAGAGAGATGCCACCACAACTTTAAATTTGACACAAGATGTCAATGCTGGTACTTGAGGGTCACTGATGAGGCCTAATTGGCCGAAACTAGCTAGTCCGGCCCAGAAAACATGTACACTTCATATTATCCAGTTCTATGGTGTTTTCCTTGCTTCCAAAGGATAACCCTTTTATAGAACATATTTTTCGGCCAAAGTGTTGTATCACTCGAGAAGTAATGCTGGTTGTGTGGTAGTCACCTCTGACAAAGCGAGCTACTCGCCGATACACCGTCTCAAGCCGCTGGATACAAAATGTGGGTCCCATATTGATTTGGCATAATCCAGGATAAGTCTAATCATGGTCTCTACCATCATGCTTTAACATCTTCAGAACAGCTGGTTATGTTCCTGCCAAAAAAAAGCCAGCCGGTTTTTTTTTTTTTTTTTTTAGTTTTTTTTTTTTGCAGTTGCATCAAAATGGTTTTTCCTTGGCATGTTTCTGAAATAAAGGATACCCAGGTACTTTCAAGTCTTTTAGACTGACAGTTTATTGCAATGTGCTCAGTTTTATTACCATGACTGCCGCACTGGTTGGGTTTAAAAGACTTTTGCCAGTCTGTATTCCATTATGGGCATTGCTGTAGTTTTTCAAGTTCCTAGTATGGGTCATGCTTGAGAGCTGTGATATAAAAAGCTGTCATTAGCAAGGAGGTGAGCTCCAGAGCTGACTTTCTGTGGCAGGTAATTTATGCATGGGCAGAATAATAAATGTCAGAGCATTGCCACTTGAGGGTCATCGGATACAGCTGGGACAATAGTGCAAACTGGCCTTGACCAGGTCTGGTTAGCCCCTGGTGGCCAGGAAGCTCTGGATCCACTGTAAGCGGTTGCATGCTGGCATGTCTGAGCTTGACAGTACTCAAGCCATTCAAGTGGACCTTTGCAGTGTCTATCTGTTGACCTACATCTATTCCTGCTGCAAGGTTTTTGTTTGTTTGTTTTGGAGTTTTACGGCCCAGTCAACACTATTTAGGTCATTTTTGAGCCGGTCAGTTTACCTATCAACACTTTCCTGGGCAGGCTTATACGTAAGCGGTTAACCAGTACAGTGCACATTCTTTCGCCAGAGAACCTGCTGCAAGGTCATGCCTGGACTTTGGTCAAAGTAATCTGGCTTTCACACGACTGCCTCTTTCGAAATCTGTTCCTTTGAGGCAAATGATCTCATTTGTGGAACGCATAGAAAGTACTGCCAAAATAGTGAAAATACCATAGGAGAATGGTGTCAATGACTCTCCTTATTTTGCTTAGGAGTAGATTTAAGAAATGTTAAGTACGCCCACATAAATACCCTCTGCACCTGTATATAGGCGGTTAACCAAGGACTGGCTAGCGTTACTATCTACTATTATTGTGATAGGCCCCATTTGACCATTACTCGCAGGTGCACATAAGTGTTGTAAATGAGTGTGTTTGCTAAAAGGCAGTGCCTTTATTTCATATTATAGACCTTTTTATCTGATGAGCGAGAAGTCAAACACTTATCTACCCTTGACAAATGGCAGAAAAATCAGATAGGCGCATTCTCTCCCCTAATGCGTGCCATTATTCACCATATTTGCATTATTTGCTGGCTCCCAGCTTGCACATTGTCAATATTGGAAAAACAGGTAACCAGACCCCCATGACCTTTAAAGGTCAGGGGGGTCTGGTTACCTGTTTTTCCAACACTGATAACCTTCAGACTAAGAACCAGCAGATAATGCAAATAAGGTGAATATACTGCGCCTATTGTTCTTCCTTAATCACGCAGAGAAATCTAACTGAAATGTCACCAATTTCTCAATATATGGTCGATTCCACTGTCAACTCGGCGTGTTCACCTGTAGCGCTAGTTGACTTGTCCAGAATTCTTGATATAAATCTCGGTTATCGGAGCGCTTGCTTCACTGAGATGCCGATCAATATCCAGCAAACAATACTGACAGATTTTGTCAGGCTCTCTTGATAACTAGGAACAACACAAACCAGTGACAGGATATCAATATGTTGCTTACGGTAATTTTGTTTTCTAGTTTTTAGTAAGAACTTAAAACATTACGATAACACACTCGTGCGATATAGTGCATTTTAACACCTCCAAAATGGCTACTTTTCTGATGAAAATCCGTGAAATTTTTCTTATTTATACTGCAAACATAGGTTATGGGTGCTCGTTAGAACCGCCTTATTGAGGCGGTTCTAACGAGTACCCACAACCTATGACTTGGAGTAAAAATAAGATAAATAATGTTTACCCACGTAAACCCCAGTTTTCTCTATATAAAATGGGGTTTAGGGGGTGTTCGTTTCACGGACTCGTTCACGTGATGTATACTGGAAGGGGTGGGTAGCTATGATTAAGTGGTTTTATAAACTCATTTAAATTTTCTCACCATAAAATATTTATTTTCTGAGATTCACAGTTTTACTGTAGATCTGCATTCGGCCCTGCATTCATGCTTACGTTCAGGACACATGTCCGCTCGGTAATGCATGCATGCGTTCAAATACGTTTTCTTTTAACATGTCTAGAATTTGAATTTGTTGATTTTTTTTTCTTTGAATTGAGGTTTAACATCCACGTCAACACTATGTAGGTCATTTTGGAGACGTTGCTTCCATGAAATGACATCTCAAGCCCTGTCGCCCAATGAAACCAACTGAGGGCTTATATGCACTGGACGGTCTGACTCGCAGCACTTCGCCTGGGCAAGCTTAGTCCTTCAAAGCGGTTTAGCAGTACTCATGTGTGGTCAGTTTCAGCTCTGCATGGAAGCACCATGCAGCCCAGTCTATTTCTCCAAGCTCCGATGGGCGCCGGCGATTGAATTTGTTTAAATTATAATTTAAATTATACTGAAGAAATACTTAAGTGATAAAGTTCAAAATGCCTAATGTTTAAGCGAGAAATAATATGAGCTGTCAAATATAAAAAATACAAAACAACAACAACAACAACAACAAAACAACATATTTGGCGCATGTTCTTCGAACCTTGCTGGCCGTATATATCAGCGCGAGAAAAATATGTTTGAAAGAGATAATTCATAACTATTTTATTTTTCATCTGCACTAATGCAGAGTTCGCTTCGGGTCGCCATTTTGTATTTAATCGGCCTGTAACCAAACCATATGGCAGGATTTGTAATTGATTTTATTGCTCTTAATGATGTTTCAGATTGCTCAAAGTGTTGAAGATATGTGCAACATATGTTGTACTGTAAATATTGACTTTTTTGAGATTGACAGGGCACAGAGCGACAAGTCCAGTTCTTGCCATGCAAAAACTAGCAGCCAAATCGACAACCCGTAATTTTGCAGATGTAATTATGCTCCTTTCGGCGATATACGCGCTGTCAGATAAACTTGCACACCCGACCAAGTTTATCTGGTGCGCAAGTTTATCTGAATATTCTCGGCTAGAACTCGCTTTTGTAGGTTTTCCTCTGTTCCGTAGCTCGTTTTGTTTCATTAGATTGAATTGTTCCAACCGATGATTATCTCAAATTGCCATTGATTTTGGAATTTCGATACGAAGTAGTAGACATATAAAGCGAGTAGATATTTGATAAGCGCATAATTCGTTCTAAATATCCATACTAAAAGTAAACGCAGCGTGTTCCATTTGTGATGTTGCCTGCCTCGGTTGTAGTAGGTCGCGGGTTCGTAAGGAGCCAGGTTCCGTGGATATTGATAATGAAATGTTTTCTATGGTCATTCTCTCCCCGCTCCGCTGATTCAAGAAGGACAATTGTCGGTTTCTGATGAAATGACGTGCACTTACGCATAACGCATAAGTCAAATCTGGAATAAGTCTGCTCAAGAAAAAGTGACCGACTTCATATGACCTAAATAGTGTTGCCATGTCCATTAAACTCCACAGAAACAAAGCAAGCAAAACTAGGGACGGCCGTTGTAAAAGAGCTATCGGTATTCGAATCATCGAAGTTTCAATGCAGTCCGACAACCAAAGATTGCTCACATGAACACCGAAGACACTGACGCGCAGTATGATCGGAGCCGCCTCTGTTTTTTTTTTTTTTTTTTTTTTTTGATTGAGGCTTAAAATCCCCGTCAGTATTGGAAACGTTGCTTCCAATTTTGTGGGACTTTTAGCCGACATTGAGATGACATGATATCCCAAGCTCTGCCGCCCAATGAAACCATTATGGTTTATATGGATGGATGATCCGACTCGCACCACTTTGCCAGGGCAGGATTAGACCTTCTAAACGGTTTACCAGTACTCATGTGCGGTCGGTTTTAGCTCTGCGTGGAAGCACAAAACAGTCCAATCTATTTCTCTAAGCCCCGATGGGAATAAGAAAAATAATGCACACCCCCGTAAACCGCAGATCTCTATATAAAGTGGGGTTTAGTGGGTTGTTCATTTCACGGACATATTCACGTGATGATGGCTCTTTTCTTATGACACAATAGTCAGTTTGGCCAGTTCAATTATCGCTACCAAATAGCAAACGCCTCTGGAACTACACTCCTTGAACTCCTTAAACGCTGACAGTTGTCAGTTGTGTTCAGTTGCTAACTGGTACAATCGAACTGCTACTTTGGCCTGCGGGCTTTGGTTGCTCGGTGGCGGTGTCTTCTTTCGAGGTGTTCCTATTTCGAGGTGTTCAGATGTCTCTTCATACTCTTCAGACCCCATGTTTGTGAAAGGAAAGTAAGAACACAAAACGGCTGGGTGGCCAGCCTCTGGGCGCTTTTGAAAATAGGACGGACATTAGTTATTTCTTAAAGCGAGTCAGATTCCCATTTTTTGTTTTGTTTCGTTTTGTTTTTTGTTTTTATACAGTTGACCTTTTTTATTTTTATAGATCTCTTTTCGTTTGTTTCTTTAATTGATCTGAGGTTTAACGTCCCCGTCAACACTGTCTAGGTCATTTTGGAGCCATTGCCTCCAAGTTTTCGGACTTACCCGACATTAAGATGAAATGACATCTCAGGTCCTGTCGCCCAATGAAACCAATAAGGTTTATAAGCATGGACGGCCCGACTCGCACCGCTTTGCCTGGGAAGGCTTAGATCCTCTAAGCGGTTTACCAGTACTCGTGTGCGATCGGTTTCAGCTTTGCGTGGAAGCATCATGCATCCCGTCTATTTCTTCAAGCCCCGATGGGCGGGGCGACTCTTTTCGTTCAGTTGGTTATTTGTCGCTAAATTGCGACTTTTACTAAGTGACATTTCCCCCTCTTCTCCACTGTAGACCTTTGTGCTGCGGTAGTGTCCGTAGAAGTCTCCCCGTGCTACATGGTTCAGTGCCATTTTCAATCACCACAAAGCTGAACGAGAAGTTTTCTGGCGATTGTACACGTGACTGTCGTTGACCATGTGCGAAGTCGGCTTTTTATGACCGCGCTATTCTTGTCGTGGTGACGTCAGTGATGGACTTAGGTAAAACCTGGACTGGGGCAATATGGTTGGCTTGGCAAGCAGTGTAGACCCAGATCAGACGCCGCTTAAAGCGGCGTCTGATCAGGATCTATACTGTTTGCTTAAAATACCGGAATTTAAGGATTAACAGAACCAGTATATGTTCCCATTCGGACCATTTTCCCCACATAAACTCAGGAATAATCGAGCTGCCAGGGGTGTGAGTGCTTTGATTTTTCTGTCCACAGGGATAGCACTCTGCGAAATGACGTATACAGTGTTGACGGGGACGTTAAACCTCAAATATATCAAATAAAGCACTCTACGACTGTTGGCTAGTCGTGGTCTTTGGACGTTGGTTTTCCTGATTTGGTTTTTCGTACCAATTTTCAACTTGTTAATTTGTATTGTCCAGACGTTAAATGGTCTAGCACTGTTACTAACTGGGCCAACAGGCCAAGAGAGTGCTGATCATAAGTCGTTCCTTAAGGTGAATCTATAAACCTGCAGGTAATGCTTTTTTTCTGTTTGTGTTTTCTTCAGAAATATACATTGCCTCATTATCGACATAGATTTATCATATGACATCGTGTCAGAGAGTGCAATAACGCCATGTAATAAAATTCGATAATCCACTAGTGGATTGAAAATGCAAAATAGTTAGATACGCTTCGTAGTTACATGTACGACGTCCTTAACGATGTCGCGTTTACTAACATCGGAATATTGACATTTTTGTACAAAAATCATGAATTAAATGCGTTTTAAATGTCATATGATAAACAGAATCTTGCATTCGTGCTCATGTATTATTGAATTTATTAAAGGGCTGTTAGATCTCATTGGCGGTATTCGACTGGTGATTTCGTGGTCCACGAACTGATGCGTGGAGCACGTTTTTTGTTCGACTGGGAGATTCGTGAAATTTCGAACAATTTCGTGGAGCACAACGACCACGTTTCAAAAAGAGCGTGAAATCAGTCACGTGACTGAATTAATATGGCTGAACATAGAAAAGTATATGGCGTGCCGTTTTACTATTTAATACAATTTCGAAATATCAATAATTTTACGAGATATCTTTAATTTTATAATAGATATCTATAAATCAAATTATATATATCTATAATAAACATTGGAGGTCATTGTAACAAGACATACTTTGGTTTGGAAAGAGATAAAAATATATGTAACTGGCTTATAATGTCATTGATCAAGTAATTTCGCATTGACCCAGGTACAGGTCCGAGGTCTGCTGCACTGGCCCGAGGCCGCGAGGCAATTTTAGAAAGTAACCATAATACAAGTTTTATAAACTTAAGCTATTTATTGTGCTTGTCATTTGCAGTTAATATGGAGCTAAGACACAGCTCGGATCTATCTGATTATAAATGATTGGCTTGGAGGTGCCCCTTTGCCTTTTGACTGTTAATCATAGCTCTCTCACGGCTGTGTTTCGAAACTGGCTAAAGTCACATGATGTGAGACGCCAACCTGAGGTCGGGTGGTTTTTCTCCGGGGATACCGGCTTCGATTTTCGCCAACCTGTGATTAACGATCGGTTAGATACAAGTGAAATAATCTCGACAGAACAACTTGAACAAGGCAACGCAAGCGTAGCATCCCCTCGCAACAGCATACCATTCATCGACATGAAGGTTTGAAGCTTCTACGATGATAGCTGTATATTCTGTCCTGTTCATAAGATTTTTAAGGTCAAGTCCATTGTGACCTTGACCTCTGACCACTGACCTTGAAAGTCAATACGGTTCATCGTCTCTTCATGGGGAACATTTGTAGAAGGTTTGAAGCTTCTACGATGATAACTGTGCATTCTATCCTGTTCATAAGGTTTTAAGGTCAAGTCCATTCTGACCTTGATCTCCGCCCCTTGACCTTGAAAATCAATAAGGTTCATCGTCTTTCCATGGGGAAAATTTGTGGAAGATTTGAAGCTTCTACGCTGATAACTGTGTCTTCTATCCTGTTAATAAGGTTTTTAAGGTCAAGTTCATAGTGACCTTGACCTTTGAACCTTGACCTTGAAGATCAATAGCGTTCATCGTCTTTCCATGGGGAATATTTATGGAAGGTTTGAGGCTTCTATGATGATAAATGCGTCTTTAATCGTGTTCACAAGGTTTCTAAGGTCAAGTTCATTGTGACCTTGACCTTTGACCTTGAAAAGAATTAGGGTTCATTTTCTTTCAATGGGGAACATTTGTGGAAGGTTTGAAGATTCTAGGATGATCTATTTGTCTTCTATTCTGTTCACAAGGTTTTTAATGTCAAGGCCATTGTAGCCTTTACCTTTTACCCTTGACCTTCAAAATCAATAGGAGGTTTTAGAGATTCCGTTTATGACGTCATTCTTGCGCATGCGCAAAGCACTGGTCGTCAATTGAAACGGCCATCGCTATTCAAATGTATTGGCGGAACTTAAAATGCCAACAATATTCAGACATTTTGAGAGAAAATGTACCCGTTTACATTTAAATATTGCCTCGAGAAGAAAAGAATGATATTTTGCTTTTATTACTGAAATTCATTTATCCTGGATCCGTTTGTTATTGACGAAAATCTCTTCGTGAATGACCCATGTCAATGGCTTACGAAAGCTTACTTACAAAATAGGGTTTTACGTAACTTTTCGTTATTCGCTATCCAAGTATAGCTATCACATACGGACAGAACTTCTGTCTATATATCTATCTATCTATCTACATGTATCTATCTATCTATCTATCTATCTATCTATCTATCTATCTATCTATCTATCTATCTATCTATCTATCTATCTATCTATCTATCTTTCTATCTATCTATCTATCTATCTATCTATCTATCTATTTTTATTTATTATCAATTTCTTGACAACATATATACATACAAAGTACATACATATGCATCAAAGGATTGGATGTAGGCTCAGCCTATACGTATCCTCTCCTTGATCTATCTATTTATCTATCTATCTATCTATCTATCTATCTATCTATCTATCTATCTATCTATCTATCTATCTATCTATCTATCTATCTATCTATATATCTATCTATCTATTGAGAAAACTGTCCAACGATCTGTCTACATGTGCAATTATAAAAATGTCCAACGATCTGTCTAGAAGTGCAGTTTTAATAAATTGAAGATATAGTCGGGGATTTGAAATTCGTAGCACCCGTATTTAAGGAGTTTAATGCACCTTATTTTCTCACACTTAACTATGATATTAAATTATTGAGAGGTCTCTCAGCATCTTGAAAATGGAGTTAGAAAATCAAAAAAGTGGGGAAAAAGACATAAAAAGGGGAGATAAATGTTCCTACCCTCTTTTCCCATTTAAGCATCCAAAACAATTTAAAACGACATCTCCTCTGAAACTACAAGGCCAATTGGAACCAAATTATATATGAAGCTGCCATGGGATGGAATGAATAAACATATATTCTGAATGTCTGGGTCACATGACCAAAATTTCCACCATGTCCATATATGGTAAAAACCTTTGAAAATCGCCTTCTCAAGAACCTATAGACGGATGACCTTGAAACTTGGTATGCAATATTGGGGACCCGGGCCCTATCAAACCTGTTCAAATGATGACATTTGGTTGACCTTGACTTTTCTTACGTCAAGGTCACATTCGGTCACTTAGGATTTTGTATGACATGCAGCTTATGACATCAGATATTTGCAACCAGCAAAATGATCCTGGGGCCATAAGATTACATATTTCTAATTTTTCTAAACCTACTGTGCTAACTGATACCAAATTACATATACTGCATCAGTGTGGTCGAGAAATCAAAGTTTGTTTGAGGGATCTGTGTGATTGTCACACCAATATATGGCCAAAAGTGATTTTGAATTCTGCATCTCAGGAAATACAAGAACTTTTTGGACTCTAGACCTGCTAAAATTGTTCAAAACTGACCCTAATGTATGCGACGACAATTAAAGAAAAACAATGGTTGATTTCAAAATGATTTGGCAGCAATGGTCCTTGGATAGGCCTCTACTAAACCACTATGGTATGTTAAAATAAATGACCACCAATGGGGTGGGGCGATTTATGCCCACTTGAGCTCTGGTGAGCGTAGTTTCCCATGGGCTTCTTGTTAAATTTTGTGTTCAGGGCAGTTATAAAAAGTCGCGTATGCCTGATGACAAGCGTAAACCATATTTAATTGGCGTTGTCATGATACAGCAGCCACAGTTTTCTGATTTACTGATTGCGCTTGTTTGGTTATTTTCTGTTGCTTCGCTGCATTTTCCAGCCTTCATATACCATTAATTGATAACCAGTGGTAGTTTGGTATGAAGTTACCACGACAGCAATACTTCTGAAAGACGACAAAGTTCAGTGAAGATAACAACGCCGTTTTTCAAAGGGTTGGCAGATTTTTGTCCAGTATTTCATATTTAAAGGAAAGACGTATTTTAATGAGTTTACGCCTCTGAATAATCCAACCTCCTTTTACTGAAGGTCTGCGAAATTTTACTGCAAACATAAAAGAAACATTATATAGTATTTGGTACAACGACTTTACTTAAATGTTTTAGTGTTTACCATTTATTTGCTGCAAACAAAGATACTTTACAACATTTAAATATCAGCATCTAATTCTCCAACTGCGGATTTGATATACCCCAGCTTATTTGCTGATTGAATGCCATTGGTTTTGGTTGATGCGCAAACATGCGCAAATTGAGGTCATCAAGTTACATGAAGATGCAGAAAAGGTCAGTCGAGAGTCTGTGTTGAACCCGATGCTCCCACCCTTCTTGGAAAAGGTGTAAAGCAGAAGCTAGATTTGCGTAGGAATCGTAACATTTATTAGGTCTATTAGGTCAAACATCGTCCCTGTTAAAAATATCTGACATATTACGTTTCAACCTCAAGTAAATTAACCCGGCCGCCTAGTTACTTTCATATGTACGAACGCATTTCCACCAGAACGCCTGGAGGTAGGTGTCTGATGCTCTGTCTCTGGTAGGGCTAACCGGAGCCTAACTGTAGGGTTTCCTTTGCTGCAGCATTCTAGCTTTTCCATGCAATCGAGTCCTCATCGTTGTTTCATCTCCTTATTCGTTTGATTTTATGTTCTCGGAGATGTTGCACTGATGAACTAGAAAGCCATCATCCAGATTGAACAACTTATTGGTTTTAACCAAGGCAACCATGAACGAGGATTATGGCCACCTAAAATCTATTCAAGTGTCCACCCCAACCACCCACTCCGTAAAACGTCTTACTGTCCCCGTTCCAAGGCGGTCATTCTGTTGTGGTTTATTTTTCGTATTGTTAGTCTTTAAGATGTATGTATTGCTAATGCCTTTCTATTTTGGATAGCCGCTTAGCCATGTGGAAAGATAACTCTCCTTCTGGCTTTCCATTGGTGACGTTTTCATTTTGGTGTTTTGAATGGGATGTGCGAGATATTTTGTATAGATTCCTGATCATTGCCTACACTCTGTTTTTCAAATCATGATAACGCCTGATGGCTTGACATAGAAGACCTTTTTGGCTAATTTGTATCGGACAAAAGGGGTGGTTGGGCGAGGCAAAGGTGACGTGTACCTTGCGTCAACTGATATTGGCTTACAGCTGTACAAGGCCTACTGTTCTTGCAGCAGGTAAGGATAGAGGGGGAATACTGTTATATTTCTTCTTTTTTTGCTCTTCCATTTATTCTCTTCTTTCCCCTCTGCCCATCACTTTCATCTGCTCTACTATCTCTCTATCGCTTTTCTCCTTTGTCTGGGAGAGGAAACAAAATATCCAACAAGGGTTGACGTGCCTTTAAATATCAAGATATTTCCAAATATCAGTAAAAGGAAGTAGTAAAAAAGGAGATGAAGAACAGATTAATCAGTGTGTGACAAGAGACATAGGATAATTAAGATCTACATGTACATGTAATGGTCAATAGAGGGACAAGGTTATCGAAGGCAGGTTGCCAAACGAAAAAGTAGAAAGTTAGTGCAGGTGACATCTTAAGATGCACATTCACAGGTTATAGCAGTACTCTGGGGAAAGGGAAGAAGGAAGAAAGTTTAAAGGGTGGCTTTACATTACATTAAATCTCGGGTACTATTTATTTTTAGTCCTGCGACTTACCAGAAAATAAGGTAAGATTTCAAGAGACCTTGTAGTGGCCAGTAACATTTACGTGTTTAAAATATAATAATGTCGATGTTAGTCTGGGAGCATACAGCACAAACCGGAAACTTTGGAAAATGAATCTTGAAATGTATAATGTATTCATTAAATAGTGATTGATTCAAGTCACCAGTTTAGAGAATCACTTGATATCAACCGTTGACAAATATACTTGGTGATGTATATTCACATCACTAAATAAAAACTGGAAGGAAATAGTCATCAGTAACTTTTCAAAAATGTATCTTTTGGTCCCTGATATGATACATCTATGACCAGCCAGTCAAATAATTTATTTTATGTATGTTTTAATATGGATTTTTATCATGATCTGTGACACAACAGGAAAAAGCGGCAAAAGGGTCCATAGGTATCTGAGTCCCTTGTTCATGCCCAGATTGAAACAGAGTCATCAAGTTTCACATGTACGTGCAAAAATAACTGTCCTGCATACTGACGGAAAATAAATTGTTTCAGAAAATACTAAAAATCATTTAGCGCGAAAATAGTGTAAAATTTACCAAATTTGCGGGGGTAAAATTCCAATGGTCAAAATTTATGGTAACACCGGATGTAATTACGTCATATCATGAATTTTGGTGTCTTCGAGTATTGGCAAATATTTTGGCTGATGCAATAAATCAACATTCAGCTGTAAGCGCAAACTATCCATAACTAAACTTATTCCAACTATACCATTCGCATGGGGGTGGGTGTAAAACCAAAGAATTTTCAACCCCTTTTCCCCACCAGATTTGCTAAATAATCACATGCCATATAGGTCAGGCTTCTGTCTCAATGAAACAGCACACACAAAGCGTGAGACTTTTGGGTGCATTAAATATTTCGAAATCTGGTCTCAAATCCCGGACTAATACTTGTGGACAGATAACGTTTGTTTTTGTTTAAACAATATTTTATTTATAGCAAACATCATGTACAGAAAGAGAGAGAGAGAGAGAGAGAGAGAGAGAGAGAGAGAGAGAGAGAGAGAGAGAGAGAGAGAGAGAGAGAGAGAGAGAGAGAGAGAGAGAGAGGTTTGACTGAGAAACTGACAGTAGACAGACAGACGACATACAGACCGACTGACCGAATGACTGACTAACAGATGAACGGACGGGCAGTTAGACAGAAACATAAACTGATACTGATAGTAGAAAACAACTAATGAGTGGACTGACAGACGGGCGTTGAGTCAACGTTGGTTCGACGTCATGCCGTCGACACCAACTTAAACTCACTTCAACGTCACATGGCCGTTGAGAGAGAGAGAGAGGTTTGACTGACAAACTGACAGACGACAGACCGACCGACTGAATGAATGAATGACCAACAGACGTACGGACGAACAGACAGAAAAATAAACATACTGACAGTCGAAAAAAAAAAGCTAATGAGTGGACTGAAAGACGGTCGTCGAGTCAACGTTGACTCGACGTCATGCCGTCGACACCCACTCCAACTCACGTCAATGTCACGTGACCGTTGAGAGGAGAGAGGTTTGACTGATCCGTGTATCCAAGAAGATATTGTGGAGCTTAGCTAATAAGCCATTAACCTTTTTTTTTACCAAATAATGGAATCTTCCTCCTTATATATAGCAGGAGTCCATTTCAAAATTTAGGCGTGTCAGATTGTGTTTTGTTCAAAATTTGTTTGGAAATTGGCTTGACTTTTGCAAATAGTGTAAAGTGTAGGCCCTGATCAGACGCCGCGATCTGCGGCGTCTGAGCTGGGCCTGCACTGTTTGCCAGGATACCCGTTTTGGGGTTCCTGGTAATGTAAGGGCTGGGCAGGTTGATCTACCTGATTTTACTGTAAAATCTTGCACTTGCGAAGGAGTGTTTCATTCTCATGCGCTGAAAGGGTGTTCTATGTTTGTTTTGAATTTAATGTTCAGATCCCACTGAGTATTGATGGGTCCGAGCTCTAGGCAAATGACATCTTATTAAGCAACGCCGTATTATCGCCAACGCAACGTTCTGACGTTTCATCGACGTTGCAAAGTCAAATTCAGTGCATCGCTTTGATGTTTGTTTGATGTAGACACGACGTTGTTGACACGTTACATGTCGGTTGACGTGGAACTGTAATTTACATATACCTACGCTCGCTAAGTGTTGGTACGCTAAGAGAGAGAGAGAGAGAGAGAGAGAGAGAGAGAGAGAGAGAGAGAGAGAGAGCAACATGTAGGCCATGGCACACTCAGAGAAGAGAGAGAGAGATAGAGAGAGAGAGAGAGAGAGAGAGAGAGAGAGAGAGAGAGAGAGAGAGAGAGAGAAAGAGAGGACCCTGTTGGATCGTTTGTACAATATATCTTGAAGAGCAGTTAATTGAAACATAAGACTTGGGATTTGCCATCATGAAAAACACGCCTATACGATTTTGACCCCCTCAAACCCCACTTTTATATAGCAAAACTGGGGTTTACAGGGGTAAACATTATTTCTCTTATTCCTGTTTGTGGGTACTCGATAGAACCGCCTCAAAACATAGATTGTTGGTACTCGATAGAACCGCCTGTACTTAATGCAAAAAATGTCTGATTAAATGTTAAAAAAAACAAAAACGGACAAATAAATAAAAACTCTTTATCGCGTAGGGGCGGTTCTATCGAGTCCCCGCAATCTGTGTTTCGAGCAGAAATAAAAAAAAAAATCACGATTTTTCATCTTAAAATTTCCATTTTTTCCCCCGAAAAATTGATAATATATTTGTATAGGCATTTTTCGTAATGCGAAATTTCACACCTGGTAGCATATCGGTGTTTGTCCCATTATCTTACATTAGAATTCTTCAAAAGTTAAATTTACGCTGTAATTAACACTTTATCTGTCCCACTGCCTTGAAACATATACGACGTTGACGGCCAGGGCTTTTCCCGTTCTATTTTTAGAAGCGGAAGTGCGTCACGAAAAAAACTCCAATAAGGGTCGTCGTCTTTCCATGGGAAACATTTGTGGAAGGCTGGAAGCTTCTACGATGAAAACTGTGTCTGCTATCGTGTTCACAAGGTTCCGGACGGACACACACACTAACACACACACACAAACACACACATGGACGCAAGGTACCGATTATCCCCGTCACAACGTTGTTGCGAGGGAATAAAATAGGGTTGTCAGAAGATAACGTACCTCGCCTATGGTGTCCTAAGTTGAATGAAGGCAAGTGAAATTTTAATAACACACTATTTGACCCAAAATGTCGATTTCTCTTCAAAAGAGTCCAACAGATTACAACAATTAAAAGACAACCAGAAAGTGTCCCTATGAATCACTAAACAAGAAATCTCATTTTAGTGCTTCTGTTTCACAAAACAATAAAATTTCAGTTTGCTGTTGTTGCCCCTAAAAAAGAGCTAAAAAGACGGCGAACTAAACAGAATGAATTAAATATCATTTTAAAACACATTTTTTTTTCTTCAGTTTTTGACAAAAAATCTGCAAACGTGCAAGTGATAATAGCAGTAAATATGCTTAAATAAAAGAAAATAAAGAAAGAAATAAATATCCACTGTGACTTGAACTCACGCCCCCCTTGCGGTGCAAAATTAAACTTTTTGAATATAGTCAAGTAGTTTATTCACTGCGCCACGAGATTCGTCGATATGAGTCGTTGAATTCAAGCAATATAGAGCATATATACGAATATATTTGATAATTTGTTTTCTGTTTGTTTGTTTGTTTGATTCGAGGTTTAACGTCCCCGTCAACACTGTATAGGTTCATTGCTTTCTGTACAACCGAGGGACGTACAAGAATGCTAAAATATAAAACAGTCACATTAGTTTTTCATTTTCTTGCTTTAGGCATCAAGCTGGAAGCACGGATCACATTTGACTGGTACAAAAACGTGGAGCACGATTTTCCACTGCGCATCATGGGCGGAGCTCAGTCGTGCTCCACGAAATGTCTCCAGTCGAATACCGCCATTGATATCTATCAGTATGCCAAAAATGGTTTAAATATTCCAAGCGGTTAAGTCACTATCACCAATTTTCACAAACGGGTTACGGACGGACAGACAGACAGACCATATATGGCTTGGCGGCCATTTTGGTCATGTGACCTGGACCACATGAGCAAATTTTGGTTTCCCCCATCCCATAGAGGCTTCATATGAAATTTGATTTCAATCGGCCAAACGGTTTCCGAGGAGAAGCAGTTCGAAAATTTTCACATTTTTCGCCTCGGCGAGGCTATACTAAACGGAATGTACTATTTCGCAAGTTCATTGGTTAGATCTCATTGATATCTATCAGTATGCCAACAATTGTTTAAATATTCAAAGCGGTTAAGTCACTATCACCAATTTTCACAAACGGGTTACGGACGGACCCAAAGAAGGTCAAGGTCAACCCAGGGTCACCATTTTAGCAATTTATGATGGGCCTACGTCCCAGATGCTATTTATCAAGTTTCGTGGAAATCAGCCCAGTGGTTCTGGAGAAGACTATTTTTGAAGCGTTTTTACCATATATGGCTTGGCGGCCATTTTGGTTATGTGACCTGGACCCCATGAGCAAATTTTGGTTTCCCTATCCCATAGAGGCTCCATATGAAATTTGACTTCAATCGGCCAAACGGTTTCCGAGGAGAAGCAGTTCGAAAATTTTCACATTTTTCGCCTCGGCGAGGCTATACTAAATGGAATGTAATATTTCGTAAGTTCATTGGTTAGATCTCATTGATATCTATCAGTATGCCAAAAATTGTTTAAATATTCAAAGCGGTTAAGTCACTATCACCAATTTTCACAAACGGGTTACGGACGGACAGACAGACAGACCATATATGGCTTGGCGGCCATTTTGGTCATAAGACCTGGACCCCATGAGCAAATTTTGGTTTCCCCCATCCCATAGAGGCTCCATATGAAATTTGACTTCAATCGGCCCAACGGTTTCCGAGGAGAAGCAGTTCGAAAATTTTCACATTTTTCGCCTCGGCGAGGCTTTACTGAATGGAATATAATATCTCATTGATATCTATCAGTATGCCAAAAATTGTTTAAATATTCCAAGCGGTTAAGTCACTATCACCAATTTTCACAAACGGGTTACGGACGGACAGACTGACAGACTGAAAGAATGACAGAATGACCGAATGACAGAATGACACGGTGATTTTAGGGCACTCATAGAAATCAACCGACTTCAGTCGGTTGCTTTTTCTGCGGATCGTGCAATATCATTTTTTAAAGTTTAAGTCACGATAAAGACAGTGACTGTCGCCAAAACTGTTGATGAAGCGCTTCAAGAATTTGCCCCACTGTCTTTATGACGCCACGAACGTCGATAAAAATGAACGCTTCATGCACGCCTACGGAACGATAAAATGCGTAACCAATGGTTAAGAACGTGAAGCAATTAGAGCGACATCCGGTTAGGAATTAGATCGCTAAAAAAGGTAAAGAAACTGTGCAGTTTCTGTGTTTCATAAGTTATATAATTTTTACGAGGAAGTTATTTAAAAAACGGGGAATTACATTCAGGAGCCCATTGATATCGGCATCTTTGGAGTAAATACCAAATCCCGTACTTCACACATTTTGGCTAAATTTAGTTTCTCCTGCTGAAGGTGAACTCGAGCCTTAGAAAACGAGTGGTTTTTCGAGGTGTTTGTTGCCTTTTATTTATTACTGCGCTTTGCTACAAGTTCAGCGTATTAACATGCACACACAATAAACATATATGGTTATATGTGTGTGGATATTTTGCTTGTCAATGCAGCACTAGCGAGAAATCACCACGGAAAAGGTCGAAAATGGTTGGTTACGCATTAGATCTATAGAAATGATAACAAAACTTGCAACTATAAAGCGGATCTGTTTTCATCTCCACGGCCCCAGAATCACCCGCACCTTGTTCTACGGAATCATTTTTAGCCAACCTGATAAGCAGTGCGCTATTGATTCGATAATGACATATTATTTTATGGAAACATTTTCAGTCTCCAGAATCATAGTACCGAATGATTTTCACTGACTTTTACGCTGTGTTTGTTTTATCAATGGTCCGGTAATTGCCTGAAATGAAATTAAACAGGTTTTGGAGTTTTAATTTCTGCGAAGAACTCCTCATCTGCCAAAATTTGCTGGTTAAGCATTAGATCGTCTGGTTAAGCATTCGATAGCCAGAGGAGAAAATCTCACCAGTTGCTGCCTAAGTAAATGCCAGCAGCTTACTACAATAAAAGGTGGTCTACATATGATTTCTAAATTATGTTAAAATCACCAGAGAAAGAAAGCCGTGATGAAAAATACTTTTCTGGACAAGACCATTAAATGTCTGGGTATCATGCTTATCTGACCGAATGACGCACAGATTCATAAATAAGAGGTCATTACGAGCTTTTGTAGAAAACAAAATGGCCAGCTTACGCTTTTTAATGGCGATTAAATCTATATCGTGTTTCTATGGTCAAGCATTAGAGAGCCAGGTTGAGCATACGACACTCATGATTATAAACTTGGTGCTTATAAAAAGTAGAAGTAAAGCAATGATCAGGAATCAATACCAGCTGGCTATCCAAATTGCGATACATACAATCAGTGACAAACAATAACATAAATAAACCGCCAAAGAAGAACCGCCTTGTAACAGTCAGTGAAAAGAATTCCACTGGGAATTGTTTGTCAATCGACCCAAAGGTGCTCAGAAGAAAAGCTGTTCTATGCTTAAGTGCACGTGAATATCACTGACTTGTCGGGAAAACTATTAGAATGAAAATAGTCCCAGTGAGGTCAGAGTGTTGTGAAACTCTAAAGAGGGTTATCTTGGAAACATAGGATGGGCTTGGCAAAGAGTGTAGACCCTGATCAGACGCTGCAGAATCCGGCGTCTGGTGAAGATCTACACTATTTGATTGGACACTGGAATTTAAGAGATTAGTGAAACAGTTTAAGACTATTTCTCCTACCTACACTCGGAGGCAATAGACCCACCAGTCCTTTGTTGTTGTTTTTTAAATCACATTATATTTTGTGCAGAAATGAGAAAAATATCACAATTTTTCATCTTAAAATTTTCGTTTTTTTTTTTTTTTTTTTTTTTTTTTGGCGATAAAGGTTACATTGTATTTGTATAGGCGTGTTTTCGTAATGATTATTCAAAGAAACAAAATGATGTGGAGAAAACAAATGTCTACAACCTTTTTAGTACTAAATACAATATTATCAACAGTCGGTCAATAGTGAACAAAAAACTGGACTTTTGGCTTAATATAAACTGCCTAATCACCTCCTAAATACATCCGTGAGAAAATATTGCTCCATATTCAAAACGGTTTCAAAAAGTCCTCATATCTAAACATGATACTGCAGATGGAAGAAAATATTATAACTTGTATGTTCTACCAATTTATTATATCTATATTTTTTCCTCATATCTAAAAATGACACTGCCGATGAAACAAAATATTATAGCGTGTATGTTTTATTAAGAAGGAAGATTAGATCATGGAGATTAGCTGAGGGCCTCGTGGAAGATTAGCTATCACATGTATTTTTGTATGTGCTAAATGTTGCTACCCTCACTAAATAAAGTCCTTACTTACTGACTGACTGACTGACTTACTTACTTACTTCTCTCAATTTATTTAATGAACGCACCTGTCCTCCTGTTTACTTAAAATTTATAAATTTTACAAATGGATTCTAGTTCGTCTTGATTAACATGATTAAGAATACATGATGTGTCATTCTTGCGCTGTTTGTATTAATAAGAAGTTGGTTTTAGACAATATCTTTATCTTATCGTTTTGACAGTTAGCATAGAACTCACGGGATCTCCGATCTGGGTTATCGATCATGATACAGACATATATTTTTGGGGCATGCGCAGTCCCAGGAGTAGGATATTCCGGCTACCTATTTGCTTTGCAGAGGCGAGCTAAAACAAATACGCCTTTCTTTTGCGTTACTATGCCTTTTTCGCATTACTACGCCTTTTGATTCGCGTAAAAACGCCTTTGATTCGCATCACTGCGCCTTTCTTTTGCATTACTACGTCTTTCTTTTGCATTAGTATGCACTTTTTCGCGTTACTACGCCTTGTTTTTGCTTTACTACGCCTTTTTTGCGTAGCTTCGCCTTCTGATTGGCGTTACTGCGTCTTTTGTTTTGCGTTTCTACGCCTTTTTTGTGTTATTACGTCTTTTGTGTCGCGTTACTACGCCTTTACGGTATTTTATTTTCTCCTACATAAGCCAGATAGGCTTTCGTATCTGCAGTGTTAACGATCTTACCCTTAGCCTTTCACGCCTGAGTTTCTTAAACGGGTTCTCTCCATTTTTTTTTTATTTTGGGCAATTCTTGTTAATAAGAGATTTAGTCAAATTCATTTACAGGATGGCGAACAGCTTTCATTCTCGGATAAGACGGTTCATTAATGGCCGTCCCATCCGGATATAGATTTAATCGCCATTACAAAGCGTAAGCTGGCCATTTTGTTTTCTACAAAAGCAAGTAATGACCTCTTATTTATGAATCGGCGCGTCATTCGGTCAGATAAGCATGATGCCCAGACATTTAATGGTCTTGTCCAGAAAAGTATTTTTCATCACAGCTTTCTTTCTCTGGTGATTTTAACATAATTTAGAAATCATATGTAGACCACCTTTTATTGTAGTAAGCTGCTGGCATTTACTTAGGCAGCAACTGGTGAGATTTTCTCCTCTGGTTATCGAATGCTCAACCAGACGATCTAATGCTTAACCAGCAAATTTTGGCAGATGAGGAGTTCTTCGCAGAAATTAAAACTCCAAAACCTGTTTAATTTCATTTCAGTCAATTACCGGACCATTGATAAAACAAACACAGCGTAAAAGTCAGTGAAAATCATTCGGTACTATGATTCTGGAGACTGAAAATGTTTCCATAAAATACCATGTCATTATCGAATCAATAGCGCACTGCTTATCAGGTTGGCTAAAAATGGTTCCGTAGAACAAGGTGCGGGTGATTCTGGGGCCGTGGAGATGAAAACAGATCCGCTTTAAAGTTGCAAGTTTTGTTATCATTTCTATAGATCTAATGCGTAACCAACCATTTTCGACCTTATCCGTGGTGATTTCTCGCTAGTGCTGCATTGACAAGCAAAATATCCACAACACATATAACCATATATGTTTATTGTGTGTGCATGTTAATACGCTGAACTTGTAGCAAAGCGCAGTAATAAATTAAAGGCAACAAACACCTCGAAAAACCACTCGTTTTCTAAGGCTTGAGTTCACCTTCAGCAGGAGAAACTAGCCAAAATGTGTGAAGTACGGGATTTGGTATTTACTCCAAAGATGCCGATATCAATGGGCTCCTGAATGTAATTCCCCGTTTTTTAAATAACTTCCTCGTAAAAATTATATAACTTATGAAACACAGAAACTGCACAGTTTCTTTACCTTTTTTAGCGATCTAATTCCTAACCGGATGTCGCTCTAATTGCTTCACGTTCTTAACCAATGGTTACGCATTCTATCGTTCCGTAGGCGTGTCATGAATATTTTTACAGACGAACACTGTAACATTGTGCATACATGTAGTTTGACATCACAAAAACGCGCCTATATAAGAAGTGGAGGCATTGACAACAAGACATCAACCAGAGATTGTATGTATCTCATGTGTTAAAGATATTCACCTAATCAGTTTATTAAGTCTGTATATCATTTCCCCATCACAAAAACACGCCTATATAATTTCGACCCTCTTGAACCTCACTTTTATATAGTAAAACTGGGGTTTACAGAGGTAAACCATATTTTACTCATTTCTGCTCTGAAATATAGATTGTGGGTACTCGTTAAAACTGCCTCGATGAGGCGGTTCTAATGGGTACCCACAGTCTATATTTTGAGCAGAAATAAGAAAAATATTCCATTTTTTATCTGAAAATGTTCGTGTTTTTTAACAATAAAATTTACAACGTATTTGTATAGGCGTGTTTCGTAATGGGTACTACCAGAAAAGCTGATGACGCATCTGGGGAGGCACGGAATCGTGACACACAGTCGGATCTCAGAGATAAAGTAAACAAAAGTGTTGATGAACTTGCAATATGTTTGTTGCAGAGAATATTGTTGACTCTTTGTCATCGTTTTCTAGATTTCTCCAAGGACATATAAATCGCTTTCAAAAGAAGTAGGGACACGGCAAAACTTACAACAGACCAAGCCCGGTGCGACCGGCGAAATCTCCGATAACTCTCATCAGCATCGTCGCAGATCGCAAGAGCATTTTATGGCCTGTGTTTTCCCCCAAAAGCGATAAGCGAAGGCTTTGGACAGACTACATGGATGTACATGTACAAGCTGGTCTGAGACATCGACGGTCGCAAATGTATATGCATGATTTTCTATGCCCTGGTCCAATTTTCTTACATGATTTCCTGTCACAATATCTGTCTGTGAAATATTGATGGTGAAAACAAACCAGGGAACAACGCCAACATATTATAAAATATTTATTTATGAAATAGAGCATATCAAGTATAGTAGTGATAAATCACAGTTTGAAGTCATTTGTAAAGTAGATTAAATTACGAGCACGTAGCGCGAGTGATTTGTTTTACATACAGCTGACTGACAAACTGTTTTGTTTGTTTGATTCGAGGTTTAACGTCCCCGTCAACAACACTGTATAGGTCATTTTAGAGACTTTGCTTCCGACTTTATGGGACTTTTACCCGAAACTGAGACGAAATGACATCTTAAGCCCAGTGAAACCATTAGGATGTATAAGCATGGACTTGCAACGCTTTGTCTGGGCAGGCTTATATCCTCTAAGCGGTTTACCAGTACTCGTGTGCGGTCGATTTCAGCTCTGCGTGGAAGCATCATGCAGCCCATCTATTTCTTAAAGCCCCGATGGGCAAACCATGATTTATTACTCAACAAACCACATACGAGTAGTAAAGTTTGAGTTTTACGCCCCACCAACAGCTAAGGTCATACGGAGACGGGACCTCGGTTTAAAGACTCACCCGAAAGTCTGGAGAAGCCCGGGATCGATCCTGCGACCCCTGGTTTACAAGGTGAGTAGCGTAACCACTGCACCACGGAGGCTTCTATATACGAGTAGTAGAACTGATCAATTTCAATACTCGACAATCCATCACGAAAACATTTAAATTTGACCCCCTTAAACCCCACTTTTATATTGTAATACGAGGTTTACAGGAGTATACGTTGCTTTTCATATTTCTGCTCAGAAGCATACATTGTAAGGACTCGTTCCTCGTCGAGCAGAATTTTGAAAAATATCAGCATTTTTTATCAGAAAAAAAGTATTTTTATTTATTTATTTATTTATTTTTTGGTGGTGGTGAAATTTTCAGCCATTTTGGAGATGTGAAAAAGCACTATGTCGCACGGGTGTGTTATGTTAGAATTTCATGTTTTGGCCTTCGTTCACCTTTGTCAGTTGCAATATAAAAACATACAGGAAATGACGTCAACGGCATATGACTTCAAGTCAATGATTCTCTCTCTCTCTCTCTCTCTCTCTCTCTCTCTCTCTCTCTCTCTCTCTGAATGTGTTCTCACTTTCTATTACGGTATCTAGATTTTCATGTCTTCATATTTACATTTCTATACTTTTTAACATTTAACAAGAGATCAAATTAAATGTTGTTAAAATGCGATTGGACGAATAAGGGATCGCAAAATATCAGAAAAAGATGTCATTAAGAAATCCGCTGACGTGATTTAGCCTAAAAAGCGCCTGGAAACCATTTTCAGACTCTCAAAAAGAAGAAAAATAGTTCGGCTCAGTTTTCTGAAGAATCCGCAAATGGATGGCGAAAATCGATTTTTTCTAATGTCGCCTTTGTCGCAAGCTTGATGTTACATTCAGAATCAATATTTCTGAGAGCTCCAGATGTATTAAGTAACTTTGACAATTCTGATTATTTTTTCGCTATTTTTTTTCTCGAAAACATATTGTGGTTACTCATTAGAATCGCCTCATCGAGGCGATTCTAATGAGTTACCACAATATGTTTTACGGAGAAATGTGCAAACGCTTATTATGAAATTGTTTTTTTGGAGTCTTGGTCTCGATCCCAGGTCTGTTTTCTCTAAGAGAAACAAGATTTATTGAGCAGTAATGAATAGCACCGACAATTACAGGGCTTGTACAACCTCTCCGTGCTGTGGACAATAAAGAATGGATCACAGATTTTAAAAAAAAAAAAATACAGAATAATTAGTAAGAAACTGGCTTTAACAACCCGCAGGTCAAAACGAATGAATCCTTATATAACCCGGTATCTCATGTAGGAGATTCCGGTTTTTATACAACGGCTTATAGAAATATGTGGTATATAACGGACCTCGTCTTACCTTCAGCCCCGCCTTCCGCACGCCACTTAGTGGAGACCCCAATAAAAATGTACTAATCTACTCATCTGCACGATGCTTCCACGCAGAGCTGATACCGACCGCACATGAGTACTGGTAATCCGCGTAGAACATCTAAGCCTGCCTGCCACTACCCTTCGCTCACATGCTACCATTGTACATGTAAATGCCCTAGACTTTTGAACTACAGTTAAAATATGGTTTATAAGGTTTATAAGGTTTCAATATGAATTAAAGCATTGTGGTAATGATGGGTCGCTAGGTTATTCATTAAGCAAACAATTTAGACCCTGAGCAGAAACCTCGATTGGTCCTTGCGTTCCTGTAACGTTACGGGACGTATCTAACTAATTTGCATATATAATCTGCTAGTGGATTATCGAATTTACGAGTATTACATGGCATTATTTCATTCTCAGACGCGACGTCATATGATAAATCGTTTTTCACGCGGCTCAAAATAAGACAAGTATAGCTTTTTACAAAAAACTAGGTCTACGCTTAGCACATATTAAATGTGAATGTCTAGAGTTATATCCCAGAAATGTGTTTTATACAATTAATTGTCTTTGGCAATATTCTAATTTGCCATCCTGCCGACTGAAGTATAATGTCTAAAAATGTTGTAATATTGTGAAAAAGTACCTTTTCATCTTTAAAATGGCAAGGGTATGCTTGTGACATCTTTCAAATTCAATGCTTGAAAACTGTTTGAGAAGTTAGACGTTATAGAAGACTAATTGAAGATTAAACCTAAACGTTTGCTAATGGCGAGTTCAGTTTTTTTAGCTCACCATAGCGGAAGGCTGCTGAGTAGCTTATAGGAGAGGCAGTGGTCCGTCGTGGTCGAGAGTTTGTAGATGTATATTTTTTTGTATTAGCCTGTACAATATGACAGCAGATATAGGCTTGTACAAATGTAATACATGTAGCAATTCTGTGCCAGAGGTCTGCGCGCCGGCCTCTTTTTGTGTGAAAGCTTACACTTGCTATAGGCTGCTCTTTTCTTCTTGTGAAAGCGTATACTTGTTGTGTTGCATAAGAATGGAAGGTCAACCTGCACTGTGGGTAACTAATGGCTGTACTTCCGTGTTAAACTCAATCTCTATAATGTCTACATGGCGTAGACAATAAAATGACGACTATTATCAGGGGCTCCAATTTTTTCGACCTGCATCAAGTGTTACAATAACACACCAGTGTGTCAAAGTTTATTCTTACATGTACATGTTAGAAGCCTCCGTGGTGTAGTGGTTATGCTACTTGCCTTGCAAACCAGGGATTGCAGGATCGATGCCGGGCTTCTCCAGACTTTCGGATGAGTCTTTAAACCGAGGTCCCGTCTCCGTATGACCTTAGCTGTTGGTGGGACGTAAAACTCAAACTCACTCACTCACTCACTCTTCATGCACATGTACATATCACCAAAATGGTTACTTTTCTGGTGCAAATTGTGACATTCATTACGATAATACACACGTGCGACATAGTGCATTTTTTCATCTTCAAAATGACTATTTTTCTGATGAAAATCCGTGATATTTTTCTTATAAATACTGCAAACATAGGTTATGGGTGCTCGTTAGAACCGCCTCATAGGTTACAACCTATATCTTGGAGTAAAAATAAGAAATATAAGGTATACCCCCGTAAACCCCAGTTTTCTCTCTACAAACTGGGATGTAAGGGGATATTCATTTCACGGACTTGTTCAAGTGATGTTTCTTAGCTAAAATCCGATCATTGGATGTTGGTGCTCGTTAGAATCGCCTCAATGGGTATGGAGGGGCTAAAGATAAAAATATATCAAAGTAAATTGTCTTTTATTTTTCAGAAAACAGCTAAGAAGATTATGGAGGGGGTGAAGGCCGTCGCCTGTTGTGATTATGACTGCTGTGATTGCTGTAAAAAGGAGAAGGTAAAAAAGAAAGGACTCACTAAGTTTGACATTCAGCATTCATTCAGAGACTCCATCTCCCGACTCGATTCTACGTCAACAAACGAGTCATCAACTCCTCGAAGTATTCGGGAAAGAACCGAATCGGACACTATGTCTAGAACGGATTCAGTTTCATCCGCGAGTCAGTTTTCGTTCGATTACCGGAAATCTACATCAACTCCAGTAATAGACATGAAACCTATAGAATTTTGGGCTGCTAACAAGGAAGCTATACAGCCCAGACAGGGTCGCAGGAGGCTCCCAAGTGAGACCGAAATAACGATTGAAAATTTCAAAAAGGACTTGTACGAATCAGAAAAACTTCTTGATGAATCGTGTCTAACTGATGAAGAAAAGCTGACAAAGTATCAGCTAGGACAGATACACTTTGGACTTCAGTATGAAGTGTCTTCTAATGTGTTGGTTGTGAAGGTAATCGAGGCCAGGGAGCTACCCCCACCGTATTGTTTGGATGAAAACAAACAAGACCTGGCACATTCTAATCCTTACTGTAAAATATCCCTAGTACCTGACTCTAAGAATTCTCACCAAACATCAGTGCAAAGAAAAACGCAGGATCCGACATGGAACGAGTATTTTATGTTTGAAATCCCGTTCAAAGAAGCGAATGAGAGAACACTTGAAATTTTGATCAAAGACTTTGATAAATACTCGCGCCATTGTATAATTGGCCAAGTTCAGTTCCAATTACGGGATTTGAACCTTGTCAAGGGAGTTCACGTTTGGAAGCCACTCTCGCCTAGTACAAAGGTATGTTGTTTTTATTTTTGGATTTGGTTTTATGGCCCTTTCAAGATTAGTTCACTTATTTTGCGCCGATCGTTAATCAGAGGTGAGTTCAGGAACATGAATTCTAATGCACTTGCATATGCAACGCGACGTCTGATTGGATAACTTCAAAAATTTGCGACAGTATATTCTGCGATATACTGTCGGAAACCCGACGTCATCATATAACGTCTCTTCCCATTGGCTGGTATTTGGTTTTACGCAACTCACAGCGGTTGCCGCTATGTGCAAAATAGTTCAAGTTTAAACAAAACAAGTGAATAAGTGCATTAGAATGGGGATAACTGTAATGAAAATTGTCATTTGGGGAGGTATATCGGCAGTTTTACGATCGGAAATTTCGTTATACGGCGACGCGTCAGCGGAGCCGTAAAACGTAATTTGCGACCGTAAAACCCTGAATACAGTTATCCCCTAATTAGCTGCTTGTCTTTCTTCTTCTTCTTCTTCTTTTTCTTCTTCTGAGTAAATACGGTACGTCATTCTTCAGCGTTCTATATAGTCCGGGATTTGAGACCAGATTTCGAAAAATTTAATGCACCCAAAATTCTCACGCTTTGTTTGTGCTGTTTCATTGAGACAGAAGCCTAACCTATGTGACATGTGATTATTTAGCAAATCTGGTGGGGAAAAGGGGTTGAAAATTCTATGAGTTTACACCCACCCTCATGCGAATGGAATGGTTGGATTAAGTTTAGTTATTAGGCCAGTACATTTAGCCGGAAATGACCCTTGACCCACAACTAATTCCTTGAGAAATGTTATCAGCAGTTTTAGTATCAGGAAGGTGTCCTGACTTATAGAAAAATAGTCCTCAAAAAAAATCTGAGGGGAAAGGGTATTTTTGGGGGGTGAAAAAAATACGAAAAATGAAGAAAAATCACAAAAACCAGGACAAAATTAATTTTACTGGCGAATGTTAAACAATTAATACTTGGCTTCATTAAAGCATCCAAAATGAATATTTCTATTTTGGGAAAAATACTAAAAATTCTGAAGATAAAAGTTTTCTTTTAATTTATTTTTTTATATATTTTTATGTGAAATATAGAAAAACAAGTATTAGCTTTTACAAAAAGCTTGAGTCTATGCTAAGCACACATTAATTCGTGTAAAACTAAAATGTGTCAGTTACCATAAAGTGTAAAAAGAGCCACAGATATCAAATAAGGATTTCCAAATCTTATCAACAATGTTACATAAAACAAAATTAAAAAAAAGGAAAATCAAAAGCAAACTTTGGCACATCACAAAAAACATGCCTATGTAATTTTGACCCCACTGACCCACTTTTATATATAAACTAAAACATTTGAGGTTTAGGGGTTATATATTATTTTTCTGCTCAAAAACAAAGCTTCTGAGATTGTTGTTACTCAATAGAACTGCCTCATCTATGTTTTGAGCAGAAATAAGTGAGGGAGTGTGTTTTAGGTTTACGTCCCGTCAACAGCAAATGTCATATGCAGTGGTTTCAAAAACATTTTGGCATCCAGATTTCAAGGAAAGATAGGAGTGTGGTTTTCAATGTTATCTGAATAAAGCTAAATTTATGAAGCATAGCAGGGGAATAATGTCTAAGTAAACGGGAAAATCCCCACTACCCGTCTATTGATGAAACCCCTGCATACGGAGACCGGACCTCGGTTTAAAGACTCATCTGGGAGTCTGGAGAAGTCCTTGGATCGAACCCAAGACTCCTGGTTTATGAGGCTAGTAGCTTAACCACTACACCATGGAGGCTTCTTTGAGCAGAAATAAGAAAAATAATGTACATGTATACCCCATAAAACTCCCCACTGCCCCATCCCACCCAGGTGTAAATGGGTAGCAGTGGTGTAAAAGTCAACTGCCTCTCCCTCGCGCGCGTGAAGACATCCGGAATGAGTGTTCGAGAGCGATTAATTAAGCTTGAGACTTTAATCGCAGTCGAACTAAAGTAAATTAGTATAAACTAAAACTCCATGAGGAAGGGGTTTCTATCGAGTACCCACAATCTATTCTTTTGAGCAGACATTACGAAACACGCCTAAACAAAAACATTGTCAATTTTCAGCCCAAAAATGAAATTTTAAGATTAAAAAAATGATGTTTTTCTTATTTCTGCTCAAAACATAGATTGCGGAGCTCGACTAAGAACCACCTGAACTTGGCGGTTCTACTGAGTACCCCCCAAAAAATATGTTTTTGCGCTGATATAAGAAACTTAATGTTTATCCCTGTAAACCACAGTTTTACAATATAAAAGTGGGGTTCGAGGGGTCAAAATTATATAGGCGTTTTTTTACCCCACCCATCTGGGCTTGGAGTAATAGATTGGGCTGCATGATGCTTCCGCACAGAACTGATACCGACCGCACATGAGTACTATTAAACCGCTGAGAATGACTTAGCCTGCCCAGAAAAGTTGCTACGAGTCAGCCTGTCCATGCATGTAAGCCCTTGTGGATTCATTGGGCGGCAGGGATTGAGATGTCATTTCATCTCAATGTCAGGTTAAAGTCCCACAAAATTGGAAGCAACGTCTCGTTTTCGTGATGAATAAGAAAAACATCAGAATTTTCTCTGGAACTTTTTTGGGTGATCGAATCTTCCAATAGATTTGAATATGCGTGTTTTCGTAATGTTTTTTATGACCCCAACTTTTTTGGAGGGGCATATTGCTTCTGGTTCGTCCATTCGAACTTCAGTTACGCCTCATTTGATTTATATCAGTCTTTGAATCGACTGCCTATTCGAAATTCGCAAAATTGCAGTATGTTTCCTCTGGCTTTCTTTGCCGGATCATTACAGGGTCACTGATGAGGCTTTATTAGCCGAAACTACGTAGTATGGCCCATCTTCTTTCTTATGAATGTTTTCATTGCTCTTAAAGGAACTCATTTTTGATTTTTATTTGATGCATAGCATAACGCAAGAACCGTGCATGCTAGGGTTTTGAAATTTCATAAAGGGATTCATTCTTCATGGAAAATTAGCTCACGCGTATTTTTTCTTATCCGGATTATGCCCCTTTCAAAAGTTATTGCCCTTTGAATTTTTTGTTTTATAAAATCTTGTCAGCAACATATCTCAAAATCTATTGGAGGTAGAACCTTGTTAGTTGGTGAATAGATTGGTGCTGATGAGTAGATGTCCTGATTACCTTTTGACTAAATTCCGAAAAATACTTTGTGGCTAATGGCCCTTTGTCACTTTCCGTACATTGTATGCATTGTGATGCATATAGCATAACTTTAGAAGCTTGTATGCTAGGGGTTTTGAAATTTCATATATGGATTCCTCATGGAAAATTAGCTGTAAGATATTTTTTCTCATCCGGATTTTACACCTTTTAAAGTTGTTTGAGTCAACCTTTGTGTTCAATCAGTTCAAAACAGTTATTGTGCGCAATGTTGGGAGACAAAATTTGTAAATCAATTTCAAGGGGTATCCCTTTTCTTAGTATTATTTTTCCTGCCTGTTTAAAATTCAGCGGCCAATTTCTATTGCAGTAAGTAGACAGGACAGTGCTGCAATTGTTCTGATTGTGATTTTTGAGTGGTTCCTTCCACAAAGTCACAAATAGCTTTCAAAATCTTATGTGTGCAATGTTACCAGAATACACCGTATACACATATTTACGCATTTGATTCTGATGGCACAAATGTGCTTCCATGCACTAAATTTTTGTCATGAGACATTGACAAATGTATTTTCTGAACCCCCCCCCCCCCCACCCCCCCCCCAAAAAAAAATTTTTTTTATTATTACAACTTGAACATAGATCTTGTTTATCAATAACATACAAGGAAAATATAAATGGCATCTATTTAAATAAATAAGAATATAGAAAGCAGCGGGAGCCTGCATCGTCTGCTTGTGTCCGCCAAACCTTCAACTGGATTTCCTTTTGATTTTGTGGATATAGATGGATAGATTTGGGAAAATGCATAGCCTCCGTGTACCATATCTCGAACGATGTTGAGCAAATGATGAGCAAATATTTCCATTTATCAATCAAGAGAAAGCTTCTTCGTTCTCTTTTTAATAACAAATTATAGACTGCACTTTAACAATTTCTGACGTATATTTTGTTTTTAATGACGTCATTTGTTTGCGCATGAGGAGAGCTTGCCTTACAACCGGTAAAACAGTGGATGGTGCTTTTATTGAGCCATTACTTATTTAATGCTTTTTCTGCGGATTAAATCCTAATTTTCTCAGAACTGGCACGGATATTTTTTGAGGACTTTTTTTTTGGTAATTAATATAACATAGCCCTGTGTTTTGGTGTTAAAAGAGTTTCTCAAGGAATTATCTTGACCATAAAAATTAAAGTGCCTCGCCTATATGTGTAGCTTGCGCTTACAACTGAATGTTGATTTATTGCATCAGCCAAAATATTTGTCATTACTCGAAGATACCAAAATCCATGATATGACGTAACTACATCCGGTGTTACCATAAATTTTGACCATTGGAATTTTACCCCCAGAAATTTGGTAAATTTTACACTATTTTTGCGCTAAAGGATTTTTAGTATTTTTTGAAACAATTTCTTTTCCGTCCGTATGCAGGACGGTTATTTTTGCACATGCATGTGAAACTTGAGGAATCTGTGTCAATCTGGGCATGAACAAGGGACTCAGATACCTATGGACCCTTTTGCTGTTTTTTATTCCTGCTGTGTCACAGATCGTGATAAAAACCCATATTAAAACATACATAAAATGAATTATTTTACTGGCTGGTCACAGATGTATCATAACAGGGGCCAACAGATATATTTTTGAAAAATTACTGATGACCAGTTCCTTCTGGTTTTTATTTAGTGACGTGAATATACATCACCAAGCATATTTGTCAGCGATGAACTATCAAGTGATTCTCTAAACTGGTGACTTGAATCTATCAACATTTAATAAATACATTGTATATTTCAAGATTCATTATCCAAAGTTTCCAGTTTGTGCTGAAGGCTCCCAAACTAACATCGACATTATTATATTTTAAACACGTACATGTTACTGGCCACTACAAGGTCTCTATTGAAATCTTACTGGGTACCTTATTATCTGGTAAGTCGCACGATTAAAAATAAAAAGTAACCGAGCTTTAATGTAATGTAAAGCCACCCTTTAAACATTCTTCCTTCTTCCCTTTCCCCTGAGTATTGGTATAACCTGTAAATGTGCATCTTAAGATGTCACCTCCACTTACTTTCTACCTTTTCATTGGACAACCTGCCTTCGACAACCTTGTCCCTCTATTCACCATTAGCTCTTAATTATCCTGTGTCTCTTGTCGCACATTACGATAATTCACCCATGCGACATGGTGCATTTTTCACATCTCCAAAATGGCTACTTTTCTGATGAAAATCCTTGACATGTTTCTTATAAATGTTCAAAACATAGGTTGAGGGTGCTCGTTATTACCGCATCAGGCGGTTCTAACGAGTATCCACAACCTGTGTCTTGGAACAGAAATAAGAAAAATAATGTTTACCCCGTAAACCCCAGTTTTCTCTATATAAAGTTGGGTTTAGGGGTCTTAATTTCACGGACTTGTTCATGGGATGCACTGATTAACCCGTTCTTCGTCTACTTGAGGCGGACCGTCCATGCTAATAAACCCTATTGGTTTCATTGGGCGACAGGGCTTGAGATGTCATTTCATCTCAGTGTCGGGTAAAAGTCCCACAAAATTGGAAGCAACGTCTCCAAAATGACCTTTACAGTGTTGACGGGGACGTTAAACCTCAAATCAAACAAACAAAACTAGTTCCTTTAACTGATATTTGTCCCATATATTGATTGTTTTGGGTTTAAAGGCACGTCCACCCTTATTGGTCATTTTGTGTCTTCTCCCTTAGAAAAGCGATAGAAGAGATAGTAGAGCAGATGAAATTGAGGGACAGAAAGGAAAGAGGAAAATAAATATATAAGTGCAGAAACAGAAGAAATAACAGTATTCCCCCTCTACCATTACCTGCTGCAAGAACAGCAGGTCTTGTCCAGCTGTAAGCCAATATCAGTTGGACGCCCTATTGACGCAAGGTAAACGTCACCTTTGCCTCACCCAACCACCCAAATTGTCCCATACAGATTTGCCAAAAGGGCCTTCTGGGTCAAGCCATCAGGAGTTATCATGATTTGACAAACAGAGTGTAGGCAATGATCAGGAACTTATACAAACTACCTCGCACCTCCCATTCAAAACACCAAAATAAAACGTCACGAATGGAAAGCGAGAAGGACAGTTATCTCCCCACATGGCCAAGCAGCTATCCAAAATAAAAACGGCATTAGCAATACATGCATCTTAAAGACCAACAATAAAAATAAGAAACCACAACAGAAGGACCGCCTTGGAATGGGGTCAGTAAGACGTTTTACGGATGTTACACTTTAATTGATTTAAGGTGGCCTCAATCCTCACTGTTGGTTGTCTTGGTTAAAATCCATTAGTTGTTCAGTCTGCATGATGGATTTCTAGCTCATCAATGTAACAACTCCGCGAACATAAAATCAAACGAATAAGGAGATGAGACAACGACGAGGACTCAACAGCATGGATTAGCTAGAATGCTGCAGGAAAGGAAACTCATAGTTAGGCTCCGATTAGCCCTACCAGAGACAGAGCATCAGGCACCTACCTTCAGGCGTTCTGGTGGAAATGTATTCGTACTTATGAAAGGAACTGAATGAAAGGTTAACTTACCTGAGGTTGACACCTTATAGGTCAGATATTTTGAACAGGGGCAATGTTTGGCATAATAAATGTTACGATTCCTATGTAAATCAAGCTTCTTCTTCTACATTTTTGTCAAGAAGGGTGGGAACATCGGGTTCAACACAGACTCTCGACTGACCTTTCTGCATCTTCATGTCACTTGGTCACCACATTTTCCCATGTTTGCCAAAAGATCAACCAAAATACGTCTATCCTTCAAATATGAAATACTGGACGAAATTCTGCCAACCCTTTGAAAAAAGACTGAAATAGGGTCGCGTTCAGAGGTATTGTTGTCATGGTAACTTCATACCAAACTACCACTGGTTATCGAATAAATGGTTTATGAAGGCTGGAAAATGCAGCTAAGCAATAAGCGCAATCAGTAAAGCAGAAAACTGTGGCTGCTGTATCATGACAACGCCAATTAAATATGGTTTATGCTTGCCACCAAGCGTACGCGACTTTTAATAACTAACCTGAACACAAAGTTATAAACAAGCAGCCCATGGGAAACTACGCTCACCAGAGCTCAAATGGGCATAAATTATCCCACCCTCGGTGGCCATTTATTTTAATCGACCATAATGGTTTAGTAGAGGCCAATCGCAGGACCATTGCTGCCAAAATATTTTTAAATCAACCATTGTTTTTTTGTTGCCGTCACATACATTATGGTCAGCTTTAAACAATCTAAGCAGGTCTAAAGTCCAAAATGTTTCATACCAAGGTCTTGTATTTCCTGAGATGCAAAATTCAAAATCACATTTGGCCAATTAGCGTCGTTGACAGTTGGCGTCGTTGTTACATCTCCTTATTGGTGTGACAATCACACAGATCCCTCAAACAAACTTTGATTTCTCGACCACACTGATGCAGTATATGTAATTTGGTATCAGTTAGCACAGTAGTTTTGGAAAAAAATAGAAATATACAATCTTATGGCCCCAGGATCATTTACCTGGCTGCAATTATCAACTCTGATGTCATAATCTGCAACAGAACCATAAAATCCTGTGCTTGTCATACAAAACCCTAAGTGACCGCATGTGACCTTGACGTAAGAAAGGTCAAGGTCAACCAAATGTTATCATTTGAACAAATGTGAAAGGGACCGGGTCCCCAATATTGTATATCAAATTTCAAGGTCATCGGTCTATTGGTTCCTGAGAACGGGCGGTTTCAAAAGTTTTTACCATATATGGGCATGGTGGACATTTTGATCATGTGACCCAGACATTAAGAATATATGTTTGTTCTTCCACCCCATGGCGGCTTCACATGTAATTTGGTTCCAATCGGCCTCGTAGTTTCAGAGTAGATGCCGTTTGGATTTGTTTGGATGTTCAAATGAGAAAAGAGGGTAGGTACATTTATCTCCCCTTTTTATGTCTTTTTCTCCACTTTTTTTTATTTTCTAACTCCATTTTCAAGATGCTGAGAGACCTTTCAATAAATTCATATCATAGTTAAGTGTGAGAAAATAAGGTGCATTAAACTCCTTAAATACGTGTGCTACGAATTTCAAATCCCCGACTAATAATGTACATAACAAAAACACGCTTATTCAAATACACTCGACTCTCGCTGTCTCCAACTCCAAGGGAGTAGAATATTCGGTGTGCGATTACAGTAGTTTGAGATAAAAAGAGTTGAAATCTAAGGAACATATAGCAAAACTAGCATAACAGTCCACAAAATTTAGTTTGACATGAGTCATTGTTTGAGATATCCGAGTTTGAGATAACGAGAGTCTATTAGAAATTTTATCACCATAAAAATGAAAATTTTCAGATAAAAAAAATCTGATATTTTTTTTATATTTCTGCACAAAACATATATCATGTAGATTCTGGGTACTCGTTAGAACCGCCTCTTCGTTAGAACCGCCTCTTTGATGCGGTTATAACGACTACACACAATCTATGTTATGGAGCAGAAATAAGAAAAAAAATGATTACCCCTGTTTTGTTTTTGATTTGAAGTTTAACGTCCCGGTCAGCACTATAAAGGTCCTTTTGGAGACGGTGCTTCCAATTTTGTGGGACTTTTACCCAACATTGAGATTAAATGACATCTCATGCCCTGTTGCCCAATGAAACCAGTACCCCTGTGTGGGGGTGTAACCCCCAATTTTATATAGATTTACAGGGATACTTTATATAGGTTTACAGGGGTAATGGGGGTCAAAATTATATAGGCGTGTCTTCGTGATGAGTGGTTACTGGTTTGGTTACCCACTTGGTATATGTACTTTAGGGGCCAGGGTTCGACCCAGGGCTGCTTCGCTAATTCTGTCAAGGCTTATGTCATCATGCAATATAGCTGATGGTGGGGAACAAATCGAAACGCAATCACAAATTATCTTTATGTTATGTTCAGGCTTAAATAAATAAATAAATAAATAAATAAATAAATAAATAACAACAGTTTTCTTTGAGCATCGCAGCTTCAAATGAAGTTGCTTCGCAAGTTCGCTTGAACTTTTGATTTCCGAGACGAAGGTCATGCCCCGAAACGTAATGCGCCGAAACGTAAAATGAGTTTATTACTGGTAATCTTTCTGGATATTTAGTTTTGTTTGTTTGATTTGAGGTTTAACGCCCCCGTCAACAATGTAAAGGTCATTTTGGAGACGTTGCTTCCAATTTTGTGGGGCTTTTACACGACCTTGAGATGAAATGACATCTCAAGCCCTGCCGCCCAATGAAACCAATACGGTTTATAAGCATGGGCGGGCCGGCTCGCACCGCTTTGCCTGGGCAGGCTTAGATCCTCTAAGCGGTTTACCAGTAATCGTGTGCTGGTTGGTTTCAGCTCTGCGTGGAAGCATAATGCAGCCCATCTATTTCTTCAAGCCCCGATGGGCGGGGGCCGATCTGGATATTTAGTACATGTATTTGATACATGTGGGTGCTTTTGAGTTTACGTCCCACCGACAGCTAAGGTCATACTGAGACGGAACCTCGGCGAAAGTCTGGAGAAGCCCATTTTATTTCGATGAACTAAATAAGTGTCAAGTTCACACAAGGTTGCCCGGTCGAACACCGAAACTGCCTGAGAGCTGAAAAACCAGACATCGAAGCCAAAGCCTGACAAAATCTACACACAATACCTGTTCGACTAGAAAAGACACAAAGCAGCGTATGGTGAATAGATTGGTGCTGATGAGTAGATGTCCTGATTACCTTTTGACTAAATTCCGAAAAATACTTTGTGGCTAATGGCCCTTTGTCACTTTCCGTACATTGTATGCATTGTGATGCATATAGCATAACTTTAGAAGCTTGTATGCTAGGGGTTTTGAAATTTCATATATGGATTCCTCATGGAAAATTAGCTGTAAGATATTTTTTCTCATCCGGATTTTACACCTTTTAAAGTTGTTTGAGTCAACCTTTGTGTTCAATCAGTTCAAAACAGTTATTGTGCGCAATGTTGGGAGACAAAATTTGTAAATCAATTTCAAGGGGTATCCCTTTTCTTAGTATTATTTTTCCTGCCTGTTTAAAATTCAGCGGCCAATTTCTATTGCAGTAAGTAGACAGGACAGTGCTGCAATTGTTCTGATTGTGATTTTTGAGTGGTTCCTTCCACAAAGTCACAAATAGCTTTCAAAATCTTATGTGTGCAATGTTACCAGAATACACCGTATACACATATTTACGCATTTGATTCTGATGGCACAAATGTGCTTCCATGCACTAAATTTTTGTCATGAGACATTGACAAATGTATTTTCTGAACCCCCCCCCCCCCCCCACCCCCCCAAAAAAAAAAAATTTTTTTTATTATTACAACTTGAACATAGATCTTGTTTATCAATAACATACAAGGAAAATATAAATGGCATCTATTTAAATAAATAAGAATATAGAAAGCAGCGGGAGCCTGCATCGTCTGCTTGTGTCCGCCAAACCTTCAACTGGATTTCCTTTTGATTTTGTGGATATAGATGGATAGATTTGGGAAAATGCATAGCCTCCGTGTACCATATCTCGAACGATGTTGAGCAAATGATGAGCAAATATTTCCATTTATCAATCAAGAGAAAGCTTCTTCGTTCTCTTTTTAATAACAAATTATAGACTGCACTTTAACAATTTCTGACGTATATTTTGTTTTTAATGACGTCATTTGTTTGCGCATGAGGAGAGCTTGCCTTACAACCGGTAAAACAGTGGATGGTGCTTTTATTGAGCCATTACTTATTTAATGCTTTTTCTGCGGATTAAATCCTAATTTTCTCAGAACTGGCACGGATATTTTTTGAGGACTTTTTTTTTGGTAATTAATATAACATAGCCCTGTGTTTTGGTGTTAAAAGAGTTTCTCAAGGAATTATCTTGACCATAAAAATTAAAGTGCCTCGCCTATATGTGTAGCTTGCGCTTACAACTGAATGTTGATTTATTGCATCAGCCAAAATATTTGTCATTACTCGAAGATACCAAAATCCATGATATGACGTAACTACATCCGGTGTTACCATAAATTTTGACCATTGGAATTTTACCCCCAGAAATTTGGTAAATTTTACACTATTTTTGCGCTAAAGGATTTTTAGTATTTTTTGAAACAATTTCTTTTCCGTCCGTATGCAGGACGGTTATTTTTGCACATGCATGTGAAACTTGAGGAATCTGTGTCAATCTGGGCATGAACAAGGGACTCAGATACCTATGGACCCTTTTGCTGTTTTTTATTCCTGCTGTGTCACAGATCGTGATAAAAACCCATATTAAAACATACATAAAATGAATTATTTTACTGGCTGGTCACAGATGTATCATAACAGGGGCCAACAGATATATTTTTGAAAAATTACTGATGACCAGTTCCTTCTGGTTTTTATTTAGTGACGTGAATATACATCACCAAGCATATTTGTCAGCGATGAACTATCAAGTGATTCTCTAAACTGGTGACTTGAATCTATCAACATTTAATAAATACATTGTATATTTCAAGATTCATTATCCAAAGTTTCCAGTTTGTGCTGAAGGCTCCCAAACTAACATCGACATTATTATATTTTAAACACGTACATGTTACTGGCCACTACAAGGTCTCTATTGAAATCTTACTGGGTACCTTATTATCTGGTAAGTCGCACGATTAAAAATAAAAAGTAACCGAGCTTTAATGTAATGTAAAGCCACCCTTTAAACATTCTTCCTTCTTCCCTTTCCCCTGAGTATTGGTATAACCTGTAAATGTGCATCTTAAGATGTCACCTCCACTTACTTTCTACCTTTTCATTGGACAACCTGCCTTCGACAACCTTGTCCCTCTATTCACCATTAGCTCTTAATTATCCTGTGTCTCTTGTCGCACATTACGATAATTCACCCATGCGACATGGTGCATTTTTCACATCTCCAAAATGGCTACTTTTCTGATGAAAATCCTTGACATGTTTCTTATAAATGTTCAAAACATAGGTTGAGGGTGCTCGTTATTACCGCATCAGGCGGTTCTAACGAGTATCCACAACCTGTGTCTTGGAACAGAAATAAGAAAAATAATGTTTACCCCGTAAACCCCAGTTTTCTCTATATAAAGTTGGGTTTAGGGGTCTTAATTTCACGGACTTGTTCATGGGATGCACTGATTAACCCGTTCTTCGTCTACTTGAGGCGGACCGTCCATGCTAATAAACCCTATTGGTTTCATTGGGCGACAGGGCTTGAGATGTCATTTCATCTCAGTGTCGGGTAAAAGTCCCACAAAATTGGAAGCAACGTCTCCAAAATGACCTTTACAGTGTTGACGGGGACGTTAAACCTCAAATCAAACAAACAAAACTAGTTCCTTTAACTGATATTTGTCCCATATATTGATTGTTTTGGGTTTAAAGGCACGTCCACCCTTATTGGTCATTTTGTGTCTTCTCCCTTAGAAAAGCGATAGAAGAGATAGTAGAGCAGATGAAATTGAGGGACAGAAAGGAAAGAGGAAAATAAATATATAAGTGCAGAAACAGAAGAAATAACAGTATTCCCCCTCTACCATTACCTGCTGCAAGAACAGCAGGTCTTGTCCAGCTGTAAGCCAATATCAGTTGGACGCCCTATTGACGCAAGGTAAACGTCACCTTTGCCTCACCCAACCACCCAAATTGTCCCATACAGATTTGCCAAAAGGGCCTTCTGGGTCAAGCCATCAGGAGTTATCATGATTTGACAAACAGAGTGTAGGCAATGATCAGGAACTTATACAAACTACCTCGCACCTCCCATTCAAAACACCAAAATAAAACGTCACGAATGGAAAGCGAGAAGGACAGTTATCTCCCCACATGGCCAAGCAGCTATCCAAAATAAAAACGGCATTAGCAATACATGCATCTTAAAGACCAACAATAAAAATAAGAAACCACAACAGAAGGACCGCCTTGGAATGGGGTCAGTAAGACGTTTTACGGATGTTACACTTTAATTGATTTAAGGTGGCCTCAATCCTCACTGTTGGTTGTCTTGGTTAAAATCCATTAGTTGTTCAGTCTGCATGATGGATTTCTAGCTCATCAATGTAACAACTCCGCGAACATAAAATCAAACGAATAAGGAGATGAGACAACGACGAGGACTCAACAGCATGGATTAGCTAGAATGCTGCAGGAAAGGAAACTCATAGTTAGGCTCCGATTAGCCCTACCAGAGACAGAGCATCAGGCACCTACCTTCAGGCGTTCTGGTGGAAATGTATTCGTACTTATGAAAGGAACTGAATGAAAGGTTAACTTACCTGAGGTTGACACCTTATAGGTCAGATATTTTGAACAGGGGCAATGTTTGGCATAATAAATGTTACGATTCCTATGTAAATCAAGCTTCTTCTTCTACATTTTTGTCAAGAAGGGTGGGAACATCGGGTTCAACACAGACTCTCGACTGACCTTTCTGCATCTTCATGTCACTTGGTCACCACATTTTCCCATGTTTGCCAAAAGATCAACCAAAATACGTCTATCCTTCAAATATGAAATACTGGACGAAATTCTGCCAACCCTTTGAAAAAAGACTGAAATAGGGTCGCGTTCAGAGGTATTGTTGTCATGGTAACTTCATACCAAACTACCACTGGTTATCGAATAAATGGTTTATGAAGGCTGGAAAATGCAGCTAAGCAATAAGCGCAATCAGTAAAGCAGAAAACTGTGGCTGCTGTATCATGACAACGCCAATTAAATATGGTTTATGCTTGCCACCAAGCGTACGCGACTTTTAATAACTAACCTGAACACAAAGTTATAAACAAGCAGCCCATGGGAAACTACGCTCACCAGAGCTCAAATGGGCATAAATTATCCCACCCTCGGTGGCCATTTATTTTAATCGACCATAATGGTTTAGTAGAGGCCAATCGCAGGACCATTGCTGCCAAAATATTTTTAAATCAACCATTGTTTTTTTGTTGCCGTCACATACATTATGGTCAGCTTTAAACAATCTAAGCAGGTCTAAAGTCCAAAATGTTTCATACCAAGGTCTTGTATTTCCTGAGATGCAAAATTCAAAATCACATTTGGCCAATTAGCGTCGTTGACAGTTGGCGTCGTTGTTACATCTCCTTATTGGTGTGACAATCACACAGATCCCTCAAACAAACTTTGATTTCTCGACCACACTGATGCAGTATATGTAATTTGGTATCAGTTAGCACAGTAGTTTTGGAAAAAAATAGAAATATACAATCTTATGGCCCCAGGATCATTTACCTGGCTGCAATTATCAACTCTGATGTCATAATCTGCAACAGAACCATAAAATCCTGTGCTTGTCATACAAAACCCTAAGTGACCGCATGTGACCTTGACGTAAGAAAGGTCAAGGTCAACCAAATGTTATCATTTGAACAAATGTGAAAGGGACCGGGTCCCCAATATTGTATATCAAATTTCAAGGTCATCGGTCTATTGGTTCCTGAGAACGGGCGGTTTCAAAAGTTTTTACCATATATGGGCATGGTGGACATTTTGATCATGTGACCCAGACATTAAGAATATATGTTTGTTCTTCCACCCCATGGCGGCTTCACATGTAATTTGGTTCCAATCGGCCTCGTAGTTTCAGAGTAGATGCCGTTTGGATTTGTTTGGATGTTCAAATGAGAAAAGAGGGTAGGTACATTTATCTCCCCTTTTTATGTCTTTTTCTCCACTTTTTTTTATTTTCTAACTCCATTTTCAAGATGCTGAGAGACCTTTCAATAAATTCATATCATAGTTAAGTGTGAGAAAATAAGGTGCATTAAACTCCTTAAATACGTGTGCTACGAATTTCAAATCCCCGACTAATAATGTACATAACAAAAACACGCTTATTCAAATACACTCGACTCTCGCTGTCTCCAACTCCAAGGGAGTAGAATATTCGGTGTGCGATTACAGTAGTTTGAGATAAAAAGAGTTGAAATCTAAGGAACATATAGCAAAACTAGCATAACAGTCCACAAAATTTAGTTTGACATGAGTCATTGTTTGAGATATCCGAGTTTGAGATAACGAGTCTATTAGAAATTTTATCACCATAAAAATGAAAATTTTCAGATAAAAAAAATCTGATATTTTTTTTATATTTCTGCACAAAACATATATCATGTAGATTCTGGGTACTCGTTAGAACCGCCTCTTCGTTAGAACCGCCTCTTTGATGCGGTTATAACGACTACACACAATCTATGTTATGGAGCAGAAATAAGAAAAAAAATGATTACCCCTGTTTTGTTTTTGATTTGAAGTTTAACGTCCCGGTCAGCACTATAAAGGTCCTTTTGGAGACGGTGCTTCCAATTTTGTGGGACTTTTACCCAACATTGAGATTAAATGACATCTCATGCCCTGTTGCCCAATGAAACCAGTACCCCTGTGTGGGGGTGTAACCCCCAATTTTATATAGATTTACAGGGATACTTTATATAGGTTTACAGGGGTAATGGGGGTCAAAATTATATAGGCGTGTCTTCGTGATGAGTGGTTACTGGTTTGGTTACCCACTTGGTATATGTACTTTAGGGGCCAGGGTTCGACCCAGGGCTGCTTCGCTAATTCTGTCAAGGCTTATGTCATCATGCAATATAGCTGATGGTGGGGAACAAATCGAAACGCAATCACAAATTATCTTTATGTTATGTTCAGGCTTAAATAAATAAATAAATAAATAAATAAATAAATAAATAAATAACAACAGTTTTCTTTGAGCATCGCAGCTTCAAATGAAGTTGCTTCGCAAGTTCGCTTGAACTTTTGATTTCCGAGACGAAGGTCATGCCCCGAAACGTAATGCGCCGAAACGTAAAATGAGTTTATTACTGGTAATCTTTCTGGATATTTAGTTTTGTTTGTTTGATTTGAGGTTTAACGCCCCCGTCAACAATGTAAAGGTCATTTTGGAGACGTTGCTTCCAATTTTGTGGGGCTTTTACACGACCTTGAGATGAAATGACATCTCAAGCCCTGCCGCCCAATGAAACCAATACGGTTTATAAGCATGGGCGGGCCGGCTCGCACCGCTTTGCCTGGGCAGGCTTAGATCCTCTAAGCGGTTTACCAGTAATCGTGTGCTGGTTGGTTTCAGCTCTGCGTGGAAGCATAATGCAGCCCATCTATTTCTTCAAGCCCCGATGGGCGGGGGCCGATCTGGATATTTAGTACATGTATTTGATACATGTGGGTGCTTTTGAGTTTACGTCCCACCGACAGCTAAGGTCATACTGAGACGGAACCTCGGCGAAAGTCTGGAGAAGCCCATTTTATTTCGATGAACTAAATAAGTGTCAAGTTCACACAAGGTTGCCCGGTCGAACACCGAAACTGCCTGAGAGCTGAAAAACCAGACATCGAAGCCAAAGCCTGACAAAATCTACACACAATACCTGTTCGACTAGAAAAGACACAAAGCAGCGTATGGGGCCACCACGTCTGGTCAGAATCTACCCTTATCTCTCTTGGTATGGCCCAGAGTATACAGAGGGCACATGCTACCTGCGAAGACTCTGATCAGACTGCGCATTCGCGCAGTCTGATCAGAGTCTTCGCAGGTCACATAGGTCGTATTGGAGATTTTGTCATGCACCGGCTTATTTAGTTGGCTCTGTCACGGAGGCAACAGCTATATAAGTAATTAAAGTTCAGTAATTCATCGCGGAAATCGGCAAAAATATTTGAATGACATAGTCGCATGTCACTGCATGTAATGTTAATTAAACTTGGATTTCTTTAGTTATGATGGGCTTAAAATTATTATTAATCACCTCGAATGGAATAGTACGTGCCTTGTAGAATCACTCGACCTTAATTCGTGATAACCTTGGCTTTCCTTCTCTGTCAACAACAAACTTTAAGGGAACTGGAAGCATCTTAGTGGGGAGGCAACTTATTCAAAACTACTTTGTCTTGCTTGCTTGTATCGAGCTTTTACGTCCCCGTCAACACTATTTAGGTCATTTTGGAGACGTTGCTTATTGGACTTTTACCCGACATTGAGGTGAAATGACATCTCAAGCAAACCAATAGGGTTTATATGCAGGGACAGTCCGACTCGCACCTCTTTTTCTGGACAGGCTTAGACCTTCTAAACGGTTTCCCAGTTCTCAAGTGCGGCCAGTTTCAGCTCTGCGGGCCCTCATTGATGGGTATCTACTATTAAAGAAAACTTGTTCCTGATGATTTGATTGTTTTTTTTTGTGTTTTTTTTTTTTTTTTTGTTTTACGGCCCTTTTCATATCGAGCCGATCGTTAATCAGAGATGGGCGAAAACCGGAGTACCCGGAGAAAAACCACCTGACCCTTCCGTTGCAGAACTTGGCGTCTCACATGTGACCCGAGCGAGGCTCGAACCACAGCGGTGAGAGATCTAATGATTAAGAGTCAGCGCTCTTATCCACAAGGCCACGGAAGCCCGTGAAGATTTGATTGATGAAGACAAACCCTATGGGTCATTTTGTGTCCCAGAGAGGGGGAGGAAAGAGATTGAAAATATAGAAGAGAAAATTGAAGTGAGGAAAGGGGAGAAACATGGATTGAAGTGTAGAAACAGAAGAAATAACAACATTCCCCCTCTACCCTCACCTGCTGCAAGGGCAGCAGGTCTTGCCCAGCTGTATGTAAGTATGAAAAGAACGGACGACTTTATATTGAACAGCAAACTGTTTGTTTGTTTTGTTTGATTTGAGGTTTAACGTACCAGTCAACTCTTTAAATGCCATTTTGGAGACGTTGCTTCCAATTTTGTGGGACTTTTACCCGACATTGAGATGAAATGACATCTCAAGCCCTGTCGCCCAACGAAATCAATAAGATTTATTAGCATGGACGGTCCGCCTCGCACCGCGGTTCCTGGACAGGCTTAGATCCTCTAAGCGGTTTACCAGTACTAGTGTGCGGGCCGGATTCAGCTCTGCGTGGAAGCATCATGCAGCCCATATATTTCTTCAAGTCCCTATGGACGGGGGCCTAAACAGCAAACTGACATCACGCGAAGAAGTCCGTGAAATGGTCACTCCCTTACACCCCACTTTGTAGAGAGATAAGTGGGGTTTACAGGGGTAAAAATTATTTTTCTTATTTTACCCACAACCTATGTTTGCTGTATACAATATATAAATGAGAAAAATATTATGGATTTTCGTCAGAAAAGTATCCATTTTGGGGATGTGAAAAAATGCACTTTGTTGCGCGGGTGTATTATCGTAATTGGGTGGTTGGGTGTGGCGAAGGTGTCGTCATTACGCAAACACGCCTATACAAATACATTGCCACCTTTATCGCCGAAAAAAGGAAAATTTTAGGATGAACAATTGTGATATTTTTCGTATTTCTGCTCCAAGTATAGATTATGGTTCTAACGAGTACCCACAATCTATATTTTAGACACAAATAAGAAAAGTAAGGTATAACCCCCGGAAACCCCAGTTTTACTGTATAAAATTGGGGTACAAGGGGGTCAAAATTATATAGGCGTGTTTTCGTGATGGTATTTTCCTCACCTGGGTATTGGTTTACAATTGGTCAATGCCTGTTATCCTTGAAGCAGATAATGGTAGAGGGAGGAATGTTTTACAGATAATACCAGATTCGTGTCATTTGATATCAAGACTATCAGGCAAGGCATTGAGAACGCATGTAGAATCGCGAGGCTTGCCTCGCGATTCTACATGCGTTCTCGAAGCCGAGCCTGATAATCTTGTTTTTGTTTGATTTGAGGTTTAACGTCCCCGTCAACACTGTAAAGGTCATTTTGGAGACGTTGCTTCCAATTTTGTGGGACTTTTACCCGACATTGAGATGAAATGACATCTCAAGCCCTGTCGCCCAATGAAACCAATAATATTTATTAGTATGGACGGTCCGCCTCGCACCGCGGTTCCTGGACAGGCTTAGATCCTCTAAAGGGTTTACCAGTACTAGTGTGCGGGCCGGATTCAGCTATGCGTGGAAGCATCATTATGCCCATATATTTCTTCAAGCCCCTATGGGCGAGGGCCTAAACAGCAAACTGACATCACGCGAAGAAGTCTGTGAAATGAACACTCCCTTACACCCCATTTTGTAGAGAGATAAGTGGGGTTTACAGGGGTAAAAATTATTTTTTCTTATTTTACCCACAACCTATGTTTGCTGTATACAATATACATGGATTTTCGTCAGAAAAGTAGCCATTTTGGAGATGTGAAAAAATGCACTTTGTTGCGCGGGTGTATTATCGTAATTGGGTGGTTGGTCGTCATTACGCAAACACGCCTATACAAATACATTGCCACCTTTATCGCCGAAAAAAATGAAAATTTTATGATGAAAAATTGTGACATTTTTCTTAATTTCTGCTCCAAATATAGATTATGGGCACTCGTTAGAACCGCCTCATCGAGGCGGTTCTAACGAGTACCCACAATCTATATTTTAGAGCAGAAATAACAACAATAAGGTTTACCCCCGGAAACCCCAGTTTTACTATATAAAATTGGGGTTCAAGGTTCAAAATTATATAGGCGTGTTTTCGTGATGGTATTTTCCTCACCTGGGTATTGTTGTACAATTGGTCAAGGCCTGCTATCCTTGAAACAGGTAATGGTAGAGGGAGGAATGTTTTATAGATAATACCAGATTTGTATCATTTGATATCAAGTTTATCAGGCAAGGCATTGAGAACGCATTTGATATCAAGTTTTCAGGCAAGGCTTTGAGAACGCATGTAGAATCGCGAGGCTTGCCGAGCGATTCTACATGCGTTCTCGAAGCCGAGCCCGATAATCTTGATATCAAATGACACGATTATGGTAGTCTATTTATCAGTTAATCCCCTTGTAACTCCACAGTTTTGCATTTTTTTCCAGTAGTCCAGTTCATAGAAGTGCAATATCACGTTGACCTGATAAAGTTCACTTGTCCTGAGTTCGCATATCTTTATCAGGTCAGTACGTTACAATGCAATTAATATAGGGGATAACTGATATTTCTTTACTGTCATTATTTAACCTTTTTTTCCCTGTCCCACTCTTTCATCTCTACTATCTCTTCTATCTATTTAAAGACGACTCAAAATGACCCACAATGTTTGACGTGTCGTTAAACCTCAACACAGTCAGCAAACAGTTATCGCGCCAAATGCTATGTGTACATGTATATTTTCACCTTAACAAATTTTGTACCGGAAACCCCAAAACGGATACCTTGGCAAACTGCGCAGGCCCAGATCAGACGCCGCAAAACGCGGCGTCTGATCAGGGCCTACACTATTTTTGAAAAGTTCAGCTACTTTTCAAATAAATTTTTAAAGATAACATATCATGTCACCCCTAATTTCGAAATGGACTCCTGTCATAGTTAAGAAGGTTAAAAATTGTTAAAATAGCCTATAGTTCTTTTTATCTTCTTTGCAATCACGAAAACTGTTCACGTAGTCGTTTTAACCCATATATGCCTAGTGGCCCTTTTTTGGGACGTTGGCAAACAGTGTAGAACACTGTTTGCTCAAAGAACATACATTTTTGTACAACTTACATTAAACAAAACAAATCTGACACCCCTATAATTGAAAATGGACAACTCCAAATTTATAAGATGGAAGATTCCATTGTCATATATGGGTTAAATGTCTTGTTTTAGGTTCAGTTGCATCGATCAGAATTCTGCACAGCTCTGACATTTCCGTTTACCACTCAGGGAATTAAGTATCGCGGTTTCAAGGCTAGGTTCTAAACCACAGCTATTTTTTTCCTGTATGTGGTAAAATAGGCTTGTTCTCTCATTCCAAGAGCTAAAAAAGTTAATGGGGGTAAATTTCTGTAAACTGCTGAAAATTAGGATCCGACGTTAGTTGAGGTTTGCATGTGTGTTCTTTCTTTTCTTCTTAAATAAATAGAGAATACCAGGTGAGTGTCTTTTGATATCAAGTTTATCAGGCAAGGCTTCGAGAACGCTTGCAGACTCGCGAGGCTGGCCGAGCGGTTCTACCTGCGTTTTCGGAGCCGAGCCTTATAAACTTGATATCAAATGGCACGAATCTGGTATTCTATTTTTCAGTTAATACCATTGTGCACTCTTACATTTTTTGCCAATTTTCCCAGCAGTCCAGTTCTTAGAAATGCTATGTCACGTTGACCTGATAAAGCTCTCTTGTCCTGAGATAGCATATGTTTATCAGGTCAATGTGCTTCAATGCAATCAATATAGGGGGTGACTGATAAAGTACGGATACTTTGTGTGTGTTCATGACATTAGAATCGCTCCATTCTGGCTGCACTGTATTTTTATCACTATTCCATACTCATAGTTTTGTTCTGCGCATGCGGATTTCAGATTTGCGAGCCGCATCATGTTAACAGGTGTCCGTGAAATGAATACCCTTCTCTATACAGAGGAAACTAGGGTTTACAGGGTATACATTATTTTTCTAATTTCTGCTCTAAGACATATGTTGTGGGAATAAGAATAATATCACATATTATCAGTTACCCCCTATATATATTGTATTGTAACGCACTGACCTGATAAAGATATGCTTTCTCAGGACAAGAGAGCTTTTCACGTCAACGTGACATTGCACTTTTATGAATGAACCGGACTACTGAAAAAATGACAAAAATGTTATTGTTACTGGAAAAAAATGAAAAAATAAACTTAAAAAAAAATATATGTCAGCTGATACTAAATATATCAACCGCTAGAATGCTGGGACGCACTGAGGACCATCAATAACTGATCGTACATTGTTAATTTAAGAGTGTACAAGAGGATAAACTGATAAATAGAATACCAGATTCGTGTCATTTGATATCAAGTTCAGATGCTCAGATGCACTGAGGATCATCAATAACTGATCGTAAATTGTTAATTTAAGAGTGTAGAAGGTGATAAACTGATAAATAGAATACCAGATTCGTGTCATTTTATATCAAGTTTATCAGGCTCGGCTTCGAGAACGCATGTAGAATCGCTCGGCAAGCCTCGCGATTCTACAAGCGTTCTCGAAGCCTTGCCTGATAAACTTGATATCAAAAGACACTCACCTGATATTCTCTATTTTTCATCCAAAATGGAAAGTAGCCATTTTGGAGATATAAAAGAATGCCCTGTGAAAGCCTCGCGATTCTACATGCGTTCTTGAAGCCGAGCCTGATAAACTTGATGTCAAATGACACGAATCTGGTTATAGAGAATGCAAGATTCGTGTCTTTTGATATCAAGTTTATCTTGCCTTGTGTTTTTTATGAAATTTGGCCTTTTAGTTTTGTTGCTATGGCAACTTAGAGTTTCCATTGACTTATAATGGGGAAAACTGAAAAATGGCATTTACTGCCAAGTCATTGCAGATATTTTGATAAAACTTACATAAACCTGTTCCTTGAGTAAACATCTCTCAGCCATAGGCTTTTGTGTCAACCTGGGGGTCCCCTAGGTTGTGCCAGGGTCATGCCCTGCCCCCTCCACTTCATAAAATGCCTTGTATCTCAGAAACCTTACAGATCCCAACCCCTAAACCACACGTATTCTTGTTCCTTATGATAAGATGCATTAAGTGACACCAACCTGGGGGTCCCCGGGATGTGCCGGGGACATGCCCTTCCCCCTCTATTTCATAAAATGCCATTTATCTTAGAAACCATTCAGATCCCCACCCCTAAACTATATATATTCTTGTTCCTTAGGCTAAGATGCATTAAGTGACACCAACCTGGGGGTCCCCCGGGATGTGCCGGGGACATGACCCACCCCCTCCACTTCATAAAATGCCATTTATCTCAGAAACCATTGAGATCCTTACCCCTAAACCATATATATTCTTGTTCCTTATGATAAGATGGACTCCGTGACACCAACCTGGGGGTCCCCTGGGATGTGACGGGGCCTTGCCCCACCCCATCCACTTCATAAAAGGCCCAATATCCCAGTAACCTTACAGACCCCCACCCCTAAACCATATATATTCTCGTTCCTTATGATAAGTCGCATTCAGTGACTACAACTTGGGGGTCCCCCCGGGATGTGCGGGGGCCATCCCCAACCCCCTCCACTTCATAAAAGGCTAAATATTCCAGAAACCTTACAGATCCCCACACCAAAACCATATAATTTTCTTGTTCCTCATAATAAGACACATTCAGTGACACCAACCTAGGGGTCACCCAGGGTGCGCCCGGGCCATACTCCACCCCTCGACTTCACAAAGACCATATATCTGAGAAACTGTTTAGAGCCCACCCCTAAACCATATATATTCTTGTTCCTTATGATAAGACGCATTCAGTGATACCAATCTGGGGGTCCCCTAGGATGTGGCAGGGCTTATGCCCCACCCCCTCCACTTCGTTAAAGGCCGAATATCTCAGAAACCGTTCAGATCCCCACCCCTAAACCATTTAGATTCTTGTCCCTTATGATAAGACGCATTCAGTGATACCAATCTTAGGGTCTCCCTGGCCGCACGGGGGCTAAGCCGGACCCCTCCACTTCATAAGACTCATTCACTCACATCAACGTGGGGTCTCTGTGCTAGGGCAACATGCTGATGCCATGGCCCACCCCTCCACTTCATAAAAGGCCATATATCTCAGACGCCATTAAGATCCCCACCTCATAATCATATATATTATTGTTTCTTATGATTTGACACATTCAGTCAGACCAACTTGGTGGTCCACAGGGGCCATTCCTCCCCTCATAATTTCATAAGAGGGCCTCATATCTTGGAAACTGTTCATATCCCAACCCCTAAACATTATATTTTCTGGGTCCTTATTATAAGACACATTCAGCGACAACAATCTTGGCTTTCCTGGGGTCTGCCAGGGCCATGCTCCAACCCCTCTGCAGCTTAAAAGGCCTTACATCTCAGGAACAGTACACATCCCAACCCCTAAACCATATATATTCTTTTGCCTTATGATAAGTTGGATTCAGTGATACCAGCCTGGGCTCTGTTGGGACCATGCCTCATCCCTCCTCCTCCTGTTTGGGAGACTTTATAATCAATAAATTAAAACCTGAAACCATACATGGCTGCCAGTGGGCAGTGCCCGCCTGAGCTCTGGTGAGCATTGTGGCCCATGGGCCTCTTGTTTCATGTAATTTTTCTATTTTTCCCTGTAACAATAACACTTTTGTCATTTTCCAGTAGCTCGGCTCATTCATAAAAGTGCAATGTTACGTTGACGTGATAAAGCTCACTTGACCTGAGATAGAATATCTTTATCAGATCAATGCGTTACAATGCAATATGTATAGGGGGTAACTGATAAGAAAGAATGCCCTGTGCACTGTTATCGAGATGGGATGCAGACAGAATCATTCCACTGAGAGCACTGGTGGATCGTTTGAGTATATGCTGGGACGGAGATTTAGGCTTTTTTTTTGTTTCAAACGAAAACATGTCTATTCAAAGACATTGCAAATTTTACCGCCGAAAAAATTTAAATTTTGTGATGAAAAATTTTGATATTTTTCTTATTTCTGCTCAAAATATAGATTGTGGGTACTGGTTAGAATCGCCCCATCGAGGCGGTTCTAACGAGTACCCACAGTCTATATTTAGAACAGAAATAAGAAAAAAAAGTTTATCCCTGTAAACCCCAGTTTTACTGTATAAAAGTGGGGTTCAAGGGGGTCAGGATTATATAGGCGTGTGTTCGTGATGAATAGAAGTGAAGGCAATGAATGATCAGGAATCGATACCCTTTATCGACAGTTCTCATCAGAGACACCAAGGGAAAGAAACACAAACATGAAACAACTAGACCCTAATGGAAATATCACTAGCGGAAAGCCAAAAGGACAGTTAATGGCCAATTGGCTATACAAAGCAAAATAATATAAGCGATACACACATCAAAGACAAGCCATAACAAAATAAAACAAACAAACCGCGACAGAAGAACCGCCTTGGAACGGTCAGTGAAACGAATTCCACTGGGGGGCTTAACCCTCAAATTCCCGGTATTTTAAGGAAACAGAGTAGTCCCTGTTTAGACGCAGCGTTATGATGCGTCTGTTTTGTTTGTTTGATTTGAGGTCTAACGTCCCCGACAACACTGTAAAGGTCATTTTGGAGACGTTGCTTCCAATTTTGTGGGACTTTTACCCGACATTGAGATGAAATAACATCTCAAGCCCTGTCGCCCAATGAAACCAATAGGGTTTATTAGCATGGACGGTCCGCCTCGCACCGCGGTTCCTGGACAGGCTTCTAAGATCCTCTAAGCGGCTTACCAGTACTAGTGTGCGGGCCGGATTCAGCTCTGCGTGGAAGCATCGTGCAGCCCATATATTTCTTCAAGCCCCTATGGGCGGGGCGAATATGATGCGTCTGATCTCGGTCTTCACTGTTTGCCAGAGCCCCAGCACATGCACCCAGAGTTATTGTAACAACATTCTGACGTCACACAGCGTCAAGAATAGCGCTGGTGACCTGGATTTCGTACATGTCAGCGACAGTAACGTAGACAATAGCAGGGATGAGACTTAATCAGTTAGTAACTTTGGATCAACTGATAAACAAGCGACACAAAATTGCTGATGCCTGAAAGCAGATAAAAGCTTCTTAGGAAATTGGAAAGATAAGACGTTTTGATTAAGTTCGCAGATTAATATCTAAGTTGCTGTTTATTTACTCCATCACGAAAACATGCCTATATAATTTCGACCCCCTTGAACCCCACTTTTATATAGTAAAACTGGAATTTACAGGGGTAATCCTTATTTTTCTTATTTCTGCTCTAAAATATAGAGTGTGGGTACTCGTTAGAACCGCATCGTTGAGGCGGTTCTAACGAGTACCCGCAATCTATATTTTGAGCAGAAATAAGAAAAATATCACAATTTTTCATCTTATTTTTTTTTTCGGAGATAAAGGCTACAATGTATTTGTATAGGCGTGTTTTCGTGATGGGTGAAAGATAATTTCGGTGAAACTTCAAAAGCCCGAACACCGATGGCTCGTTTACCATGGATAGTTCGAACTTGCTCTTATGCCCCTCGAAAATAATTTCAATAGCTCAAGATCTCCATTTCTTACATGATTTTCAATGAAATACCGGCCCCGATAGCTCAGTTGGTATAGAGTGCCCGCTCCGGGGAACGGGAGGTCACGGGTTCGATCCCAGGCTGCGACATACCAAAGTCGTTAAGAATGGTACTAGCTGCTCCTCGCTTGGCACTCAGATTTACGGGGTAGAGCTAGGACTGGTCGACCCAGTGTCAGGATAATGTGACTGGGTGTGGTATCATGTAATGTGTCTGGGACATGATACTTCAGTGAGGCAGCACTATAAAAGTGAGCATTGAGCTCCCTGTCGCAACCAGACACCGTCGTGATATGACACAAAATTGTTGAAAGCGACGTTAAACCCGAATTCACACCCACACATTTTCAATGAAATGCATGTTGGGGGTGGTTGGGTGAGGCAAAGATGATGTGTATCTTGCATCACCGGGGCGTCCAACTGATATTGGCTTACAGTTGGAAAAGGCCTGCAGTCTTTGCAGCAGGTATGGGTAGAGGGTGGAGTGTTATTTCTTCTGTTTCTTAACTTCCATTCATTTTTCTCTTTCTCCTCTGTCTCCTACTTTAATCTCCTCTACTATCTCTTCTTTCTCTTTCTTCCTTTCTCTCAGAGACGACACTAAATGACCCACAAGGGTTGACGTGTCGTTAAACCACAAACAATCAACCATGAAATACATGTTTACAGATTTCTCAGTGAAATCGAAATCGTTCGTCACTGCAAACAGTGAAGATAAAATTTTTGGATTTTCACTGTTTGTAAATTCGATGCATTATCGAAAAATAACACATATCCTACACGTGTGCCAAAAATTATGATACGCACGTTCGCGCGTCTTTAAGACGTTGATGACGTCACTTTAGCACCAATGCAACGTAATGCACGCGACGCCAGATAAGCTTAGCAACTGCGGACATTATATGAATCATAATTGAATGCAAATTACAAGTGTAAAGTAACCATTGCAAGCTATTTTCCAGGTGCAAACTTTCAGTTTATACCACCTATTATCCCGCCCCCGCCCATCGGGCTTGAAGAAATAGATGGGCTGCATGATGCTTCCAAGCAGAGCTGAAACCGACCCGCACACGAGTACTGCCGATGCAAAGCGGTGCGAGTGTCGGACCGTCCATGCTTATAAACCCTATTGGTTTCAATGGGCGGCAGGGCTTGAGATGTCATATCATCTCAATGTTGGGTAAAAATCCCACAAAATTGGAATCAATGTCGGTTAAAAGTCCCACAAAATTGGAATCAACGTCTCCAGAATGAACTTTATAGTGTTGACGGGGACGTTAAACCTCAAATCAAACAAATCAAAACAACCTATTATCCCCTCTAAGCCCGCTTATCACCTCTAAATCGACGCGAAATTGCCATGAAAAAAAGTTTGTTCTCTGCGGTGTCGGCTGACGATTTGAAATTGCATTAAAATTCAGTTTAAAGAATGAAAAAAAAAACATTTTTTTTTTCAGTTTAGGATCAATTTCTTTCACCGAATGAACACCAAAAGAGGTGTATTTTCACGAGTGGCGAGAAAGTATGTTGAGGGTAGCCTACTCAACGAGGCGATTCTAATGAGTACACACAGCATATCCTTATTTTATGGAAGACAAAGACATAAATTACGATAGCACACCCGTGCGACATAGTGCAGCTTTTCACATCTCCAAAATGGCTAATTTTTCTGATGAAAAATCTCTGATATTTTTCTCATTTATACTGCAAACATAGGTTGTGGGTGCTCGTTAGAACCGCCTCATTGAGGCGGTTCTAACGAGTACCCACAACCTATATCTTGGAACAGAAATAAGAAAAACAATGTATACCCTCGTAAACCCCAGTTGACTCTATATAAGGTGTTTTTTTTTTTTTTTTTTTTTTTGGGGGGGGGGGGGGGGGGGGGGTTGGTGCTCATTTCACGGACTTGTTAACATAATGAATACTGTCCTTATCATGCCGTCAGATCCGACACTATTAACCCTCAGTGGCTCGAACTACCTTCATCTCGAACAAATTTTCATGGTCCATAAGGTGTTGGAGCAATCGAAATTCGACTGTACGTAGCTAATATGAGCCGGGGCACGGTATTTCCTACAATTTACATGTGCGCACAGCGAAGAATCAGATCAGCCTGCGCATTCATATAGTCTGACCAGACACGTCTCTTGCTGCATGAAGTTACTGCAAAAACACGCCAATACAAATACATTGTAAACTTAACCGCCGAAAAAAAAAGAAAGAAAATTTTCAGATGAAAACATATAAAATATAGAGTGCGAGTACTGCATAGAACTGCCTCCACTTAGGGGATCTAAGTCTGCCCAGGTCAAGCGGTCCATGCTTATAAATCCTATTGGTTTCATTGGACGGCAGGGCTTGAGATGTCATTTCATCTCAGTGTCGGGTTAAAGTCCCACAAAATTGGAAGCAACGTCTCCAAAATGACATTTACAGTGTTGACAGGGACGTTAAACCTCAAATCAAGCAAAACAAACAAACATCGTAAAAGAAAAATGATGACGATGAGGAAAAAATAAAAACAAGAGGACCAAGCTAGCTTGGTCCTGTATCGCTCACCTGAGCTAACAGATTCAAAGTTTAAGGAAGTGCCAACCTTTACTGAAGGCTTTATGGGAGGACATGGTGATGACAGGGTAAGCATTTTCTGAAAATCAAGTAGAATGTAACTCTATGATAAACAGGCTGACCTCACCGGTTTTCAAACTCATTCAAGCTTTTATTCCTGACTTGCTAAGAAGATCCGATCTAAACTGAAATGGCTATGGTGATGACAAGTTCAAAAACAAGAGTTTTCAAACTCCTCCAAGCTTTCTGCCTGACTTCCTTGTTTGTAAGTTTCATGAAGATCCGTTCAAAACTAAAGGGGCAGCAGTGATGACAAAGTCGAAAATAGGCATTTTCAGCAATCATAGGCACGTCACTCTATGATAAATGTGCCGACTTGGCCGGTATTCGACCTCACCTGAGGTTTTATTCCCAGCCACCTTACATGTAAGTTTCAGAAAGATCCGATCAGACTTGGCCAGTATTCAAACTCATCCAAGATTTTATTCCCAGCCACCTCACATATAAGTTTCAGAAAGATCCGATCAAAACTGAAGAGGCTACGGTGATGACAAGGTCAAAATTTGGCATTTTTAGCAATCAAAGGGATGTTACTCTAAAATAAATGAGCCGACTTGGCCAGTTTTCGAACCCATCGGAGGTTTCATCCCCAGCCACCTTACATATAAGTTTCAGAAAAATCCGATCAAAACTGAAGGGGCTACGGTAATGACAAGGTCAAAAATCAACATTTTCAGCCATCAAAGGGACATAACTCTACGATAAATGGGCCTACTTGGCCTGTTTTCGAACTCATCCAAGATTTTATCCCCAGCCACCTTACATATAAGTTTCAGAAAGATCTGATCAAAACTGAAGGGGCTATGGTGATGACAAGGTCAAAAATCGGCATTTTCAGCAATCAACGGGACGTAAATCAATGATAAATGGGCCAACTTGTCCGGTATTCAAACTCATCCTAGGTTTTATCTCCAGTCACCTTACATATAGGTTCAGAAAGATTCGATCAAAACTGAAGGGGCTACGGTGATGACAAGGTAAAAAATCGACATTTTCAGCCATCAAAGGGACATAACTATATAGTTAATGGGGCAACTTGGCCGGTTTTCGAACTCATCCGAGGTTTTATCCCCAGCCACCTTACATATAAGTTTCAAAAAGATCCGATCAAAACTGAAGGGGCTACAGTGTTGACAAGGTCAAAAATCAACATTTTCAGCAATCAAAGGGACCTAACTCTATGATAAATAGGCCACCTTTGCCGGTATGTGAACTCATCTGAGGCTTTATCTCCAGCCACCTTGCATATAAGTTTCAGAAAGATCCGATCAAAACTGAAAGGGCTACGGTGTTGACAAGGTCAAAAATCGGATTTTCAGCAATCAAAGGGATGTTACTCTGTGATAAATGGACCAACTTGGCAGGTTTTCGAACTCATCTGAGATTTTATCCCCAGCCACTTTACATATAAGTTTCAGAAAGATTCGATCAAAACTGAAAGGGCTACAGTGATGATTGGTCAAAAATCAGCATTTTCAGCAATCAAAGGGACGTTACTCTACGATAAAAGGGCCGACTTGGTCAGTTTTCGAACTCATCCGAGATTTTATCCACAGCCACCTTACATATAAGTTTCAGAAAGATCCGATCAAAACTGAAGGGGCTACGGTGATGACAAGGTCAAAAATCGGCATTTTCAGCAATCAAAGGGACGTAACTCTATGATAAATTGGCGGACTTGGCCGGTTTTCGAACTCATCCGAGGTCTTATCCCCAGCCACAATACATATAAGTTTTAGAAAGATCCGATCAAAACTGAAGGGGCTACAGTGATGACAAGGTCGAAAATGGGCATTTTCAGCAATCAAAGGGACGTAACTCTATGATAAATAGGCCGACTTGGCCAGTTTTCGAACTCATCCGAGATTTTATCCACAGCCACCTTACATATAAGTTTCAGAAAGATCCGATCAAAACTGAAGGCGCTACGGTGATGACAAGCATTTTCCCATAGTAAGTCTATGGGACCTTGTGGTTGCCATAGGAACCAAAGTTTAAGAGCGATTTCAAAAAAAAGTTTATGTCATCAATGCCCCACCAGAGGCATGCTACAGATGAGAAATGATTGAGATCAGCCTGCAGGATACAGAGATATAGCTGCTCAAAAGTGTGGACGGACGACGGACGGACGACGGACGACGGACGACGGAGGACCCACTATACTATAAGCTCCCCTGGAGCCTTCGGCCCAGGTGAGCTAAAAATGGTCATGTGATGGAAACCTTGAATGAGCCTGGCGTTTTTTTTTTTTTTTTTTGTTTTTTTTTGCAAGGGTACGTGTCCTGATGTAAATGTTCTTTGATATGTCGACATAATAATTGTAATACGACTGAATGTTATAGAAATATGACGTCTTGGCATTTCTTTCATGACATTATAAATAAAATATGTCATGAAATAAAAGCCAAACCGAGCGTCTTGATTTGACGTAATATCGCCATAGGGTCTTGTTATAGCCAGAAAGACAACAACCCCTTAAGATATATTTGTGGCATTTTTGTGCTAGATAACAGCGAATTCCAATCTCAGAATTGCAGACTTGACATTTGGCATTTCTAGAGTTAATGGAATCTGATGCTACACATCCGCTCCCATACGAGTGGCGACGAGCAAAAACATTGTCTTCGGTTATGCACGCGCATGGTTAATAAAAATTGACTTGCGCAGCAGCTCGGATTTATGCGTCCTAAACGCATAAACGCATTTAAACAATGAGCTTTGAGGCAAGAGCTGTCAACACAGTGCGCAGCAAAGACTCAGATCAGACTGCTTTGCGCAGGCTGATCAGTCTTGGCTGGTCGCATGTGTCGGTAGTCATGTTTTAGTTTGTCCCGATTCCTTATTGAAATAAGCGACCGTCAATGACTGTCCAACAAATTGGCTGACATTCGTGGCTTCAAATCAACATGTGCACACTTGGTTTCTGCGATATCGATTGGGCCTGCGCAAGGGAGCTCAGTAGAGACCCTGAGCAAATATTGTATTAGAAGCGCCGTAATTTGACGAGATAAAACTTTGAAGTTCACCGATTGCACGGGTCGCCTTGTTGGTTTGTGTTGCCGGCTGGCTCCGTCAATGACAATGCAGCCTAAAAATAAAACCGCGTCGCGATCTTAAGAAAAGATGTTTTGCAACATGGACCATCAGCACCTGCGCATGCGCATAACTTGATCACGATGTACAGCAGCCTACAGTATCTCTGGGGCAAGCAGTAATGGTTTCTATCACGGTTTATCATTACAGAAACATGCCTATTCAATTATTTGGAAAATTTTACCACCTAAAAATGAAAAATTTCAGATAAAAAAATCTGATATGTTTTATATTTCTGCTCAAAACATAGATTGTGGGAACTCGTTAGAACCGCCTCGGCGAGGCGGTTCTAACGTGTACTCACAATTTATGTTTCAAGCAGAAATTTGAAAAATAATATATACCCCTGTAAACCCAAGTTTTACTCGTGCGGTTTGACGGGGTTAAATGATATAGGCGTGATTCCGTGATGCTGAGACACCGGTCGATTTGCAACGAATGCGATAACAAGTGATATGGTTGAAACATTTCTTATTATTTTTTAAAAATAATGATAAAAGAAAAATGAGGTCTAGCAACATTTGTAACGTCCCTTCCAACGTTTTTTTTTTTTTTTTTTTTTTTGTGAGCGCGCGATTATAAATTGGTCGAATGGCAGGAATTTAGATTAACTAACCTGGATGTTCCCCCGTGCATTCGCAGCTCCAAACGTTTTTTTAAATTAAACTTTTAAGGCATCAAAGTTCTCAACGTCTCGAGACCTGCACATACGCCCTTGCTCAGATGGCCAAACTGTTAAATCATATCAGAGAGTCATGAAGCAATACGGTCCCCGCCCATCGGGGCTTGAAGAAATATATGGGCTTCACGAAGCTTCCACGCAGAGCTAATTCCGACCCGCACACGAGTACTAGTGAACCGCTTAGAAGATCTTAACCTGCCCAGGCAAAGCCGTGCGAGTCGGACCGTCCATGCTTATAAACCATATTGGTTTCATTGGGCGACAGGGCTTGAGATGTCATTTCATCGCAATGTCGGTAAAAGTCCCACAAAATTGGAAGCAACGACTCCAAAATGACCTTTACAGTGTTGACGGGGACGTTAACCCTCAAATAAAAAAAAAACAAACAATTATGAAGCAATAAACTCCGCAACAGACGGATATTCGTAACAGTTTTATTATTTCTTTAAACATATTTTATCCGGTGGAAGCTAAAGAATACACTGATCAGCTTGTGCATTCGTGCAGTCTGAGCAGGGTCTTCGTTATAAACATGGACATTCTATTGCCTCTGTGCTATTCAAAGGTAATGCAGAAAGACTCGCCATTTGTAATAAGAATTTCTTGGAATCACTCAGGCAGCGTAGACGCTTTGACATTCCTTCCGGAAATTGCATGAAAATCTTTACCTTCATCCTGCTGTTCATGGCAAACCCTACATTTGCAAACAGTGTAGATCCTGATCAGAAGCCATCTGATCATGATCTACGCTGTTTGTTATTCTTTTTGTGAATTTGAACAAAACATATTATCATGTAATCTGATTGGCTGATAATCAGAAATGGGTGTGGCTAATTAAATTACGCAGCAGGATAAGGGTTAACAAAGTATTCCTGCAGTAAGGGTCGTTTCACGGATTTGCGATCGAAATTTACTGTTGGCCTCGCAGATGTCTTGAATGAATTGATCGAACCCCAGCTGCGATGGAACACTGAAATATTTTTGAGTTATTTGTCATACCGCATTAAAAATTCTAGGCTTTTTATTGGATAGCGCAATAGCAATTATTTTCCATATACCCCGTGAGCAAAGAAGAAGAAGAAGAAGAAGAAGAAGAAGAAGAAGAAGAAGAAGAAGAAGAAGAAGAAGAAGAGAAAAAAAGAAGAGAAAACATGAATGGGAATGTTAACCTCCGCACTCGCCTTCGCTGGACTGCAATGTCCGCCATCTTGGATTAACAGAATAAAAGCAAATTTCATGCACCACAATAGTTTCTAGTCTAACGGCTCGGGCAAATATTGCTCTCAGGCGGGGAATGTTAAATCCCATGTTCCCCGTCAAGATGATATACATAACACTTCTGCTACCAGACTATTAATACCAGCTGCGTTTTCCGGTTTGCTAGAAAGAGCCGCATGGCATCATTATTAGGCCTACTTGATGGACAACCTTGATTAGTGCGGACGATGGGTCAGATGTACTAACCCTAGGCATAAACAAGTTTATTGTCATTTTATACTTCTTTTACGCAAACCCCAGTCAGGCCATTTTCTGTTGTCTTCGAGCAAAAAGGAAACACGAAAGCGTGTATGTTTTCTTTTTTTTTTTTTTTCTTTTTTCTTTTCTAAGCTACTGAAATGGAGTCTTTTAGTTGGAATTGGATAAAGCACCCACGAGACTCAGTGCATCCTTAAGGCTTTAATATCTCTAAAACTGACATTTATTTGACGAAACTTTATTATTTGTCTCTATTTATACTTATGGGATATGGTTGCTTCTTTGAGACAGTTCTATCGAGTACTATAACGAAAACATGCCTATACAAAAAACATTGTAGATTTTATCGCGGGAAAAGGACAATTTTAAGATGAAAAATTGTGATATTTTTCTTATTTCTGCTCTAAAATATAGGTTGTGGGTACACGTTAGAACCGCCTCATCGAGGCGGTTCTAACGAGTACCCACAATCTATATTTTTGAGCAGAAATAAGAAAAATAAGGTTTACCCCTGTAAACGCCAGTTTTGATATATAATTTGTTGTTTGATTTGAGGTTTAACGTACCCATCAACACTGTATAGGTCATTTTGGGGACGCTGCTTCCAATTTTGTGGGACTTTTACCCGACATTGAGACCAAATGACTTCTCAAGCCCTGTCGCCCAATGAAACCAATAGGGCTTATAAGCATGGACGGTCGCACCGCTTTGCCTGGGCAGGCTTAGATCCTCTCAGTGGTTTACCAGTACTCGTGTGCGGTCGGATTCAGATCTGCGTGACGGCATCATGCATCCCATTTATTTCTTCAAACCACAATGGGCTGCGGCCGATTGACATTTGTACGAAAATTTATCATGTGTTGTTATTTATACTAATAGAATATGGTTGCTTCTTTGAGGCAGTTCTATCGAATGCAGACAATCCATCATGTTAACAAGTCTGTGAAATGAACACCCCTCTATACCCCGCGTTATAAAGAGAAAACTAGGGTTTTCAGGGATATACATTATTTTTCTTATTTCTGTTCCTAGACCATAGGTTGTGGGTACTCGTAAGAACCTGGTTCTAACCAGTTCCAACAATATATTTTTGCGGCAGAAATACGAAAAGTAAGTTTCTATCAAAATGTTTTTCATTTTTTGGTTGTAAAATGTTCAGTATATTTGAATAGGCTGTTTTCGTAATGCGTTAAGATAACACTAGTATGTTTTGCAGGGGAAGGTAACTCTTGTTAATGCTGTATAAGTGTTATCTGGGTCTAGTTTTTGCCGTCTACCACTTACATGCCGTGCACTGATATATGTGCATTTGTCTTTTTATAACACTGTTCCTTACACCATGATTTTTGACATAGCATGGGTTAAAAATTCGGATGTTGAATGGTTTAAAATAGATTCAAAACTTGTATGGTTTTCGTCCACATCTGATTAACGATCGGCTCAGTATGAGTGAAATAATCTTGAAAAGGGCCACAAAACAAATAATAAAAAAGCGGCTGTTACACTAACACGGTTTCTGGTTTGGACCCTTAAAATTGTGTTATAAAGGAGTTGCGGTTTATTAATTTCCCTGCAGGCACACACCGTTGGCTCAACGTTGAACTAACGTTGAAACAACGTTTTCAACGTTGTTTCAACGTTAGTTCAACGGTGAGTGCCTGCTGGGTTACCAGACAATGCTAAGAACTACGTCTCCGAAAGTTTATTACAGTTTAAGCATATCTAGACATACCTTACACAATTCTTGTTGAGTTACAAACCTAACTGAGTGTATTCACCTTTCTTAGCGTGCCTCATAAAGAGTGTTATTTCAGTGTCTCTCCACAAAATGGCTCAGTGTCGCTAGATTGCCATTCTTACCTTCCTTAGCAAGCCAAGCGCATATCTAACTAAATACTTGCGTTTGTCCTCGATTGCCCGAAATGCATCTTTTTTTCACTACAGAGTGACTATATGTTTTCGCCTGCGCCAGGGTGTGTACTTAAATTAATTCTCGCGTTTGTCCTCGATCACCGGGAAAACATTTCCTGCTTGTCGCTATTCTAACGTGTATTCACCTCAGCATACTAGTTGACCTGAAAAACATTGTTTTTGCCTCTGTTTTCCATTTTCTCTGTCGTCGTATATTGATTTGGTTGTTGTTTGCGGACACTTATGTCTGTTATTGAGAGGTTCCAAGCCATTTTATTGATTCGAGTCTTTTATATAAGCCATTGGATTGAATTATCTTTGAGAAATATGAAATAATATTTAGCTTAAATCTATCCATCGATGGTTTAATTTCCGCTTGAAGAGGTCAAACGATTGCAGCACTGAGCAGTGTCACACATATATGGGCCTTGATGCATATTTGATATGTGACCAGCCAAC